>CM060907.1:1058290383-1058915383 GCA_030737815.1 Allium fistulosum
TTTCAAGAAGGTCAATAAACTGCTCGTACTCCACTATTTATGGGTTCTAATTATGTTTATTGGTCAACATGTATGTGAATTTTTATGGAAGCCAATGGTTTAGAAATATGGCTAGTAACTCAAAACAAATATGAAGTACCTAACACCGATATTGGCACTTGGACTGATGCAAAAAAGCAGAGGCATCTAACAATGCCAAAGCTATGAATGTATTATTTTTCTCACCTGACAAAAACGAATTTTCACGTGTCATGCTTTATAAGACTGCATATGATATATGGTGCACTTTACAAGTCACACACGAAGGCATGAATAAAGTCAAGCAAACTAAAATTTCAATTTTACAAATCCAATTTTCATCTTTCAAAATAAATACAAGTGAATCAATTATTGATATGTATGCTAGATTTCAAACCATTCAACAGGATCTCATGGCGCTTGGAGTCAAATTCACATATTTTGATTTAGTCACTCGAATTTTAAACCCTTCGACAAATAAATGGGAAAGAAAAGTTTTAGTCATCGAAGAAGCTAATGATCTATCTCAACTTAAAGTTGAAGAGCTAATAGGAAATTTGATGTCATATGAAGCTAACTTGCAGGCTAGAAAGGATCAAAATCATGAAAAGAAAAACATATCATTCTAATCAAATAACGAAGACTCGAACTTAGACGAAGATGAGATTGTTTTTATTGCCAAAAACTACAACAAATTTAAGAAGTTCAAGTAGATGACCAGATTTCAAAATGATGGCAAACCAAACTCCTCAACTCAAACATCGATTAAATGCTATGAGTGTGAAAATTTTGGCCACATGAAGAAGGATTATCCACTACTCCATAATGATAAAAAGAAAAGCAAGTTTGAAAAATTCAAGAAAAGGAAAAGATCTTTCCAAGTAACATGGGATGATTTGGATTCGTCTTCTCACTACAACAAATCGAGGCTTTTATAGCAGTGCATGATAGCGTTTCAATAGAAAACGCTATAAGTTATTATTTTATTAAAAATTAATAAAGTTAAAAACGCTAAAGATGCACTAAAAAGGTTAAAATGGCAGGTCAAACTTAGAGCGGTGACTCCCGAGCGCTTTTAACAAAATTTCATTCCATCCCGCTTCTTCATTCCATCCCACTTTTATCAAACTTCATCTCCTCTACCACTCGCACTAAAACCCTAAAACTATCCCCAATTTATTGATTTTTTTTAGTATCTTCGTTGTAAACTTAGAGCGTGAATTCACCCTAATCGTCCTCTTCTTCAACCCGTCTGCTTCTTCGTTAATCTAAGTGCCATCATCAATCTTGTCGTCGGCTTCTTCGTCAATCTTAGCGCAATCGTCAATCGTGGGAATTGATAGGTAAATTTATAGAATTTTTCAGTGTCTTCTGATTTTGTGCGTGAGCCCTAACCCTAATTTTTGTGATTTGATTTATGGAAGTTGTGACCCGCCCTTGCTAAATTTCATGCCATTAATATTTGTACCATTAATAAATTTGAATATTCCACAATTTTTTGGTTACTAAATTTCATGCAAGTGAAAGTCTATGTTAAAGATGAGTGTCTTTTACTGAGTGAGCTCCTTTAATTTTTTTAATGGAATTGTATTAGTATCTTATTTAGGTGGATATACAAGGTAAACTATTATAATTGAGTACAACAAATGTCTTTCAACCTTTAGTTTTCACATCCTGACCTCTGATTATTATTGGCACTCCACCATGCCAAAATACCCAAGGAAAACCACAACCAGTACCCACCAATATTTTATTTATTGTGTTAAAGGAAGTGATTATTAAAAGGTGGAGTTAATAGAGTTAATTGAGGTTAGTAGTTAATCCAAGATTTATACAACGAGTTTGAACTTATAATGGTATTCTAAATGCATACAAATTATTCAGTATTTGTTTGCTCCAGGATCATAATTTAGACTTTATTTTTCACAAATAATCCCAAGTGGTCTTTGAGAAGAATACAACGCTTTGTCTTCTTTTAATACCATGTTTCTCCCTACTACTAAGTGTTATAATATACTATTTTCAATATATTCGTGTCCAAGAGCGATTTGATAGCCCTGTTATAAAAGCAGGAATTTTATGAATTTTTTGTTTTTTGTTTGTTTTGTTTTGTAGAGTCCCTTTAGTTTCAATGGTATCTACCCATTCATTATGTTTACTTCTAGGATTCATCTGAATTTTGGTACTTTTGTTTTTTAAGGTGTAACATGACATTGATTGCTTTAGGCTGACACCAATGGTAGAAGACAAAATATTCCTTCTTGAGTACCTTGACTGTATTTTAAAGGTTTAATAAGGTTCAAAAGCAATGGAATGAATCAAGGGTATGGAGACCATATACGTGTCTCACTCCAGTGTTATTATTGGCAAGTCTAGTATATTAGAAATCGGACAATTCTTTTATATATCATTCAACACAGGCTAATAGCAACACAGACAAACCACACTGTTTACCACATTTTACATACACAGAGAAATATACAACTCATGTAATACTAATGGTAATTCCCATTACTTGCAGTTACATGTGCTTGGAATTATTGTATTTTTAATAAGCTATTTTATTGATCATAATCATAATAAAAACTAGACAATAAATGTCAGGTTAAATAAAATAAATAACAAAATAAAAGCAAAATCAAAATCAGAGCTATTATTAAATAGCTATTTATTCTCATCCAGCTTCTTGAGAACAAAGTCGGCAAAGATCTGGTGCTTTTTCTTTATAAGTTTCGGGCTTGGTCAGTAATATTTCAAGATATCCATCCCACGGGACCTTTTCCAGACCAGCTCGAATGGCTATCATATCTCTAACCCTATACGATAGAAGAACAGTATCTACTTCCTTTTAACCATGCAACCATTACATTATATATAAAGGCAAAACGAAAAATAGTAGGAAAAAAAATTATTACCTTTCAGCAAATTCAATTGGTGTTTCTCCAGGTCTTAGATACCAAGGCTCGAGATACCAAACATCACAGACAACAGCCTATGATGTCATAAGATGAACTAAATGCATCGTAAATGATTGCTTCTTGTTGTTCCAAAATGCATCCACAAATATTCTGTTGTACTTGATAGCTGTTGGACAAACAGCTCAACCAAGTTCAAAACATCCCTTCTTAATCATGACAGTGTATTGGTTGTTGACGCATGTTCCTTCTAGAAATATCAAAAGAGGGTTGTTATCAGAACCTTCAACATGCAAGTGGATGAACAAATGGTGGCACACTTGTCTTTGCAAATTCATTACTTATGGGTGACACCAATGCAAGTGGCAGTGGAAATTGGATTGCTTTGTTTGTATCTAGGCATTTCTGCTCTTGCAGCAGTAATTGGATTAGCTTTCACATTATGGATTATTTTTGTGTGGATGAAAAAGAGTAATGGATATCAGTTTCTGATAATGGGAATGAAAGATAAGGGGATGAAAGCAATGAATGAGATTCTGAATAACATGAGAGTCGTCAAGTTTTAGGTTTTTTTTTTCATTCTTCATTTTTGGTTCTATTTTATTACTGTTGTTATGGAATAGTATGAAAACAAGCTGCTAAGACACATAATAGAGAGAAATTTAAGCAAAATAACTAATTGTCAAGGTAACATTTATATGCACAGCTCATGCATTAAATGCTTTTAAATTTTGTTTCTCTCTTCAGCTTTGAACAGCGGCCAAATTAATCACAAAATTGTGCTTAAAATGCATAACTATCATTTGATTCATTGGAAAATTGAAACCTCTTTTGCAAACATACATTTAATTCAAATATTATTTAATTATTTCATGAACAGTAATAATTATAATTGTTGTTGATAGTACTACTTTTCAAATGCTTTGTAAATCAATACCAAATTAATGGTAGTTTTAGTTAAGATTGGTAGATGCTTGCTTATTTTACCCTATTTCCTTTTCTCGTTTAATATGCGCTTATGTATAGCTTAGTCTAATTCAGAAATAACTTAAATGCTAATTCATACATGAAGTAGTATTGTCCATGTAGATCTATCCAAGACCCTGATCTAAGCACAATTTTTATATCTACAATGAAGGGTAGAAAAAATAGCATCTAAGATTTTATTTTAAAAAAAATATTTAGGTATGTATGAAAAATATTTGAAAAGTTATTTTTTCTCTATATTTAGTTTTTTGTTAAATTGTTGCAGAGAGATTTTGAATTGAGTATGATTTGCACTTCACATTTGGATCATTATTATACCATGGGCCTTAATCACAGTGGAGTAGAGTTTCTCAGGATTAATACAATGTGAAACTTCATAAAATCATAAAATGGCTAGTATTAATTAAAAATACTTATGAATTTTGATAGGGAAAAAATGTTTGCTTGTTTAACTAGCATGCATAAAGGCAAAACCATTCAAATATAATAAAATTATGGCATTCCCGACTTATAGGAATCGAATGAGTAAAGTTCAAACTTTAATTAAAAATCAAATATTTTCAAATAAATTTTTAAGGGAAGTTGGTATGTTAGGCTTGTAATCAGCATGTAAAAAGGAGGATTATAGTATGTGACTACTTTTGTGTTATACAAAATTGTTAATTAGAATAGAATAACTATGAAATGAGTTTGAAATTGATTGCTTTGCTTTTGTATCACTGAATTAAATTGGTTGTTGATCGACTTAGGCATTGAGTAATTTAGGGATTATTAAGTAAGAAGTAGACAAAAATGTATCCTCTACTGGTGTCCGCAAATAGATATATACTTGTAGATGCTAGCAGTAAAACAAATATTTTTAGTTCACATATGACAACGTTATTAGTAGAATGGATCTAATGGTGTTATATGAGATGTAGCACCCTGGTTGTTACATTGTCATTTGGATCTATTGCTCTGCTGTTTATCTACATATATTCTCATTTTTGAGCCCCTATTTAGATACTACTTATTGTTAGTTTTTTTTATAAAAAGGTGGGATTTGTGAATAACTAAAAGGAACTTGTATCCACCTCATTATACCATGTTCTACTAAAATTGCTGCTGAAATTGCTTCAGGCCATTGTGAGCCACATATAGATTTATCGGTAGGTATCCTATGCATGCAAGCTTGTAGAGGGACATACCTGATCGTTGAAACCATAGAAATCATAAATGGGAGAGAATTTGATGGATAATTTATGTTGTGGAAAAAGAAGTTGAGGATGAACAAACCAAGCAGCATTTTCATCATAATCTTCTTTACACATTGGAGGTTTTTGGTTCTTTCTATTCTCATAACATTCATTTGTTGTTGGTTTTCGATACATGGTCGCACCAACCGAGTTCAGTTTATCCTTTTTGATTGTAGTGAGCGGTTTTTGTAATTTTGCCATGTTCAACCACTCAAAGTGAGATTGTGGTAGTTGATAATTGCATGGATGCAAAGTTCATAATTCCATGGTATGCAGATGAACAATCTAGCCAAGGTATTAAACGCAACTTTTGCATGCCTACATCACATGGGTATTACATATAATCTTTACTGAACAAAGTTAACTAATAAGAGTAATTGTTGCATTGGTGCTTCTATTATGTTGGTTGCTCTAATATTGCGGAAACCCCATTAAAAATGTACAGTTTATTGATATCAATACAGGTATCGTAAAGCGTTATGAATGATCTATTGTGCTGATCATCATGGATTGCCCATTATTACGTTTATCGATACACCAGGGGCTTATGCAGATCTTAAGTCTGAGGAGTTAGGCCAAGTATGCCACTTTTTAAATACTTTGAGGCTATATCTTTTCAGCTATAAATATCTCAATAGACATGTCTATTTACTTCTAGTTTTTATTGTAGTTAAAGGGTGAGGCCATAGCCTTCAATTTGGGGACAATGTTTGGTTTGAAGGTTCCAATTGTTACAGTTGTCATTGGAGAAGGTGGATCTGGTGGTGTACTTGCAATTGGGTGTGCCAGTAAATTATTGATGTTGTAAAATGCAGGATTTTATGTTGCCAGGTTAGTTTAGTTGATCAATGGTTATTGAGGTTTTGTTGCTCGTCATTGCTTGATGCTTTAACTTTTTATCATCTATTACAACTTATTTGTGTATTTCTTTACAATATTTATTATCTACACTGTTCAGAGTATTTGGAATATTCATAATATTTTAAGGGGTCACAAATCTATCGTGTCTGACTCACACACACACACATACACACACACATACACACACATAAATATACATACATCTACATATACAATTATACATATATATATACATACACACACATGTGTGTGTGCGGCTCGCGGGCACACACATGTATATAAATACACAACCGTGCGTGCACACACATATAATATACATATACACATATACATGGTATTCTATTTAGATATGGTAAACTGTACTACTAGTATCAATACAAAAAGGTTCAGTTTCATTTCTATTTTTTTGGTATAAAAATCCGTGTTTTAATTTTTAACGGTAATTTTTTTTACATTTAAAAATGAATTTAGCTCGTTATTGTTTGTTAAGTTTTTATTTATCATTGTTCATTAATGACTTCAAGATAGCTTTATCATGCAAATGTTCTTACTTTACCTCTGTAGTCTCATTTTGACAAATCATGACCTTGCAACTTATATCTAGCCCAGAAGCATGTGCAGCAATATTATGGAAAACTGCAAAAGCTTCTCCAAAGGTATCGGTATTGATATATGCATTGTATGATGAGATGCACGACTTCTAAATTTTGATATTATATCTTACATTGTATATCCCTTGAATTTGCAGGCTGCTGAGAAGTTGAAGATAACAGCTACAGAGCTATGCAAATTAAAAATTGCTGATGGAGTTATACTTGTAATATTCTCACAACCTCTATTTTCTTAGATTGAACGTAATAACAGCACATTCAATCTTGATAAACTTTCAACTTCTGAAAAATATGAAACTTAATTACCATAAACTAAAAGCTAACAGATGCGTGTGCATTATGCCCTCAATCAAATGTCAGTTGGATAGGCTACTAATAGACTTTTAGTAACAAACTAGACTATCAATTGCCAACCCGTGGTTAAGCTATTTCGCAATTTGTAGGAAGCAAATGATTCTGTCTCCAAATCATGTGTTTTACCTTACCCTGTCTCTGTATGGATTGAATTAAATGTACAAACAATTTGTTATTGCAGTATATTTTCGGAGTCTAGAGTCCGTGACAGTGGCAAGTTGTCCAACAATTGAAAGAATTATCTCTCATTGATCATTTCAGTTTTCATTTTTAATAACCTAGACGTGTTTGTAGTTATTGTGATGATTGTCATATTTTGGGGTTTTTTTTGTGAAAAAAGGACACGGGTAAGCCGAAAATAGTCAATATGTTTGCCTATATTGCTGTAATTTAGCATATTTGACACCTAAATCTATTTGATTGTATTGCATGTATTTCGTGTAATACTAGCATCTTGATTGCTTGATATTGCAGATGTCAGAGAGAATATCAAAAGCAAAGCAAGATGAAATCAGTTATTTGATTGGTCTATAACTAAGTTATTGATGCAAATATGTATGAAATATCATGTATGGATATGAGAAAAGTTGTTTGAACAATGAAAATATTGTGCTTTAATTTACATATTTTTTGTCTATGAAAATCTGTTATACTTATATGCAAAGAAGAAATGGGTAAATGGATATTATAGGTGGAAAAGCTAAAACAGCAGCATTTTTTTTTGTAAATTGATATTATATTTAATAGCGTTTCATAAACGCTGTCATATATCAAACACTATAGAAAACAACCTCTTACACGCTATAGAAATGTTATACAACAAACGCTATAGAAATGTTACATAGCGTTTTATCTTAATAGCATTGCACAAACGCTGTAGAAAATTAATTTTTCATAGCGTTTTTTTATCTTAATAGCATTGAACAAACGCTATAGAAAATTAACTTTTCATAGCGTTTTTGCTTCCGCTAATTAAAGTTTAAGGCCTACCATAGCATGTCGTTCCCTAGCGTTCTCTGAAACGCTATCATAAGGTAAAATAGCGTTTTTTAAACGCTATTAAAGCCCCGGTTTGTTGTAGTGTCTACATCTGACAGTGATAGCGAAAGTGACTTAGAGCAAGCAAATGTGTGTTTTATGGCTAACACTGATAAGGTACGACCTGAACTTACTTATGATGAAATAATGGAAATTAGTATTGAATTAGATGATAAGTACAGGAAAAAAAATTAAATAAGGAATATATAGGAAAGTTAACTAGAGCATAATTAGAAATTGGATTATTAAAAGATGAAAAAACATCTTAGAAGAAGAATTAGAAATTACTGAAAAAAAGTGCAACGTTGTTATCTCATAATAACAATTTATTAAACTATTTAGAAAATTATAAGTTAGAAAAAGTTAATTTTGAAAAAGAAAAGCTAGAATTACAAGTAAGTTTAGATTCTAGAAATATTGAAATTTGTGACCTTAAAAGTAAGTTAGATAAAATAACAAAAAATGTGACAAAATTCAACAAAGGAAAACAAAATTTTGAGAATTTGATTAATATCTAAACCATTTGGAAACAGAAATGGATTGGGTTTTAAAGGCAAACAAAAGTTAAAGAAGTATAGCACATTATACACCAAATTCAAAAGGCCAAAGTTAGAAACTAAGATTAAAATTTCATACACAAATATGGTCAAAATATGGATTCCTAAAACAAATAATACGCTAATTAGACAAAAATATATTTACGAATGTTTGAAGAAAGTTGTACATAACAATAATTACATTTCTAAATGAACCAAATCCTCATGGATATGGCTACCTTCTTCCACTAACACGTAGGACCCTAAACAAAGAATGTGGGTACCAATTAAAAATTTTGTATTTTGTAGGTACCCAAAATTAAAATAAAAAGCAAAGAGATATGGATACTTGATAGTGGTTGCTCCAAGCACATGACTGGAAATGCTCATATGTTATCTAATATAACATATATCGATGGTGGCTCTGTGACATTCGGAGATAATTCAAAAGGATTTGTCATTGGCATTGGAAAAGTCATCAATATCGCATATTCTCAATCTACACTCAAACCCTAATTCCTAAAAATATCAAATTGCTCGCTAATGGCTCCCAAGGCAAAAACTCTGGTTAGCAAACGATCCAAGAAAGGTCAATCCTCTTCTTCTCAAAACCCCTTAGCCAATGATGCTCTCATTCAAGAGTGGCTTCGAAATAGCACGATTGCTAACAGGAGATTTGACGAGCTCAAACAAAAGAAGCTTCATTCCGGTCCATTCTACAAATTATGCAAATTTGGTGAATATGGCAGTCAAGAACTCACTGTCGCCTTCGACTGTTGGGATTTAATCAATTTCGACGAAAACAAGGTACAAATTGATCGGTTGGCAATCTTTCTATTTTACACCAATTTGTGTAGTAGTGATATTTGGACTCCTGATAATGACAATGGTTGGTTATGGACGAGTGTTTACGGATGTGTTTTAAAGATTAGTGTAAACACCATTGGTCGTATACTTAATCGTTCTTCGTCCAAAATCAATTTAGAAGAAGTTCCCGACCACAGGAATTTACCGCGAGATGGAATAACTTATCAAATTTGGGAAGATAGGACGCAACAGTGGAAATCTGTTTACTTTCGTCCAAAAGCTAGGTTGTTAAACCGTATGATTATCAATACGATAATTCCGTGCCTAGGAAGTCATGAACAAATCTATGACAACGACCACAAAGCCCTTTATGCTATTTTTGGTGGGATACAAATAAATTAGGCAAAGTTCATTCATGATGAAATAAAAAGTTTTGGTCTCGTCACTGACGCACCATTATATATGCTCCATATATTATGCGTCTCTTACATGCTCTTGGGGTACCCTCTTATATATCTCATTTTGAAGAAATCTCTATCAAAGAGAGTGGAATAAGTTTTTTATCTTTAATGCACCTTCCCAAACGACCACCCCCAATTATCTTCCTGGAACAATGGTCCTTGCAACATCAACAACAAGTGCATCATGGTCCTCAACCCACTCCTTCTCCTCAACATACTTATTCACCTCGTCCTTTACAGCAACCTGCCTTCTCAAGTCATGCTAATGAATACTATTCTGATTCGGAGATTCAAGAAGCTCGTGTTGAACCAATGCAAAATGAATCGATCCACGATTTAACACTTAAAAATCAAAGGTTAATCACGACCAACCAACATGTTTTAAACAGTAAAATGTCTGGCTTGGAACGTTCCTTCTCGACATGTATGACTAAAATGGAAAAGAATTTAGAAAAAGTCGTCTCCATCTTAGGAAAAGTAATGAGAAAGGTATATGGCAGTTCATCCTCTCGATCATCATCTTCTCCTTCATCTACACCCCCTCCTCGAACTCAAACACCAATTTACCATTCTCAAACTTCTCATGAAGGAACTTCTCACGATAAAGGAAAGACTACTGAGCAATAACAGCCTGAAGAGGAGGAAGAAGATAGTGACGACATGTACTTATCCGACCCTTATCAATTTCAACATTAACCTTAAACGGCTTTAAAAGAACTTTCCATTCAGGAAAATGAAGAATATCACTATCAAACTAACTGGCTATGAGTATACGACCAAGATCCTTCGTCATATTGGGAGTACTATGAGAATTACGGTGGATTTTCCTATTCCTCATATCAGTACAACTAGCTTATTTCTTTTTGCTATTTTTATCTGTTATATTTGTCACTTGTGTTTATGCTTCTCTTTTTTTAATGCACTTTGTTACTTACCTTTTAAAACATAATTTTTTTGTCCATGCTTGTACATATTTACCTTCAATTATTTCATTCTCGTATCTATGACATATATATAACTATATATCTATTTAATGTATGCATGATATCTTTTCTTCTGTTTTGATAATGAATGACTATAATATCCCTTCTGTTTTGATTGTACAGTTGTCATTATCAAAAGGGGGGAGAATGTTAGAACCTTTATTCTATGGTTTCAATGACAACAACTATACAATCATATATATTATACATCTTATCAAGATTACAGGTATATACTATGAGAGATCAGCATGTTCAAAGATATTGGGACTCGAAGACAAACAAAGACCTATGGACCATGCTATGATTAAGTAAGGTTATTCTAGTATGTTAAGAGTATCTTAGATAAAACATTGTACTGTATCCTTGAGTATATATGCACACACGATTTCATATATACTAAAATGCATTGAAAAATTGAATTTACCATCCACAGACGTTTGAGGAAAAACCACAGACGTCTGTGACAATACTCGGGAAATTATTTCTTGAAGCCACAGACGTCTGAGGTTACCCCACAGACATCTGTCATTTGAACAACTGCAAAAATCTAAATAGACACCTTTATTAAATGAATAGAAATCAACAGTTCATCAAAAGGTTGTACCCATTAAAATGAATAGACCTTATCTAACAGTAACAACTCCTCATCCACATCTCTTTAAATCTATAAATACTACAATGATTGAGATTTGACAAATCAATTGAATTAAATTAATTGAATATATTCTCTCTTGATTTATTATTACTCTCTTGTGCATACATTGCTTATATACTCTCAGTCTATCATAACCAAAATATAATTATGGTTAAACCGCTTCCTACAACTCAAAGCATTCACATTCACATACTCAAAGGAGATCATAGGAAGATTTGTACTATTAGTCAAAATTCGTGTTATTTGAAACACAAGATTGTCAGAGATATACTTTTGTATTAGCTATTCCTCCGGACGAAGCGAGGGCTAGTTGGTTAAAGGAAATACCGAAGGGGAGCTTCGGGACTGGAGGTGGGACGGGAGGTCTGAACCAGTATAAAATATATGGTGTGCTCACTTTTATTATCTACCTTATTTATATTCAATTATTATTCTCTATTTAATATAGTTAGTAATATACACTCACACACACATATATAAGTTGCATTACTTCAAAATATTCTATAGACTTTGATACATCACTCTTCATACCTTCCCAGAAGAAACTTCTTTCATATCCTGATACATTTTGGTTCCCTCAGAATGAGTCATAAACTTTGATCGATGACACTCCCAAAGAACTTCCTTTCTTAGGTCACCAACATCTGGAACACATAACCGTCCCTTCATCCTTAACCATCTTCTCTGGTCAAGACTTTAATACTTTAGATCATCGATCTCAGTTCCACCTTCTAATCTTCTAATCTTTTCGACTAGCAATAGATCATCTCTCTGCTTAGAAGCAATCCTTTCGATCAACACTAATCGAATTTCCAAGCAAGCTAACATGGCTGTACTTTTACTAGAACTAGCAGTCGATCTTAATTGCACACTATAAGAAGTCAATGCCTCTAATTCCTTCCATTTAGCCAACATAGCTAACAACACATTCTGATATTTTCTACCAAGTGCATCTATAACTTTATTCCTTTCCTTGGTGTATACTCAATACCAAAATCATAAGTTGCTATAAACTCCAACCACCTCTGTTGTCTCATATTCGACTCTTTTTGAGAGTATAAATACCTCAAAGACTTATGATATGTATATAACTCAAATCATTCTCCTAAGATGTAGTGTCTCCACACTTTCAATGCAAAGATTTCTGCTTCCAACTCCAAATCATGAGTCGGATATCTAACTTCATATGGTCTGAGCTGTCGAGAAGCGTAGGCAATCACTTTACCCCTCTACATCAATATAACTCCTAATCATGTACCACACACATCCATATACACCACCAAATCCTGATTCCCATCTAGAACAATTAACACGGACGCATTGGTCAACAAATGTTTTAACTCAAGGAATGCTTCCTCACATTTATCGGACCAAATAAACTTTACATCCTTCCTTGTTAGTTTAGTCAAGGGTGCTGCTATCTGCGTGAAATCCTTGATAATCTCCGGTAATAAATAGCTAATCCAAGAAAACTTCTTATCTCGATCACAGTCTTGGGTCTCTTCCAATTATTTACAGCTTCAATCTTAGCTGCATCCACTGACAACCCTTTCTCTGATACTACTTGACCAAGAAAATTTAGTTCTTTCTTTCAGAAATGACACTTCGAAAACTTCGCTTTCAGCTGATGCTGCCTCAACACCACACCATAAACGATAATTAGAAATGGCTAAAAGCCGTATCTAATTAACTTAGACACGGCTATAAGCCGTATCAAAATATTGCGTCGTTAATTGTTAGATACGGCTTTAAGCCGTATCTAATAGGTAAATTAGATATGGCTCATAGCCGTATCTAAGTGGTCAATAAGATACGACTTAAATTTGTAGCTAATTGACATCATAGATACGGCTTAAAGCCGTATCTAATTGACCCATTAGATACGGCTTAAAGCCGTATCTAACTGACACCATAGATACGGCTTAAAGGCGTATCTTATTGAGCCATTGCCTTGTTCATTAGATACGGCTTTTAGCCGTGCCTAAGTTGACAATTAATCTGCACCCATTTTTCAACTAGATACTGCACATATACAATCAATTTATACATATAGTAATAGTTCATATCTAATACCCAATGCAATGATGCATATTATACAATACATTACAGAAATACATTCAATTACAATGCAATGATGCATATTATATAATAAATTACTGAAATACATTCAGTTACATTCTAAAACAGAATTACATTCAGTTACAATACATATTATCACTACCAATCCACCCTTACATATTTGGTTACTTAGGTTCCCACACAGTCACTCATTTCATAGTTACTTCATTTATAAATAGTTCATAGTTATTACATTACATTAATACAACATGTCAAGTGTCAACAACTACACAGTCAGCTTCACTGCTTCAATCTTCAATCTCCACTTTCTATTCTCCAAGTCTATCCATACAAAAATAATTGTTTGTATTAGCAAGAATGTACTACAACTGAATATGAATACAACATATTAATGAACATGAATACTAATATGAAGTTGAAACTGAGTCTCGACGACGTTTTTAACCGAGTCTTAGAGTCAGTAAACTGAGTCTTAGACTCAGTTATAACTGAGTCATGGCGACTCATTTTTAACTGAGTCTAGGCTCAGTTATAGACTGAGTCTTAGACTCAGTAAACCGAGTCTTAGACTCAGTTATAACTGAGTTATGGCGGCTCAGTTATAGACAGAGTCTAGACTCAGTTATAGACATGTGTATTGAGATGAAAAATGAAATTATATATGTGTGTATGCCAAGACACAACAATCATACTTTGCACTTGCTGGGATGCTGCATAGATAAAACCTGAAACGTAAATGGACATAATAAAATATCAGCACAATCTATTTTACAGGACCAAATACAAGGAATAATAATAATACTAAGATTACAATGTGTTAAAATGAAAATGAAAATACATAAAGCAATTTATATTAAAATAAAAGAGCATACATTTCTTAAGAGCATTTTTAAACATAGTTTGAATTCTGGTTAACCACTGTTTACTTTCAGATTAGAAATGCAAATGGAAAACACATCATCACAATTGTTTGAACATTGGTATACATCATAGCATAAATTAAAAATCAACTCTTGACATCCTTAAACACAACTTAATTACATCATATAATTTCAGGGACAGGTGAGGGAGCAGGATTATGTCCACAAATGGAAACAAGGGCAGTTAAACCTTGTACCTTTTCATTTTATATTCTGTATTATGTTCATATTACATATCCTTATCTATATGGCTATCTGGTGCTGAGCTTTGCAGATTGTATGAGCTGTTTATGCTATATATTCCTAGACTTGGATGGCAGTCCAAGTATTTCATACTTCAAAGCAGTTTAACTACTTACTCAGCATCCAAAGATAGTTAAATCATTACATATAGAACAATCATCAATCTCCAAACAGCGACTCAAAGCTTCAAAATGACTCACAAGAACAATCATCAATCTCCAAACAGTGTTCATATCAAGACCATATAGAAGGAGTTTACAGGCAAGTGAAAACCAGTGCAAGTTGCAAGAATGAAATCTCACATCCACACATATATGCATACATATATATATATATGCATGTATATATATGTATGATAATGCAGACTTAACAGAGCATGTGCAACTCAAGTTAGTTAAACTAGATTATCAAATCTGGTGTCTAGTTTCAAAGTGATCAGCAGAAAAGGAAAATGGCCAAACTTTCAAAACTGATAGAAACAGTGACAAGATATCCAAACAACAACATCTCAAGCCAAAACAGCATGGTACAAAACTACAAGTAAAGTTCAAGGCAAGAAGATAACTCAATCTGTATAACAAGTCATACCACAAAAACAACAAGACTCAACTATTCTCAAAATAATGAATCTGGTCACAGTCCTATATCAAGCATTTCGAAAACAGATATGTTTTGAATCTAGCCACAGTGAATCTAAAGAACAAGCTCTTCAAACAACTTCAAAACAGAAAGGAATGAAGCATTACAAACGTGTTTTTTTTCCTTATCACATTTAAGGAAATTAAATGTGACATGTCATGTATATAGCGGAAGAGGTTTCAAAAAACAATACATAGTAAAATATTAACATAAACAGGAAATATACCTGCTCCAACGTCTAAAGATATTGAATAAGACCCTTCGGATGGCACACATACCCACCCACTCCAACTTCAGCAAAGGTCTCTGCAAATTGATGATTTATTTTGTTGGTTCTCTCATCTGGTAGCAGTATGTTGTCCAACACCACTTTTTCATGTGTGGGTGGTACAGATTTCCCATGGATTTTGGACGATGTAGAATCTCGGCATACAATACATGTTGCAATAAAGATGTCTAGATCTATCCAACAAAATATCTACTCGAAAGCAACTAAAAATAGAAAGCTTGTAATAAATACATGTTGCTATTATGTCTAAATCAGAGTTGAGGATTTCACATCTTTGATTGTCCGCTACATCATTCGAATTCGGGAACTGAGAAGCAACGAATTCAGGAGCATTGAATTGTGTGGCGCGTCCTCCATCAGAAGAATTGCCCGGTGCGCGAATTCCATGTTCGATGTTTCCCACCATGTTGATCAAAACCTCCAATTGCCCAAACATACTTCCCACTGTACCCTCCAAACTTCCCACCCTCATTTTCAACTCATCATGGTCTCCACGAACATGTCTGAGTCGTTTCTGTGCAATGGCACAAGCCTTAACTTTAGTCTTTGGTACAACGGTCCCAGCACCGCGGCTCCTACCCCTTGCATCCTTACCAAGCACTTGTGATAAGATGTCTTCATCCACTGTCAATTTTTCTTCATCACTATCAGTGATCTTTTCCTTTGCTTTCGCAATTTGATCCTGAAATATTTATAAAATAACAGCAATTAATATTTGTTTAATCCATATATCATATTACTGAAAGTTAATTGATTACTAATATATGCATATTAGTATTTTTCCAACTCCTTGTTATCTGAATGCATACTAAATTCTAAAGAAGTGCAGAAAACTGACAAAATAATAAATTATATTTATCTTTAGTAAAGCAATGTCAGGCATAGTGGAGACGGTTCAAACTTACAATCTTGGTTCCTAAGTTCATAATAACTTCATAATCAATCCTAAGTACATAGTGGAGATTATAGTTTGCAGATTAGTGTACACTAAAAAATGTTTAATGAAAAGTATATGCAAGTTAGTATTTGTTTGACTTACGAAGTACAAAGAAGTGGCATCTGATATGCTACCATCTTTTTTCGCGTGTGTCTTCTCCCATACTTGACGACGATTGATATTTGTTGATGGACTAGCAGCGATCTGCAATATATAAAATATGTTAGTTGTGATTTTTACCATTTTTGAAAGAAAATGAATATAAATTACCATTTCTTGTTCTACTTTAGCTTGACTTTTACGTCCTGCATGGTGAGCATAACTGAGCAATGATCTGTTCTTTTTGCCTGACTCTCTTCTTCCGCTCGCTTCAGGCATTGCTTCATTTTTTAAGAACTCTTCCCAATCTTCTTGAGCAATTGTAGGTGGACAATTTTCATCCGTTCTTCGTCATTGTTGAAAGTGTCATAATAAGTTGTTCTTAAGTGTTGCTTGTGCCTGCTAAAAGCCTCTGACATTCTCTTTAAAAACAATTCTTTTGAAAGCGGATCGAGCTCATAAATTTTCTGCAAAAAGACAAAACACGAAAAACTAATTCAAGATATCAATTTGTGTTTTTAGTACAGTACATAATCGCTCATCATTGCCTTTTTCAGAAGTTGCCACCATTTTTTGTTGTTGAATCTTACATTGAGCTTGTAATCACATTTAACTGATTCGGGAATATTTACTGTAGTTCATTGGCAACTATCAAGAGGCTTGTGACTCTAGAACGGGATGGGGTGCTGGTAAGCTCTATCTAATGCATATATGAACTTCAGTGTGTGTTAAATTTGGTATTAAGTGCTTCTCTGATTATGCAGTCGTAGTTGCTGAATTAGTTGCTCTTATTGCTGCTGGTACAGTTCACCGTGTTTGCATCACCACGTGGTAATGCTTCTTCACCCATCTTTTGTTTATTCCGTTTTTCTTATTCTATGTTGCTTATTGAATTGTTAAGTGTTTGATCAAAACTCGTATTACAGTGAAACTAGTGTTCTTTCTCTTATCTACTACTGCAAAACTAATATGCTTTCTCTGAATACATATGCAGTTTCTTATTTTCTGCTGGATTTCTCTATGAAATTAACAAGCTCTCAGAATTAACCCTTGCAAAAGGTGAAGCTAAGGCTAAGCACTACTGAGGAAAAGAACTCTCACTAGAACTAGATATGTATGTGCACATGTATTGCACTTTATATTTGGATATTTCACTAGAACATCTTATTAGAAAAAAAATTGCTTTATTCCGATTTTAACAACGAGTATTTATATAATCCTACTTGAAGACTTGTCCTAATTGCATTTATTTAATTATTGCATACCGTGTGTTCTTTTTTTCTTTCTCAAAGATCATCTGGGTTGGAGAATAAACGACAATTTCCCATTATACGTTAACAAACATCAAAATCATAATTCACTAGTAAATTGAACAAACATCGTCCGTGATTTAAAATGTGTTAAAACGTTAAAAGGTCAAAAGAACATTTATGTAACTTCTACATTGATACTTATCCCAAGGAAAAGGATGCAGCAGACTTGTAATTTGAATTTTTCGGTGTAAATATCATGAGATTTCTAATTAAATCTATTCCATGCAACAGATATCGAAACACAGTGTGATAGATGTCCAATATACTTACCACCAATTCGTTCCAAACGTTGTCCTTGTATATTCCGGTACTTTGTCCCAACTTATATATGATACATGCACATGAGCTCTTACTAATTTACCAAGCATAGTAGCGATTTTTCCAGCATTATCTGAGACCAGAATACCAAGTAAGTTTTGATCCACTTTCTTGATTTCTGAACATGATGAATGTGAAGATGTTGGATTTTCTGACATGGTTTACTGCAAAATATAATATTACTTTGTATGAATATAATATTACTTTGTATGAATATAATATTACTTTGTATGAATATAAATTTATATTTTATTTTTATTGCAACTACTCCTGTATTTAATGTTAAAATTGCATGAAGTTCACACTTTCCCAGTTTAAACGTGCTTTGGAAAAGTTCATATGTCCGCACTTTTGTAAATTCACTGATTTTGTATATTCATTCTAGTTGCAAAGTTTATGTCTAGAAGTTAATTTTTGAAGTTGGCAATTTAAAATACATTGTTTTGCCAAGTCTAATTACCATTTCCAAACTAAAAAAAATAGTTTTTTTCAATGGCGGGAAGAATTAGATTACTTATCTCTTTTTTGAACTGTCAAAGGCATGAACCTCATACAGAGCATAGTACCAGGTATATATTGGTTAAATTAGATGATATAATAATGAAAGGCTTCTTAAATATCCACCATGGTACACTGTAGTACCAACTATGGTATGAGATTCTTAATGGTAACAAAAGCAAAATAAATAATTAAATAAATAAAACTTTGCAAATTAGAACGATGACATTATGAATGTAAAATAGATTAACATCATGGTATTTTCCAACTAAAGTATACAGACACACAATCATGTGATGTACGAATACTAATAAGTTAACATATGGATTTGGTAAGGTCTTCTAATTTTTCATTGTCTTCAAAAGCTGATTGATAGACGGTAGGGAACTCAATGTCATCCACATTTGTAGTCAACCGTTTTGGTGTATGCAAAACCATAGACCATCCGTTATTTTTTAAATCTTTTGAGTAAAACACTTGACTCGCTTCTGATGCAAGAATAAATGGCTCATCATTCACGTTATTTTTGTTCTTCAATTTCCCTAAATTTACCGTGATCAGGTTTGAAATGGGATCTACTTTGCAACCATTGACCTTATCCTCGACCTTTACCCAATCATAATAAAAAACTGTTTGTTTGAAGTCAGTGTAATCCAACTCAAGTATCTGTTGAATGACTCTATAATACATTGTTTTTGCTTCCTTATAATTTTTATCCTTACCACTCGCTCTAAATTTTGTAGTTGCTCTCATGCATACACTGCTATTTTGTGTTACCATACGGTCTTCGTACTTTTTAGTGGAAAATGAAAATCCATTCACTTGGTACTTCATATAACTACGCGCCATGAACTTCGGCCCGTGCACTAGCCGCCACAGGGTTGGATCAACATCGATGGTCTTTAACAACTACATAAAACAAAATAAGTAAAAAAGCATGGTCATGAAGGTGTATTTCCCACTTATAAACACGTGAAATACTTAAGACGATGTAATACCTCATTACGTAACCATAGATTAAAACTTTGAATGGCTTCCACATTCGTAACCCTGCCTCGAGGTTGAAATCTAGTACTTTTCACATAGGAGTTATACCTCCTACGGAAAACACATATCAAAACGTATATATAAATTGAATTAAAAAATTGGAAATTCAGGACAAGTTCGTGAACTTAATTCTTCCATTCATCCAATCCATCGTACTTATTAAGGACCCATCTACGCACTTGTTCAAACTGCACTTGGGTTAACGTTATGTCTTTACCATTATCTAGAGGTATCTCACCAGCAAACTCATCGTCCTTAGGACGACCCTGAATTTTTGACATTGGAAATCAGAATATTTAATTGATTTTAAATATCTGGAAGTTAGTTTAATTTGAAATTCAAATATCAGAATGAATTTGGTAATTTAATTATTGAATTTAATTTATTGCAGTTGGGTAAAAATATTGAATCTTCAATTTTTAAGCTGATTAAAAATATTTTCAAGGCTTAGAAAATTTATATTAACAATACTGAAGGTGATAGAAATTTTGAAATTGAATTTAACGGTGTTTTGTTCAGTTTTGAAAATATGTCGTTTAAATCGGTATTTAAAAATAGCCTTCCGGGGCACAGTCTCGGAATTCGACGAAACCAGTTCCATTGGATCCGTAATATTGTATTAATATCGGATTTCAAATTTTTGTAGTGATTGGAGTTGTTGTGTGAGCGTACGATATATAAACGCACTGAAATTTATATCGAATTCAATATTATAAATGGGTCTGGAAAGCTATCTTCTCCATACGACCGAATTAGGACTCGAAACCTTTTCCATTGCGTTCGTAATAGGGGTATAACATTATGAACGCCTAGCGGCACGTCTCGATAGGGGTTCGAGATTTTGAGATGTGTAATATGGAGAATAAATTATATTTATATATATAATTAAATCATGTCTTATCAAAAATTTCTGCTCAGCCACCCTATGATCTGCACACCCTTACTTCTCGTGTAAGACACGCCTCCTTTCTTTCACTTCAGTTAAATCACGAAAGAAATATCTTCCATTGTTCCCTTTTCCTTCTTCTATACGATCAAATACAATTTCGTGCAAAAGAAAATAAAATGGCCGCTCGTTTTCTTTAAATCGAAATCAAATTTTCCTTCCCATTCCGTTCAAAACCAAATTACAAGGGTATTGGGGGAGTCTGAATGCGAATTGAATCAGAGAGGATGGTGTCGTGATTTAGTCAAGCTCGAGTACGAGTCTTGGGGTGGCGATATCGTCGCATCTAGCAGCGCGTTCGAGGCGATTTCGATCGATAAAGGCGTGGAGGCGATCGTGAGAGATTCGCGCTTCAGCTAGGGCTCGGTTGCGACTTGATTCAGTGCTCAAAGGCGGCAATCTCGATCAGGAGGGGCACTGGTGGTCGTACGCGAATCGAGGAAGAGCACGGAGATCGTTGGGTTTCGATTAACAGTAAGGTATCAACGATTTATATTTATATATACACAGCTTTGAATTTTTACAGTAAAGGTATAAGAACAGTTCTGTTGAATATATAAAAGGTTTAAAACAAATATATATATATATAAGTTAGAAAATTGTTATATTCAGGTTGGTATGTTTATATATGCAGATTTTTCAATTTATATATATATATATATATAGGTAAGAGTTTGAAAATTTAAAAGGAATTTTTTTTAGGAACAAAATAATTTTGTTTTTAACTTAATAAATGTATATAGATCCTCATGCATGTTCTCATTCTAAAAAAAGATTGGTTTAAAATTTGAATATTTGTTTAAAATAAATCATTCGATAAAATTAAATCATTGGTCAATTAAATTTAGTAAAAGGAAAATTTATTGTTCGATTTATTCGAATATTAATAAATTGTATAAATGTTTATACAAGGTCTAGAAATCGCGAAAACAAGCTGGAACGGAAATGGATTGCATGCACTGTTAAAGGTGAGATCTTCTCACTCAAATTATGATAATTAAAATTTTCAGTTATTGATTGATTGTTGAATTGTGATAGTTAGATTAAAATTGTTGATTGTGTGCTGGAATGATAAAATATTATCAGTTGTATTGAAATAGACCCTATGCGCCGCATAATAGCAGATGATATTATATGTAAACCCATATACCGCGATATTCCACCTCGAAGTGGAATTGGTATTATATATGTATTTGGAGCTATTGATTTCCCGCATTATATAACGGATGAGACCCTATGCGCCGCATAATAGCGGATGATATTTTATAAATCCCATATACCGCGATATTCCACCTCGAAGTGGAATGGGTATTTAATTGTTGTGCTAACATCTGTGGATGCAGGGAAACATGTTGGAGGGATCCAACTGGATTCCTCAAATTGTATGAATTTGTTTCATATGTTGTGTGATGATTTATTGATAATCTGTGAATGATTATATTGATGATTGAATTTGTTGAAAGCTATAATTTAGCCGAATGTATTTTTGGTATCGTTGGATACCAGAAATAAATAAAATTGGATTTTTTTTGCAATTAAAGTAGGAAATTTTAAGTAAATCCCTTTTGAAAGAATTGGGTGAATTTAAAAGAAGGAATTTAAAAGCATAAAGTTGATTTTTGAAATCTTATCGAATTATTTCCAAAATATGAGAAAAGATATTAATAAATGGGTTTTGAATAATGTTGTTTAAAAGTTGAAGAATTTATTGAAAATGGTATTTTAAATAATTTGGAAAGAATAAAGGGATTTATTTAAAAGATGATAATTTTTTTTGAAATCCATTTGATAATTGATTTGGTATTGGAAAATAAATCTTCGGGAAATCAATATGAAAATTGATTTGGTGTTTGAATGAAAAATTGATTTTGTGTTGAAAATTAATTTGGAAATCGATTTGCAAATGTTTGTTATTTGGAAATATTTATGCTCTATCTACTAAGTTTATTAGTTGGACTTGAAGTTTTATATGAGATATTAGTATAATATTTTCATAACTAATATTTAAGGAAGAGTTTAAAGATAGTTTTATTTTAAAATATTTCCAAGTATATTTTGGATAAGTGATTTAAATTACTTTAAAGTATTCGGACTTGGCAGATTTCCAGTGGAAATAAATAATATCGGGAATTTTATCCCGCGAGTGAAAAGTGATTTGAAATTGGTTTTCAAAGTGATGAAGTGTGGAAAATATATATCTTGCAAAGATATTTTGAAATTTAATAATTTGGAAAAAATATTTAGATTGGATGATTATTGTGAATATTGTTTGATAGTAAAATATCCAACTATTAGTATAAACAATTTGGGGAAATTATTGAGGCTTGATTGTTGTGAATGTTGTTTGATAGTTAAATAACCGACTTTCAATATTTGCCTTAGAAATGGCACTTGAATTTGTTTTTAAAACAAGCGCTCATTATTCGGTTTAGCCGGGAGAGGACCTTTGTGTTATATAACCCATTCCGAATAATGATACGACGTTATGGATTGCAATTGAAGACCGGATTTGCAAGGGCTTCTTCCTTTATTGGACGAAGTGCCTTCGATTCTGTTCGAACCTGGAACAGACTTGTATGGTCGTATGTCTGACACTACACTTTGAGATATAAAGCAGATTTCTATCAAATACATATCTGTTGGTAGCAGAGAATTTATTCTCTTAGCTTAACACCCTTCTTTGAGACGTACGAGCTCAAAGGTTATGTAGTTGAAGGTTATCGGTGATATACTCCCAATTTGGTAGTGTGGCATGCTAAGTGCAGTTGTGTGTTGATGATCATTTGTTGATCATTTGTGATCAAAGCATGGCTTTCGTGTAAAGCGTAGCTTTGTGGACGAGACCTCATCGGACCTCACACCTCGGAAATGGTCGAAACAGGAAAGATGCGGCAAGGTTATGAGGGTCGCAACCTTTAGGGTATGTCATTTCCTTTTGGAAAAAGGTGGTATCATGGTATGGAGCCCAGATACTTTACCTGTGTGGTTGCTGCAATCTCATTTACTGTGTGGTTGTTGCTTTGTGATTGAGGGCCCTCGGATAAAGGTCGCAAACGATCGGGGGGTGGCATACTCGAGTAGTAGTTACCTAGTTACAGAGGTAACCCGGCCTTGTGTTGGCAGAGAGCTGGTTAAGTTTTCGGGACGTCCCTCCAGAGGCGTACCCAAGTGGCATAGGAAGTTCCTTAGCCTGACCATTTGTTGGAAAATCCAAAGAAACAATATGAACCTTGTACGGTTTTAGTTGTATAACCTGCCATGGAATGTGGTGGTAACCTGCTATTGAACATGGTAGTTATAGTAGGCATATAATAATGGTTGTATGCTGGCTAAGATTTATATTATACTTTCGAAATGTTTTCCACACTAGGCACTAATGAAAATATTAAAAATATTTTGCGTATCAAGCATGTTTGACTATCATAAGGAGAAATCTCCTCCAATTCTGCATTTGCATTGTGTGTGTGGCGGGAGGCCTTATGGTAGTTTCATTTTGCGAAAGCATTGCGGATTTCTTTTTAATACCAATAACTGTTTTTTAAGATCTCACACCAGTCCCATGACTGACCTGGAGTTTATTGTTCCCTTTCTAAACTCTGGGTGTCCATAATTTTCCACACGAACAGCCTAGAATTAGGTTATCAATTGGATCTGGATGGATTGTTGTGGAGATCTGGAGGCGGGCTGGAGGGCGAGACGTATCACTTATACTAGTATTATTCCACTATGTATTATGTTATGTGGACAAGTTATATAACTGTCCAGTGATGTGTGTTGTTGTTGTAAACTCTGATGATGTATTGTATAAACTGATATAGTTCTTTGTTATAAAGATTATTCATTCATCTATTATATATTGTTCTGCTGCGAATGTGAGATTCTGATATTGTTTTTGTTTTTTTCTTTCTTCTTCTACCTCTTTCTTTATTTAACCCTAAAGATTCGCATTTCCGCCCGTTTTGAGTTGAATTGGTATGGAATATTGTCGGCTCAAAGGGGTACAGATTTGTGGACCTTTACATTTGGTATCAGAGCAATTGGTTAAGCGACAACCTTGGCTCTGTTGGGTGTTACTCATTAGAGATAGAGTCAGTAGTACTCTAGAATGAGTGTGAGTGTAATAATAAATATGAGCGCGTATTTGTTAGTGAATACAAAAAATTGTTTTATATTGTGTTGACTTATCGGTTGATTGTTTATAGATTCTGGTCGGTGCAGTTTGGCCAACTGTAATCGATGGGGGTTTCTAAACTCTTAAACAAGATAAACTGACACAGTATTGTTTTAAATAGGATAAATGAAATAATTTACCCAAAACTATTTTTGTATAGAAAAGAAATCATTTTCCGTAAATTATTATAGTATATGGATGCTTAGTTGTTAGGAAGAGATAATATTGAATTATTATCATTGTTATATGGAAACGGAATAAGAAATAATGGTATAACCAAAGATTTGGAGATAAATTCATTTAACAAATGAAATTTATAAATATGAATTGAAAGGATAAGGAAATAAAGTTCATATACGAATGGGATTTGTAAATGTAAATTGTAAATGTGATTTATAATTTGAAATAGAATTCTAGAAAAATATTTGAAAATAAATTCAGTAATGGAATGAAATTTGTAGTATGGATTTATAAATGAGTTTATAAATTGAAATGAGATGCCAGAGTAATTTTTGCAATACGGATTAAAGGATTTGGATTGAAAATTTCAAAAGATTAAATTCCTTTGATTTGAAAATGGATTTCAAAAGTTTTGGAAAATAATGGTGAAATTTTTTGAGAAATTTTTTTGAGTTGGATATGAAATCTGGTGGGGTTTGAAATTTAAAAATATTTGGGAAAATATTTTGAAGGGACATAATTAATTTCAAAGTTAGTTTTGAAATGTGAGTAATTGTTAAAAAACTCTGGAATTTCTTTAAAATGTTATGGAATGTAAATAAGTTTGATAACTTATAAAAATATTTGAAATTTAATTGGAATAAGGTTCAAATTGAAAAGGAATGAATTTGTGAATGAACAAATGAGGTTACATTTGTAAATAATGAATTGGAAGTTGAATTAGTTAAATTAAAGTTGAGTTGTGAGCTAAATTTGGAAATGGTTTGAATTTGCATATAAATTCAAGTAAGTAGAAAAATATAAATTGAAATTTCCTTGATAAAGATAAAGTAAATTCAGGATGAATTGAATATGGAAATTTGAAATTTAAAAAGGATAAGTGAATATACTAATTGAATTAAATTAGTAGATGGAATGGATTTGATTAAATGAAAAATCAAATCAAAGATTTAAATTAGAAATTGTTTACAAGGAAAATGAACTTGAGTTTTGAGTTGAAATAACTTAAGCAATATTTGGATAAAAGCTCGACTTAAAAAAATAATTGTGAAATGGTTGTTGTCGACTTTTATTGAATGGTTTTCAATGAAATTTGTTTGATTAATGAAATGCAAATTGAATTGAATGGAATCAATTGGAAATGAAATATAATAAAGTGTAAATTGAGTTGGTATCAATTTAAATTAGTTATAAACTAGAATAGATATTCTATTAAGTGAATATCGTTGAATTTACATATAAATGGTTGTCGTTGACGCAAACGAGGTTATATAAAATTCTATGAGTTATTAAAAGAAAATAAAATTTGATTTTTGAATCAATTGAAATGGATATGAATTCGTTTCTCTTAAAAATGAATTGAATGTAAGGAACTGCATTGTAAATCACCTGAATTGAATAGAAATGGTATGTGAATTAGATGAAAGCGATTAAATTTGTATTGATAAATTGCTAATGGAAATAATTTTGAGTGTATTGTTTACGAAAACTACTTGTTTGTTATTGAAAATGAGTAAAATGTTAATAGATTTCCTATATATGTCACTTACGTGTTTAAATTGAGTAAGTACAGGTACAGGGGGCTGTTTGGCTGCATTTGGTTGCGCAAAATGCTTAAAAAATAACCGCTTTGCTTAAAATGCTAATAAAGGTACGCCTACGCAATACAAAGTTTGGAAATATGAACTGTTTTTGTTTTCCGACCATGTGGGTCGATGTATATATATTTATATCTCTTGTCAAATTGCAAAAGCTCCTCCGTACAAGGGAGACTTCGTCAAAACTTTCCGAAAATTTTGGGAGTTAGAAAATTTTTTGAAAAATTTGGAAAATTTTTGTGAACGGAAAATTGATTTTCAAATTGTAATGGAAACGTAGGAATTGAACTAGAAAAGGAAAAACTATTGTTTTGGCCGAAGTTAAAAGTTTTGGAAAAAAGTGAATATCGAGTTTTCACTAAGTGGATTTTTGGTTTTTGAAGATAATTTAAATTGCTCGACAATAGGGTATGTATTTAAATTTCAATATGAAATTTGATCCTTTCTTGTCTAGCCGCTTGGCTTTTCTTTTTCTTTTTGAAATCTGGGGGTCCGTAGGGACATTTTGTAGTCGTACCGAGCTAGCCGCGCAAAGGAGACGCTGGCGAAATTTTTTCGAAAATTTAGAGAGTTAGAAAATTTTTGAGAAATTTTGGATAATTTAAAATTTGAATTTAAATTTAAATTCAAATTGTGAAGTAAAATAAAGTTGCTTGAAACTATGAAAATGTTTGAAAAATTAATAAGGATGATAGTGTGGTTATGATAAGAAGATTGGTTTGAGAATTTGATAAAACTGTTTGGTTTTGGGAAAATGATGAACGGGTTGAGGATCATTCTTCTTAACTTGTAATTTCGAGACGAAATTCTTTTAAGGGTGGAAAAATGTGACGACCCTGAATTTTTGACATTGGAAATCAGAATATTTAATTGATTTTAAATATCTGAAAGTTAGTTTAATTTGAAATTCAAATATTAGAATGAATTTGGCAATTTAATTATTGAATTTAATTTATTACAGTTGGGTAAAAATATCGAATCTTCAATTTTTAAGCTGATTAAAAATATTTCAAGGCTTAGAAAATTTATATTAACAATACTGAAGATGATAGAAATTTTGAATTGAATTTAACGGTGTTTTGTTCAGTTTTGAAAATATGTCATTTAAATCGGTATTTAAAAATAGCCTTCCGGGGCACAGTCTCGGAATTCGACGAAACCAGTTCCATTGGATCTGTAATATTGTATTATTATCGGATTTCAAATTTTCGTAGTGATTGGAGTTGTTGTGTGAGCGTACGATATATAAACGCACTGAAATTTATATCGAATTCAATATTATAAATGGGTCTGGAAAGCTATCTTCTCCATACGACCGAATTAGGACTCGAAACCTTTTCCATTGCGTTCGTAATAGGGGTATAACATTATGAACGCCTAGCGGCACGTCTCGATAGGGGTTTGAGATTTTGAGATGTGTAATACGGAGAATAAATTATATTTATATATATAATTAAATCTTGTCTTATCCAAATTTTCTGCTCAGCCACCCTATGATCTGCACAACCTTACTTCTCGTGTAAGCCACGCCTCCTTTCTTTCACTTCAGTTAAATCACGAAATAAATATCTTCCATTGTTCCCTTTTCCTTCTTCTATACGATCAAATACAATTTCGTTCAAAAGAAAATAAAATGGCTGCTCGTTTTCTTTAAATCGAAATCAAATTTTCTTTCCCATTCCGTTCAAAACCAAATCGCAAGGGTATTGGGGGGAGTCTGAAATTGAATCAAATCAGAGAGGATGGTGTCGCGATTTAGTCAAGCTCGAGTTCGAGTCTTGGGTGGCGAATCGACGCATCTGGCAGCGCGTACGAGGCGATTTCGATCGATAAAGGCGTGGAGGCGATCGCGAGAGATTCGCGTTTCAGCTAGGGCTCGGTTGCGACTTGATTCAGTGCTCAAAGGCAGCAATCTCGATAAGGAGGGGCACTGGTGGTCGTACGCGAATCGAGGCAGAGCACGGAGATCGTTGGGTTTCGATAACAGTAAGGTATCAACAATTTATATTTATATTTATATATACACAGCTTTGAATTTTTACAGTACAGGTATAAGAACAGTTCTGTTGAATATATAAAAGGTTTAAAACAATATATATATATATATAAGTTAGAAAAATATTATATTCAGGTTGGTATGTTTATATATGCAGATTTTTCAATTTTTATATATATATATATGTGTAAGAGTTTGAAAATTTAAAAGGAATTTTTTTTAGGAACAAAATAATTTTGTTTTTAACTTAATAAATGTATATATCCTCATGCATGTTCTCATTCTAAAAAAAAAGATTGGTTTAAAATTTGAATATTTGTTTAAAATAAATCATTCGATAAAATTAAATCATTGGTCAATTAAATTTAGTAAAAGGAAAATTTATTGTTCGATTTATTCGAATATTAATAAATTGTATAAATGTTTATACAAGGTCTAGAAATCGCGAAAACAAGCTGGAACGGAAATGGATTGCATGCATTGTTAAAGGTGAGATCTTAGCACTCAAATTATGATAATTGAAAATTTTAGTTATTGATTGATTGTTGAATTGTGATAGTTAGATTAAAATTGTTGATTGTGTGCTGGAATGATAAAATATTATCAGTTGTATTGAAATAGACCCTATGCGCCGCATAATAGCGGATGATATTATATGTAAACCCATATACCACGATATTCCACCTCGAAGTGGAATTGGTATTATATATGTATTTGGAGCTGTTGATTTCCCGCATTATATAGCGGATGAGACCCTATGCGTCGCATAATAGCGGATGATATTTTGTAAATCCCATATACCGCGATATTCCACCTCGAAGTGGAATGGGTATTTAATTATTGTGCTAACATCTGTGGATGCAGGGAAACAGGTTGGAGGGATCCAACTGGATTCCTCAAATTGTATGAATTTGTTTCATATGTTGTGTGATGATTTATTGATAATCTGTGAATGATTATATTGATGATTGAATTTGTTAAAGGCTATAATTTAGCCGAATGTATTTTTGGTATCATTGGATACCAAAATAAATAAAGTTGGATTTTTTTTGAAATTAAAGTAGGAAATTTTAAGTAAATCCCTTTTGAAAGAATTGGGTGAATTTAAAAGAAGGAATTTAAAAGCATAAAGTTGATTTTTGAAATCTTATCGAATTATTTCCAAAATATGGGAAAAGATATTAATAAATGGGTTTTGAATAATATTGTTTAAAAGTTGAAGAATTTATTGAAAATGGAATTTTAAATAATTTGGAAAGAATAAAGGGATTTATTTAAAAGGTGATAATTTTTTTTGAAATCCATTTGATAATTGATTTGGTATTGGAAAATAAATCTTTGGGAAACCAATATGAAAATTGATTTGGTGTTTGAATGAAAAATTGATTTTGTGTTGAAAATTAATTTGGAAATCGATTTGCAAATGTTTGTTATTTGGAAATATTTATACTCTATTTACTAATTTTATTAGTTGGACTTGAAGTTTTATATGACATATTAGTATAATATTTTCATAACTTATATTTAAGGAAGAGTTTAAAGATAGTTTTATTTTAAAATATTTCCAAGTATATTTTGGATAAGTGATTTAAATTACTTTAAAGTATTCGGACTTGGCAGATTTCCAGTGGAAATAAATAATATCGGGAATTTTATTCCGCGAGTGAAAAGTGATTTGAAATTGGTTTTCAAAGTGATGAAATGTGGAAAATATATATCTTGCAAAGATATTTTGAAATTTAATAATTTGGAAAAATTATTTAGATTGGATGATTATTGTGAATATTATTTGATAGTAAAATATCCAACTATCAGTATAAACAATTTGGGGAAATTATTGAGGCTTGATTGTTGTGAATGTTGTTTGATAGTTAAATAACCGACTTTCAATATTTGCCTTAGAAATGGCACTTGAATTTGTTTTTAAAACAAGCGCACATTATTCGGTTTAGCCGGGAGAGGACCTTTGTGTTATATAACCCATTCTGAATAATGATACGACATTATGGATTGCAATTGAAGACCGGATTTGCAAGGGATTCTTCCTTTATTGGACGAAGTGCCTTTGATTCTGTTTGAACTCGGAACAGACTTATATGGTAGTATGTCTGATACTACACTTTGAGATATAAAGCAGATTTCTTTCAAATACATATCTGTTGGTGGCGGAGAATTTATTCTCTTAGCTTAACACCCTTCTCTGAGACGTACGAGCTCAGAGGTTATGTAGTTGAAGGTTATCGGTGATATACTCCCAATTTGGTAGTGTGGCATGCTAAGTGCCGCTGTGTGTTGATGATCATTTGTGATCAAAGCATGGCTTTCGTGTAAAGCGTAGCTTTGTGGACGAGACCTCATCGGACCTCACACCCCGGAAATGGTCGAAACAGGAAAGATGCGGAAAAGTTATTAGGGTCGCAACCTTTAGGGTATGTCATTTCCTTTTGGAAAAAGGTGGTATCATGGTATGGAGCCCATATACTTTACCTGTGTGGTTGCTGCAATCTCATTTACTATGTGGTTGTTGCTTTGTGATTGAGGGCCCTCGGATAAAGGTCGCAAACGACCGGGGGGTGGCATACTCGAGTAGTAGTTACCTAGTTACAGAGGTAACCCGGCATTGTGTTGGCAGAGAGCTGGTTAAGTTCTCGGGATGTCCCTCCAAAGGCGTACCCATGTGGCATAGGAAGTTCCTTAGCCTAACCATTTGTTGGAAAATCCAAAGAAACAATACGAACTTTGTACGGTTTTAGTTGTATAACCTGCCATGGAATGTGGTGGTAACCTGCTATTGAACATGGTAGCTATAGTAGGCATACAATAATGGTTGTATGCTGGCTAAGATTTATATTATACTTTCGAAATGTTTTCCACACTAGCCAATAATGAAAATATTAAAAAGATTTTGCGTATCAAGCATGTTTGACTATCATAAGGAGAAATCTTCTCCAATTCTGCGTTTGCATTGTGAGTGTGGCGGGAGGCCTTATGGTAGTTTCATTTTGCGAAAGCATTGCGGATTTCTTTTTAATACCAATAACTGTTTTTTAAGATCTCACACCAGTCCCATGACTGACCTGGAGTTTATTGTTCCCTTTCTAAACTCTGGGTGCCCATAATTTTCCACACGGGCAGCCTAGAATCAGGTTATCAATTGGATCTGGATGGATTGTTGTGGAGATCTGGAGGCGAGCTGGAGGGCGAGATGTATCACTTATACTAGTATTATTCCGCTGTGTATTATGTTATGTGGACAAGTTATATAACTGTCCAGTGATGTGTGTTGTTGTTGTAAACTCTGATGATGTATTGTATAAACTGATATAGTTCTTTGTTATAAAGATTATTCATTCATCTATTATATATTGTTCCGCTGCGAATGTGAGATTCTGATATTGGTTTTGTTTCTTCTTTCTTTCTTTCTTCTTCTACCTCTTTCTTTCTTTAACCCTAAAGATTCACATTTCCGCCCGTTTTGAGTTGAATTGGTATGGAATATTGTCGGCTCAAAGGGGTACGGATTTGTGGACCTTTACAGTCCTCGTCTAAAAACGCTTCGCGGGTATGTTTATGATTGCCATCACCTTTATTTGGCATATATTCCATGCAGTAAAGACTAGCTTCTTGTACGATATATCCTTCTGCAATACACCCTTCAATGTATCTTTTGCTGCACATATATCCTTTATATGTTTTCATCAACCTATGAATGTGATCAATTATATATTGTAGACGGTAGCTATTTATATCGAATAATGATGTACATAACTGAAATTAGAAATTTACCGTTCAAACGGATACATTCATCTATATCTGACAGGGCCACATATCAACGCTTCATCGGCTAAATGAACCATAAGGTGGATACTGATATCAAAAAATGCAGGTGGAAAATGTTTTTCAAAAACACACATTGCTTCTACCAAGCTAGCCTTTGCTTTTAAAAGATGTTCCCTATTGATCACCTTTGAGCACAAAATGTTAAAGAATAGACTAATACGATGAACAGCATTTCGTAGATCCTTATGTTGTGGATAAGAATGTTGAAGCAATACCAGAAGCAAATGTTGCATTATGACATGGTAATCATGTGGCGGTAGGCAAGTCAAGTTGGTAAGCCCAAAGTTCGTAGACTTCATATTTCTTAGTTCAGGAGGATTGATGCTCACATTGTTGTGGAAGTTAGAAGAGAATTTGTTAGGCACTTTCAGATTTTTCAAAACGGTGCAAAACCGTATCTTTTCTTCTTTGCTCAAAGTGAAAGTTGCCTTTGGTATGAGTATTTTATTTGTTTCAGGATCTTCTATCACCCACAACTTTTGTTTTATACCCATGGTTTTCAAATCCTTGCGTGCATTGATGCCATCTTTTGACTTATCTTTGTGGTCCATAATGGTGCTGATGAGATGCTCCGTGACATTCTTCTCCGTATGCATAACATCAATATTATGTTGGATCAAATTTGCTTTCCAATATGGTAAATCAAAAAAGATAGACCTCCTATACCATCCAGAAACATTGTCAACTTCTTCATTGGTTGACTTTTTCCGTTTTCGACTAATTTCTTCTTTTTGTTTACCAACTTTCATTTTGATATTCGCTACTTTCTTTTCAACTTGAAAACCAGTCAATGGACATTTAGGACGACGAAGTTCTTGTTCGTTGTTGAAATTTGTCTTATCGTATCGAAACTTGTGTTCGTTAGGAAGAAACATTTGATGTCCCATGTAACACATCTTCTTACTTTTAGGAAGATGATAAGAATAAGTGTTTTCCCCACAAACAGGACATGCAAAATAACCGTGAGTTGTACATCCCGATAAAGTCCCAAAAGCAGGGTGATCATGGATTGCCCACAGCACCCTAGCTCTCATTGTGAACTCAGATTTATTTAACGAGTCAAATGTAACGACTCCTTCCCATAACTGCTTTAATCGTCCATCAATAGCTGTAAATAAACATCAATATCATTCCCTGGTTGTTTAGGCCTAGAAATCAACAATGTTAACATTGAGAACTCCCTTTTCATGCACATAGACGAAGGAAGATTATATGGTACTACAATTACTGGCCAACAACTATAAGGGTTAGAGAGAGAAGCATGTGGACAGAAACCATATGTCGCTATTCCAAGTGTGACATTTTGTGGCTCGGCAGCAAAAGCTTGGCCAAAAGAATCTGCGGCTTTCCATTGAGAAGTGTCGCATAGATGACGCATTACGGTTGGATCGGACTTGGCACGACAATGCCAGGTCATCGCATCTGCTATCCATGGTACAGTATACAGTCTCTTCAATCTAGAAATTAAAGGGAAATGTCTTAATGTCTTTCGAGGTACTTTGGTGCCTTTTCTCTCTTCGTTGAATGATGTCATATATCTTGGTTCATTGCAATTTGTACAAGAAACTTTGTTCGCATCAACTTTCCAGTACAATATGCAATCATTGATGCATGCATCATAAGTTTTGTAATTTATCCCAACTTGCTTAATGATCTTCTTCACGTCGTAGTACGTTGTCAACAGCGTGTTACCTTCGGGAAGTAACTCCTTTATTAGTTCGAGGAGTGCAGTCACACCATTATCTGAAAAGCCGCATTGGGTCTTCAAGCTATTCAGTTTCACAATGGCATACAGCTTCGTAATCCCTTTTGAACATGAAGGATACAATGGCTCTTTTACGCTACCAAAAAGTGATTTATACTTCTTACTTTCATTGGCCTGCCAATCTGGATAATCAATAGACTGCTCTCCAACATTAGCATGATCAGGCAATGGATTATTAGGTTGAAAATGATGAAATCTATCTGCATCATTGACCAGATCTTCCATCCTAATATGTTCAGACTCATCAGTAGTTGTGGCATGACTAACTGGTTGTTGTTTTTCCATCTTCGCCCTTTTTTCCCCATGAAAATACCACACTGTATATGATTGGATAATACCCCATCTAAGCAAATGAAAATGAATGTCATCTAACTTGATCGCCTTCATATTTTTGCACCGAGTGCAAGGGCATAAATACACTCCTTTCTTACCACTGTTTTCTTCAACAAAACTAATGAACTTCTGCACCCCGTCTATATAGTATGTAGATCTTAGATCTGATTCATTTATCCATTGTTTGTCTATGCTGAAAGACATACTGCCCTCCTATATCATATATAACAGAACATGAGACTTGCCCTTCAATGGGTCCTCGTTCCAATTGCTCGAAAAGAATATTTTTGAAAAATTCAAGTGGGAAATTATTGGAAATTTTTTGAATTGAAATGAATTATTAAAAATACAAGAAGAGCATATAAGCTCTTATTTGAGAATAGTCCAAAATTGTAAGGTAAGGGTCATTGTAACGATCGATATCTTTCGACGCTCGAAAGTCTACATTAATACGTCCACGGTATCAAATGCCGCACAATCGAATGCCGGAAAACCGAACCATTAGGGTTAAAAAGAAGAGGTAGAAGAGGACAGAAGAAAAGAAAGAACAGAAAAACAGAAACAATATCAGAATCTCACATTCGCAGCGGAACAATATATAATAGATAATCACTAGTCTTTTAAACAAAGAACTATATCAGTCTATACAATACAACAATGAGAGTCAATATACAACTCAATACAACAATGGACAGTTATATAAACTTGTCCCCATACAGAATACACAGCGGAATAAATAAATAAGTACGAGTGTACGTCTCGCCATCCAACTCGTCTCCAAAGCTCCAAAATATCCAGAATATCCTGATAACATAACTCTAGGCTGCCCGTGTGGAAAATTATGGGCACCCAGAGTTTAGAAAGGGAACAATAAACTCCAGGTCAGTCATGGTGACTGGTGTGAGATCGTAAAACAGTTATTTTCACAAAGAAAATAAAAGAAATTCGTAATGCTTTTGGAAAATGAAACTATCATAAGGCCTCCCGCCACACACACAATGCAAACGCAGAATTGGAGGAGATTTCTCCTTATGATAGTCAAAGATGCTTACTACGAAAGATCAGTTGATATTATTATTAATGTCTAGTGTGGAAAACATTTTGAAAGTATAATATTAATCTTAGCCAGCATAGGCATTCCGCACTTATGCCTACTATAGCTACTATGTTCAATAGCAGGTTATACAACTAGAACCGTACAAGGCTCATATTGTTTCTTTGGATTTTCCAACAAATGGTCAGGCTAAGGAACTTCCTACTGCCACATGGGTACGCCTCGGGATGGACGTCCCGAGAACTAACTAGCTCTCTACCAACACAAGGTCGGGTTACCCCTTACACTAGGTAACTACAATACGAATATGCCACCCCCCGGTCCTTTGGGACCTTTATCCGAGGGCCCTCGATCACAAAGCAGCAATCATACAGTAAATGAGATTGGAGCAACCACACAGGTAAATATCTGGGCTCCATACCATAATATCACCTTTTTCCAAAAGGAAATGACATACCCTAAAGGGCGCGACCCTCATAACCTTGCCGCATCTTTCCTGTTTCGACCATTTCCGGGTTGTGAGGTCCGATGAGGTCTCGTCCACAAAGCTACGCTTTTTTCACAAAGCCATGCTTTGATCAATAAATGATCAACGAATGATCATCAACACACAACAACACTTTGCATGCCACACTACCAAATTGGGAGTGTATCACTGATAACCTTCAACTACATAACCTCTGAGCTCGTACGTCTCAGAGAAGGGTGTTAAGCTAAGAGAATAAATTCTCCGCCACCAACAGAAATGTATTTGAAAGAAATCAGCTTTATATCTCAAAGTGTAATGTCAGACAAACAACCATAAAAGTCTGTTCCGGGTTCGAACAGAACCGAAGGCACTTCCAAAGAAGCCATTGCAATCCAGATATTCACTAATCACGTCCGGACTTCCCATCACAAGAAGAGTGATATAAATCTCTATACCGGAGCAACTCGGTGCAGAGATATTCGACAGGTTGTCCTTTCATTTTCGAAAATACCCGGTCTTCACACTGGTCTTCAATTGCAATTCATTTCGTCGTATCATTATTCGGAATGGGTTTTATGACACAAAGTCCTCTCCCGGCTAAACCGAATAATGAGCGTTTGTTTTAAAACAAATTCAAATGCCATTTCAAAGGCAAATATTGATAGTCGGTTATGTAACTATCAACAACATTCACAACAATCAACCAATTTAAATAATTCTTCCAAATTATTAACTTTCAAATATCTTCGCGAGATATGGTTCAACACTTCAACCATTTGAAAACAAATTTCAAATCACTTTTCACCTTTCAAACTTTTGAAAACAAATTTCAAATCGATTTCCCTACACGGGATATATTTCCAAATATTTATTCATTTCCACTGGAAATATGCCGAGTTCAAATACTTTATCTTCAAAATATTCCTTAAAATCCAATTTCAGAATTTCTTCATTTTTAATTTAAAACTACTTTGGAAATATACTTGACTTTTCAAGGAAAATACACTTCCATTTCAAAATGGTCCATTTAAACCAATTAAATAAATCCTTATCGATTTATTTCAAATTTACATTCCAAATTTGTAAATTACTTCCACACTTTAAAAATAAATCAGTGTTTATTTTTAAAACAAATTTCCCTTTCCTTTATGAATTCCATTTTGAATTTACATTTCCAAATATTCACTTTTTATACGATTTTCAAATCGATTTCTCAAATATTCACTTTCAACTCCAAATCAACTTTCAAATGGATTTCCAAATTTATTTCCCTTTTAAAAATAAATTACTTTTAAAGAAACAAATTCTTTTTAAAGAAAACAAATTCTTTTATCTCTTCCAATCTCTTTAAAAATCCAAATTTTAAATAAATTCTTCAACTTATAAACAATATTACTCGAAATCCACTTATTAAGCTTTTTTCCCATATTTGGAATTTTATTCAATATGATTCAAAAATAAAACTTTATCTTTTTCAAACTTCTTTTAAATTAATCCAATTCTTTCAAAAGGAATTTACAAAAAATTCCAACTTTAATTTCAAAAACCCAATTTTATTTATTTCTGGTATCCAACGATACCAAAAATTCATTCGGCTAAATTATAGCCTTTAACAATTTCAATTATCAATATAATCATCCACAGATTATAAATAATCAACACACAATATATGAAACAAATTCATACAATTTGAGAAATCCAGTTGGATCCCTCCAACCTGTTTCCCTGCATCCACAGATGTTAGCCTAAAACCAATTCCACTTTGAGGTGGAATATCGCGGTATATGGGATTTATAAAATATCATCCGCTATTATGCGGCGCATAGGGTCTCATCTGCTATATAATGCGGGAAATCAACAACTCCAATATATATATATATATATATATATATATATTCCAATATATATATATATTGCTATATACTACTATATATACTCTCACAATCAGGCAATCAATCAATAACTGCAATTCAAATTTTAATTTGAGTGAGAAGATCTCACCTTTGCTTTATAATTTGCAATCCATTTCCCATTTCCATTTGTTTCTCTTTATTGTATTAGACCTTGTATAAACAATTTATACAATTTATTAATATTTGAACAATTGGACAATCAATCTCCATTTAATAAATTTTATTTATCTAAAAATTTAATTTCAAACTAATTTCCTTTTCTTATAAATTATTTTAAAATAATCCAGTAAATTAAAATGCACAAATGTATATTTATTTTCCCAAAACCTGCCTTTATATATTTTCTGTTTTAAACTTTACATATATCTCAAAACTGTATATACATTTATTTTAAATCATAAATAGCAAACCGATGTATAATATATTTTCTAATCCATATATATATTTATATGTATGTACAGAATTAACTAAACAGGTATGTGTAAGTTGAATGATCTACATATATATATACTAGATTTTAAATTTCGAAAATAATTTGATAAACTAAATACCTTGCTGAATTGAACTCAACTGCTCTCGCCAACTATGAATCCACCTCCTCGCCAAGAACTACGATCAGACCCCACTACGCACGCTCGAACCATCACGTCGCTGCTCCACCTTCAAGCTCGAGCCCTTGCGAACGCCACTAAATCGAAGACGAACATCTCATCCAAACGCTGCAAGCCGCGACTCCCCCCCAGCTCGAGATTGCCTCAACTCCGGCCCATCGCGATATGTCGCGACTCCACTCGCCGCCTCAAGCTTGCTCGACGCCACGTAGTCACGCGCGAGCTCCATCGTACGAAACCCTAACTTCGACTGCCTTCGCGATCCCACACGCCCAAATCGACGCCTCAGATCGAAACACCCTTTCGCGACATGGCCTATCGCCCCGCGCCTCATCCTTCACGTCGTCGCTCGAAGCCATCGCGACGAGCTTTGCGGCATCGCGGGTCTACTCGGGGTCGAGATCGATTTGGGAATAATTGATTTATTTGTAGAGGAGGGATGAACGAAGTTCAACAGGAGATAAAAGTTTTATATTTCTTAGCTCCGCCATTTATTTGATTTGAAACGAAGAAAAGGGTTTTCGTTCATTCGTATTTTTTTTCTTTTCGATTTTACCAGCACTCGAGTACACAAATAGGTCGGCAGAGACAGGTTATAGGGTGGCTGTTGATTAAAAATTTATGTTTTTATATTCAAAAATATCTCGTTATATTATTTCAGCGCGTTTGCTTATCGTACGGCCAAATGATCACTCCAAACACTACGAAATTTGAAATATAATAATAATACAATATTATGGATCCAATGGAACTGGTTTCGTCGAATTCCGAGACTATGCCCCGGAACGCTATTTTTAAATTCAATTTAAACGATAAAATTTCAAAACTGAACAAAATAGTTTCAAATTCAATTCTAAAAGTCCCATTATCTTCAGTATTATCAATATAAATTTTTTAAGCCTTGAAAATATTTTAATCAGCTTAAAACTGAAGATACAATTTTTTACCCAGCTTCAGTAAATTGAATTCAATAATTAAATCGCCAAATTCATTCTGATATTCGAATTTCAAATTAAACTATCATCCAGATATTTAAAAATCAATTAAATATCCTGATTCCCAATATCAAAAATTCAGGGTCGTTACAGTCATGTTTTCAGATGTGTGAAGTATATTGATATAGACTATTTTCTATGATACTCTTAATTATAAAAATAGCATTTCTATAAAAGTTAACATTAGCACCAAACTGTTTCCAAAAAATTTGCCATTACAACGACGCTATTTTGTAGCACCGGAGTAACGTCTATGCATTACCCCTCTCCTGACTTGGCTTGCACCATTAACGACAATTTTATCCACTTATACAACAATGTCAGAACCATATACAACAACGCCTTTTGAATATACAACAATGTCAGAACCATATACAACAACGCCTTTTAAATAGTTTTATCCCAACTATTTAATATTCTCAGCACCACTAATCCCAAAAGCAAATGAATCATTACTCATTACAAAGCATCATTACAGTAACAATCAAAGTCAACTACCAATCGAATAATATCACTAGTTGATATTATCCTACAACAATCAACTCAATCAACTACCAATAATTTATTAAACAGATCAAAATCATCACTACTTTAGTTATTGTGGACTATAACAACTGCTAAATTTTATCAATCACATTTTGACTAATTGACTACTTTAGTTATTTTTTTAAATTCATGTTCGTAGAGGAACCGTTGTTTGTTGTGTAATTGAAAATTTTACAACCTTTTTCTTAACAGTTGTTTGTCGTGGAAAAAAAATGAATTTTTTTACAAAATTGTTTCATTTACTAATTTACATATTAAGTTTTGGTAAGGATTTTTCAACGCTGCGTAATCTTTTTGTTATTAACTCTAACTTAAACATCATTAAAAACAATATGAAAAACTAGAGCAAGAACCTTGCAACTGTTGCTCTATGTTTAACCCCCAGTTCACTGTTTGTATTATGATAGTTGGAGGAGAAAGTCTGTACATTTGCAACAAAGTTTACTGTTTAAGACATAATCAGTGGAATGATATACTGCTCTTAAATATAGCATTCTTTTTTATATCATTTATCAATCTGTTGAGTGTTGACATTGTTAAATGTGCAAAAAGAATTTTCATCTACAAATATTGATTACTTAAAAATCAATTAATACATACTTAGGTGACATTACATCGAAATGTTGAACTGCATGTCATTTATTCCCAAATCAGTGACCCACATGCATGGTAGTCAAAATTTATATATTTTCAAACTAGATGAAGTTTTAAATATATACATTGATGTTGGTGTGACTATGCTTATGTTTGAGTATAGCATTATTTTTCGAATATGTATGATTAATTAATTTTCAAACCATATGAAGATTTTATGCTTATTAGAGAAGTAGAGATAATTTATGAGTAATTAATTGGATTTAACTCCATTTAATGAGTGTTATTCATTTAGAAATGGTGTATATGTAAACGTTTGTAAGGTGAGCTAGAAAGATGGTGCTTTGATACAACTGAAGAGGTTAAAACATTAAACTAAATCGATTTATTTGGTCTCATGAATGTCAGCCTATCTAATATAATCAAAATTTTGCAGTATGCAGGTTCATGGTATAATGAATTGAAACATATCAAACAAGCAGTTTGGGTTATTGGTATGCCTACTGTATCACACTAACCAACTCGGATAAATTTTTCCCGTATACAAAATTTGTAACCAACTTCAATTTAACAATGTAAGCAAACTTACATAAGGTAGCAAATTCCTCAAGCAAGAAAGTAGGCAGAGAAGAGATATATGCCAAAGTGGTTGAGGTGGAAGGTTGCTCGACTTCACATCTGGGGAGGAAAGGCGGAGGTGGTGCGTTCGGCCGAGCGATGAAGGAGCAGAGGACACACGACTGGCTTGATGGGGTGGGGCGTTGTCGCATGGAAGCGGAGGCGAAACCCTATACGGCTAATTTGGGGGAAACGAACGAAATGAACAAAAGAAGGCGTGTACCTGGTTTGATTGTAAAAAGTAGCACACAAAATAGATACGGCTAAAACACATATCATATTAGATACGGCTAAAAACCGTATCTAATTAAGTGGGAAAGCCAATTTTCTAGAGGGAAGCAGTGCGTATTTGGGTGGAAAATTTACGCCAAAAATAGGCACGAAATAAGATACGGCTATTACCCGTATCAAATTTGATACGGCTATTAACCGTATCTAAATAAGTGGGAAAGCCAATTTTCTGGAGGGAAGCAGTGCGTATTGGGGTGGAAAATTTGCGCCAAAAATAGGCATGAAATAAGATACGGCTATTAGCCGTATCAAATTTGATATAGCTATTAACCGTGTCTAAATTTATAGATACGGCTAATAGCCGTATCAAATTTTATATGGCTAATAGCCGTATCTAATGAGGCGGTAGGAGGGGTGGCTAAATCAGCTTTTTGGTGTAGTGCAACGTCTCAAGCACCATCCTTAGATGAAAACAGATTTACCTCTATTAAAAGCAATTACTTTTCACTAAATCCAAACTCTTGATGATAAAATATTTTTCTCAATACTTTTCAAAAGTACTGCTGCATACAGTTTTTAAAGATCCAAAACATATACCAAACCAATTAATTATCCTTTTAAATGCTTATCTAGCATAATAAATTCATAATAATTCAAAATCACTTGGGAAAAATCCCCAAAAATCACAGAAAGTCCAAAATACCATATTCTTCATTATATAAAAATTTCGAGACCAAGAATTATATTTAATTATTTTAAATAATTAAAACGCGAAACCCAATTTCCACCATAGGAAATTCATAAAATATTCAATTAAATTTGAAAAGTTATGAAATTGAAAATTCATCTTTAAAATATCATTTTACACAATGTATCAAAAAATCAAATTGATTAGAGATTAAAAACTTAGGTTTTACCCTTAAAACCTTTTCAAATAATTTCATTAATAATTCCATAAATCATTATTCTATCCAAATAATGATTAAACAATCATAACTTGGCAAAAAAATCATCAAAATAATTTGGATATTATCTACAACCGAATTCAAGAACAAAAATAGAGATGGTTCATGTATTATTCACCTTGGATTTAATGTTGGAGTAGAGATTTGTGTAGCTCTTGAATCCCTAAATCTTTTCTTTGATTAGCTTTACTTTCCTCTTCTAATCCTCTTGTTTAGTGGCCGACCTCTCTTCTTCATTTTGATTGTTTCGATGTTATGAAAAATTAGAATGAATATGAGGGGGAGAGGGTTTAAGGATTAAAAGATGGATTTACTTATTTTGCCCCTCTCATGTATTCTCTTATGTGTTAAGCTTTTAAAACAATCTTATTACTTAATTCATTAAGGCACGACCTTTGTTAATAACCAATTCTCATTCTCCTTAACCAGTTATATTATTCTATTTAATATATCCAATTAACTATCCTGAATAACACTAAATTAAAATTAGGGGTGTTACAACCCAGCTATAATGTGTCATGCACTTAACATTGGTCTTAAATTTATTCCAGTGAGGCAAAAGAAGAGGCTATTTGAAAAAACTCGAACTACGACACTGAAGGAGGAGGTAAAGAGGTTGCTAGAGAATGGATTCATTATGGAAATCTTTTACCCAAAGTGGTTGGCAAATCCGGTGTTAGTTAAAAAGTCAAACAGAAAACAGAGAACATGCATTGATTATACAAAACTAAATAAGGCATGTCCGAAGGATTATTATCCACTTCCTAAAATCGATCAATTAGTCGATGCAATTAGTGGTCATAAATTGTTATCTTTTAGGGACGCCTACTCGGGATACGACCAAATTCCAATGTTTAAGCCCGATGAGGAGCATACTAGTTTCGAACGAACCAGGGGATGTATTGCTACAAAGTGATACCATTTAAATTGAAGAACGCAGAAGCAACATATCAATGGCTTATGAATATATAGAATGTTCAGAGACCAGATTGGGTGAAACATTGAAGTTTATTGGATGTCATGTTGGTAAAATTCAAGAGGAAGGTGAACATGCAGAAGATTTAGGGGAAATGTTTGACATATTGAGGAAGTACAAGATGAAATTGAACCCATGTAAATTCTCTTTTGGAATTCAGTTTGGTAAGTTTTTAGGATACATTGTAAGCACAAGAGGGTTCGAAGCTAATCCCGACCAGATAAAGGCCATTCGGGATATAGCACCTCCAAAGACGTGCAAGGATGTAATGGGATCAAAAGGATGAATTGTAGCCCTCAACCAATTTATATCCAAGGCAATGGACAAATATATTCCTTTCTTTAATGTATTCAGCAAAAAGAAAAACCTTTGAATGGACAGAAGAATGCCAGAAAGCTTTTCAAAATTAAATGGTCATCTAGAGAAACCACCGATACTTTCAAGAACTATGGAAGAGAACACTTATTCTTGTATATGGTCATTTCAAAACATGCGATCAGACTTAGTCTTGATGATAAAAGAAAACGGAATTCAATTCTTGATTTACTACACAAGTAAAAGGTTAAAAGATGCCGAAACTAGGTACCTAGTTATAGAGAAGCTAACATATTGGCTACTGTTGACCGCATGGAATCTATGGTTGTATTTTCAAGTGCATCCAATAAAGGTTTTGATCAATTACTCGTTAAGATGGGTCCTTAGTAAATCCAAAGTATCTAGAAAATTGGTAAAATGAGGAATGGGCCTTAGTCAATATGACATTGAGTATTTGCCCAGGACATCGGTTAAAGGAAAAGCCTTAGTAGACTTTGTTATGGAGTGCACGAGATTTATCAAAGAACAGTTAGAAAAGGAGAAAAAAAATTGAACCAAAATGGCAACTATATGTTGATGGAGCATCAAACGAACAAGGTGTCGAAGTAGGCTATGCTGTAGTTACCCCCGACGGTGTTACATTATGCCATGAAATTGGGATTCTCCACGACCAACAATGTAGACAAATATGAGTCCATGGTCGTGGAATTAACTTCAGCACAACATCTCAAAACATCAAGGGTTGAACTATTTAGCGATTCACAACTAATGGTAAATTAGCTAAATAAGACATTCCAAACTAAAGATGCTTGCCTGACTTAATATGTCAAAAGAATCCATGAGATGTTAGCCCAATTTGAAGATTTTTCCATATACCAAATACTAAGAGAGAGAAAATGCATAAGCAGACTGTTTGGAAAAACTGGCAAGTTCGAGAGGGACACTTGAAGTCAAAATCATTCCCGTCGGATTCCAGCAAAATCCCAGCATTGAGGGAGGAAAAGATGAATTAAACAATGAAGTTTTGGTTTTGCCTAGATCTCAGAGTCAATAACCACCGAGCAACAAAGAAAGTTTTCAAGGAAATAACAATGACAATGAAACCCCCGAAAGAGCGACTGCCCATGAAAACCAATACACAGATAACTAGATGACACCCTTGGTTGAATATCTTGAGAATGGGTTGTCACCAAAAGATAAAAATGAGGTAGGAAGCTAAGGTACCAAGCTCCTTCGTATACTATGGTTAATGGAATCTTATACAGAAAGGGCTAGTGGATGCCTTATTTGTGGTGCATTACATCAGAAATAGGAGTGAAATTGGTAGAAGCCCATGAGGGGTTTTATGGAGATCACTCTAATAGGATAAAGCTAGCAAAGAAGGTCATGAGGCAAGGATACCATTGGCCATGAATGACGGAAGAGGCCATGAATTATCTGAAACGGTGCGACAAATGCCAAGGATTTTCAAAAATACCGTAGCTTCCTCCTAGCAATTTAACTACTATTACTATCCTTTGGCCCTTCGATGTATGCAGAATTGATGCAATCAGACCTCTTCAAGTCTCAAAAGAGGGAGCAAATTTTGCAGTGGTAGCCATTGACTACTTTACTAAGTGGGTAGAGGCTGAACGATTGCCAAGTATAACTACAGGGAAGGTTTTGAAAGTCATCATAAAAAATAGTCGCACGTTTAGGCTTCTAAATAAGATCATCTTCGACAACGGAACTTAATTTTAAAGTGAAGAGTTTACTCGTTTCTATGAAAAGAATGGAATAATAAAGATTTTTTTGTCAGTAGCGCATCTAAAAGCTAATGGAGCGGTGGAAGCAGCAAATAAGACCATTAAAACAAATTGAAAAAGCAATTAGGTAGAGCCAAGGGAAACTAGGTAGACAAACTCCCTTTCGTCCTATGGTCCTACCGAACTTCCACAAAAATAATCACTGGGCATACGCCATACTCCTTGACATACAGATTTGAAGCACTATTACCAGTCAAAATTGAGGTCCTATCATGCCAAAGAATTGCTTATGCTTACAGACCAAATCAAGAAATGAAGAAAGAATCGCTCGACCTACTTAATGAATTAAGAGATCAAGCTACAATACGAATAGCCAAATATCAGTGAAAAATCTCCAGGTTTCATAATTCTAAAGTGAAAGAAAGAGCATTCAAAAAAGGGATTTAGAATTAAGAAGAGTGACGACAAATACAAAAGACCCCATAGACGGTCATTGGGACCAAACTGGAAAGGACCACTAGTCATTCATGAAGTTATTCCTTCAAGGACTTATTGACTAAGCAAACATGATTGTAATATCAAGAACATGGAATGTCAATCATTTAAGACCATACTTTACAATATTGGGTTAATAAAGTGGATTACCAAAGAAACTGTACTGAAATGATTACCCTTGGATTGAAATGCATTATGTTTAACTTGACTTCCAACCCGACGAGGTCGACAAGATTTATTGAATAGAAGCATCCCTCAAACCTAAAAGGAGACAAAATGCCTTTGGTCCCACTGAAAGGCCTGGTCATAGCAACCATCTAAAGAGTAATGATCAATTAAGCTCTTGATCTCGCCGCTAGGCCTGGTCAAAGCACCTATTCAAGGGCATAGACGAAAGGCCTTTGGTTCCGCCATAAGGCCTCGTTTAAATCAACCATTCAAAGAGTGATGGTCAATTAGTGTTTGATCCCACCATCGGGCCTGGTCAGAGCACCCATCCAAGGGAGATGGACGAGAAAGCCTTTGGTCCCGCTGCAAGGCTTGACCAAAGCAACCATCCAAAGAGTGACGGTCAACTAAGTTTTTGATCCTATTGCCAAGCCCGGTCAAAACATCCATCCAAGGAAGATGGACAAAAAAGCCTTTGGTCTTGCCACAAGGCCTGGCCATAGCAACCATCCAAAAAGTGACAGCCAATTAAGCCTTTGGTCTCGCTGCCAGGTCTGGTTAAAGCACATATCCAATAGAGATGGATGAAAAGCCTTTGGTCCCGCTTCAAGGTCTGGCCAAAGCAACCATTCAAAGAGCGATGGTCAATTAAGCTTTTGATCCCGCCGCCGGGCCTGGTCAAAGCATCCATCCAATAGAGATAAATAAAAAAGAAGTCTTTGGTCCCCCGCAAGGCCTGGCCTAAGCAACTACCCAAAGAATGGTGGTTAATTAAGTCTTTTACCCCGCCATCGGGCCTGATTAAGGCACCCGTCCAAGGGAGGTAAAAAAGAAGAAGAGAAACCAGATGTCGTCAAAAATCGACCATAAGATGTGTAGCGAACAAAGTAACTGAATGTTCTTTCAACAAAAGAGACTAATCAAAAATCAAGAAGGTCAGAATAAACTTCGAAAAAAATTGTTACTCCTAAGTTACATTCCATGAAGTAGAAGAGGATGCTTAAGCTAAAGTTTAAGTGTCCTCATTCTAAAGGAGGAGAGCAAATGTTACTAGAATTTTCGGATTGTGGGTAAAATAATGGATAGTCACGATCCATTATTACGCAAATAATGGATAACCACGATAGCCACGATCCATCATTATGGGACAATAACTTTAGAAAATTTTCTCTTAAGTATAAAATCGTTTTGTTTGCGCCAAAAATGGTCACAAACCCCAAGTGTAGTGAAAGCACCAGCGTATGAATACAAATCAACAGTATTCACACACAAATCACAAATCTAAGCAAGTAACAAACAGCAATCCAGAAATAATGAACGAAAACACGAGATTTATAGTGGTTCGGCTATCTCCGGCCTACGTCCACTCCAAAGTTTTTATCTTTTATTGATCGATGCTTGAAGATTACAATTTCCTATCGCGTAGTACAACGGATTTTATGATTATAATCTGAATCTAAGGCAGCAATGGTGATCTGGAGTAAATCTGGCAGAGTCCGGGCGCTCTTTAGCTCTCAAAGTTGTCCGACCTCTTTTTTGAATGACCAGGGGCTCTATTTATAGGTGTAGGAGGCTGATACTTCGCCTAAAATGAGGGGAGACCAGTTCTGGTACGTCAGGGGGCCCACATGGCCGAAATCTGGAGATCTGGGCCCACTTTGGGATCGATTCGACCCTTAGTTCGAATCGATCAAGAAATCATCCAATCTAGCTGAAATTTGGCGTGAACATTCTTCATCATGTGCTTAAGCTTCTGTGAAAATTTCATGGCATTTGGACTTGTAGAACTCGAGATATGATCGATTCAATGTTGCATTTCTGGAGAACAGGGATACTTCGAATCGATCTTGGTTCGAATCGATTCGGTCGACTCGATGCTTGCTGCGACGTGGCGCGTGTCTCTCGCTTCGATCCGTTTTGTACTACGGTTTGACTGGGTCGAATCCATGGCTTGGATTCGAGGTAATGGATTCGAAGTGTTCTCAGTTGAAATGGATTCGAAGATGATGGAGTCGAGGCAAGGGAAGTTCGATGGAGTCGAGGCAAGGGAAGATGATGGAGTCGAGGCAAGGGAAGTTCGATGGAGTCGAGGCAAGGGAAATTCGATGGAGTCGAGGCAAGGGAAATTCGATGGAGTCGAGGCAAGGGAAGTTCGATGGAGTCGAGGCAAGGGAAATTCGATGGAGTCGAGGCAAGGGAAATTCGACGGAGTCGAGGCAAGGGAAGATGATGGAGTCGAGGCAAGGGAAGATGATGGAGTCGAGGCAAGGGAAGATGATGGAGTCGAGGCAAGGGAAATTCGATGGAGTCGAGGCAAGGGAAATTCGACGGAGTCGAGGCAAGGGAAGATGATGGAGTCGAGGCAAGGGAAGATGATGGAGTCGAGGCAAGGGAAGATGATGGAGTCGAACAGTACCTTCTTCCTACCTTGTATCGATCGTATCTTCTCCGTACAAACTCCGATTAACCTAAAACTTGAAACGTAGCCTCTCCTAGTCCTCATCATCATTTCCAATCGATTCCGTCCTGATTGGAGCTCGACCAAATTTTGACGATATCCATTGCAGCCTTGTTTCCAATTGAACTCCAACCCTGATATCCAGCCGATTTGTTGATATTCCAGCTTTGACCAAAAAGCGGGATAACATTTGCCCCCCAAAACATGCCTTGTGATAAGAAGGCGTGTTTTGAATAATTTCGTATCTGATACCCAAAGTCCGTAGCCAATTCCATGTCCATCCGAACTCGAAGACCGAGCCTTTGATCCATTCTTATCCAACAGCCAATAGCCAAATCCAGGACCTCTCCGGGCCGATATCCAAATCTATAACCTCTCTGGGCTCTTGTCAAGCGCAATCCACACACGACGACCGTGGTCCAGTGTCCCTGGATGCTGATGTAACCTCTCCGGGTTCTTGCCAAGCGCAATCCACACCTGACGACCGTGGTCCAGTGTCCCTGGACGCAAGTAATGCCGTGGCTTAAGTCCTAAGCCGAATCCTGGTCGCTCCGGACCCTTGCTGAGCATAGTCCATACTCAACGACCTGAAACAATAATTGATAATAGGAGGCCTAAGTCCTAGGCCGAATCGTGGTCACTCCGGACCCTTGCCGAGCATAGTCCATACTCGACGACCGTTTATCAAAAACAATAAAGAATCCAATCAAAATCCAATCCGAAAATCAGAAATCCAAACCGACATCCAAAACAGAAAACCCAAAACAAAAACCAGTCATCCGAACGAAAATCCAAAGCAGAAAGCAAACAAAAACCAGGAGTTCAATCCAAACTCCAAAACCAAACCAGAAAACTAAGTGTCCAATCCAAAAACAAAAGACAGATTTCGCAAAACATGGCTTTGCGGTTTATCATCATTCAGAGCATGCCTAGGGGCTATCTCCGTCCCCATACATGTGTAAATGACTCGGTTGCTCGCCAATGGTTTGCTACTTATTTCATATTATCCTGATCAATTGATTACCAATCGACCATTATTCCTGTACCTCATATCCTCATGGTTTGAGGTAGGCGGTGGTTGCTCCTGCTCCACCGCTGCATTCCGAGCCCCAACATACTGCCTCAACTGCCCATTCCTCACATGCTCCTCAATTATATCCTTTAGGTGCCTGCAGCTGTTGGTATCATGCCCGTCCAAATCGTGGAAGAGACAATGCTTTCCAGATGCCCTCTCCCGCTCGGATGATTCTCTCCTAGCCGGCCTCCGGTAAGGAAGGCGATTCCGAGTTTCCATGAATATCCGCTCCTGCGTCTCGTTTAATTCTGTGTATGTGGAAAACTTTGGATCCTTCCATTGCTTCCTGGATTTTCCTGAATCGTCGCCCAACTTCCTTTTTCCTTTATCTTTGTCCGAGCTTCCGTTGGATGGTCCTCCACCCTCAGTCACATTCACCTCTTTTAACTTTAAGTCCATACATGCATCTTCTTGCCGAAGGAACCTTTCAGCTTCGTGGAAGAATTCCCCGAGATCCAGTGGCGGGTCTCGTACTAAAGATACTTTAAAATCTGAATCCTCTCTGACTCCCGACACTGCCGCCATCAAAACCATCGATGGATCCGGCCGATCCACCGAAGCAACCGCCGCATTAAATCGAGTCAAAAATGCTCTAAGTGATTCATCCGTCCTTTGCTTTACCGATGTTAACGTCATCACGTTCTTAGGTCTTTTGATATGAACCCAAAACTGTCCCAAAAACCTGTCCACCAATTCCCTCCAAGTCTTGATAGATCCTTCTTCCAGCTGCCTAAACCACATTGCCGCTAGGTCTGTCAAGTATAAAGGGAAACATCTGGCCATCACTTCCTCCGATGCCCCCAGCACTTCCATGTGTCTAGTATATCTCATCAAGTGATCTGTCGGGTCAGCCTTGCCATTATACACTTCCACGCTAGGTAACTTGAACTTAGGTGGATTCTGAGCCGTCCTGATTTCCCGAGCGAACGGACTCCTGTTTACTCCTTCCAAGTCTCTATTGGCCAAACCTCCGCGCATAGTCTTCCTGATGATTTCCATTAATCCAGCGTTGCCTGTTAGGTGTTGCCCCCCATGCTCCCGAGGGAATTCCGGCACATATTCTTCATGTGGCTCATTAGCCGCCACGTTGGCTCTAGCCTGTTGAACTCCTTCCAAAGGTCCTTCTGCATGGGATCCTGTGGGCCTGCCCCCCAGCCCTTGTTGATTATCTTCCGGTTCTGTATTCTGTCCTCCATTGGGTTCTGCAACCCTAGTTCCTTGTTCCACATTTGCAGTTGCTATAGTTGGTCCAAGGTTCTGTGTTCCTGCAGCTCTCATCTGCTCGAAGAAAGTCTGCATCATATCCTGTTGACTCTTCAGCAACCTCTCATGTAATGAATTCGCCATAGCTTCCATTTCGTCTCTAGTAATGTAGATCGAAGCTTGTCCTTCTCCAGCGCCAGAGGATGCCTCTTGACTTCCTCCCTGTTGGCTTCTCTCAGCTCTTTGCCTTGTTTGTCGAGTCATTGTTGAGTCAATCTGAATCCTTCAAACTTTCAAATATAAACTCCAATCCGATGTAGCGGGTGCTAGTCCTTCTCAGTGAAAGCACCAAAGTGTTTGCGCCAAAAATGGTCACAAACCCCAAGTGTAGTGAAAGCACCAGCGTATGAATACAAATCAACAGTATTCACACACAAATCACAAATCTAAGCAAGTAACAAACAGCAATCCAGAAATAATGAACGAAAACACGAGATTTATAGTGGTTCGGCTATCTCCGGCCTACGTCCACTCCAAAGTTTTTATCTTTTATTGATCGATGCTTGAAGATTACAATTTCCTATCGCGTAGTACAACGGATTTTATGATTATAATCTGAATCTAAGGCAGCAATGGTGATCTGGAGTAAATCTGGCAGAGTCCGGGCGCTCTTTAGCTCTCAAAGTTGTCCGACCTCTTTTTTGAATGACCAGGGGCTCTATTTATAGGTGTAGGAGGCTGATACTTCGCCTAAAATGAGGGGAGACCAGTTCTGGTACATCAGGGGGCCCACATGGCCGAAATCTGGAGATCTGGGCCCACTTTGGGATCGATTCGACCCTTAGTTCGAATCGATCAAGAAATCATCCAATCTAGCTGAAATTTGGCGTGAACATTCTTCATCATGTGCTTAAGCTTCTGTGAAAATTTCATGGCATTTGGACTTGTAGAACTCGAGATATGATCGATTCAATGTTGCATTTCTGGAGAACAGGGATACTTCGAATCGATCTTGGTTCGAATCGATTCGGTCGACTCGATGCTTGCTGCGACGTGGCGCGTGTCTCTCGCTTCGATCCGTTTTGTACTACGGTTTGACTGGGTCGAATCCATGGCTTGGATTCGAGGTAATGGATTCGAAGTGTTCTCAGTTGAAATGGATTCGAAGATGATGGAGTCGAGGCAAGGGAAGTTCGATGGAGTCGAGGCAAGGGAAGATGATGGAGTCGAGGCAAGGGAAGTTCGATGGAGTCGAGGCAAGGGAAATTCGATGGAGTCGAGGCAAGGGAAGTTCGATGGAGTCGAGGCAAGGGAAATTCGATGGAGTCGAGGCAAGGGAAATTCGACGGAGTCGAGGCAAGGGAAGATGATGGAGTCGAGGCAAGGGAAGATGATGGAGTCGAGGCAAGGGAAGATGATGGAGTCGAGGCAAGGGAAATTCGATGGAGTCGAGGCAAGGGAAATTCGACGGAGTCGAGGCAAGGGAAGATGATGGAGTCGAGGCAAGGGAAGATGATGGAGTCGAGGCAAGGGAAGATGATGGAGTCGAACAATACCTTCTTCCTACCTTGTATCGATCGTATCTTCTCCGTACAAACTCCGATTAACCTGAAACTTGAAACGTAGCCTCTCCTAGTCCTCATCATCATTTCCAATCGATTCCGTCCTGATTGGAGCTCGACCAAATTTTGACGATATCCATTGCAGCCTTGTTTCCAATTGAACTCCAACCCTGATATCCAGCCGATTTGTTGATATTCCAGCTTTGACCAAAAAGCGGGATAACACGTTTTATTATGATTTATAAAATCACCTTTATTTATTCTATCTCAAAACAATAATAATTCTTCAAAAACGATGTTATACTTAAAAAATCCTTTTATTCCTTCAAATATCTTAAAGCATCGTATTTTAATTAGAGTAGTAATTTACATTTTCAAAACAATGATATTATTATTTTATATAAAAATAATAATATATACTAAAATCACTTTTAATAGTTTTCAAAACCAATTTATTACTATTTATCTCAAAAATAACAATATTCTACATTAAACTTCAAAACTCCTTTTATTACTATTTGTCTCAACATAGTAATAATTTAATCCAAAATACTTTTGAAAACACATTTTACTATTATAATATTATTTCCAAAATATCTTTCGTTTTATTATCAAATAGCAATAATAATAACATTTTCTAATAAACTCCATAAAAATCAATTATATTGTCATTTACTTAAAAGCTGTATTATTATTTACAACATCCCACTTTATTTTATAAATAATAATAAACTTTCCAATTTTAATTTAGGATAGATTTTTCGTTAATATTTATGAATTTCTTCGCACATTCATAAATAATAACCGTATTAAATTCCTCATATTAGTTTCAGTCTAATTCATCAAATCACTGTTACTTACAAATATCACTCAAAATGTACATAAGCATATTTTCCTTTATTTATCTACCTTTTCCAAAGTCACATAATCCCATCTATTTTTCTATTAATTAATTGCTTTTTTAATTTAAGTCCAAAATTAATTACTTACAAACATCCCAAAACACAATAATCAACGATAATCAATTAAACAGAAAATCCCATTTTTTAAACGTCAACGAAATTATATTGTACAATATATCAGAATATAGGTTTTCGATATTTCTAAACACGTCGTAAGCATCAAAATATCCACAAAGACAATCCTACTCAAAATTATTTCTAATTGCCTATTAAATTTAATCAACTATTTAAAATTTAATAATTAATGTGCCAGATTTGTGGATCGTTACACTTCATCTACAACCTTCGAGTATGGGTTATCACCTTCAAAGTTAGAACATTACATGTTTAATATGCAATGAGATAAGTTTGTTTGGGCAAACCTGTGCAGATTTCTTGAATATGGTGGGTGTTACATGTAGTGTGATTATGTTTTCGGATGAGGTTCAAGTTTCATTCCCACGAAATGAGCACCCTGTATAAATCGCCAATCTCGCTCGAGTGATTGACCCATGGATGTGTGCAAAGGCTAATCTAAAACGAAGTACGTAGATCCTAAAACGAAGTACATAGATCCTAAAACTTTACAAATCGTGGGTTGTTTGATTTCCTTCGCTATAAAAAGTATATATATATAATAATTTCAACGTGTAGTGTCTATACATACATTAAGAATATCAATCTATACAATATTATGTTCTTATTAACCGTGATGACGATATTAATTTTTCAACCATTTGAAATTACGAATTAAATAACAAAGGTTACATATCTTGACAATGATAACATATTTTATTTATAATTCATGTATTTCAATGAATTTATTTACCAATTTGTATATTATTTTGTTTCATAACCTAGCAGACCAAAATGAAACCCACATGGAACAACCACGACACATCTGCTTGATCAACGAATGAAAACCTTTACTCTTATCCTGAATTGCTAGCGCACAATGTTCCTTCTTCACACTCCCGCGCTCTTTTTCGTATCCTCCTCTTCCGCCGCCGTCGCCGCCACAGCCACCGCCATCAATTCTTTTCCGCTTCCCTTCCCGGCTTCCATTCATCGCACAAAAATAAATTTTGCAAATAACAAAATCCATTGCTGCAATTCAAAACAGCAGCTGCAACTCGTTTCCAGCGATCGACTGCCGAAATCCAACGTCATCCACGACACGATTCGTCTGCTCGAATGGTCGCAACTCTGCGACCACGTCTCCTCCTTTGCCGGCACTACTTTAGGTCGAGAAGCCACCAAGGTAGTCCCTGACCCTTGCTTATAATATCGTTCTAAAATTTGAAAAAATTGGGCGTTTATGGAAAAATCAAAATCAAAATAGCGTACCCTCGCATTTGAAAGATAGAGTTAGATAACTTAGATGATATGCTCATATACAACGATATTTCCTGTGTAGTGCTATCGGTACTCAAGTTTCTGTTTGCGACCACCATGGTCGGCAACCAACCACTGTGCCAACCCTGCTGGCTCCGACGGTTGTTCACCGACCGTAGTGTAAAAAAATAATTGCGTGGTGGCCGCTAGCAGAAACCCAGGTGCTGAAAGTAATACACTATTTCTTTTATGTTTGTTTATGTTTAAAACTGCTACCCTAGTATATCATAGCTTACTTAATATAAAACACGATTAGCCATTTCCAAAGAATGGTAGAAATCAATGGATTTGTCCTAAGAATCCAAAGATTATCTGACACGTCTCTGATTTAGGTTAGGAGCAGATGACAACATGTTCAGTATGGACAAAAAAGTGTAGATGGCTAAATGGATTCGACACACATTTCTATCAAGCGTGTTGGAACATCATTGAATTGAATTTATTAGGATCATTCAATTATTCTTTGCAGAGAAAGAGATATTGAGGAATTGAGTTTCTATGAATGTTGTTCTAAATTCTAATACCCATGAATGATAACCCATATATTTTGCTGATCTAAGGCCCATCAACTAGTCTGATAACTAATATCGAAAATCAACAAAATTGTAAATCCAACACAAATTTTAAATTAGATATGGCTAAAGCATATGATATGATAATGTGGTTTTTTTTATAGTGTTAGTTTTCAGAGCTTTCGGATTCTCAATCTTTCATAGACGTGATTTGAACGATCATTTCAAACAATTGTACTTCTGTTAAATTTTGGTGATACAAAATCACAAATAGAAGGAAACAAATATGCAAAAGGGAAAGTAATCATGTTTGTTCATTATGGAAATGCATTAATAATTGGATTGCATTTGAATGAGATGGCAAGGAAATTTATGCATGCGCACGTTATGGAATAATATATATGCAAAAGATATGCATATTATTTCTTTCTTCGTAATCGCATTGCTTTGGGATTATTTTCTTCCATCTTTGGAACGAGTGAATTACTTGCTATGTTTGCGTGATTTGTTACCGTTGTAATTTGCCTCCATTATCTTCTTACCATATTTTGGTAATTTGATTGATGACTCACATGAATTTATATTGGCTATATATTGAGGGTAGACTTCATTGTAAACTCATCCTGGTATTCAGCCAGTGATCTCCAGATAGAGTGTCTCTTTTTTTTTGTTATCCCTAATCGGGGCTTTGGTATGTAAACTCTTATCTTGTAATCTCTTGTAATTCTCTCAAGTGTAATAAAATCTCTCTTCTTTGGACTGGACGTACACTATCTAGATGATAGTGGAACCAGTATAAATTTTGTGCATCTCTTTTCTTCTTTATAGTTATTTACTATTTATTTGGAGTAATAGAATAACTGCTGCTAGATTAAGTGATGTTCAAATTGGCAAATCTAGATCCTGTTTATTATTTTTCCGCATTTGTGCAATTTTCTGCACAACAGATTGGTATCGGAGCTAGGCGATTTGTTCAGATTTGTGCATCAATGGCTTCTAGAAAGAGCGGTAGAACTGGTGGTGATTATGATATTACTCATTTGGATGGAAAAAGGAGATTTTGTGCAATATGGAGTGGAGGAGATTATTTTGAGAGAGAAGAGCATTCCAGTCTTGGAAATTTGGTGATAAGGAGTTTACTGTGTTGAAGAGACATCTGGATTTGGGAACTTGTATCTGCTTTATGGCTCGATGTTGATGTGAGAGTCTTATGTTGATTTCCATGGAAAATTTGTTGTTTGGCAGATAAGGTATGTAGAAGGAGAGAGATTTTTCTTGTATACAGAGATTTGGATCAGCCTTGTTATGTCTGTTGGCTTTTTGTTTTCTAGCTCTGTATTTGATTGGTGATTGAGAGAATTTTTTTGGCCTTGGTGGCTTTGAGATTATTTTGATATCTACCTTCTTTTGATTTTGGATATTTACAACATTTTGTTGGCGGACGGGGACATAGTCTGAGCTCGTTAGCAAGATGTGATGGGGGGTGGCCTTGCCGGAACCCATTGGGTAAGTATTCATTTTTGGTATCCATCTCGTTAAGAGATTTTGGTTGAAGGTGGAGTTTGATTTTAAGAGTTTTATGTTGAAAAGAGAATTTGACTCGAGGTGGAGTGTTGGAAATATGTGATTTTGCATCAAGGTGGAGTGTTAAATTTTGGTGATACAAAATCACAAATAGAAGGAAACAAATATGCAAAAGGGAAAGTAATCACGTTTGTTCATTATGGAAATGCATTAATAATTGGATTGCATTTGAATGAGATGGCAAGGAAATTTATGCATGCGCACGTTATGGAATAATATATATGCAAAAGATATGCATATTATTTCTTTCTTCGTAATCGCATTGCTTTGGGATTATTTTCTTCCATCTTTGGAACGAGTGAATTACTTGCTATGTTTGCGTGATTTGTTACCGTTGTAATTTGCCTCCATTATCTTCTTACCATATTTTGGTAATTTGATTGATGACTCACATGAATTTATATTGGCTATATATTGAGGGTAGACTTCATTGTAAACTCATCCTGGTATTCAGCCAGTGATCTCCAGATAGAGTGTCTTTTTTTTTTGTTATCCCTAATTGGGGCTTTGGTATGTAAACTCTTATCTTGTAATCTCTTGTAATTCTCTCAAGTGTAATAAAATCTCTCTTCTTTGGACTGGACGTACACTATCTAGATGATAGTGGAACCAGTATAAATTTTGTGCATCTCTTTTCTTCTTTATAGTTATTTACTATTTATTTGGAGTAATAGAATAACTGCTGCTAGATTAAGTGATGTTCAAATTGGCAAATCTAGATCCTGTTTATTATTTTTCCGCATTTGTGCAATTTTCTGCACAACAACTTCATCCTTACCAACTGAAAAACTATGGTTTTTTCTAGTTGAAATTGAGGTGTAAGACAAGAAGAAATAGGTAGACACATGGTCAAGCTTAGAAGGTTATTTGGAAGTCCATCAAGATTAGAAGGCACGTTCAAGCATTGTTTATGGCAATATAAACAACTGGGTATTTTCCAAGATTTTAATTATTGATGTGAAATTTTTTACATGATGGTCTTCCATCGCAATATGAAGAAACTCAACATATTTAGCATCAAAAAGGAACTGTAGCGTAGTGGGGCAATGAAGAAAAGATGTATCACCTATTCTATGACAGTGACATTGTCGTTAACACATGACACTGCTTTGAAATATTAATAACATTTAGGAGAAACTATTCACTAATAAGAGGTTGTCTACAGTCATGGTGGTCTAGGATTAGGGACAAATCAATTAGAAGTTTTTTGTTTAAAATGATCTCATGTTACATATACCAGTAACCAGAGTATTTGGTGCGTCAAGAATCAACTAATTTTTTAGAAATGAACCCAGGAAAGAGAACGTGGTCAAACTAGTTCATGAAAGTATTGTTCTAGCCTTCAAGGCGAAACCTTATACAAAGCAGTGCGATACTAGCTATTGACAATATCGAAAATTTGACATCACAAATGTTGGTGATTCAGACCACGATGCAACTAGTTTCAGTGTAACTTAGGATTAACATGATAAATTGAGGTTGGCTATAACCGTATGCACAGACTTAACAGTTATAGTTTTCACCACATTATCATTTTATACATGATACATCACATACATATGCACACTAAGGGTGTACATCTACGGTGTACCTTTTTTTGGGCATATTTTGGGAGCCTCTGAAGAAAGATATTTTTCTCCACTATGTTTTATGATGTACGTTACAAATTTTCTATTTTAAGGTTACTCAAAAAAATTTCTTGCTAGATTTTGATGAGGTGGCAACTTTTGTGGTAATAAAATAAATAAAATTGATGGATATAACATATTGTGCCAAGGTGAATGGAACAATAATGATAGAACTGAAGTGTTATCAAAGCCCTCGTCTAGGCGCGCTTAGGCTCCAAAAAGCCCTAGGCTCCAAGCTGGGGCTTTTTTGACTTCTGAGGCGCCAAGGATGCACGAGGTGTCGGAAAAGCCCCAAAAGCCCAAGGCGCTGACTTTTGAGACGCAGTAAAAGCACGCCTTGGGCTGCTTTGTTGGAGAATTTTATTGGGTCCAATATGAGCCCAAACACATAACTTCCCTTCAATTTATCCACACCCAGTTAAATCACCCAGCTCAAAAACAAATTCGTGCCCAGCCCCAACTCAAAATCAAGTCGATCAAATTAAAATACGTAACCTAGTTCGAACTTCGAGAGCCGTCTAGACTGCTCGCCGCCTCATGTCCAAGGCTCCCAAAAAAGCCCTAGGCGCAAAAAAACCTTAGGCTCCAGCTTGGCGCTTTTTTGTGCCTTAGCGCCTTAACTACCTTGGATAGAAGTACAAATTTTATTTTTCAACTTTGAAAAGGAATAAAAAATGAAGAACCTATTGGACTGTGTTTTAGTGTCGGTGAACGAAATTTATGCACATTGTTTATTTGCAATGTTGATTACCGCATGCCACTAGAAGGCCTCGTGTGTAGAATCCGTAGCTCCCTTTTCATGTAATCCTCTTGTAACCCCTTTTTGTCTATTTGTGTCAAAAAAATTTGATACAAGATAAAATTCTTTAGATATAATATGTATGCAATTGAGACCATCTATACAAAAGTATAGATTGTTTTGAAACTTCAATCTCCATCAAAATCACATTTTTATTCGATGGGGTTTTTGTGTGTGAGCCCGCACGCGTGCGCGACACATTAAATTGCGAATTGAACGAGTTAAAAATTTGAAATGATCCAGTTTTCTGTCTAATTAACCTTAATAGCTAATAGATTGACTAACACCATTGTCACAGTGGTTAAGTGCTTTGACTTTGGTGCGAGAAGTCACATGTTCGAAACTTGCATAGCTTGATTCGAACATATGTTGACATGCACCTACAAAAAAAGGGAAAAAAAAGCTAATAGATTGTACCTACAAAATTTTATATCTTTTGGAACAAAATTGACACAGAAAGGCAGACATGGACTATAAGGGGACTACATGAGAAGGGGCTAGGGTTCCCATTCCTTCCACTTTGAAGATCTTAAGTTCTCAAATCTCATGTCATGATTATTCTTGAACTCCATGGTATAATGATCCTGCATGTAATTTCGACATCATCTCAGTATTGTTTGCCTTTAACTGAATAATTGTGAACTGTGCATTTTTCACAACTCTAAGGAAGTGCACATATTGAAATAACTTGGAATTTAAATTACACATGTTGATGAGCGCAAAAATATATAATTTCAAATGTAGAACATAACAAGAGAACTATTGTTTTCAAAGTTCCTCAGGAGAAAATGCCATAATACATCCTCATTCTTCCTTTTGTTATCAGTCAAAACTTTTATCAATGTCATTGAGCTATGAAGAGAGCAAGAGATTACTGGAGGAAACCACTGCTGCAATTGAGCTCATTGATTATGGCGCTGGACTAGACTTTGCTGGGGTTGATGTTAATATGGTTAAATTGGGTATCGAGCGTGTTTCAAGAGGGTATGCAGTTGATGGACTTGAGGCCATTGCGGTTGTTTGTCTTATACAACTTGCCCAGACTTTGCAAAGTACCTTGCAAACTGCTATTAAAGCAGACGAAGATAATTATATTCGGTTCATGCCACTTTCAAAGATGGTTGTTCGAATCCTTGTTTTTCATTTCTTTTTTCTATTCGTTTACTGAACTTGCTAATGTAAATGCATTGCTTGCAGATAATGGATGTGATCATAAGTCGATCTTTAGTCAAGTCGATACAACAAGTGATCGGCGATGATGGCTCTGTCAAAGACAGTGCAGTTAGTTGATATTTTTAAAGTTTGTTTATCTTGAGTCTTGAGTATATGTAAATGAATTGCCACACTATCAATATTAAGCCAAAACTTCATAATCAACCACCGCATGCTATAATTGTCGGAGTATACATCACATAGTTGTATGCTACCTTGGTCACTTTTGCCTATTTAGATGTCATAGTTATTATTTTGTGTATAGTATGGTGCATGCTGATTCTTCATTTGTTTCAGTTCTATTTTTTACACTTTACCTAACTGAAATTTTTTGTCCAGAAATCATTATGCTTTGATATACTCACAACTTAAATGATTTTAGTTTCTCATGCAATTAAGATGCTTTAAAATTTCTGGAGAAAATCGTGTGGAAAAGATTGTTTAATTTACACCGGTAAATTCTTCTTGTCATAGCTACCACAATCTACGCCTTATACGAAATTATAACATGCACTACTTGTCTGCATGTTAGTTTACTGTTTGACATTTCAAAATCCTTCTTAGACGATTTCAAATATATCTTCTACTTTTTTCCAGAGTCCAGAGCTGAGAAGATATAGAGATCAAGTTCGCAGTATAGACAGGAAGGTAAGTAGTGCATTATGTATATCTAACAGGAAGTTCAGTGTCTTGGTCTAGCATATATTTTTAACTTTTGAGGCACTAGTGTTTTTTTTTTTAGAAAAGTGTATAATAATAGCATTGACAAGTGCTGAATGATTAACGCTTAACACCTTGCATATGTGAAATTTTATGGCTTTTTATGCAGTAAATGTCAATAATGACTCACTCAAAACTAACTACTTTGAATGCTTCTGATGCCTTCTAACCTCTATCATCAAAAGAAGAAACAGAAACCCATTCACTCGCTTCACACATGAGTTCAATCATCATAAACTTGTTTGCGGACCATCACACAGTTATAACGTCTAGCTTTTACTGATTAACCTTGATGCAGTCTGTTTATATTTCTTGTGCCAATCTTGAGCATACAGTATTTTTTTGGTTCTGTATTTGTACATCAATACTAAAAGCTAGCTGTAAAATCCAGTTGTCGCAAGTAATGGACAAGTTGACAAGAGAACACGCAAGCCAAGGTTTCTCAATGGTATTTAGAATCATATATTTTACTCTGTGATAGGTTACAGTAGTACAATATTCATCTTTTATATATCATTTTGGTTTTAGGAAGTTTGCAGTGTTAATGGAAGATGGTGCATGAAAATAATGGGTGATGACACTGCCTCACTCGAAGGATTACTAATGTCCAAGTATATTGTTCTGCATCCTCATTTTACTATTTTTTTTGCTTCAACTCAGTATCTAGTTAAAAGAGTTCATTTGTAAGTGTTAAGTAATAGTAACACAGGTTCACAATAAGGTAGGCTTCGCAAATTGCGCTAGTAAACTTATATACTTGAGCAATGTCATGGCTAGTATGTATTAATTCAGAGCTAGTGCACTGGATTGCGTGCAAGTTTGTTTTTATATGCGGAGTGCATATGTAAGATTGATCATATGTGGAATGTTTCCATCCGTAACTCTTGAGATGCATTGGTTTCCTTTTGTCTTAGCCGCTCAGGTGGGGGTAGTTACATTGAACCGATAGTTTCTGTTCAGCTAAATGACCAGCTCCAAGAAGCTAGTGTTTTGGTAGCCAAGGCCGAAGAAGATGTGCTATCTAAACTAAGTGATAAGGTATGTTAGCTTATGGTTCACTTGTAAGTTGTGTGTATGTGTGCACGTGCTAAATGCATGCTAAGTGAGTTGTATATTAACTTATCATTTCTTTGTCTCCTTAACAGATGCTTGTCGAACTCGATCACATACAAAATTTGTTGCAAATTATAATCCGACTGGATGTTGTAAGTTACTCTTGATGTTCCTTTCATTCCTCATAGCTTGAGTTTGTGCTAAGTACAATTTATAGCCTGGTCCTGGACGACATCACTAGGAGACAGCTGAAACACACATTTACGATATACTTCCAATCAAAAGCAGCACATAAGATACTTGATTCATTAATATCTGTATAATGCCCTTTCTATTGTCAAAAAGTGAATGATATACGCATAATGATGGCAAGACAGTGGACTAAGCTATCTTCATATCTAAAATATTACTGTTATTAATTCTCTTGATGTAAGCCCATTGTACTTCCATACTTGTGTAGATCACATCTCGTGCAAAATACAGCATTGCATATGATGGTACAATCCCCGAATTATATCAACCAGGTGTTTTGGAAGTGAATGAAATTAAGAACTCTGCAAATAAAACGTTGGACAAAAATTCCGTTTCTGAATATCCTCGAAGAGAGTGGAAATTATACGTTCCTAAAGCTTATCATCCTCTGTTACTTCAAAAGCATCGTGAGAGCTTAAACAATGCCAAAAAGGATGTTGCTAATGCCATTGCTGTAAGTTTGATTTGCAGATGATAACATATATTGTTTTTACTTTGATCTCTATTTTAATTCTCCCTAAGATGGTAAATCATTATGCAACCTAATCTCTGTCTAAAATTTCAACTACAATCACAATTTGTTACCCTTTAACACTTTCGGTTAAGTTTTATCATTGCCCTGTGTAATGCAATCAATCTAAGTCCGTAGGATATGAGGAGGTTGAGAATGCAAGGAAACAACTCTATGAAACACCATGATGCTGATGTAAAACTTGCATCGTTGAAACTCAAGGTAAAGCTACATATTGAAATACTATTATTTTCTTCTTAAATCCATTTGGTAGTATGCTAGTTGAATGAATATTGGTTTACACCTATTTATTTGATTTCACGTCTTATATATATTTTTATCAGGTTGCAACATTGGAAAAAGAGCCTCCTGTTCCTGTAGACTTTGTTATTTCAACAGAAACCACGGTGCTGGTTATTACTGGCCCAAACACTGGAGGGAAAACCATTAGCTTAAAGACAGTAGGCATGGCATCTTTAATGGCCAAGGCAGGTTAGTTATCTTTTTTTACCACGTTTCTGTAATCAAGGCCGCGTCAAGCATTATGCAAATAAAGAAAGTGCAAAGAGCCTGTGTTTGTCTCTCTCACACACACACATACATACATACATATCCAACCACCGATTTTCAAATTGTATTAGAACTAGACAATTTATGATAATAAAGTATGAGAGAGAGAGAGAGATATGCATGATTCCACCATATTTATTTCACACACTTACGATCTTTAGAGCTACACAATTTGAAACCGAATTGAAAGTTATAGATATTTTTTTACATGATTCAATATCATCTTCACAAAATTTTGACTAATTTGGATAACCTGAACATGTTCAAAACGGTATTTCGAATCGACGGTTAAAATAAACGTGTTAGCGATTGATATTGATTTGACATTTTAAACGAGCTGGATATTTCAAAATGATCTCAGTTTTTTTATGCACATGATGTTGATAGTATAGATTGGGCATTTTCAAATTTTCATTCAATTTCGAGTTGTATAGCCCTAATAGCAATGAGACTGTAGAATGGGTTGTAGCTAAAGAGAGATGTAGTCGATCCTTAACAACCCCCACCCTCCAAAACCCCCAAACACCCCCACCCACACACACAAAAACACACACCGGTTAGGTCGCAACCATAGAAGCTCTGATAAGTATCCGGTGTAACTTGAAGCTAAATAACATTTGAAGGGTTATATTCGATGAAAGTATGCAATTTGAGACTTTTAGTAAAAAAAAATGCTATGGATAATAATACAATAAATCTACAAATTCAACTGATATATATATATTAACTAGGATCAATAATACAAGAAGATGAAAAGATAGAAAAAACATAACAAGCTGAATGAACACATGTTGGATAAGATGGAAACAAGTTAGTGTCATTTTATGTGATAAAAATAACAAACAAATTAAAAAAAGAATTTTATCAAATGGTGGTTAGACTAATCATATTATACAAAATGGAATATTGAAAATAAGATAAATGTAGGTGAAATGAAAACGTTAAGAGAGACGATTGAAATCACTTAAAAAATAAAAATCAAATGAGAAAGTAGTATAAATTGGAAGTGACATCTATAAATGAGAAAATTAGGGAACATAGACCTAAATGTTATGGACAAATACAAAAATGACAAAACAACACACCGTTGAGGAGAAGAGATAATATTTATGTAGAAGGAAAAAGGTAAAAAAGAAACTGAATTTAACTAAACATATAGCTCAAGATAGAAATTTATGGAAAATGAAAATTATAGAGAAAAAGGCAAGAATGGTGACAAGTTTGTGATGTGCTTAATACGAGCTACAAGTAATCAGAACATAATAAACTTGGAATGTGTAGCAAAACACAAGCTTTTGTCCTTGTGGAATGGTAAACTGTCATTTATAATAACTATTAGAACTTGTACTATTGTTATATAATTATTGTTAGGTGTGGCTCGCATTGTAAATGGAATGGGTGCGTGGATTGAACGGATTAAAGTCCCACATCGTAGGATATTTGGAATAATCGTGGTGTATGTATATGAGATTGATGACACGTAACATTGATGATTTTTTTGTTACAATGTGTTGCCAATACCAGATTATATGCCCGATGGGAGGCGGTGGAGGGATGTTCAATCGGGACGTCGGCATGAGAAACTTCAGGCGTTGATGGCACTAGACACGGTGAAGCGAACGTGTTCGAAACGCGGGAATGCCGAAACTCAACAATTATACCGTTTTCTAGTTCATAATATGAAGTAAAAAAGACATACGATTAGCATATTCAACAAATTAAGGAAATTGCTGTTATGTTATTTCACTTCGGTGTACTACTGTTAGACTTTGCAGTGTCTTGTTTCATTTTGTTATGCATATTAAATTGACGATGCAAACCGGATAATAATAAGGGTTTTTAATTAATAAAATACAAATGTGAAAATATATGGCATAAGAGCTATTTTTTATTGGGACAGGATTCCAACTCGAGACCACTCAAATCAAAACCCCAAAAGCACAGCGGAAGGCGGGATCGTGGTAAGAAGTGTAAAAACAACCCATCAATATCTCAATTCCAAGCAATCCAATCCAAAAGCAATCACAATTCCCAAACAAGCAATATATAAATCAAAGCAATAACGAAAAATAAATCACACAACGATTTATAGTGGTTCCACTAACGTTGTGTTAGTGTACATCCACTTTAAGAGAGAGCTTTTATTAATATTGATAAGAAGAGTACAAGAGATTGATTACAATGATCACAATTCTAATTAGAAATTGATTTGTGGAGAAGAGAATTGAAGAAAATTAGGTTTTAATAAACCCTAATTTGTGGAGGCTAATCTCATACAGTCGCTTTCTGTTGTTTGTAGATTTGAAACCTGAAGCTAGCTTATATAGGAGAATAGAAAATCTAGGCAATGTTTCAAAATTGCCCCTGCAAACATCACAAATCTTTACGCAAGCCCTTACCTGAAAACAGGCGGCCGTCGCCACAGACGTCTGTCATAACGGGACAGACGTATGTCCAATACCTCGGGAAAATTTTCCCTGAGGCATCAGACGTCTATCCAAAGTGACAGACGTCTGTTTAAGCCCTCTGGAAAATTTCTGCACAGACTCAGATGTGGTCAGACGTCTGTCCTAACTCTCTGGAACAAGCCTGCTGCAAGTTTGTTGAAGCGTCAGACGTCTGAACTTTTCCTCAGACGTCCGTCGCTGTCAATTCAGCCCACTTCACATTTTCCTCCATTACTTCCACCTCCGAACTTCGATTTGCAAACCGTTTTCTCCGTTACGAAACTACTTCCGACCTCTACAATTCTCCATATAGTGTCGACAAATTTTAACACTCCTCCTCGACACTATATCCATCTCCAACTCCAATGACACCATACCATCATCAACAATCGATAGCACCAACTATCACTTCTTCTACCTTCAACCAAACATGAATGCTTTCCCAATGAGCTCCGGCAAAACCACCGCCTATTGCACTCCACCAACGAGCTCAGGCAAAGCCCCCGCCCGCTAATGAAATGTTGAAAACATCCAAATCCTAAGCTATCTCACCAAAAACTAGCACTTACCAAGAAGATAGAACTTCAATCTCTCACTGATACTCTTCCTCATCCACAACCAAGCTCCTCCCTCAACCGTGCCACCCTGTGGCACTTAACACTTCTCCAAGCGAATCAAGTTCGAGCAATGCTCGAACTTCCCAACCGGCAATGCCTTAGTAAACATATCCGCAGCGTTATCCTTTGTGTGCATTTTCCGAAGATATACCTGCTTATCCTCATCCATGGCTACTAGAAATGACTTTCTCATCTCAATATGCTTAGTCGGTGAGCTAAACGTCAAATTCTCTGCCAAGTGAATAATACTCTGGCTATCACATCGAACATCAATACTATCATGCCCAAATCCCAAGTCACACAACAGTCGCTTCAAATAGAGTGCCTCATTTACCGCTTCCACTGCGGCTATCAACACCGCCTTCGTAGTGGATAAAATAACTACGGTTTGCAATCTCGATCTCCAACTTATGGTTGTACCTCCAAGTGTGAATACATATCTGGAAGTTGATTTTCTTCGATCTCTATCATCGGCGTAGTCCGAATCATAATAACCAACCAACTTGCAATCCTTCCCATCACTACCGCCAAAAACAAGACCATGAGATGATGTGCCTCTAAGGTATCTCAATATAAGCTTCACAGCTTCCCAATGCGATTTTCCCGGATTAGCCATATATCGACTAACCGTCCCGACTGTATTTGCAATATCGGGTCTTGTACACACCATAGCATACATTAGACTTCCAACCGCACTAGCATATGACACCTTTGCCATATAAGCCTTGTCTTCTTCCAAGATAGGCGACCCTTTACTCGAAAGCTTCATATGCAAATGTAAATGTGTATTTGAAGCCTTTGCATTCTCCATGCTAAACCGGCAAAGCACTTTCTTTATGTATCCTTTTGAGTTAGTTTTAACTCAAAATGTTTTCGATCTCTTACAATTTCCATGCCCAATATCCTCTTTGCTTCTCCAAGATCCTTCATTTCGAATTCCGATTTCAAACTCAGTTTTAGCTTGTTGATTTCATTCTTATCCTTAGAAGCAATGATCATGTCGTCCACATACAAAAGTAAATACACCCAACAATCATTTTTCAACTTGAAATAAACACAAGCATCCTTGATGCTTCTATCAAAACTATTTTCAAGCATAAAATGATCAAATCTCTTGTACCATTGTCTAGGTGATTGCTTTAAACCATATAGTGATTTCTTTAACTTGCAAACCAAATTTGACTTATCATCCACAACAAAACTTTCCGGTTGCTCCATATAGATGTCTTCATCCAAGTCACCATGCAAGAAGGCAGTTTTCACATCAAGTTGCTTCAACTCCAAGTTGTGAATAGTAACTATGGCAAGTAATATTCGGATAGAAGTATGGCGCACAACCGGTGCGAATATCTCATCATACTCCTTCCCCTTCCTTTGTGCAAACCACTTAGCCACTAGCATAGCTTTGTATCTCTCATCGTCTTTCACCTTGTATATCCATTTGCATCCAATAGCACGGTTTCCTTTAGGAAGTGGAACCAAATCCCAAGTTTGATTCTTCAATAATGATTGCATTTCTTCCTCCATGGCACAAATCCACTTCGAGCTATCACTCGACTCCATGACATCATCAAGGTCCATCGGCTCATCTTGGACTACATGAAGGGCATAATCCAAATTATCACAAAAGCTAAGATAGTTCCAATCACCCTATCTTTCGGGTGGTCTTATAGTACGACGATCAACCCGAGTAGCAATACCATCACCTAAACTCCATTCGGCTCCACGTTGAACCGAATCTTCTCTAGAATCATGCACATCACCAACACTACTGGAGGCACCCTGTGGACTATGTGATGTAACATCAACCGCTACCTCCTCGCAAGCATCTCCAACTACTCTACTCTCCCTACTCCTTGGACAAAATGTGAGAATAACTTTTTCTTTGATTCACCATGAACCAAATCCGAAACATCCGATGAGCTTTTATTCTCCTTGAATATCGCCGACTCATCAAAAGTAACATAACAAGAATTACTATCTTCTTCGTTTTCGGATTCCAAATCCGATAGCCTTTTATTCCATCCATATAACCAAGCAAAATCCCCTTGAAAGCTCTAGGTTTAAGCTTATCATTTTTTGGATCATGCACATAAACCGGACTACCAAAGACATGAAGATAACTCAAGTCAATACTCTTTCACTTTCACACTTTCTCCAAAATTTTATTACCAATAGTTGAGCATGGAATTCGATTAATAATATGCACTGCGGTTGACAAAGCTTCAGCTCAAACTCCCTTAACCAAACCCGATGTCAATCTCAAGCATTGAGCTTTCTCAAGTAGAGTACGATTCATTCTCTCTGCAACACCATTCGACTGCGGATCTTCAAGTGTAGTAAAATGCCTCCGAATACCATGATGCTTGCAAAACTCCAAGAATTCTCCGGAAACATACTCTCCGCCATTGCCGGACCTCAAGATTTTCAAGACTTGCCACTTTCATTCTCAACAAGAGTTTTTCATGCTTTGAACTTTGCAAATGCCTCTGACTTGGCCTTCATTACACACACCCAAACTTTCCGAGAAAAGTTATTTATGAAAGAAATATAATAGCGAGCTCCACCCAAAGAAGCTACCGGTGCAGAGCCCCAAACATCCGTGTGAACATACTCAAGAACCCTTCTCGAATCATGTTTTCCCTCACCGAATGAAACTCTAGTTTGCTTCCCTATGACACATTTTTCGCAGAACTCTAGCTTGTTGAAACTCTCTCCGTCGATCATCTCTCTCTTTTGAAGAACATCCAAACTCCTCTCCGAGACATGACCTAACCTCAAATGTCACAACCTAGTCGCATCCAAGTCACGAGAACTATCAACTCCTATACAAGTTTCACCTTCTACAGTCACTCCTTGAAGCAAATAAATACCATGAGTCCTTGCACCCTTCATCACCACAAGCACACCCTTCGAAACCCGCAAGCTATTACTCTCAATAGTGATCTTACAACCTAAAGAATTCAGCTGCTCCAAAAAGATAAGAGACTTCCTAAGTCCGGGAACATAGCATACATTAGTGAGAGTACGAAGCACTCCGTCAAACATCCGAATTTGCACGGAACCAATGCCTATCGATTTACAAATAGCACTATTTTCCATAACAATTGAATTTCCTTCTTTGTCGATGTAAGAAGAAAAACAATTTCTATTTGGCTTCATATGATAAGACGCCCCCGAATTGAGCACCCATTCGTTACCCGAAACATCTGATGCTACCGCCGACAAAAGATCTACATCTCCCTCACCAACTCCACTCTCCACCGCTACCGATGAAGATGCTACTTCCTTCTTTGCCTTCTCTTAATCTGGACACTCATTCTTTCAATGATCGGGCTTCTTACAAATATATCACTTTCCTTTCCTTTCCTTCGACTTTCCTCTCCAACCGGGGTTCCTTGATTTAGAACGCCCCCAGTTCTCCTTCTTCACATACCTTTCCTTCTCCACAAACAAACCATGATCACTACTAGCACCACTACTTCCATCACCTAACTCCTTCATTTGATCCCGCAACTTCTCGCTAAGAAGACCTATTTTGACATCATCAAGAGTCAATGTATCCCGGCTATAGATCAAACTATTTGAGAAACCTGTATAACGGTCCGGCAACGAACACAACAATATCATCGGCTTTTGTTCTTCCTTAATCTTCAAATCTACCGCCTTCATCTTCATTAGCAAATCATCAAAAGTATTCAAGTGCACCTTTAGCGAAGTACCTTCCTTCATCTTATAGGTGAAGAACGTTCGCAATAAGATCAAACGATTAGTCAGTGACTTCTTCATATACAACTCTTCCAACTTGTCCCAAATACCCTTAGCGGTAGTTTCACCACTAATTTCAGAGATAACATTCTCTTCCATAGCAAGTTGAAGTGTAGTGAATGCTCATTCTTCCATCTCCTCTCTCTCAACATTTGAGATGTCCGCTGACAACAAATGTGTGTCAAACACTACCCGATGGACCCGATTCCTCCTTAGAACCGCTTTCATCTTCCATTGCCATTTTTCAAAATCATTATCGTCATTCCACTTGTCTATAACCAATTGTGATCCTGAAGCTGCGTACGAACCACGTACATAAGGAGCTACACCACTTGGATTACCCATTGAGGAATTGCTTGAGTTACTACTTGATTCAGGCATTTCTACAATCACCTACCAACACCAATGCTCTGATACCAAATGTTGGAACGGGATTCCAACTCGAGACCACTCAAATCGAAACCCCAAAAGCACAGCGGAAGGCGGGATCGTGGTAAGAAGTGTAAAAACAACCAATCAATATCTCAATTCCAATCAATCCAATCCAAAAGCAATCACAATCCCCAAACAAGCAATGTAAAAATCAAAGCAATAACGAAAAATAAATCACACAGCGATTTATAGTGGTTCCACTAACGTTGTGTTAGTGTACATCCACTAATTAGAAATTGATTTGTGGAGAAAAGAATTGAAGAAAATTAGGTTTTAATAAACTCTAATTTGTGGAGGCCAATCTCTTACAGCCGCCTTTTGTTGCTTGTAGATCTAAAACCTGAAGCTAGCTTATATAGGAGAATAGAAAACCTAGACAATGTTTCAAAATTGCCCCTGCAAACATCACAAATCTTTACGCAAGCCCTTACCTAAAAACAGGCGGTCGTCGCCACAGACGTCTGTCATAATAGGACAGACGTCTGTCCAATACCTCGGGAAAATTTTCCTTGAGGCATCAGACATCTGTTTTAGCCCTCTGGAAACTTTCTGCACAGACTCAGACGTTTGACCATTTGGTCAGACGTTTGTCCTAACTCTCTGGAACAAGCCTGCTGTAAGTTTGCTGAAGCGTCAAACGTTTGTACTTTTCCTCAGACGTCTGTCGCTGTCAATTCAGCCCACTTCATCTTTTCCTCCATAACTTCCACCTCCGAACTCCGATTTGCGAACCGTTTTCTCTGTTACTAAACTACTTCCGACCTCTACAATTCTCCATATAGTGTCGTCAAATTTTAACATTTTTTATTAGCAGGCCACAACTAAATTTCGTTCAGAGACTATAAGTGCGTTAAACCGGCTCTAATGTAATTACATAATACTGATTTGATTTTTCAGTTTTGTGGCTTATGCCGGAAAAGTAATTATTCATACAAATAGCATACCCAAAAATTTAGGGTCTATTCGCTTTGAAAACGAGTTTTGTGGTTCTAACATGTATTTCAATATGCATGCGAAAAGAGAAAACAATGGAAAACGGTTAATTTGAAAAATAGTTTTGACCTATGAAACTGAAAATGATTTTCTTTTCTTATTTTTCGTCGTTTGGGAAATACTAAAAAATATCTTTTCCCTTTCCCTTCTTCTGTTTCTACAATGATTAGGATTTTTCACCTTGTACTTATTGGCACGTTATTTGAAATAGGTATTGAAACCGCAAAACACAAACCACGCTTTTACTGGAACTGTACATGTAAATTACTGTCATCGACAATGTTAATGCGAATATATCAAACAGCCCCATCTATCACATGCATCTTCCTCATTTGTGAATGTCTTGTAACAATCTACACCTCCAGACACATCGATTTAAAGCTCAAAAGCGATTTTCGAACTTGCATCGTGCTAAGGACAAATCGTTAGGTTTTGATGGTTATATGGTACAGAGATAAATATAAACTTTAAAACATTCTACAGTTCTAGATCTCACAGCGGAAGGAATATAATATAAATACTTAAATAAACTAAATTACTCCATCTTCAAAATTCTTCGTGCTTTTCCCAAATCTTTCATATCAAACTCCTTGCCGAGCTCCGTCTTCAACTCTGAAACTCTAGTCATGCTCTTAGAAGCTATCACCATATTATCAACATAAAGCAACAAATAGATGATATCTTCATTACACTTCTTAAAATAGATGCACTGGTCTTTAAAGCTTATAAGTAACTATGTGAGATCATAAACTTATCGCATTTCTTATACCAGTGTCTAGAATACTGTTTTAAATCATAAAGAGATTTGTTAAGCTTACAAACATAACTGGACCTGCTACTGTCAATGAACCCCTCTGGCTGCTGTAGGTAAATGACATTTAATTGTTCCAACTCCATTCAAAGTGGGCAACCAATGCCAAAGAAATGCGAATGGAAGTGTTTGACGACTTGAGCAAAAATATCATCGAACTCCATACCTTTCCTTTGAACATACCCTTCGCCACTAATTTCGTTTTATACATCAAATCACCATTGCCGCCGTCTTTCATCCTGTAGGTCCACTTACACCCAATTGCTCTCTTATTTGAAGGAAGTGGCACTAAATCACAAGTGCGAATTTTGTACAAAGACTTAATTTCCTCCTTCATAGCTACTAACCAACCGAAACTATCAACTGAACTACAAACATCTCTATAGACTCTGGGCTCATCATGAATTATGCTTAATGTATAGGCTGCCATATCATCAAAGTTAATGTCTTCAATGCTCAATCTTACAAAATCATCAAGCCATCTATGTCATTTCTTTACTTTGATTGGTCGAGTTTGAATTTGAGCTCCACCTTAAGATTAATCCTCTATCCTCTCCTCATCAACCACAATATCATCGTAAACACCATTTGTACTTGTATGGAAGTCTGATGATCTACTTTGTGTCTGGTACTTTAAATTTGTCATCTCAACATCTTCATTAACTGAAGAAGAAGGTTTCACAACATAGCTTTTTCATCAAATATAATATGCGTGCTAGTAGCAATCTTCTGGATAGCAGGACACCACAACCTACAACCCTTAACTCTACTTCTATGGCCAAGAAAAATACACTTACGCGATCTTGAATTCAAATTCTCTTTGCTCTCATGCACATAAGCTGAACAACCAAACACTCTAAGAAAGGAATATGAAACATGCTCTCCCTTCCGTACTTTTTTAGGAATCGTCATATCCATGACGGTAGAAGGTGTATGGTTGATGAGAAAAATCATCATAGATAATGCTTCTGTCCAAAATCTCTTCTTTAATCCGGCAGTTAGACGCAAGCAACGAGTTCTTTCTAACAATGTCTGATTCATTCTCTCTGCAACCTCATTTGACTGAGAGTCCTCTAGTGTGGTATGGTGCCTTTTTATTTTCTCGGACTCACAAAATTTGGTGAATTTTTGAGACGTGAATTCACCACCATTATCTGAACGAAGAACCTTCACTTACTTTCCAGACTGCTTTTCAACAAAAGATTTTCAATTGTGAAATTTATCAAAAATTTCGTCTTTGGACTTTATAAAGTAAGCCATACTTTTCTAGAAAAATCAACAAATTAAACAAAATACTTGACTCCTCCAATAGATAAGCATGGTGCGAATGCTCAAACATCAGTGTGAACATACTCCAAAACATCTTTGGATTTATGCCCTGCAATGCCGAAAGAAACCTTCGTTTGCTTTCCCAAGTACGCATCCTTCGCAAAAGCCAAGTTTTGAATGGTAAATGCAATCAATCATATCTTGCTTTGTTAACATATCGAAAACTACGCTCTCCAATGTGTTCCATACGAAAATGCCACAATCTGATAGAATCATATCAACAACCGAAGAATACTCCGCAACAACATTGGTACCCTTCAACAAATATAGAATTCCAGCTTTTACCCATTTCATCACTATCAATGAGCTATTTGCAATTTTCAATGAATCATTTTATATTACACAGTTCAAGCCAAGATTGTAGAACACCCCAACAGAAATCAAACTACGCCTCAAATCAGGCACATGTCTGACATCACACAAAGTACGAACAACACCATCAAACATCCTAACATTTTCCATTCCAATACCAATCATGCGACAAGTATCATTATTTTCCATGGGAACCTTTACTCCATCAAACTGATGATAAGTGAAAAAAGTGTCTATCATGTATCATATGATAGGATGCTCCAGAGTCAATAATTCAAATCTTTATAGAAGAGACGGAAGCTGTAAAAATATCAGGATCACTCTCTGAATCTGATATCTCTACTGTATAAGCTGAAGACTTTTGGGTAACAACTTTGTTTTTATTCTCCAACTTGTAGCAACTTGCAATATAATGTCCAGACTTTCTACAATAATGACAAACTCCTTTCGCAGCTCCCCCTGACTGTGATCTTGACTTGGCTCCATCTCCACCATATTTGGATATATTCTTACTTCTTCTTCTGTGCTCAATAAGTCCTTTGGAATCATTCTTCATGCTCATGTTTGCTAACTTTCCCCTCAACATCTCGTTATGCAAATTTGGCTTCACATCCTCCAAGCAAATAAAAGAGCATCCATAGATCATAAAATTGATAGAAGTGTTATACTCCGTAAGCAAATAACATAAAAGAATGTCAGCTTGCGCTTCATCCTTAATTTTTACTTCTACTGCTCAAAGATTCTTAGCAAGTGTGTTTAAGGCATCCATGTGAGCTAATAGCTTCATTTTAAACTAGTAAAATTGCTGTAGGATGATGCAGTTGGTGAGAGACTTGTCATAGAATTTTTTATGAAAAGCATTCCATAATTCCTTAGCAGTTTTGACATGAGAAAACTCTCTAAGTATCTCATTAGAAAGGCTAAGCTGGATGGTAGGAAGAACTTCCTCGTCTGTTTTCTCAATCTCTTCAGGCGCTAATTTTTTTGGTTTATCTGGATCTGAGACAACCTCAAAGTCCTCTTTTTCTTCAACACCGCTTCCATCTTCATCTTTCATGTGTCAAAATCTCCTTTTCCATCAAATTTAGTGACTCCATAATTTGTAGAGCTTCCATCCGTGTTAAATTAGACATAGCTGAAATAGTCTTCAAACAGATCAACAAGCTCTGACACAAACTATAGTAAAAAAATTAGAGTTTTGAACAGCGGAAGCAGGACACCCGATAATCTAGTATGTGGACAATCTCAACAATTTCAATCCAACAAAGAGAATAAAAGAAAAGCAAAGAGCCCAAATTATAGATAAAAGACAGAATGAAAGAACAGACCGATTTAACGAGATTCGGCTATGTCTACGTCCTCGGATCCAACAATCTTTATTATTTCTTCATTTCAAGAAGGAATACAATATGAGAAGAGTATAAATCATTCAATAAATTTCACTCGTCCTAAAATAGATACAGAAATAAAGAACTTATTGAAGATATTTTGATGGAGAATTCTCTAGTCGTCTTGTGTTAAAAAATGAACAAACGTATACATACATACACACATAAAGGTGCAAGGATGAAGACTGCCTTGGAGTTAAAGATGAAATCTTTTTGGATTTACATGATTTGATTTCAACACAAATTTAGCATAATGATATTTGTTTCCACGTATATCCTTATTTGATTGATTTCTCAAATCAATCGACTTATCTTCTTAAATTAATTGATTATCTTCCTATTTGCTTCTCATATTTGATTGATTTCAATAATCAATTAAATCTTCTCCATCTTAATATTTGAAATAGAATTAAATCGTCCAATTCTAACAAAATATGTCTAATACTATATGAATATAGCATTATATATGTGTAATGCTATAAGAACATAGCATTTTGTTATCCTTCATACTAAATTTTAAAACTTGTGTTCTTCAGACTAAAATTGATTTTAGGTTTTTTCTTTATACTAGTTCCCTCTTTGTGAAATTTAACTATTTATTTAACAACATATTCATTTCGTAAATAAACTCATTCACCTCTATTCATTGTTTTCCAGTAGCAATCTTCGAATTTCATCTTTTGATTTGATTTTCCTTATTCTATTTGACTTGCTAGAGTTTTGATTTGATTTTTTTTTTCAATTTGATTTGTTATTTTTATTTAGAGATTTGATTTTGAATTGAAGAGGAAGAAGGGAAAAGAGAATACAATTTTTAAATTTAGTTTTAGCGGCAGCTACAGATGAAGAGAAAAGAGAATATGGTGAGCTAGGTTTACACATCCCTCCAATTTATAGCCGAAAACCTGAAATCCCTCTCGGCACCACTTGGGCCTTGATCCGTTTCACTTCGAAAAACACGCTACTGTAGATAATCCGTATCTTCTACATCCGGTGTCTGTATTTGACGTTTAATACATGAATTTGAGCTAGAAAAATCTACTTAACGTAGTGAAAAAGTCAGATTTTCTAAATTCCTTCATTTGTACAAATTCAGTTTTTCAGCTTTATGTCAAATTATCACAATGCTCTTTTTAATTAATCAATTATTTTTATTAAAAGTCCGGGGTGTTGCATATCCGGTTTTAGATGTTTCTGGCATTCAAAAGGTTTTGCGATTTTTTTTCCAAAACCAATTTGCATTCATAGCATGACCTGCATCACTCAGCGTGTAAACCTTCACTTGCACATATTCTGTAATTATACTCTTCCTGCCTGCTCTGCATTTTGTTTTCAGTGAACAAGTTTAACAATCTCAAAAAAAAAAATAAAAAAAAATCCAACCATACTTCATGATCAAACTCAAAATTGCAGGACTATATGTCATAGCATCCGAGCCTGTGAAAATTCCATGGTTTGATGCAATCTTTGCTGACATAGGCGATGAACAGTCTCTGACCCAATCTCTGTCAACATTTTCTGGTCATATCAGACAGATCAATGTATGTTTTCAGTTATGTTGTCATTATGGCGATTCCTTGATGCTATGCGGTATTTTCAATTTTCAAACATTTGCTTGTGCTCTAAATCACTTTCTAATTACAGAAGACCACTAAGCATGCCTTGTATTTTCATTTTGCCTGTAGAGAAGTGAAAGTTAGAAATACAAGTTTTAGTTAGTTGCAGGCCTTCAGCTATTTGGTTTTTACTCAATTTAGGACAGACTGCAGAAGAATACTTCTAATTTCTGTGAAGAAATTTTTATTTGAGCTAAGCACCTAATTTAAGTATGATTTTTAACCGTTTGAAACTTTAAGCTCTGTATATAAAACAATTTGACATGTCCGGCAATTGCTCTTAACTTCATTAGTGCTTATTAAAAGGGGTAATTTACCATTAACGCAGCTGTTGATCTCTTCTTTCTAGACATGATCAGAATTGGCCTTTTGAATAAGCCTGCTTACCTAAGTAGGGAAAGTCTTGCTAAATATTTTGTTTGATCAATAACTCAGGATTTTTTATACAGGAGGTTGTATATTGATATTTTATCAACTTTATTTTGCTTATACAATAAAGAGGGAACTGAAATAATATAATTATGTTAAGTTAGCAACATTTCATATGCCAAAATATTTTATAAGGTAAGCATGCTTAAACTGTATTGTGTAACTATAAAGATGTCTTAACAAGATGTTTCAACATTCAATGTGCATGCAATGGCATAGCAATCAAGCCTAATTTCAACCTTAATTGGATTACAATGAGTCCTGATATGGAAAACATAAGCACTGAGGATAGTGAAATTCAATTTATAACATTTTACATACTTATTCAGTGTGCTCCTTCAAGTTTGTTAGTCAGCAAAAGCTTGGTGTATCGTTATTGTTTATTAATTAATTATTTTAATTTGTAAAGAAAAAAAAATTGCATGTTTTTGACGTCACATTCAATCTTCGATAGATAGATGTTTATTCATACATATGTATACTTCTTATTTTTAGCTAATAAACCTTCTTTTCTCATTGTTGCTTTAACAGGCTATTCGTTCACAGTCAACAAGCAAGTCACTGGTTCTTTTAGATGAAGTGAGTAAATATTATTCTATTAATTAAAATACGTTTTATTCTATGACCCGCCATATCACAAAACGAAATACCTTTTGGAATTATTATTTACTGAACTGGATAAACACTGAATTCGTAGATAAGATGATTTTGGAATCTGTTTGTTTTTTCAACCTAAATTATATGAAGTTCAATTTTTTCTACGGATTTCAACTCTAGTTGAAAAATACTACATGTAATATGAAATAAATAGTTTATTTGTTTGTTTTTTGTTTATATGCTAAGCACCTGTTCATAATGAATGAGAAACAAAATTTGGCAGAAGTAGAAGTTAATACTTATGATTTACCTTTGTCTTATATCCATCATTTACCTTTTTTTTCCACAATATGATATGCTATTACCTTAGTGGGCCAGTGGCTCTACTTTTTCTTCACAGCTTATGAGCAGGGAAAAACTGCTAGCAAGCAACTTCCTAAAGTATACACCTCTGTTTGGTAGAACCAGATTCCAACATATTCACTGGTTCTACCAAGACTAAAATTGACAGCTCATTTTTTATTAAACCAGCAATATCTATTGTTAACCATGATTGTGGTTCAGAATGATTTATTTGTAGCAACTACCAAGTACCAAGCATCCCTCTTATTTAGGATTCAAATAAGTTTCAAACTCCTTGTAGAAACAAATGTATACTTACCTACGATTATTATTTTAGATTGGTGCAGGGACAAATCCACTTGAAGGAGCAGCACTGGGTATGTCTCTTCTAGAATCTTTTGCTGAGTATGGTTCATTTTTGACGATTGCTACCACACATCATGGAGAATTGAAAACACTTAAATACAGGTATCGGGCTTCTCACAGTATGAAATTCTTTTTGGTGTGATTCCGGTCAGTCACATTGGTAATTTACATATTTACCGGGTTATAAACTAGAACAAGAATAAAGATATATAACTGCAATGCAATTTGTTGATGTGACTCATACTATGATATTAGTATTAAGGTAGCTGAAACTCTGATTTATCGTTGAGAATATAATCATTACGCCAAAGCCTGTGTGTGAATAATTGCGGGGCTGATACAACTTAAATTTCCTTGTATGCCAATGTTGAGTCATTGGTGCAACTTTTCAGAGTAATATTTTTATCACTTCAGTGTTCAGTGTAACTTCCAATAGACTCTTGTCCCAACTCCAGCAAAATTAACCTTCAGACATTTAAACCCTTTTCCTCTTTCCAGTAAGTCTCCAGATTGTTAACCACAATGTGGATTGTTAGTTTCACGATTTAATTGCTATTTGCACTTTTTTATGTAAACCACAATGATCATGTGTGTATATGTATATGTATATGTATACATATGTAGATTAAATTTGAATTTGTGTTGGAGGTTCATTGCATACTCCCTTGAAGTATATACGCATATGGTTGGTTCTCTTAAATTTCAATATCTATTTGTATGTGTTTGCGCGCGCATCTGTATCTCTACGGTTAATAGCTAAAACGTCCGAATTTTGACCATGATCCTTTGAAATTACAGGGATAACCATCAGGGTTGGCCCTGGGCCATCTGAGCAACGGTCCATGGCCCAATTTAAGGAATGAGCCCATTCTTTAGACTCAATATTTACATAAATGTTTGTATTGATTTTATTGTGAAAGGTGGTGTTAAAGTGTGGGGTAAAGTGTACCATTCTTGAACCAAGCAAGTAGAGTTCACGTCTTGGCAACTGATTTATATTCATTTACTTAGTGATCTTGGAACCCAGTTTAACCTCTTGTACAGAGCTCATATTCACCTTGGGCTGGGCCTACTAACTATTCCTCTTTTGACAAATTACAACTCTACCTCCCTTTTCGAGTTGAAAATAATAGTTGAAAATAATGACGATGCTTCACCTTTCTGTTGAATTTTAGCGACATTATATGTATAATTGAAGAGGTCGAAAGTAACTTTATAACAGTGAAAACGGTTTGCAAAAGCGTAGCTCGAAGGAGGAAGATATGGTGAAGTAAGTGTTGCGGCCAGCATCGGCGACAGACGTCTGTCATAAAGTGATAGAAGTCTGTGACTTCAGGGTTTGGAACCCGAGAATTTGGACAGACTTATGCCACTTCGTGACAGATGTTGTGGCTTCAGGGGATGATTTCCCAAAACATATGACAAACGTCTGTCATAAAGTGACAGACGTCAACCTATTTTCAGTCCGGGTTTTGGTGTGAAGATTTGTGATATTCGGAGGGGCAATTCTGAAATTTTGCCCTGGTTCTCTACTCTTCTATATAAGCTATTTTCAAGATTCAACGACTGCAAGCAGATTAACGGTTTAATCTAGGGTTTATCCTTCATTAATTAGGGTTTATCTAAACCTAATTTACTTCAATTCTCTTCTCCACAAATAAATTATATTAGAATTTTGATCATTGTAATCAGTCTTTTGTACTCTTCTCATTGGTATTAATAAATGCTCCATCTCAAAGTGGATGTACACTACCAAGACGTTAGTGGAACCACTATAAATCAGCATGTGATTTATTTTATCGTTATTGTTTTGATTATCTATTGCTTGTTTGGAGATTGTAATTGGTTTTGGATTGGATTGATTTTTGAATTGAAATATTGATTGGTTGTTTTTACAGTTCTTACCACGATTTCGTTTTCCGCTGTGCTTTGGGGTTTTGATTTGAGTGGTCTTGAGTTAGAATTTCCCACAACATTTGGTATCGGAGCTTTGGTGTTGGTAGATAGTTGTAGAAATATCGGAATCAGATAATACTTCAGGCAGTTTCTCAATGGTTAATCCAAGTGTAGTGCCTTATATACGTGGATAATACACGGCTTCGGGATCACAATTGGTTATAGACAAGTGGAATGACGATAGTGATTTTGAAAAGTGGCAATAGAAGAAAGTGGTTCTAAGGAGGAATCAGGTGCATCAGGTAGTGTTTGACATACATTTGTTGCTGGCAGACATCTCGGATGTTGAAAGAGAGGAAATGGAAGAGTGGACATTCACTACACTTCAACTTGCTATGGTGGAGAATGTTATCTTCGAAAATAGTGGTGAGACTACCGCTAAGAGTATTTGGAACAAGTTGGAGTTGTATATAAAGAAGTCACTAACTAATTGTTTGATCTTGTTGCGAACGTTCTTCACCTATAAGATGAAGGAAGGTACTTCGCTAAAGGCGCACTTGAATATCTTTGATAATTTGCTAATGAAGATGAAGGCGGTAGATTTGAAGATTGAGGAAGAGCAAAAGGCGATGATATTATTGTGTTCGTTGTCGGACCGTTATACGGGTTTCTCAAATAGTTTGATCTATAGTCGGGATACTTTGACTCTAGATGATGTTAAAACATGTCTTCTTAGTGAGAAGTTGCGGGATCAAATGAAGGAGTTGGGTGATGGAAGTAGTGCTGCTAGTAGTGGTTAAGGTTTATTTGTGGAGAAGTAGAGATATGCGAAGAAGGAGAACCGTGGGCGTTCTAAATCAAGGAACCTCGGTTGGAGAGGAAAGTCGAAGGAAAGAAAAGGTAAGTGCTATATTTGTAAGAAGCCCGGTCATTGAAAGAATGAGTGTCCGGACAAGGAGAAGGCAAAGAAGGAAGTAGCATCTTCATCCGTAGCGGTGGAGAGTGGATTTGGTGAGGGAAACGTAGATGTGTTGATGGCGATAGCATCAGATGTTTTGGGTAGCGAATGAGGTGTTCGATTCAAGGGCGTCTTATCATATGACGCCGATTAAGAATTGTTTTTCTTCTTATGTCAACAAAGGAAATTCAATTGTTCTGGGTAATGGTGCTATTTGTAAGTTGAAAGACATTAGTTCTGTGCAAATTCGGATGTTTGACGAAGTGGTTCGTACTCTCACTAATGTACGCTATGTTCCGGGACTTCGAAAGTCTCTTATCTCTTTGGGGCAGCTGGATTCTTTAGGTTGTAAGATCACTATTGAGAGTGATAGCTTGCGGGTTTCGAAGGGTGCCCTTGTGGTGATGAATGGTGTTAGGACTCATGGTGTTTATTTGCTTCAAGGAGTGACTATAGAAGGTGTAACTTGTGTGGGAATTGATAGTTCTCGTGGCTTGGACGTGACTAGGTTGTGACATTAATGGTTAGGTCATGTCTCAGAGATGAGTTTGGATATTCTTCGGAAGAGGGAGATGATCGATGGAGAGAATTTCAACAAACTTGAGTTTTGTGAGGAATGTGTCATGGACAAGCAAACTAAAGTATCATTCGGTGAAGAAAAACATGATTCGAGAAGGGTTCTTGAGAATGTTCACACAGATGTTTGGAGACCGGCACTGGTAGCTTCTTTTGGAAGAGCTCGCTATTATATTTCTTTTATTGATGACTTCTCGAAAGGTATGGGTGTATGTAATGAAGGTGAAGTCGGAAGCATTTGCAAAGTTCAAAGCAAAGAAAGCTCTTGTTGAGAATGAGAGTGACAAGTCTTTGAAGGTTCTAAGGTCTGACAATGGTAAAGAGTATGTTTTCGGAGAATTCTTGGAGTTTTGCAAGCATAATGGTATTCGAAGGCATTTTACCACACCAGGAGGTCCGCAGTCAAATGGTGTTGCGGAGAGGATGAACCGTACTCTACTTGAGAAAGCTCAATGCTTGAGATTGACATCGGATTTGTCTAAGAGATTTTGAGCCGAAGCTTTGTCAACCGCGGTGCATATTATTAATCGAATTCCGTGCTCGGCTATTGGTAACAAAATTCTGAAGGAAGTGTGGAAGGGAAAGAGCATTGACTTGAGTTATCTTCGTGTGTTTGGTAGTCCGGTTTATGTGCATGATCTGGAAAATGATAAGCTTGAGCCTAGAGCTTTCAAGGAGATTTGCTTGGCTATACGGACAGAGTAAAAGGCTATCAGATTTGGAATCCAAAAACGAAGAAGGTTGTGAATTCTCGTCATGTTACTTTTGATGAGTCGGCTTTGTTCAAGGAGAATGAGAGCTCATCAGATGTTCCGGATTTGGTTCATGGTGAATCAAAGGAGAATGAAGTTATTTTCACATTTCGTTCAAGGAGTAGAGAGTAGAGTAGTTGGAGATGCTTGTAAGGAGGAAGCGGTTGATGTGACATCACATAGTCCACATGGTGTCTCTAATTGTGTTGGTGATGTACATGATTCTAGAGAGAATTTGGTTCGAGGTGGAGCCGAAAGGAGTTTGGGTGATGATATTGCTACTTGGTTGGGTCGACGTGCTGTAAGACCACCCGATAGATATGGTGATTGGAACTATCTTAGCTTTTGTGATAATCTGCACTATGCTCTTCATTTAGTCCAAGTTGAGCCGATGGACCTTGATGACGTCATGGATTCGAGTGATAGCTCGAAGTGAATTTGCGCCATGGAGGAAGAAATGCAATCGTTGTTGAAGAATCAAACTTGGGATATGGTTTCACTTTCGAAAAGAAACCGTGCTATTGAGTGCAAATGGATATATAAGGTGAATGACGATGGAAGGTACAAAGCTAGATTAACGGCTAAGGGGTTTGCATAAAGGAATGGAAAGAAGTATGATGAGATTTTTGCACTAGTTGTGTGTCATACTTCAGTCCGGATATTACATGCTATGGTTGTTATTCGTGACTTGAAGTTGGAGCAACTTGACGTGAAAACCGCATTCTTGCATGGTGACTTTGATGAAAACATCTACATGGTGCAACCGAAAGGTTTTGTTGTAGATTTTAAGTCAAATTTAGTGCAAGTTCAAGAAATCACTATATGATTTAAAGCAACCACCTAGACATTGGTACAAGAGATTTGATCATTTTGTGCTTTAAAATGGCATTGATAGAAGTATCAAAGATGCTTGTGTGTATTTCAAGAAGTTAAAAAATAATTGTTTTGTGTATTTACTCTTGTAAGTGGACGATATGCTCATTGCTTCCAAGGATAAGAATGAAATCAACAAGTTATAATTGAGTTTAAAATCAGAATTTGAAATGAAGGAGCTTGGAGAAGCAAAGTGGATATTGGGCATAGAAATAGAAAATGATCGAAAGCATTTTAAGTTAAACTTGACTCGAAAGGAGTATATTGAGAAAGTGCTTTACCGGTTTAGTATGAAGAACGCAAAGGCATTAAACACACCTTTACCTTTGCATATGAAGCTTTTGAGTAGGGATCGTCTATCTTGAAGAAAGACAAGGCTTATATGGAAAGGGTGCCATATGCAAGTGCGGTTGAAAGTTTAATGTATGTCATGACATGTACGAGGCCAGATATTGCAAATGCCGTCGGGATGGTTAGTCGGTATATGACTAATCCAGAAAAATCACATTGGGAAACCTGAAGGCTATTTTGAGATACCTTAAAGGGACATTATCTCATGGTCATGTTTTTTGCGGTAGTGAGGGGTTTAATTGCAAGTTGGTTAGTTATTCTGATTCGGACTATGTCTGTGATAGGGCTCGGAGAAAGTAAACTTCCAAATATGTTTTTTACTCTTGATGGTACGACCATAAGTTGGAGATCGAGATTGCAAACTGTAGTTGCTTTATCCATTACGTACGCGGAGTTGATAGCCGCGGTGGAGGCGGCAAAGGAGGCACAATACTCGAGGTGATTGCAAACTATCTTAGCTTTTGTGATAATTTGGACTATGCTCTTCACGTAGTTCAAGATGAGCCGATGGACCTTGATGACGTCATGAAATCGAATGATGGCTCGAAATGGATTTGTGTCATGTAGGAAGAGATGTAATCGTTGTTGAAGAATCAAACTTGGGATTTTGTTCCACTTCCTAAAGAAAATCGTGCTATTGGGTGCAGATGGATATACAAGGTGAAGAGCGATGGGAGATACAAAGCTAGGTTAGTGGCTAAGGGGTTTGCACAAAGGAAGGGGAAGAAGTATGATGAGATTTTCGCACTGGTTGTGCGCCGTACTTCAGTTGCTATTCACGACTTGAGTTGGAGTAACTAGATGTGAAAACCGCCTTCTTGCATGGTGACTTGGATGTCGACTTGGATGAAGACATCTACATGGAGTAACCAGAAGGTTTTGTTGTGGATGGTAAGTCAAATTTGGTTTGCAAGTTAAAGAAATCACTATATGGTTTAAAGCAATCACATAGACAATGGTATAAGAGATTTGATCATTTTATGTTTGAAAATGGTTTTGATAGAAGCATCAAGGATGCTTGTGTATATTTCAAGAAGTTGAAAAATGATTGTTGGGTGTATTTACTCTTGTATGTGGACGACATGCTAATTGCTTACAAGGATATGAATGAAATCAACAGGTTAAAACTGAGTTTGAAATCGGAGTTTGAAATGAAGAATCTTGGAGAAGCAAAGAGGATATTGGGCATGGAAATAGAAAAGGGTCGAAAGCGTTTTGCGTTGAAATTGACTCAAAATGAGTATATAGTGAAAATGCTTTGCCGGTTCAGCATGAAGAATGCAAAGGCGTCAAATACACTTTTACCTTCGCATATGAAGCTTTCGAGTAAGAGATCGCCTATGTTGGAGAAAGACAAGGCTTATATGCAAATGTGTCATATGCTAGTGCGGTTGGAAGTTTAGTGTATATCATGATGTGTACAAGGTCCGATATTGCAAATGTCGTCGGGATGGTTAGTCGGTATATGACTAATCCGGAAAAATCGCATTGGAAAGCCGTGAACCTTATATTGAGATACCTTGGAGGTACATCATTTCATGGTCTTGTTTTTGGCGGTAGTAAGGGGATGAATTGCAAGTTGGTTGGTTATTGTGATTCAGATTACGCTGGTGATAAGGATCGAAGAAAATCAACTTTCAGATATGTCTTCACACTTGGTGGTATGACCATAAGTTGGAGATCGAGATTGTAAACCGTAATTGCTTTATCCACTACGGAGGCGGAGTTGATAGCCGCGGTGGAGACGGCAAACGATGCACTTTACTTGAGGCAATTGTTGCGTGACTTGGGATACGAGTATGATAGTATCGATGTTCGATGTGATAGCCAAAGTGCTATTCACTTGGCAAAGAATCTGGCATTTAGCTCACAGACTAAGGATATTGAAATAAGAGTCATTTTTAGTAGCCATGGATGAAGATAAGTAAGTATAATGCGGCAGATATGTTCACTAAGGCATTGCCGGTTGGAAAGTTCGAGCATTGCTCGAACTTGATTCGCTTGTTGAAGTGCTAGGTGCCATGGGGTGTCACGGTTGAGAGAGAGCTTGGTTATGGATGAGGAAGAGTATCGGCGAGAGACTGTGATTCTATCTTCTTGGTGAATGCTAGTGTACACTCCTTAGCACTTTAGTCTTTAGTGAGACGGTTTAAGATTTGGATATTTACAACACTTCGTTAGCGGGCAGGGACTTTGCCTGAGCTCGTTGATGGAGTGCAATAGGCGGTGGTTTTGCCGAAGCTCATTGTGAAAGCATTCGCCTTTGGTTAAAGATAGAAGTGGTAATAGTTGGTGCTATCGGTTGTTGATGGTGGTATGGTACATTGGAGTTGGAGATGGATACAGTGTCGAGGTGGAGTGTTGAATTTTGGCGACACCATATGGAGAATTGAAGAGGTCGAAAGTAACTTTATAACGGCGAAAACGGTTCACAAATCGAAGATTGAAGGAGGAAGATATGGTGAAGTGAGTGTTGTGGCCAGCATCAGGCAAGTGAGAGACGTTTGTGACTTCAGGGTTTGGAACCTGAGAATTTAAACAGACGTCTGTCACTTTCTGTGGCTTCAGGGGATGATTTCTCGAAACATATGACAGACGTCTGTTATAGAGTGACAAACGTCTGTAAAGTTTTTCAGCTTATTTTCAGTCCGGTTTTTGGTGTGAAGATTTGTGATATTCAGAGGGACAGTTCTGGAATTTTACCTCGGTTTTCTACTCTTCTATATAAGCTATTTCAGGATTCAACGACTGCAAGCAGATTAAGGGTTTAATCTAGGGTTTATCCTCCATTAATTAAGGTTTATCCAAACCTAATTTTCTTTATTTCTCTTCTCCACAAATAAATTCTATTATAATTTTGATCATTGTAATCAATTTCTTGTACTCTTCTCATTGGTATTAATAAAGGCTCTCTCAAAGTGGATGTATACTAACAAGACGTTAGTGGAACCACTATAAATCGGTGTGTGGTTTATTTTATCGTTATTGTTTGTTTGGAGATTGTGATTGATTTTGGATTGGATTGAGATATTGGTTGGTTGTTTTTACACTTTTTACTACGATCTCGTTTTCCACTGTGCTTTGGGGTTTTGATTTGAGTGGTCTCGAGTTAGAATTTCCCACAACACTTTCACCATCTCTTCTTAATGCAAGTTCAAGAGACACAGGTATTTGCATACAGACAGTTGAAATTTGCAACATATGTTTTTGATCAAAAGATCAGTTCTCTTGGAAGAGCCATAAACACAAGAATAAAAGGTAAATAAATCAAATAAAAGCTGTAGGCTCACCCAGTTAGACATACCTAAAAAGTGCAAATAACACTTCCTAACATCTTATTGTTAATCACAATACACATTTCTGTTATTAGTAACTCGTATAAATCGCTCGTATGTGCATCTAATAGTTAGATAAATATATTTTTTCTTATATTCGATAAAAAAAATTAAAGGATGGACGTGTGCTATAAACGCAAAAGCTTTGGAGGTCACAACACCTTTATTTCAAGCAGTTTTGTTGATGGTGTCGAATGTAAATTAATAGTGAAATTCTGTTGATTGACAATAAGGGAATGGTTGTTAAGATTGCAAACCGTTGGTGAGATTCCATTGATGGCTGGAAAGGTATATTCGGAATTTCAAAAAGACACCGTGCAAATCCTATTCATTGAATTCTCTTTATTAATAGTAGAGATACTTGTAATCACATTTATATTATTAGTAACGGTGTTCGTCTTTGTAATCTTGCATAAATACTTTCGATTTTTCATATTCTCAACTTTATATCATGTGCATGTGTGTGCATATCGTGCATGTTATACGCTAGTGTATTAAGAATAATGATGCTTAGCCTTATGCTATCCCTATATATGCTATTATTTTGGGTTCTTTATTTCTAATTCAAATCGTATATGTTGGATAAATTATGTCAAATTATGTGCAGCAATAAAGCATTTGAGAACGCATGTGTTGAATTTGATGAAGATAGCTTAAAGCCGACATATAAGATCCTATGGGGAATACCAGGTAAATTTTTATAGCTTGTCTACAAAATGGAATGGGTTTCCGTTTTCATAGCTTCCACTGATTGCTTTTGGCTAATGCAGTACTACTACCTTAAGATATTTAGCATCACTCTCTTTTTGTAGAGATTTGGTTATAGATTTATAAATAGCTTTGTATACGAAAAATGGAATTTTCTCTCTTCATCAATAGCTAGGCCTGTAAACGGATACTTTCGGATACAGATAGTATCATATCCGCATCCGCATTCGAAATCATTTTTGAATATCGGATATCCGCATCCACGGATACGGACGGATATCGGATAATTATTCAATCCGCTAACGATCGATAAATCGAGAAATATAAACTGAAGATTTTGATTTAGCATATTTTTTTTTTTCAATCTCGTCGATTATAAAAGTGTTAAAAATAAACAAATAGAATGATAAGAAATAGTTTTGAGCAATTAACATGCATTAAATTCATATAATACAAACTATTAAAATAAACACATGTCTATCGTTGTACTAAAATACATAAAATATTAACTGTAATCTTGACAAAAATCAGACGGATAATTTTCGAATGTAGATACCTTTGTATCCACATCCATATCATTTTTCCGGATATCGGATATTTATCCGCTTTTCGGATACGGATGCGGACGGATTTCGGATATTTCGGATATTGATTGACATACCTATCAATAGCACCTTATTTTTAGTGCATCATATCTAGAATCTTCCTATTTGAGTGAGTAGCAGCTTTTGTCATTCCAAATACATGTTAGAACATTGTTTGAAAATCAGGATATCCAATTGTTATTTTGTTAGTGTAGGAAAAAGACAAGTCTTAACAAAACCTGACTAAGAAAGGATGCAATTTAGCAGCAAATTTGTTGTCATAGATGCATCCTTTTGTGACATAAATAGCTACAAGCAGTATCTTTGCTTGTTCTGTACATAGATGAGGGATATAGTCTGCAAAGCTGAATAATGAGTTGCTGCCAAATATCATTCATATTCAAATGATTTAAGTGTTGTTTTGGAATCTTTCTTTCAGGTCGTTCAAATGCCATTAATATTGCTGAAAGACTGGGATTACCAGGCAGTATATTAGATAATGCACGCAAACTGTATGGAACTTCTGGTGCTGAAATCAATCAGGTATATTTATCCACCATATAATTGTTCATTTTTGTCAGCATGATCTGATCTGAATAGCTGATCTCCAATTAACATAAACTATTTGACATCAGCTTTGATTGTGTTTCTGTTGACCTGGATAACCATATAACTGATTACAAATAAAATTACCATTTATAGAAAGCCATATTTGTGCAAAAATAAGACTTTTTTGCTTCACATTTCTACAGAAATACAGTTGAAATTCAAAATTAAGACTATTCTGCTATGGACTATACTGAATCTTGCTACCATTGATTGATCAGGTTATAGTTGATATGGAGAGTTATAAACAAGACCTGCAGCGAAGTCTTCAAGCTTCTGAACACTATCTAATGTAAGGACCTCTATATCTTCTTTTGTGTATATGGGCTTGTAAATATATTCACTTAAATCACTGAATTTTGCTGATGGCATGACATCAACTATCAGGTTATCCAGAAAGCTTCACGACGATCTTCTGATTGCAAAACAGAAGATTACAGAGTACAGCGTCATGCAAAAGAACAAAAAAAAGGAAGCAATATCAGAAAGTGCAGCTGTAGCTCGTTCAATTATTCGAAAGAGAATGCAACTGTTTCGAGAATCGTTAGCAGCCCAGAAGGCTCACCAGATTACCAGTAAAACGGATAATAAGAGCGTGCACGCAAATGGAACTAGCAGTAAATTGCCATCGGATACTGTTGAGAAAATTGCACCTTCCACCAAAGTTAACAGCTCAGTTGGTAGGGTTTATTTGTCTATTTGAAGACTTATTTGTCATGTGCTTTTCTATATCCGTTTAAGCGGTTTACATTTATTTTAGGAAAATTTTATCAAAAGTCATTCTATTCAAAATAATCTTTTGTCCAAAACTGCGAATTTTCGCTGAAACTAAGTATATGAGTGTTTTGTGAAATTTGTTTTTTGGAGAGGACGGAATAAATTTGAAAATAAGGATGTGCCTAATTTCCATTTTGATTTTGATTTTTTATTTTTAGGGAAGGAAAAATTGATTCCAGAGATTGGTGACAGGGTCATGATTACTTCCCTTGGCAAACAGGCACAAGTGTTGAAAGTAGATGCATCTAAGGGAGAAATCACAGTTCTAGTCACTAACATGAAGCTGAGGTTGAAATTGGATGATGTTAGTATCCAAGGAAGGACTAGATAATGGCAGAATGCTTGTTCCTATCAATAACCAAGTTTTTTTCTCTCCCATTTTTCACCTTTCTTGGCCTCCTTAATTGGCATATAAGAGTTTAGAGTTCAGTTGTAATATTTACTAGAACTGTATGTATATATAGTTGTAAAGCATATACATAATTAACATACATGTTATGCAATATCAAAATGTTATTAATTTTAAATGCATATGCAGTAACATACATTATCCAATATCAAAATGTTTTATCTTTTACGAACTTGGATTCAGTAGCAAGGAACCATCTGGAATTATATTAAATGAACACACGTACATGTTAGGCGTTTTACACATCAGGTTCATATTTATAATAACACACATCAGGTTCATATTTGTAATTGTAATTTTCTAAAATCCATATATCAATAATTGTGAATGAAATCCGTATTTTTCTAAAACAGAGTGCGTTAACTACTTGTAATTTTCTAATAGAAATGCAAATCAAATTGCGTCTATGGAATTTAAAAAAATTAAATTAAATTATCGAATTTATGTATTTGTAGGTAGTAATAATATCTGGAATTAATTTAAAGGACAAAAATTTGTATATTTTTAGCCTCAAGGACACCACCTCGATATTTTAACCACAAGGACAAACATTCTCCTAAAAATTAGTCATAAAGACAAACATTCTTTCAAAATTAGGACAAACATTCTTTCAAAATTATTCATAAGGACAAATATTCTTTCAAAACTGCTACCGAACTAAAAGCTGATACCTAAAAACTGCTATCGATAACTACAAACTGATACCTAAACACTTAAAAACTGATACCTAAAGAAAGTTGTCATTCAGGCTAAAATACTGAAGGTCTGTCCTTCAGGCAAAAATGCTGAGAAATTTTGTCCTTGACAATAATTTCCTGTTAGGAAAAATGTCAAATTAATATTCTGCCATGGTTAGTGCAGTCAAATCTTTGAAAAAAATTTAGACTGAAGGACACTAAGTTTCATTTTTAGACTGAAGGACAAATGCTAGTTATAAATAGCATTATATTCAACTTTTACACTATACAAAATGCTAGTTATATCTAGCATTATATTCAGTTTTACACTATACAACATACTAGTTATAACTAGGATTGTCCTTCAGTCTAAAACACAAACTTGTTGTCCTTCAGACTAAATTTTTTTCTAAGTTTGTCCTTATGCTTATTTTCCTCTTTTCAAAAAGGGTAAATCAGTTTACTTTTTCTATCAAAAAGTACAAATTACCTAATACTTCCTATTTTAAAAAAAAAACATACAAAATAAATAGAGATTCAATTTACAATATTCAATGTTACACCAATTTTTCTTATAACAACATCAAAACCAGTGATTTGTAATTTTCTCACTAATTTATTATATTAAATGATTGACAGTAGCGATCTTGAATGAACATGGGATCTGCAATTTTAAGCAACAGAAAATTACAGAATGTATTAAAAAAAGAAAAATCAGCATAAATGCTAAAGCATAGAATTCTTGCTGTCATATGGTATGAACCAAAGAATACACATTATAAATAAACCACGAGTTTAGCCTTCTAAGAGCCTAATCCTTTCAAGGCAATTTTCAAATTTTGCAGCTATTTCTGGTGAAACGTTTCCCTCTACTTCATGCTTGTATATCTCAAATTTTGCTTCTTCGCACTTTAGTGCAGCATTTTTACAAGCTTTGATGCTTCCTGGAAAATAATAAAATTAAACTCCTTCCTATAAGTTACTAAATTATTAAAACTTAATATAAATAGCACTAAGGTCTCATAGTGCCAACATAGAGCAAACACTACATGAGTAAACATTTTGAATATAACTATCGTCGAACGCAAATTATTCAAAACTTATTGTTTCTTATCAACTAGGTTAAACTAGTTTGTAATACATGCATTGCACAATGTATGTTTAGAAACATAATTTTAATAAATCTTTTTAAGGAATTAACTTATTATGCAAAAGGTGATTTTATTAAGATAATTGAGTTATGTACTGAACTTATTATTGCTAAATATGTAATTTGTGTTATAACATTTTGTTACGAGAGATTGTCATTTTTAAAGATACTAATAGTTAGATAGTGATAAATTATTGTTTAGCATTTTATATTCGTTAAGAACACTAATGAAAGTTAGTATTCTTAATTAATTTTAAAATTAATATTTTTATAAATTACAACAAATGGATATTTGTTTACACAGATTTTGAGTTTACATTAAGCTTTTATTACATTTGTTTAAAAGACAAATGATATTATGAATTTCAAATATTATTTGAGAGAATGACAAAAGTACATAAAATTGAAAGTGTAATAGCAATGAATCATTACAGCTTAATACATTTAAAGCTTCTACGGTTAATATCAACATCGGAAATTGTTATATTACCAAAGTCATAAACAAAATATTTATTTAATAAATAAAAGAAATGTTGATTAAAATTAACATTACAAATCATATTGTTATTTTGATCATGTAAAAATATTTCCTTGGTTTTCAACACAATGTTGTTTCATACCTCAATAATTTTAATTTATAATAAAAAATTTCAAAAATAATTAACAACTGCCTCAAAAAGACAAAGAAATACAAAAGTAATACATTTTTAATCCAAAAATATCGTATATTTATATCCACTAATGAATGGAAATGACGAATATACATAATTGAAATTTAACGTTTTAACAAAACGTATTAATTGAAAATATTCTTTGTCAAAATTACAAACTATAGTATTTGTCACATATCATTAATTTAATGTGGCTTTTAACACGGATAAAATTTATCAATGATAAAAGAATTTTTTTAACGTACCAATTTTAAAAAGAAATAACATCGTATATGTTCGTAATAATATGCCCATTTTAAAATGAAAAAATTGTGTATTTGTTTGTAATTAAATACCAACTTTAGAAAGAAAATATATGTATATTTATCTTCATATAAAGAACTAATTTTAAAAAGAAATAAATTATGTACGCTTGAATGTAGAATAATGTAAGAGAACTAAAAATAATTTTGTATATAATTGTGGATATTTTAATCTATACGGACTTGCATGAAATGTTATTTTAACAATTTTTGTCAATGTGGTATACAATACATTAAATTGCCATCTTTTAGGACTTATTAGACCAAATAATAAATATTACTTATTTATATTTATTTTAAAAGTCAAATTTCCGATTGGTTAATTAATTTAGATATATAGACTTGAATGTAAAATAATATGATAAAACTTGAGAGATTTTTTTAGAATAATTGTAGAAATTATTAAACGTTGTTATTTAAATACAGAATGATAATGAAGAGAACTAACAATACTTTGTAATAATTATAATAATGATAAACGGTAGGAATTTGAAAATAAAATATTTGTACAGAATTAAAAAGAGATGAGAAAATCCCTAAAATTAATACAAAAGCGGGAAATTCTTCTGCACTATTTTTTAACTAGTGTGTAACCCATGCTTGCACGCGGTATGTTTAAAAAATAAATTTATATATATTTTTAAACAGTTAAATTTATTATGCAATATAGAGTGAAATTGCATAAAAAAACTAAATTGTCATTTTCTGCAGATAATAATGAGTTAAATACTTATTTATTATTATATAACATTTAGTATTTATTAGAAAATAAATGAAAGTTGTTATTCTTAAGATAATTGAGTTAATATCAACATAAAAAATAATTATATTATATTATCAAAGTAATAAATAAAATATTTATTTAATGATTAAAGGTAACATTACAAACCATTTTTCATTTTAATTATGTAAAAATAATAACTTGATTTTTAAACCATTGATTCATACCGAAATAACTATAATTTATAATAAAACTTTATAAAAAATAATTAACGGTCTCAAAAAGACAATAAAATACGCTCTACTTAGTATCCATTAATTAATGTAAATTACGAATGTACATAAGTAAATTTTAACATTTTCACAAAACTTATTAACTGAAAATATTCATTATTATTCAAAATTACAAACTATAATGTTCATCACTTACTATTAATTTGATGTCATTTTTATCAAAAGTAAATTTTATTAATAACAAAGAATTCACTTGATGTACCAATTTTATAAAAAAAAACTTAGTTTCTGTGTAATAATATATCTATTGTAGAAAGAAATTTTTTGTTTATGTGTAATAATATATCAATTGTAGAAAGAAAAAACTCTTTATATGTTTGTTTATAATGAAATACCAACTTTAAAAATAAATTTTATAAATATTTTTCTTTGTAATAAAGTTCTCATAGTTGAAAAAAAAAGTAATGCAAACTTAAATGCATAATAATATAAGAGAAATAAAGAAAATTTATACATAATTATGTAAATTTTAAGTTATGTGGATTTGAATGAAATATTAATTTAATTTACAATTTTTGTCAATATAAGTGTAGTACAAATACATTAATTGCAATTTTCAGGAGTTATTAGACCAAATAATAAATATTAGTTAATTTGATTTATTCTAAAAGTTCAAGTTTTAAATCATCTGATTAATTTAAATATATGAATTAATTGTAAAATAATATGATAAAACTTAAGTGAATTTTATAAATTTTAGTAGACATTACTAAGTGTTGATATTAAAATGTAAAATGATAATGAAGAGAATTAGTAGAACTTTGTAATAATTATTATAATGATAAATGATAGAAACTTAAAAATAAAATATCTAGAGAGAATCGAGGAGAGAGGAGGAAATTCCTACAGTTAATAAGCGAGCAGGAAATTCTTTTGCTTTGCTATTATTTAATAGATAGATATATATATTGCAATAAGGAAGCAACAAAGAATAGCCATACTTTTAGTGCATATTACTTACCACTTAAATCAAGTAAGTTGAAAGTTACTGGAAACTTTTTGATGCTCCTAACCATTGTGATTGCAGACCATACTCTTTGATGATCATCACGGGAAACTCTAAATATAATTACCTTTGTTATTGGATTCAAATACTTAACTGCACAATGACAAATTCACATCATTACTATAAAACAATTTCCAAAATAAATAAAATGAAAAATGAAAAATCACTTTGGAATGACATAAGTGAGACAGCCAGGCCATATGCACCAAAGTTTAACCGAATGCTCTCCTTGATTGCCTCTGACACGTTTCCTTCAGATATGATAAAGGGGTCGTTGCCTTTCAAGTCTTTCGAATTCATAAAGACTTCCATAATCATATATCTGTTTTTAAACGCAACCATATTGTACCACTTTGTAATCAACCTATACATCAAAAGTGCAGCAGTTATAAAAATTGACCCATATTTTAGAACATGGATCTGGTTCAGGTGTTATACTAGAATTACAGGCATGATTTAACAGAAATTCTGAAACTTTACTTCAGCTAATCCTACATATAAATTTGTAGATTAACAGCAATTTGGAAAGTTAGAAACTAAAATGCTATCTTATAAGAAAATAACTACTGTTACTTTCAGCAAACTCTTTCCTGTGTTTATTTGATTTACATAAAATGTATAGGGTACAACTTAGATGAGTATTTATCACTTATTTGGATGTAGCTATTATATTTCAAGCTGACAAATAATGTTAAGAAAAAAAGTAAACAAGTAGCTCTAATATGAACTACATTTAACCTATCATTAAAGATTAATTTTCTTAGTTTTCTTAATGATCATTATATTCTCACATAACTAATTCATAATTGTTGCAACTAATGTTGCATTTGCCTAATGAATACTTTGTGACCATGATTGCAGTCTACATGCGTGCGCACGCATAAAACGACAATGCAAATTTGTCTACAGTTGTCTCTAAATAAGAGCTAAGTATGATTTCTCTGTCTAGTCTAGTATTAAGTTTCTTAGATAAATCACTTTTGCTGGCTGTGAGTTTGATTTTTAATTTTTATAAAATATAAGTATATATTGTTTTCAGAACATAAGAGCAACTCCAGTGGTTGATATTCAGCACTGTCAATAACAGTCAATAACATTCTGGAAAATTTCTATGATTACCTGTTGTGGTTTAGTATCAACAATTGGGACATAGCTACGGTTTAGCTATGATAAAGGTTCAAGATACCAGCCGGTACACCGGAATTCCGGTCATACTGGACTGGTACCCGTGAACACGGTCCGAAACTGGGCATTAAATCCAGTTTCGGACTGGTTATTTTGTTTATAAGAAAAAATTAAATCAAATCAGACTTATCTCACTGAAATCCAGCGTCTTTTGCAGTCTCGAGTACTTAAATCGAGGTTCCTCTTAAGGCAGTGAAATCAAGTCATTTTCGTTTATTTTGCAGCTGCAATCATATTATTTTACTGTTGCCCTAATTTTTTACATTGATTGGAAATGAAATAAGCAGCTTAAGCCAAAGGAACTGTGTTCAGATAACTTGCCTAATTATCTTGGCAAAAGCATAGCCCAGATCTAGCAACGAGCAGTCCTTCGATGGCAGCTCGAAATTTTGACACGAGGCAGCAAGCTTCAAAACCAGACTTCGAGGCGTTGATTTTTTTGTGGCACTGACTAATTTGGAGAAGAGGGTTTTTATTTTTTAGAGAAAGACGAGATCTGGATTTGTGAATTAGAAGGAAGGAATTTTTTTGTTGAAGAAGCAAGAAATCATTTTTTTCAAGAAAAGCTTTATCAAGGGGAAATCGAGAATTGAGAGGGAGAGGTTGAGTTTTATTAATTTGGGAGCAGGCTTATTTGGATTGGGCATATGGATTTAATGAATCAAAAGTTGATATATTAGGGTACTTTGTAATTAAAAAGCATTAAGTGACTTTGATTAGGGTTTTAGATAGATGGTTAGGATTTTTGTGGGTTTTTAAATTAATTAGGTTTGGTTTTTTTAGTTTATCAACTCATTTTCATTAAAAAAATATCCAAATAATTTACTGTGCTAAAACCAAATCGAAACCGAAACAAAAAAAAAGCACAACTTTCAAAATTTCCAAAATAGACCGAAACTACGAAAATTTCAAATGACCGAAATTGAAACAAAGTTCTCAAACCTTTAATATGATCAAAGTGGCATCTTTAACCATTTTTATGTCATATAAATAGTAGTGCGACTGTAATTAGAACAAAATTATTTAGCTGATACTTATAGAAAAACAACTTGACATGCACCAATTGTAAAAAAAAATATATATATATAAATACAGACAATGTTCGCCTTCTTTAATTTTTGTAGAAAATTTGAGCTTGATTTTTTTTGGGATACTGCTACATCAAAGAGAATTGAGGAAGAAAAACAAAACCAACTCAAAGAACAGAAAGCTCAACCAACGTATGGTTTGGTTACCCTTCAGTATAAAACATAGTAATTCCTGTATTTCCTTGAAGTTTAGAATTATACCGAATAAAGAACTTTTTTTTTTTTTGCAACATGAAATATGCCACAACTTAAATCAAAAGGCATAAAATTAAATAATATACTCAGTTACTCACTTACAAAATCAAGATAACTTATACAAGCAATTCGAAAAATACTTCTTTGTATTTTTGAAGTTAATTCATCAATTAGGCTGTTTGTTATAATGAAGCTTTTCAAAAACATGCTTTCAGTTGGTATCATTATTGATCCATTCAACCATTTTTGTGATATGGTTGTTCGAGGATTTTTTTTTTTCCAATTTAAACAAAAAAATTCTCTCATTCGAGCACCATAACCGATATGGTTTAATAATAATAATATTAGACAAGCATTCAATGAACATCGAAATCCACCATTCAAATAAAATCATATAACATCGACAATATAAAGTTGATTCGGTTATTTTCCTGCAACTTTGTCTCTGTGAAGCTCTTATATCTTGAAATAAACCTTATCCATATACATCATAGAAGCAGAATGTCTATACGAGGAAAATATTTAATCAACCCCATAGTATAATCTGAAGTCGATCCCTAACTAGTTATTGAAAACCCAAACACAAATCACAGCAGCATTATATGAAATTAACACCATAATTATTCCAGAACATAACTTGTCCACATAGTAAATAATAACGATAAAACATTAAAACTATACTGTACAAAAATGATAAAACGCTACTAGTGGCAGAGCTAGCCCTAAGTTAAATGGAATCAAATGCAAGCTTGAACATTGGGTCTTTATTCATATGCACGTGAAAAAAATAAATGTAATAGATATATACTGAATTTTTATATCTAAATCTTCTCCTTCTTTTTATATCTACACATATATTTATATTTTGTGCAACTTATACAATCCACCGCGACACCAAATATCAATCAGAAGTAAATAGAAATATAAAATCAACAAAATTAAGTTAAATAAACAAATAACTTTCTATTAAAAAACAAAAACAAAAATTAAGGCCATTCTACAAAATCAAGCTATTCTGAATTGACTACATTTGCCAATATTTAAAAAATCATTTTATTACTACAATGACTATTCGCATGGAGCAAGTAAAGTTTAACAACAAAATACACATGCCTTTTGAAGTAAAAGCGTGCAAGGTAAAAGCAAATATTCCACCGTTCCTAAATAAGATTAGAGTTATCTAGCCTACAGTTACTTTAGTCAATTTCGATTCCTGAGTTCCAAACATACAAATACCCAATTACATATGCAAAATAATGACATAAACCCTAATTATAAACTGGAAATAAGCAACAGATCACCTAATCGGTGTCTGAAGGCCGTCGCTGGTCGTAGCCTACTCGTCGTCGGCCTCAGGTATACTGCGCAGACGACCTCTGTCGTATCTGGCAGCTGGCCTACGGTGAAGATAGGAGTTTAAGTTATTTGCAGATGGATTTTTAGTTGATATAGCTTCCTTTGCAAACTGTTTTGAAACACACCGGCACATTTTCAAACCGCAGCTAATTTTTTTTAGAACGACATTGGCAGCTTTTGCAAAGTCTTTTGAAAAGTTGCGCCAGACGACTTTTCAAAAGTCCTTCATTAACTGAACTTATAGCTACCAGCCTCATCTCTTCTTCATTTTAAACTTTATCAAACTTTTTTTAAAAAAAACCCCAAACCAATCTCCATTTTTTTATTTTGAAATCTTCTATTGGTTGCATCGAATTCGATAAAAAGTAGTGACTTGGAAGATCTAGTTCAAGAATACTAACATCTCATCAATTCAGATCTATCAAGGTATGAATTTGTAAACTGTAGATTTTTGGTAGGTTTGTAATTGAAAATGAAATAATGTTATATTCGTTATTTTTCTAGAATGACTCCTAATTTTATTCCAACTGTATGCTATTATGATGGTGAATTGATTATTGATGATCAAATGTGTGGAAAATATATTGGTGGTTCGTACAAACCGGCTAAAGTTCGTAAAAGATCTAACTTACAACAATTGAAACAGTTGGTGTACAAAGCAACTGAGATAAACTTGGAGGAGTATGATATCGATATAGTTTGCAATTGGCCAACTGATTCTGGGTCTAAAGCAATTAAAATTGTAGACGATGATGATGTTGGATTAATATTTTCTACGGTATCAAAATCAATAGAGTTGTATATTGGAAAAAATAGAAGGTCGGTGATAGAACGAGCTATATCGGCACATGTTAATTTCAGTGTTGAAGATTATTCTAGGTTATTGGAGACCATGCATACTTCGGAAGGACTACTGTCGCCAAGTTATAGTAATCCGCCTGTGAACGTAGCGCAATATGGGCAGCAACAAATGTTATTCAAAAATCCTCCTTTTTTGAATACCCAGCCAAGTGTACAATTTAGTTATCCATATCCGAGTGAGGATAGTTTTGCACGCATGAGTCGGAGGTAACACATAGTTGCGATGACATACAAATCGTAAATTATTTTATATAACAGATATGATAAAAATAATTTAATTTTCTTGTGCAACTTTGTTCCGTAGCAACATCGGACCCAAAATATTGATGGACCATCGAGCAGCCGTATGTCTTCTCCTCTGCAGACCACAGCTTCTGATTTACAACGTATGAGCCAGAAGTAAGTTACGGTTTGTAATTATATGAATATTGTTGGATTTTATAACCGTATTAAAAACATTGTATATTCATATTGCAGCTCTTAGGCACACGACATCGATGCACGATCGAAAATTCAACCAACGGTTGACTTAGGGGTTCTTAATGCAGCCGATGAGGTATGAATATAGATGTTGATGAACCTGTACAAGTTGATGGTGTTGCCGCGGTTGATAACATGACTGTTGTATCAAGACTAGAGAATGATACAACATGGATGGATAACATACAAGTCAACAATGATCCACTTAACTATGATTTTGGAGGCGAAGACCAAGTATGTGGAGATAGTGATGAACCAGACATGGAGATACCTTTGGATGATGATTTGTGTAATGCACAGTTGATGGCTAGATCCATCGTTGCAAATCTGCAATTCAACGCTGAAATATTCTCATCTCTAGTGTTCAAAATGGTTTCAAAGTTGGTATGGTGTTTGACAGCAAAACAAAATTTCTACAAAAATTAAGTGAATGATCAATTTTATATGCAGTTTCTTTTAAGCCAATCAGGTCAAACAAAGAAAAACACACCGCCATTTGCAATGTCGATTCAAATTGTCCATGGAGAATACATGCTATAGATTCAAAAAAAATCACAATCTGGATGGTGGATTATTAAAAAATATCCAAGCGATCATACTTGCATTAACCCAACAGTTAACTCCAATCATAGGCGGGCTACATCTACCTTTTTGGTTTCGAAGATCATGCCTTTCGTGAAAGCAGATTTGAACATAACAGCTGGAATGGTTCAGGTTTTAATGGAGGAACAACTTTTTATTAAAATCGGTTATTTGAAAGCATGTAGAGCATTGAGCAAGGCAATAGAATGTATATATGGTAATTGGGCAGAGTCATATTCCAACCTATGACAATACTTTGTCGAAATTGCTAGAACGAATCTAGGTAGTGTTGGACATGTTACAACTGATGAGTATGGAGTTTTCGATTGTGCTTTCTAGGCTTTTGGGCCTTATATCGAGGGATTTATACACTGTCGACCTTTGCTTTGCATTGATAACAGACATCTATATGGCAAGTACAAAGGTACCTTACTTGTTGCAACTGTAGTTGTAAAGGCCCGTATCTCCGTACCCTTTGAGCCGACCATAATTCACATCAGTTCAACTCACATTGAACGGAAATACGAATCTTTAGAGGTGAAGAAGAAAATTGTAGAAGAAAATAGAAACAACAACACAGAATCTCACAAATACAGTGGAACAAAATATAATATATAATAATAGATTTTAAATACAAGAACTGTACTGTTGATATACATACCATTATCAGAGTACAATAGACAATAATCAATCTAGACAGTTTAATAACTTGTCCTCACATAGCGGAAATACAAATCAAGTACGAAAATACGTCTTTGTCATCCAGCTCGTCTCCTGAGCTCCATAACATCCTATCCTGAATTTGCATGCGACTTCATTCCTGCCGCCGACTGCCTGCCGACCACAGCCTCCTGGAACAACTGTCGCACCTTCCCAGCAAGCTTCCAGGCGACCAAGACTAAATCGCGAATCACCTCCAGTCGCTCCTCTGCCCGCCGCCGATCCCACCAAACTCAAACCTTCGACTATCGACCCCTCGTCGAAAACTAACAGCGAACGAGTTGCGGCCTCCATCCTCTCACATAGCCGCTGCGCTCGAGACGAGCAGGAAGCATCGCGATCTTCTCGTGTTGTGATTTTCGATCGATACCTCTTTTTACCTTTTTGAACGAACTCGAGCGAATTTCATTTTTTCTCTCTTTATAATCGAACTGCTTTTGATTTTTGAAAGAGGGAAGATGCGATTTTAACGAAGGGAGATGGCGGCTTTGAATGTGATAGGTGGCGTGTTTGAATAGGTAAATGGGTACAGTGAAAGGATGTAATAACAACTGAAAGGAAAGTTTGACTAGACATTATTTTAATTAAAATTTTAAAATATCTTGATTTTCGTAACTTAAAATCTCGAACCCCTATCGAGGCGTGCCGCTAGGCGTTTATAATGTTATACCCCTATTCCGAATGCAATGGAAAATGATTCGAGTCCTAATTCGATCGTATGGAGAAGATAGCTTTTTGGACCCAATTATTATACTAAATTTCGATATTAGTTCAACGCGTTTCTATCCTGTACGATCAAACGGTAATCCCAAACGCTAAGAAATTTGAAATCCGATAATAATACACTATTATGGATCCAATGGAACTGGTTTTGTCGAATTCCAAGACTGTGCCTCGAATCGCTATTTTAACGCGTCGATTAAATCGACGATTTTCAATTTCTACGAAATTGCTTAAGATTTCAGTTTTAAAATCTTACTAACTAAATTATAATTCCAAATCCAATATTTAAATCATTTAAATATTCAAAAACAAACGGCGGAAAATCCGAGTCGTTACAGTAGTGGATGCAAATGATCAGCTTTATCCTTTGGCTTATGCTATTGTTGAGTTAGAATCATGTGATAGTTGGGGTTGGTTTTTTGGTTGCATGCGAAGGTTCATTCATAGTGTTAACAATCGCCATATTACTTTTATATCTGATAGAATGAAAGGAATACCGACGACATTGGAGAGTAAATGGGGATTAGCACATAAGCATAGATTCCGTGTCAGACATTTGAAAGCAAATTTTCAAGCCGCAAGCTTTAGAGACAAAGGATTATTGGGTTTATTTTATGCTGCAGCATGTGTACGGAGGAGGTTGAGTGCCTGAAGGATCGAGAGGAAATTAAGACCACCAACATTAGAGCGCAAAATTTAATAGAGAGAAGTTTGGCAGGAAAGGAGGAAAACTAGGCTTTGTGTAAGGATGATGGTGGCCGATTTAATGTTATGACAACTAATGCATCAGAAAGCTTTCATGGTGTACTTAGAGGTGCAGGATCTTTGCCTGTTAGAGCTTTGGTTGCCCGTACCTTCTTTCGATCGGTGGATTACTTTTGTCAAAGAGGAGAGTTTGCTAAGAATTCGACATGTAGATTAACTCCGAAATGGGAAGCAAAGATAGCTGAGAGAGCAAGTGAGGCAAGACGTTCAAGGATTGTTTGATTCAGTCAATTCGAGTGGCTAGTAATTCACTGCTTCGGTGATGAATTTAAAGTAACAATCAATGGTAACACTTGTTCTTGTACATGCAGCATCCCTTTACTTCAGAAGTTTCCTTGTACGCATGTGATAGCTGCTTGTTCGTCAGTTGTTAACGGTACCAATAAAGCTCATCATGACTTCAACTCAAATTGGTACACGGTTCAGAGCTACTTTTTGGCTTACACGTCAGAATTTCATCCCGTTAGCGATAAACGGTACTGGAGTGCACAAGAAGAAACGTTGATTCTTCCACCGACAACACGTAGACCATCCGAAAGGCCTAGGTCTATTAGAATTAAAGGCACTATGGATGAGATGCAGGCTCCAAAGACGATAGGTGCAGCAGATATGGAGCGCACGGACATAAGAGGAGTCGTTGTACTACAACAACTTAGCTTTTATTACTATTGGTGTTGGTATCATTAGTGTTGGTGTTGGTGGTAGATGTGTTTGTTTTGGAACAAGTGTTATTTGTGTTGATATTACATGTGTTTGTATAATAACTTGTGTTCTTTCCATTGTTTGTGTTGGTATTAGATGTGTTTGTTTAACCACTTTACCGAACATCACATTACCACATGATTCAACAAACGATACAGCATACGATACAATATAAGTCGAATTAACATATAGTACAATATGATACAACATACATTGTACGATACAACAAACGATACACCATACGATACAACAAAAGCTGAATTGGAGGATACAGTACACAACGGTAGAACAAACGATACAACCTACGATACAATATATGCCGAATTAACATACAATACGGTGTTGTACAACAAAGGATACACCCTATAATACAACAAACATGAACATACCATAATTTAGTCGGTAGGATACCTAGCCTGCATCTGAAGTGCTCTTTCTAACCGCTCAACTTTTTCCTGCATCTCTATTGCATACTCAAGTCCTCTGCGACACATTGAAGGATCTATCCATTGAAAAAAAATCACAGTGGTTGAATGATTGAGGCATTTCTCTACTCAACTTATAACGTGCACAAGCGTAGAACCTACGACTTGCATTTATTTTATTTTCGATAACGATCATGTCACAGGTAGATCTACACCAGCATGTCCTCAGTAGGGGAGCCTCTCCAATAACTAGTGCTTTATCACGATTCTTCCACTTACCACCATGTGTAGCTACAAAATAGCCTTCGGCTGCTTCTTCCGGTTCTTTAAGTGCTTGTTCCGATTCGTTGCAAACTTCTTCCCCCTTCCTACGCTGATTTGCTTCAACGTTTAACTGAGTACCAGGTACAAATCCATTATGTTCTAATTGTGGTGATATTTGGGTTTCGGGTACAAATTCAATGTCACTAAGGTTTACAGTCGAATCAATCTCCAAGTGGTCGCACTATTTCATTAAAGTTTTATCATTAATTTTCCATTGATCCATTGCACTTATAGGTATCTATATAGAAAAGTAATAAACTTCAAAATCAAGTACAACTGTTGACTATTACCTTTGACCGTGTCGTAAATCTTCACAAATTACTCAATTTGGATTAGAAACGATGAATTGTAGTAGGGATTTGTAGATTTGGTTTTGGGTTTTTTTGTTTTGAATTTCGTAAAATGGAGAATGAGATAAGAGAGAGGAAGGGTCTATGAAATAAAATTGTTGTTTTAGGGAGGGATGAAAGTTTACAGGTTTTTGGTTGAAACCTATACACGTTATGGCGGCTTCTCAAAAGTCGACAGTAGGCGCCTTTTCAAAAGTCGCCCATTGGCGACTTTTGAGAAGTCGCCCAGTTTGTCCAGGTTTCAAACAGAAACCTGGAAACTTTCACCCCTCACTATAGCCTACACAAGATACGCATCAAACACAATTTGATACATAAAAAAGCCATCCAATCCATGCATACATACATCACAACATCCGTTACATCAATACATCAAATTACAACAACCAATACATTCAACCCAACGTCGGCCAAACCAATAAATCTATAATATCTAACCTACTTTCGTAGGTTGCGAAGTTCTTAAGGAGTTCTTTTAGGCTTCCTACATGATAACGGAACCTCGTCCGATGAATCCTCCTCCTCGCTTGCTTGTATGGCCATAGTAGGCTGTGAAGGCCCGGAAGCAAATTCCGCCTGCGAAGGTTGAGAGGATGATGTACCTTGTCGATGTTTATGTCTTTGGTATTGTCGAGTCGGAGGAGGAGGATGAACTCTGTTGTAGGAGCTTCGATGAGCGTGAGAGGAGGAGGAGAAGGAGGCGGTTTGGGTCATGATAGCTTGTTCTTCCCCAAGATTGATTTCAAAATGCGCTTCACACTAAAGCATTTCCCCTACGAACGCTTCTGCACTTCTTCTGATAGCTCATCAACCAACTCCAATGCACGATAAATGTCGTCCGCCTGCTAAAACATTGTAATTAAAATGTATATAAATTAACTACGCACACTTAACCAACGACTTTACATTCCACATTCCTCTCAAGAGGAGCTCTAGGAGTGTACGGGTCCATCACAATAGGATGTTCTTTAGCTCAAAGAATATAGCGGCGTGTGATGTTCCAGTACCAACTATAATATTCTTTGGCCGTTAACGTGAGGTCTCGTTCCTGTTGCGTGTGCAATTGACGATGATTCCATGTCTCAATCGCCATATCATACTCCCCAGCTGTATGATGTGTCATACCAAATTGTCGCATTACTCTGTCAGAAATATGATGAGCTGCATCACCGAAGCAAATGAGTGGAACCTGTGATGTCCGCAACTGAATAGACACGGTGCATAGGTTTGGAAGATCTCGAAGCACATTTGCATATGGGGTCCATGTCATCACATCATAATCAAGTACATCCAACTCATTGCGCTAGAATGTAACATTGCACCGTGGAGGTTTCGCCGTGTTCTTTGGTCCTACCCACCTACGAGAAGATAAAAGCTTGAACTATTGGCTCGAAAATGTGTATAAAGTCAAGTAATGTGATTTACATACCTAGCACCATATAGTAGAGACACATCGACATTTGCACTCTTCACCGATATTCTCCTGACCAGAATGTATGTCCAACACCATAACTGCAAACGTGTATACACATATAATTGCGCCGTATAGAAACATACGAGTAAATTCATATAGAGGGTTATAATGCTGATACCTGTACTAGACTCAGACAACCACCTATGGATGTGTTCTCTAGCAAAGCAAGTCTCGTTAGCTTTGTGTATGTATATGCTAGGACTGCACTACCCCAAGAATACTGGCGGCACATATCGAAGTCCTCTAGAAATGGAAGCCATCTGAGCCAGATGGAAGTCTTTGAATGATCACACATCAGGCGTGAAGTGATGATATGCAGTATGATGGCTCGAGCACGTTGCTCAATCTGAATGTTTGAGGCGCCTGCTAGAATGTCGTCGTCGAGCTCCTCCCCGAACCATGTAGTAACTATCATCTCATTACCCCACCACTGTTCAACAGGAAGAGATATACCTAAGAGTCGCTCGCATAACTCCATGTAATCTACCAGCTCTAGATTGCTCAACGGAGCACCATCTATGGGTAAGCCAAGCAAGATAGCAACATCACCCAACATGATGGTCATCTCCCCTACCCGTAGACTCCATATAATCTACCAGCTCTAGACTTTTCAAAAGCCGCCCATACGTTTCCACATAAAAAAAACACACTTGCGCCTTTTCAAAAAACGCCAGTGTGTTTTACTGCACTGTTCAAAACAGGGCTATAACCGATATTAATTTGTAAATAGGGCTATTTGTGTAATTAATTTGCAAAAAGAAGCCAAATCCAAAAAAATCCTTTGTACATTGAACTGAATAATAAGATTTAATTCAAGCTGAGAGATTTTTTTGAGCTGTATGTTTTATTTATTGCGCTTACTAATACCGTAGAAATGCTTATTAATACCGTAGAAAATTTAGTCAATCTAGGGCTACAAACACCAACTACACACCTTTCCCCCATTTATCTTTTCACCTACCACATTACTCCACCCACCCACCCACACCCACCAATTAAAATTTCTTTTTTCCTGTGTGTGCTTTCTCTTTTCTTGAAAAAGTGATATTTGTCCTAAATTTCCTACCTCGTAAAGAAAATTCCATCTCCAAGGAGACCGACGCATAAAATCGACTATAAATAAAGAGGAGAAGTAAAAAAATAAAACAAAATATTGAAGAAGAAGAAGAAGAAGCTAAATTAACTTTTTACAGTACAATGAAACTATTTCCTAACAAATCCGTACAACTTTGCATTCATATACTCAATAGCATAAAAAAATAGGAAAATTTTCTGATGAAATTACTCATAATCTGTAAAACCCTACAACTTTAAACTAAATTCAAATAAAAGAGACCCAAATAAATTTTCAAAAATAGTGTTTAGGATTATCACAGCTACGAATAACAATAAAGGAAAAAGGGGGAAAAAGGTAAATAATTTATAACATTTCTGGTCGAAATTATCACACAGTTTGAAGACTTCTTCTAGTTGCGGCCAATTTGAGAATTTGATTAATATGAATAAACTGAAATTTTAATTTTTTGAGAGGGAGAATTGAATTTATGGTACAAAGGTGTTTGTTTTGGTTTTTTATATTCATATCATTCAGTTATGCAAAACCGAATGACTAATTCTTTACTAGGTTTTGCATAACCAACAAAACAAAAGCAGGTGTTTGTAGTTTTTTATCCAAATTAAATTTAATACATGTTTAAGTGACATTAGCGATAGTTTAGATGTGTGTAGATAGTAACTCCTTAGTTTATGTGGTTCCTAATACACGTTTATCTCTCCACTCGATCATTAATTACCGAATGTAATCACGTTCTTTTTTATCTCATGTGCCTTCTCTTCTTTTCTTTCACGTCCAAACCTAAACCCTAGCTTGCGTCTCTTCTTCTTCTTCTTCATCTAAACATTTAAACCCAAAACCCTAATATCCAACTACCTGACTTTTCATTTAGCCTAAACTCTACTACCCAAATTCTCCATAGTTGAAAATCTCCTTATCAAAGTGATCAAATTTTTTTAGACAATGAAGGGAAAGAACTTTTCTAATAAAGAAGGCGATTTAGTGATTAGTCAATACTCAAAGGAAGGAGAAGAGTTAATTTTGATTTAAATTAATTTTGTATTTTTTAGTGTTATTTTCAATGATTATTTATTCATACTTTGTTTATTCTTTTTTGCGATTTAAAAAAAATTATAATTAGTGTTTTGTTATTGATTTTCTCACTTGATTGATAGGACATATCATGTATGATGAATTCAAATAATGAAAACAAGAAGAAAACTCCAATCATTTAAACGATGTATTTATTGGTTAGTTCAGTATTTGAATTTTCACTTCTCATTTGAAGAATTTAATATAAGATTGAAATTGTAAGCTTGTCTTAATGATTTTGTTGTCTATCAAAGGATCGATGATGTGAAGATCGATGATGTCGAGATAGAAACGTCCGATGTAAGTATATTTTTTACTTTTGATCCTTTAGTTAAATTTTATGTATATATAAAATTGATAATTGATTTTTTGTAAGCTGAATTGGTTGTTACAATTTCTACATGAGCAATGAGAAAGCAATGAACGTTGAGAAAGCAATGGAATATGTAAATGAAACAAATGCAAATGATAATCAGTCAAATCATTCAGAAGTAGTCAATGTTGATGTGATAGAGCATTTTAAAAACCAATCAAGTAATTTTTTTATAAAGATTAGTTCATTTGTAATGTGTACGAAATAAACTTTAGTACTAATTATTGTTATTATTTTTGTAATTTTAGGTGTTTGATTCTCGAAACGCATTGATATGATGGAGCAAAATTCAAGGTAAAAATTGAACACAATCATTATTATTGTCAAATCTGATAAACTAGGTCCAAGGAAGAAACCTAGATTGCAATTGGATTGCGAACAAGGATGAATCCACCGAAGTCACGTTTCAAAGAAAACAGAAATTGACAACAACGTTAAACGGCCTAGACTAAGTGCGACAAACATAATGCAGTTGCCCGTTCTTGCTCAATAATGTGTATCTAGATGAAGACAATTGGAAGGCACGTGCACATAATGGTACGCACAATCACGAGTTTCCTAATTCATTGTAGGGACATCCTTATGCGGCATTTGTTGATCGACGATGAGAAAAAAGTATTAGCAGATATGACCGTTGTTGCAAGAGAAATTTTGACTACTATAAAGAAGATATTTCTGGAGAATACATCGACTTTGAAAACTATTTACAATGCCAAATATAAAATGCAAATTTCAACTATGGAATGTGGATCTATTATGCAACAGTTATTGAAACTGCTAATCGAAAAGCATTATGTTTATTTTGTTAAACCAAAAATTTGGCATAACACCCATAACGCCAAGTATGGTAAGCTAATCCTTGATTTGAGCGTTTACGATGACATGAAGAAGCATGGCTTAGTTGGTGCCGACTAAATGATGTTAATCAAGAATAAGCCCAACATTCAAGGTTAAGTTCAAGATGATATTATTAAGAAATGAATATGCCCATGAGCTTTTGGAATTCAATATTTGAAAGTCCACATGGTTTCTTTAAATAAGATATCCGAGATCCCTCAAGGTCGCTTGGAATAAAATATTCGAGAACCTTTACGATCACTTGGAATAGGATATTCGAGAACCTGTATAGTCTTTTGGAATAGGATATTCGAGAACCCATATAGTCTTTTGGAATAGGATATTCGAAGGCCTATGCCACACGATCAAAGAGAGAGAAAATAAGCTGTAAATATGGGCAACAACCCATTTAGCATGTTAATGAACTAGTTTTGCAATCCTCATAATTCATAGTCCAATGTCCATATGTAGTAGGCAAGATAGAAGTTATGCATATAAACACTAGTTTAGACCGAATCCCATGTAGTTTTATTTGAAATAGAATCATGATAAGCTTTGGTCCAAAGAGCTTTATTATATGTACATCCATGTAAATAATATCAAAAGTGCACAATTAAGGTAATAGGCATGTCCAAGTCCCTGTTCGTATAAATTGAGCATGATTGTAATCAAATCGGTATTTTCTCCAATTCAATTTAGGGTTACAAAGGTTTAATTTTGAGAGTAGAAAAAAGAAATGATAGTCCCTTCTCTCATACCGCTAGGTATGTATTATGAGGATGGAAGTGCGGCACGACAGCTTGACCTCAGGCATCAACTATATTGATGGCGCATGGCGCTATACTTCAGCATCTACTTGCACAATGGTGAACTTCGGTGCTTAGCATCCATCCCGCCTTCATAGCCTTCACTGATGACATTTGATATCAGCATTGTATTAAGGATTTGTGGCCTCCTTTGAAGGTTGATGAAGGGCGGCATTACTATGACACGACATTAATAAGTGGTAATATTGATAGTGACGATATTAGCAATGATAGGCATTGATAGCATAGGATATTTATAACAGGCGACATCGATAGCAAGCGGCGTTGATAACAGGCGGCATTGACAATTGGCGGCATTGATGATAAGCAGCATCGACAATTAGCGGCATTGATGATTAGTGGCATTAATAAGAGATGTCATTGGTGATGATCGACATTGATAAGAAACAACATCGATGGTGAAGCGGCATTGATGAGACGAGATATTAATCTGGAGCAACATTGATTCTTCTGACTACATGAGGGAAGTGCTTCATCGATGGAATGCGCCATTAACGTGATGCGGCATCAATGCTATATCATGGCGTTATAACTTTGATGGTTTTTGGCATAGAGCTTTCCAATGTTGTCATTTCTTTACTAACATGCAGCATTGTTTCCAATTTCTTTGACATGATATTACCCGTTCATCTTTATAAGCGGTATACGGTATTGTATATGACCCTTTATTGATGATCATAGGCCTTCGGCGTTGATCTACCTTCATACTTTCGTCATTGGTTCATCACCGTATTTCCAGCATTGAATACTGACGGCATCTGTTATCTCGATGTTTGTCAATATCAGTGTCGTGCTTTTTTGGCATTCATCAACCGCGGCATTATTCTACAGTTTTGACATAAATTCCTTAGTTTATATCATTTGGAAATTATATGGATGACATTTACCCCCTCCCCTCGTATAGAAGAAGCTTTTTACAATTAATGTAAATCCAGGAATTACTCTGCTCTGTCGATTCCTTACTTTTGCTTTCCTACACAATACAGAGCAAGTGATGGCTTTCTATTACAAACTAGTATATAACTCCTAAATGATTCTTTTCAGATTTAGCTAGCTACAAAATGACATGTGTTAGATTGGAGAATTCTTCACATTTTCCATATAAATCGAGATTTTTGCTAGATGCTACCCTTTAATTGGAAATTAGAAAGTTATTTAATAAAATCGGGGGAGGGAAGGCCAACAATTCGGTTAGTAATGATAATAATACTAATAAGAGTATCTTGGATGGAAAAATTTCCAGCCATAATAATACTTTAGATAGAGGGCCAGACATTTGTTTGGTAATAATAGAGTTCTTCAAATAGAAAGCTAGAAAATTCTTTGAAAAATGATAAAAGATCATAAATCTGTTTGGCAGTAGTAATAAAAGATAAGAAAATCCATCTGACAATAATATAGAAGACCATAAAATCCATCTAGCAATAATATAGAAGACCAAAAAATCCATCTTGCAATAATACTAGAAAACCAAAAAAATCCATCTGGCAATAATATAGAAGACCAGAAAATCCATCTGGCAATTGAAAATTCCTCTATCTTTGCTCTAAGGCATAATAGTTCATTATTGGCTGATCTTCCTTTAGAAGACAACCTCTATCCGTCTTTCAGACTGAGTTAGACTTGGATTCGATTGATCTTCCTCTAGAAGACAACCTCAATCCTTCTTTCGGATTAAGTTAGACTTGGATGATCGATCTTCCTCTAGAAGACAGCCTCAATCCTTCTTTCGGATTAAGTTAGACTTCGATTTGATTGATCTTCTTCGAGAAGACAGTCTCAATCCTTCTTTTGGATTAACTTAAATTTGAATTTAATTTATTTTCCTCTAGAGGACTATTTCGATGCATCGGCCAGGTACCAAAGGCTTACTCCATCCTCTCTCTAGGAGGTGCTTCAATCAGGCCTTAGAGACGGTACTGAAGACTTATTTGGTACTTTGGACAGGAACCAAATGTCTACTCCATCCTCCCTTTGGAAGGTGCTTCAGTCGGGACTTAGAGACGGTATTGAAGGCTTATTCGAGGCTTTGACCAGGAACCAAAGGCTTACCATGTCCTCCCTCTAAGAGGTGTTTCAATCAGGTTAGAGATGGTACTGAAGGCTTGTTCGAGGCTTTGGTTAGGAACCAATGACATACCCTGTCCTCCCTTTAAGAGGTGCTTCGACCAAGCCCTTATGGCGAGATCAAAGGCTTCATTTCGCTCCTTACTACCATCTTAGTTAGTGATTTAGGCTTTTCCTTTTATCTTAGGAGAGTCTTACTTCTCATCCATGTAGATATACTTATTTTAGCTTCTTTATTCATTCATTATTGGAAATATGACCGCAAATGTTCGAAATTCCATGTTCTCGCTATTACGTTGCCATCGGGTCAACATAGTCTATAGGTCGCAGGTGGGATTAGTTTGTGTATGATTAGGGGTCCTTCCCAATTTGGCATGAGCGGTCCATTTGCTGATATTTGCCGTTACTCTTTGAATAATTAAATCTCCTTTCTTGAAATGAACTTTTTCTTACTTTAGAATTGTAATACTTAGATATTCTTCGTTGATATTTAACCGTTCGTATGGCTGCTTTATCTCTTAATTCATTGATTAAGTCCAGGGACTCTTTCTTTAATTCTTGATTCGGATTAAATGCATATGCAATCCTTCAATGAGAAGGTACTTCAACCTTAATTGGGAACATGACTTCACATCCATATGTTAAGGAATATGGGGTATGCCCAGTTGCAGTTTTAATAAAGGTTCTATATGCCCATATAACGAGAGGTAATTCTTCTACCAAATTTCCTTTTGCCTTGTCCAATCGCTTTCTTAGAATGGTCATAATAGTTTTGTTGGCAGCTTCAATGGCTTTGTTAGCCCTAGGGTGAGCTACAGATGAAAAGCTTTTGATGATTCCACTCCTATTACAGAATCGGGTGAATCCTTAACTTTCGAGTTGAGTTCCATTATCAGATATTATTTTGTGTGGAATTTTGAATCTGGTAACAATATTCTTAATTATGAACTTTGCAAATCTTCTGAGAAAACTTTTCCGGAAGTAGCACACCCCATATAAATATCAATGGCTTCTTTGTCATTAAAAAGAAACCATTTGGTTCTCTTTGAGAGTCTAATGGTTTTTGGAGTTTGACTTGAGGAGGGCACTTTTGCGGCTTTTGAAGAGATAAAGAGAATGGATAGATTTTTGAATTTTGAATAAAAGTGAGTGAATGAATGGATAAAGAGATAGATTGAATAATAGAGAGTGAATGGTCATGTTCTCTGGTTAAAAAGATGCATTTTCATAATATGAGAATAAGTGAAAAAGAGAGGGAAATTCAAAATTTGAATGGCAGGTATGTCAACATATATGCTCTATGTATGTCGACATATGGGCCGTAAATTTCAAAAAATAAAACTATATAAATGTTAACGCTAAAAAGTGAACGCTAACACCCGGTGTGTGTAATAGAGTCGTGAAAGCACCACCCGTTGGTACGGGAATAGAATACAAGCTGAAAATAGCAATAAAACGGTAAAAAGACAACAGATTTATAGTGGTTCGACCCGTAATTGAGTCTACGTCCACTTTATAGTCTTTTATTACTGATTCGGTTACAATTCGATACAACACATTTCTGAAATACGATACAATTCGATCACAAAAACACTCTTGACTACTAGCTCAAACTTTGATGAAGAAACTTGATGAATCCGTGTCGGATGTATGAAATTCCTCTCGAAGCTTGTTGTAGTGTCTTGAGTATTTGGAGATCTTCAAGTGTTGAGTGAGAGGACTTTTGGCCGATCATTTCTTGACTGAATTTTTTGGATTTGAACTGTGTTGCATTTCTTTTCAGATTGTCTTGACTTTGACGCTAATAACCTGTTTAAATACAACATTTGCAAAGAAAATGGGGCAAATATACTGCCATTGACTGCCCACATCGCATGACAGATTAGTTGACAAAGAACAATTAACTTACATGAATTTTGTGAATGAAATGTTGTGAAACGATAAATTCAAATGAAGTATTAAAGCAAAGCTGAAATAATCAACCTACGCTAATTTGTTCGCATCAACACAACATTGTATTTGAACTTAAAATGACAAGTCTTGAAACTTTGTAATCGACAAATGTCAACTATTTCAATTTCTGTTATACTTGCTTGTCATCGTTTTAGTTTTGCACAACACTTCACACTTTTTAGGAAACGCGCACCTTTAAATTTGAATATCCAGTTGATTGTGTAGAATGACATCTCAACAAGAAGATTCAGGACCAGCCGGGGAAGCTTTCCCGATTGCTAATCCACTGATCGATCCTCCGGAAAGAACTCCGACTACACTAAGCCACAAAGTCTTCAGACAACTGTGCATCCAGTTCGGTATTGCCGAAGCAGATGCTCTACTTCCTGGGGAGAGCGACACTGCTGACAGGCCACCTCTTGGCTTTGTCGCTGTGAATCGTCAGATGTGCCTGAGCGGAGCCATTCCGCCTTTTAATGATTTCCTTCGACAGCTTCTTCTCCGATTAACCATCTCCCCTTTTCAGCTGCACCCCAATGGCCATGCCATCTTAATGGGATTGTGTGTATTGTTCAGGAGGACGCTCAATCGATTTCCGAGTTTCGAAGAGATTTGTTACTTGTGCACTTTTGCTAGAAACAAAGATCACCCTTCTATCACACTTGTGAGAAGTGCTCGGAACCGTAAACTGATTCTGGACCTGCCCGAAAGTGCCCATGGATTCTTAAGTCAATTTTTCTTTGTCCGATGTCCCCCAGGATTCTACGCTGTCTGGAGAATCGGAAGTAAGATTGTCTTTCGCCGTTCATCTCATGAGTTTTTCGAAATCCGAATTATCAAATGCTTAACTTCATTCTTTTTCTTTTTCCAGCACTTCCTCCCCCGCTCAGAAATCCCAGCCTCAAGTCAATCCTTGAAACCTTAAATGTTGTGGCGGCGGAAGAAAGAAGCGCCAAATTTTTGTTGAAAGATGAATTTTTGCATCAGTATGAACTTTTACACTCTTCTTGATCTACCCAACCTTATGAAGTCCCTAATTCTCCAGTAAAAACATCAGATGCCCCAGTCCATGCTGAAGAACTCTCACCGAAAGGACTTATCATTGAAACTTCATTAGTAAAGTGTTCTACTCCTATCGACATTGTGGGGTCATCCAGCAAATTAATACTTTCTCCCGTTATTGAAGAAGATGAAACTTCTCAACATTTCGAGAAAGTTGATGATAAAGGAGTCGAGAAAGAAAGCTCCACAAAACACGATGGTGACGATACCTTTGAAGGGTTGAGTGATCTGATGACCACTTCACAGGAACTTTTCAAAGATGATATAACTAAAGCTACATCTCCTGTGACTGAAGCGACATCTAGTTTGCAGAAAACTTGTCGGCTCAAAAATCAACTCCCGCTTCTCAATCTGCTATCACTCCCCAACCAAAGAGTGGTTTGTAGTTTGACACGCGTAGTTCGCACATCACACACACTTAGGATGCTTAGCATTTAAACGCACTTTGCTTCTTCAATTTGGAGATTTCTAAGACTTGTCTCTTTTCTTCAATTTCAGGTTCTACAATGGGGCGAAGTGGCTCATATTTCGACAACTTTCGGCGCTACGGAGGGCGCGATTCTTATGATTACGGACGCTATCTCCCCACTCGCAAAGAATCTGACGAAGAGCGAGCAATTAGAAAAGCTCAAGAAAGGCGAGCTTATGAGGAGCAACAGAGAAGAAGGGACGATGACTTCCCTAAAAGGAAATATCATGATGATAAAGGAAAAAGTCATGCTGCTGAAAACCCGAGTAAACGGGTTAGACTTGATGAAACGGACGCGTCTGCAATTTCTGGAAAAACTGACGCTCCTATCTCTTCCAATATCCCGTCTGGCTCTCCTCCTTTAAAGAAATCTGATATCCAAGCGATTATCGACAGACCCCAGTATCAGGTTAAAGATGGCCCTCCAACGCTTCAAAGCCGATTTCCGAATTGGTGCTTAAAAGGAGTGCGCTTTGATTTAGATCTGATTCCGATCGATAAATCGGATATGATGCGTAGCCTTGATGCCGTCAAACTTAATATTGAAAGGGTGTCCGGATGGCAAAAGCTTGTTGATGAGTTGCAAAGAGTCAACCATGCGAATCTTGAAGCCATGCTAACAATGGAAAATGATAAATCTGAGTGGGATAAGACTTGCAAGCAGCACAACGCCGAAATGAAGAGCATCTCAGATGGTTATGAGAAGCTTGAGGCTGAAGTTGAAAGACTCAAGAACGAACTTGCTACTTCTTCCACTTCTTTTTCACAAAAGGAAGAGATGCTTCAACGGCAGGTTCGAAATGCTCATGCTTCTCAGCGGGATGCTTAAGTGAAACTAGAAGCAGAGCAGCACGTTACCAGGAAATATCATGATGACGCAGCTCAATTTCAGGAGAAAGTCAGCTCCCAAGACTTAGAGATTACAAGACTGCAGTCTTAATTATTGAAGGCTGAAAGAGAGCGTGATGAAGCTCTCGCTGGTAAGGCTGCGGCTGAAGAATCCCATAAGGCAACTAGAGCCACTATTGATACGACTTTGTTCGACTTTTATGTCCATTGCGTCTTGGGGCGTGGTAGCCTTTCATTTTTGGGACCGGAGTATGAAGTCACATTAGCTGAAGTGTGGGAGGCGATTATTGATATGCTCGGTGGTGCCGGCTATGCCGAAGCAGACCTTGAAGCAACTTATTTAGACGAAGACGCCCGTGCTGCTCTTGCTAAGGGAAAAGAGCAGCTTGCCCGAGTGCGAGCTGAAGCGACGGGGGAGAAGTGTTCCGAAAAAGAAATACTTCTTGCTGCTCCTGTTCATACTTCGGTCTCATCTGATGTCGATATCATTGGCTCTAGTTCTCACTCTTCACCTCCTGCCAAAGCTGACAAAGATATTGTTACCACTCCCACAGAAGAAGAGGCCCTGGAAGACATTGCGGCTCAGAAATTCGAGACTGATCTCGCCAAGCCGACTTCTCCAGGTAACTTTGACGCTGACCCAGCTCCGGTGAACCACTTATTCGATTTAACCGAGTTTGATGAACTAATAACTTCTCTTTTCTTGGAGAATACCGATTTTAACTTCTTTTCTTCTGTAGCGGAAGCTCCTGGCGCTGCACACACTTCCCCTCTTCCAGCCGTACCTCCTCCAACTCTTCAAGTTACTCCGGCTTCTCAACCAGGGTCGCAGGAGGAAAAGATAGAAGCTCTCCAAGGCTTGGAGGATCCACCCGCTTCTCAAGAGCAGAAAGCGGAAGGGACGGAGGATAGCGAGAAGACTCCGGAGCAGTCATTAGATGACGATACAAAACTTTCCAAGCTGCTGACTCCGGGAAGTGAATCTTCTTCAAAGAGAAGAGGAAAGCGTGCACTAAAGAAGAAAAAGAGAAGTGCTTCAGTTGGGGAAGACAAAATAGAAGAAGACCCAACCACTCCTCCTTCTCCATCCTGCCCACGCCGGATTCCGAAATTAACTATCAGGCCAGGCAAAGGCTCCAAAGGTAGCGGGAAGAAGGAATGAAAAGCTGGATTTTCTACTTCTTATTTTTCTTTTTGCATGCATAAACCGGAGATTGTGCGGGTACCGGTCCCTGCTTCTTTTTGTGATCTGCACAATGTAAAAAGTTTTCATAGTATTGAATAAAATAGCTATTTTACTTGTACAAATTTTTGTGTATGTGAGAATACATTTATTTCCCATTGTAATGTAAAATAAATGATTCTTTATTTACTTTAATTGATATTACAGTAAGCTCGTGGTATGATGGTTGAGTGTTGTTTCTATTAATATAGTTATATGCCCCCGTATCACGGCTCACTGCGATATTCTATAGAAACTTGTATTCTTATTTTAGAGAATAATTCTTTCGATTTGAGGAAATAATATTCTGCTTTTAATAGAATACGTTTCGTATTGGAGAAATTTTTACTTTCTCTTTCTTTCTGAAGAGCACTTCAACTTTCGGGGGTGATCACTTTCATTTGTTAAAAAGTGGATTTTCCTATGCAGTGAAGTGAACTTTCTGAAGAATTTTTTGATTTGTTTAGTGCTTCCGAAGAAGGCTTTGTTTTTGTGCCTCTGAAGAGGGCTTATGTCTGGTACTTCAAGCATGGTGAAGTGTGCCTCCGAAGAGAAGCGATTTTGGTCTCCGAAGAGAAGCGATTTTGGTCTCCGAAGAGAAGCAATTTTGGTCTTCAAGGAGAAGCAATTTGGCATTTCAGCTCTGGTGAAGTGGGCCTCCGAAGAGGAGCATTTTGCACTTCTACACTGGTGAAATGTGCCTCCGAAGAGGGCTTTTTGCCTCCGAAGAGGTCTTGTGATTGCCTGGAAGTTACTTTCTCATGGTTGAATGGATCCACGGGGCGGACGCAAGTTGCTTGATTGGATGTTCGTTTGCACAAACGATCGCAATTAACTAACAAGGGCCCTGTTCCTTCAGCTTGGGAAGGTGCCCCTCCGTTGGTTCCACCAATCTTTTTTGATTGAGGAAAACACTTTCATTTTTTGGCGTGCCTCGTTAGAGGGCTTTATCGGCTTCCGGAGAGGAGCCTTGGTGGATTGGTGTGTCAGGAGGGTTGCGTCTCAGAGGCGATTGGATCCACGGGACGGACGCAAGCTGTCTGATCGGATGGATCACGACCAGTTAGCAAGGGTCCTGTTCCTTCTGCTTGGGAAGGTGTCCCTTTTGTGGATCTACCGGCCTTCTTATTGAGAGGCATACCTCCTTTTGGCTGCTTCTATGTTTGCCGGCCCATGTTTCCTCATCATCTGCTAATCAGCGATCCTTTATTATTGTTTCTAAGCGCGTCTTCCTTTCTTTTGCAAGTAAATTGCTTTATCCGAAGAAGTAGACTTCACTGTTAAGTGACTCCACAGGGTAAACGCAAGTTACTTGGTTGGATGTCTTTTTATATTGACGACCGCAACCAGTTAACGAGTGCTTGACATAGTGGCGTCGCCAACTTTTTATGTGAAGTTCCTCTTGTATGGGATTTGAGTCTGGAATTTTTGTTGCTTGGTATTTGCTTAATAAGTGATTTGTAGGGCTTGCTTGGCTTTGCGATGGGTGAGCTTCGCTTTAATGACCTGCAATATTAGATCGACATTTTAGCAATACATTTAGAGTATTTACACATCGAAATATAACAGGCATTTTGTAACAGAAAACACAGAATTCATAGTTTTTCATTATTCAATCATACTGATTTCTCAGCGGTTTACAATGCAAAAGTTCCACATCCATTATCATTTTACAAATTAAGCAATGCTGTTAAGTAAAAAATGGATGCTAGTGATTGTTGTTTCAGAATCTCCGGGCTGACTTTCCATTTGCACTAGATTCGTAGCTTCGGATTTATATGCCAGAGAAAGTGAAAGATGCCCCAGTTGCAGTTTTGTGGACAATTAGTAGTCGTCCCAACTTCTGCCTGTTGGGTGTGGACCTCCTGTGACAACATTAATGACAAGCTTTTCTGAATCTTGCACTGCAGTGTTGTTGCGAGAATCAGATTGATGGGTAGGACGTTGTTGACCCCGAGTGGATGAGGTTGGATCGACTCCGCTTCTCTTAACGTATTGTTGGAGTTTACCCTGCTTCAGCAATTCTTCAATCACATTTTATAACTGGCGACATTGGTCAGTGTCATGGCCAGGTTGATTGTGAAATTGGTAGAATTTTCCATTACGCACTGTACCTCTCTTCATCTCAGGTGGCTTAGGATACCTGACAACATCCTTTGTTGCGAAAAAGATATTTCTTGGTGTATCAGTTAAAGAAGTAAAATCTGAAAGATCAAAGCGGTGGAGTTTCTTCTCATCCCCCTGACTCTTTCCTCCGTCGTTTTCCCTTTTCTGATTCTCAGAATTTCTTCTGTTAGAAGCAAGATCATTATTGTTGTCCTTAGCAACTAATACTTTTGCTGAGGCGGAAAGGTTTTCCAGGCGCATGAATTCATCGGTCTTTTTATAAAACTTCTCAAGGGAATTTGGTTCCTTCATTTTTAGCCATTTTCCAAATTCACTCGATTTATTGATGGCTCGCACCAAGTAGGTCAGGATCATACGCGGTTCTACATTATCCACTTCGGCTACAGCTATATTGAAACGGCTTAAGAAAGATTTGATTGATTCTCCGGGAGCTTGTTCAAGACTAGACAGTGACATTATATCCTTAGCTTTTGAAGCATACAATCTGAACTGTTCTTTAAACTTTTGCGTCAAGTCGGAGAATTGATCTATTGACCGAATTGGAAGCTTTGCGAACCAAAGTAAGGCCACACCTTCCAAGTACACTGGAAAGTATCGACGCTTAATCTCGTCTGACGCTCTTGCACCGGCCATATGCCAATCGTACTTGTATAGGAAATGATTAGGGTCACTCGTTCCCTTATAGGCTTGGATAGTAGGAGGTGCAAATTTCCTTGGAAATTCCGCTTTCAGGATCCTTTCAGTAAACGGAGTTCTGCTTGGTGCAAATCCCCAGTCACTCTCATTCCCTTCCCTCTGCATGCTTTCTTTCATGATGCGGCCAACCATTTCGGACAGGTACTCTTTATTGTTCAAAGACATCTCCGGGCAGGCATCAGTCCTTCTCTCGGAAGCTTGCCTGGGCACATGTTCACGATAAGTTGGCTGCGGCATAGAACCCTCAGCTTGGAAAGGTGGCATTTCAGGAAAGGTTGTTTGATGGTTTTCTGGTTGACGATTGCCCCGAGCAGAGCAGTTAATCTATCCATCATCAAAGCGTTTTGAGCTTCAATTTGTTGGTATAATCCAGAAACTGCGTCATCTAATTCAGCGCTGGTGACTCCAACGGTAGGAGTTGCTTGGTCTGCTGTTGGGGAAGCGAAAGTCCCTTCATGAGCATTTCTGGATCTGATAGGTCTACCTCTTCTTCCAGGAGCCATTATTTCAGATCAACTTCTGGTTTTTAAGAGAGATTCTTTTTATGAGTCTTTGCGAAGCAACGGTGAAAATGCTCCTGAGTTCAATTCTCAGTGAAAGCACCAAAATGTTAACGCTGAAAAGTGAACACTAACACCCGGTGTGTGTAGTAGAATTGTGAAAGCACCACCCGTGTGACGGGAACAAGAAGTAAGCAGTAAAATAGCGAAAAAGCAGTAAAAGACAGCAGTTTATAGTGGTTCGGCTTGAGATCGAGCCTACGTCCACTTTGAATCTCTTTATTACTGAATCCGGTTACAAGACGATACAATACACTTATCAAAACAATACAATTTGATCACAAAGACAATCTCGACTACTAGCTCAAACTTCGATGATGAAACTTGATGAACCCGTGTTGGATGTAAGAAATTCCTCTCGAAGCTTGTTGTAGTGTCTCGAATGTTTGAAGATCTTCAATTGTCGAATGAGTTGAGAGTTCGGTAGAGTAACGATGCTTTGAGAAATGATCGGCCAAAAGTCCTCTCCCCGTTGGAGTTCGGGGGGCTTTTATAGGAGTTGATTCTGGGCAGAAATATTGCTCCAAGTCTTAGGTCGCGTACGACCTAAGCTAGGTCGTAGGTCGCGAGCGACCTAAGATAGGTTGCAGTCTATACGCGACTTAAGAAGTGCAGTCTGATGGAGTTGTACGTGGTTTTCTCTAAGTGGTAAGTCGTAAGCGGGTTAAGGAGGGTACTAGGTCGTCGGCGACCTAGTGGGCTGATAGGTCGCAAGCAACTTATAGGAAGCGGCAGGGAATTAGGTCGTAAGCGACCTAAGGTAGGTCGTGTGTATCTTTAGGTTGCACACTTTTAGGTCGCGAGCCCTCTTCAGTAGTTAGGTCGCAGAATCTCTTAGCTCACAGCCACTTTAGGTCGCAGACTTCCTTAGGTCGCTATGTTCTTAGGTCGCAGAGTTCTGGAGTCACTAGATCGTGAAGCTTGCTAGGTCGTGAAGTCATTCTGTTCCTTAAGCCGTTAAGTTCCTTAAGTCGCAGAGTCTTGAGTCGTAGAGTTCCTTAGGTCGTGAGGTTTTTAGGTCGCGAAGCTTTTAGGCCGTAGGGTTTTAGGTCGCCAGAAAAATATGAGTTAACAATAAACTACACCTATATATATCTATATACTTATATACATCTAGTATTATTATTAATCTATATTTTATTCCTAGATTTTATAATTATAAAAAATTAATAAATAAAAGGTACCGTTTTTTCCACTTTCTGTTGATTAGTTCTGACTAGTCTGTTATTGTCGTGAAACACATATTTACATCCTCGGTATCTGGTTCATTGTCGCTTGATGAAGTATTTGAATCATCCAATGTTGTTGTATAAGCCTTCATTCTTTTTCTGGATGAATCAGTAACTGGTGAGATCTTTGATTTATTCTGATGTTGACAGTCTCTTTGCAGATGACCGGGTTCATCAGAGTTGAAACATCTTATTGCAGTTCCTATTCCAGGAGTCTTATTTTTAGGTCTCCGAAAGTTGTTCATCTTTCTATACTTCAGGAACTTTCTGAAATTTCTGGTCATGAAAGCAATTTGTTCATCATTATCATTGTCTGAATCCTAATCATCAGTTATTTCATTGAAAGTGAAGGATTTCATTTCTGTTGCTTTGCTTTCTCTTCTTCCCTACAATTATACTTCATAGGACATTAAATTGTCTATTAACTTTTCAATTTTTAGAGTATTAATGTCATTAGCCTCTTCTATTGCTAATGTCTTTTGATCCTACTTTGAAGAGAGTGAATTGAGGATTTTTCTAACTTGATCCTCTTCAGAAAAGAATTTAACTAATGCTACTAAAGAATGCATTATATCTTGAAATCTACAATACATGTCAGAAATACACTCATTTGGATTCATTTTAAACAAGTGAAACTGATTAGTTAGCATAGAAATTTTATTCTGTTTAACTTTACTAGTGCCCTCACGTGTAATTTGCAATGTTTTCCAAATTTCATATGCAGACTTACAAATAGAGATCCAATAATGACAACAACAATGACAACAACAACCAAAGAGAAGAAAGTTCAACATAAGATCATGAGAGAAGAAATTCAAAATCAAGGTATGACAAGTCTTATGTCAAATGTTACAATTGTAAATTTTTTGACATTATGCTACTGAATATAGAGCTCCAAGCAACAGTAGAGTTAAGAGAAGGCTAATTACACTGAAGAAAGAAGTTAAGAAGATGGTACCTTATTGTTGGCTTACAAGGAAAATGGGTAAGGATAATCAATGATACCTAGATAGGGGTGCAAGCAACTATATGTGCGAAAAAAGAAGCATGTTCGTGGAGCTTGTTGAATCGGTGATGGGCAAAGTGGCATTTGGAGATGAATCCAAAGTAGTGGCGAAAGGTAAAGGAATTTTTCTCATTCAATTGAAGAATAGAGAGCACCGATTCATTTTCAATGTTTACTATGTGCCAAACATAAAGAGCAACATCTTGAGCCTAGGTCAACACTTGGAGAAAGGTTATGGTATTCGATTAAAATATAATAATCTTTCTATAAGAGATAGTGCACGTAACTTCATTGGCAAAGTGCCGATGTCAAGAAATAGAAAGTTCGTTCTCAAAATTCGAAATGATGTCGCACAATGTCTTAAGATATGCTACAAAGACACTTCTTGGCTTTGGCATCTTCGATTTCAAAGGATTAGAGTTACTCTCCAAGAAGGAAATGGTAAAATGATTATCTTGCATCAGCCATCCCGATTAAGTGTGCAAAGAATTTCTAGTTGGAAAGCAATTCAAAATGAGCTTTTCAAAGGGCCTATGCTCAAGAGCTAAAAAAATCATTGGAACTCATATACACAGATGTGCGTGGTCTGGTCAAGCCAAGTTCACTTAGTAAGAGTAACTATTTCCTTCTTTTCATCGATGATTTTTCAAATAAAACATGAGTATATTTTTTAAAGGAGAAATCAAAGGTGCTTCAGAACTTCAAGAAGGTCAAGGTCCACGTTGAGAAGGAAAATGACCTTATGATTAAAGCCATGAGATTTGACCATGGATGAGACTTTATATCAAAAGAATTCCAAAATTATTGTGAAGATAATGACAGTGCCTAGATCCCCAACAAAATGGTGTAGCAAAAAGGAAGAATATGACAATCCTTGAGAGGCGAGGAGTATACTCAAAAGTAAGAGGTTTCTAAAGGAGTTTTGCGGAAGTAGTTGCATATGCAGTTTATCCCTATCTCCAACAAGAAGTGTGTGGGAAAAAATACCACAAGAAGCATGGGGTGGAAGAAGTCCGACATTTTCCATCTAAGAGTGTTTTGAATCATAGCTCATGTACATGTACCAGATGAGAAGCGAAGCAAGTTAGATGAGAAAAGCAAGAAGTACATCTTCATTGGTTACGATACCAACTCCAAAAGCTATAAGCTCTACAATCCTGATAAGGGGAAGACAATCATTAGTCGTGATGTTGGGTTCAATGAACAAGGAGAATGAGAATGGAGATTACATAACGAAGACTACAACTTCTTTCCACATTTCGAAGAAGATGACATGCAACAACCAAGGATGGAACATTCAGAGAGAAGCCTACTTCCCCACCAGCTTCACCAGCCACGAGTTGTCAAGAAGATGAAATCTCAAGTGAAATGGCTTCATGCTTTAAAAGCCTTCAATAAATTTACGAGATAATTGAAAACCAAGACAGTCTTACTCTTTTTTTTCTATTTGCAGATTGTGAGCCCATGAACTTCCAAGAAGCTTTATAAAAGAAGAGTTGAAGAAATGCTATGGATTAAGAGATAAAGGCAATCAAGAAGAACAACACATGAGAGTTAGCTTCACTTCCACATGGACGCAAAGCAGTCAGTGTGAAGTGGATATACAAAGCAAAGAAAAACGCTAAAGGAGAAGTTGAAAGATACAAGATGAGATTGATGGCAAAATGTTACAGTCAAAGAGAAGGCATTGACTATGATGAAATATTCGCTTTAATCACTCAACTAGAAACTATTAGACTAATAATTTATTTGGCAACTTAAAGCAATTGGAAGATACATTAAATGGATGTGAAATTTGCCTTTCTAGATAGAGTTCTTGAAGAAGAAGTTTACATCGAGCGGTCACAAGGCTGCGAAATCAAGGGAGAAAAAGACAAGATCTTGAAGCTAAAAAATGCACTTTATGGGTTGAAACAAACCCCAAGAGCTTGGAATGCTCGAATTGATAAGCACATCCAAGAGAGAACTTAATCAAGTGTCCATATGAGCATGCACTCTATATCAAAATCCAAAAAGGTCACATGTTGATTGTATGCTTGTAAGTAGATGACTTGATCTTCACAAGTAGCAATCCAAGTATGTTAATGAGTTTAAGAAAAAGACGACGAAAGAGTTCGAGATGGCTGATATTGGGCTCATGTCTTACTACTTCAACATTGAAGTAAAACAAGAAGACAAAGGCTTATTAATCACTCAAAAAGGCTATGCTAAGAAAGTGCTGAAGAAGTTCAAGATGGATGACTCTAACCCAGTCTACACGTCAATGAAATGTGGAATCAAGTTGTCAAGGCACGAAGAACGAGAAAAAGTGGACCCAACACGTAACGACCCTGCCTTGAGAAATACATGGAATTAAACCCAAAGTATTATTTAAAATAGTATTAATTAAATATTTAGAAGATTTGGAGATTTTTATTCTATTTCTTTTTGCAAATTAAAATGAGTTTGGACTAAATTGGAAGGAGAATTTATAAGTGGGCTTTCTCAAGTGAAAAATTAAATATTTGGTAAAATTCAGGGAAAATATTATTTTTAGGCGGTTGAATCTTTTATTTAAACAATAAAAGGAAATTGGAAACTAAATTAATGGAATAATGATGTATGAGATCATTTTAATTTCAAATGAAATTACATGACTAATGTTGTCACTTCTATGACCATGGTAGTGAATTTATTAAAAATGTGTTTAATTTAAGGAGGTTATGATTTAATACTAAAATAGTGTATTATGTCATACTAGGCTATTTTATTCTATTTAATTAAGAATGATAAATATAACTTTATTATTAAAAGATGGATTGTGAATTTATTTCTTTTATTGTAAATAAAATGTAACAAATAAACTAGTATTGATTTTGTAAAAACAATGCTAATTTGTGAAGATAATTTATAGTTCAAAAGCATTATTTAGCCTTTTCTTTGTAATTGAAATAAAATGAAATGCTTTAATTCTTTATTTGGGTATTAATTAAGTCTTGGCCAAAATAATAATAAATGAACTAAGGTAGGAATTGAGAAATAAGAACCAGAATGTTCTTTTCTTTCTCACTTCTCAATTTTCTGGAACTAAAGAGAAACTTACAGTAAGAACTGTTCTTCCTAATTCCTCAAAACCCTAAGCCAAATGAAATCAAATAAAGTTCAATAAATTCCCAAAAATTACCAAACTGAAAACCAAGCTTCCCTACACCTTCTCCACCTTATTGATCCGAAATGGAGGAGTTTTGGACAAGGCTGGAGGTTGGTATTGGTTGAGCAGTAAGAGGGAATGTGAAATTTGAAGCTGAAAATGCCTGCCACTAGAAAATTCATAACTACTTACAAAAAAATCAGAAAAATCTAAAATTTTGTTAAGTGGTTCATAACTCATATATGTACCTTTAGTTAAGATTTCGTGGAAAAATACTTAGATTTGCTATGTTAAATTCGCATAGCACCATGGATGAAATTAAGGGATTTTTTAGTGTTTTGGGTTGAGACTAATGCATGCAATTTGGAGCTTTAGGGATGTTAAAGGTGAGTAATTCTCACACTTCTAGTCTTGATTCATGTGCACGTAGTTGAATGGTGAGAATATTCATTTTGTTGATCTCTGTTTGAATACCGTTAATGTTTCCCAAAATTTATTCTCTGTTTGTTCATTATCAGTTACTACTATTTGATTTGTGAAACTAAACCTTGCAAAATCATCCTATTTGCATTATCTTGTGTTGTTGTATGCATGCAGTGGACTTAGACCGGTCGACCGATCGAATTGCCAGGAGCTTGCTCCAGGCAGTGACTTGTCCCGGTTGCTCCCCCCTTCATCGCTCGGTCGCCCGATTGTATTTCCTCACATTGCTCTGATTTCTGATATGAATTTCGAGGTTTTGAATCAATGGAGAATATTTGAATTTCGATGCTTTTGGTTTTATAAAAGTTGTTTTATAGAAACTATTCGATACACTGATTTTATTGCACTATTTCCGAACTAGCTTGCAAACTAATATTTTTAGAAATCAAAGTATTTTTTGGAAAATATATTTTAGTTGAATAAAGAGTTTGGAAATATAATATTATATATATAAATACTTGCAAATGATTTTAAATAATATGAAAAACATATACATATATTTACATATCTTTGTTAATAAGTATATATACATTTATACCTTCGTACTAGGTATATATAAAAATAACTTATATGTCCTAAGATTATCATTAGCTTTATAAATCTATATTTTTCCAATGTAGGCTTTCAAAAAAGCTGGTTTTAATATAAAAATCGCATGTTCTCGATTGAACGAGAAATTGAATTAAACTGTCTAATAGAACAACGCTTGCATTTATTTTATCGGTTAATTCTCAAACTTGTTTAATTGAATCTCTTTTACACACTAGTGGAGTTTACCGACTAACAGTAAACATTTGAGTAAACCCGAGTGGTATGGGACGCATGGATGTTACTCGAATGGTCACTATTTGTTAAGTATATGACACTTATTCTTGAGATACAGATTTTCATATCCATATGGTGTTTTGGGTTTTATATATATCTGGTGTTATGGATTTTATATCCATCTGGTCTTACGGATTTTCATATCCATCTGGTGATTATGGATTTTATATCCATCTGGTGATAACACATGTATTTGATGATGTTAACGCTAAAAAATGAACGCTAACACCCCGGTGTAAGTAGTAATAAAGTGAAAGCACCACCCGTTAGTACGGGAACTAAAACAAGCAGATAATTGCAGTAAAAGTAAAGAGACAGCAATTTTTATAGTGGTTCGGCTCAAAGTCAAGCCTACGTCCACTTTATCTTCTTTATCACAAGTTCGATTACAAGTTTTACAAGAATTCCTCCGATTGTTCAACAATCGATACAAGTAATTAGCACTACAATGCAAAAGAGATTCTGAAGTCCATCTTGAATGTAGCTGATCTTCTCTTTAGGTAGTTTGAAGTGTTTTTGGTAGTAGAGGTGTTGTAGAGGTCGTGAATGCAGCAGAGTTTCGGCGCTTCGAAGTCTGGAAAAAGTCCGGGAAAAAAAGTCCCTTTTCAATGTGGAGCAGGTGGCTATTTATAGGGAAAATCTGGAGGCAAGTCGTAGGTCGTTAGGTCTTAGGTCTTAGGTCGTTAGGTCTTAGGTCGTTAGGTCTTAGGTCGTTAGGTCGTTAGGTCTTAGGTCGTTAGGTGTTAGGTCGTTAGGTCGTTAGGTCTTAGGTCGTTAGGTCGTTAGGTCTTAGGTCGTTAGGTCTTAGGTCGTTAGGAGCCTTGAACAGTTAAGTCGCTTAGAGTTTCAAGGCAATTAACTTGTTGTTTTGCTAACTTGCTAAGTCGTGGCTTCTTATTTTAGCAGTTGAGTCGCTATTCACAAAAGGTGGGATAACACTTGCCCCCCAAAACATGCCTTGCGAGAGGAAGGTGTGTTTTGTAATGCTATAAGCCGGATGTTCATATCCTATTGATGACCTGCAAAGAAAAATTGATAGTTTTATCTGACCACGAATGACGACCGTTCGGGATCATATGTCATTCGAGGCAATCTGTGACCGTTCGCGATCGGATGCCGTTCGCGGCGAATGGTGACCGTTCGCGGTCGGGTGCCGTTCGAGACGAGTTTTGACCGTTCGCGGTCGGGTGCCGTTCGAGGCGAATTGTGACCGTTCGCGGTCGAGTGCCTTTCGAGGCGAATTGTGACCGTTCGCGGTCGAGTGCCGTTCGAGGCGAGTTTATGTGTGCCCGGGGGGGGGGGGACTTAGTATCATCAATACCAGGTTTCACGTTCGGGTGAATTCCCGGATTGTTTGTTGCAACGGTTTATCGCCATCTCAGAGCATGCCTAGGGACCGTTCGCGATCCCGTACATGTGTAAGTAGCTTAGCCGTTATGGAATCACAAGTAGCATTTTTTACTGAAAATAAGTTTTTAGCAGAAATGTCAAACAAAATCAAGTCTAAGCATGAAAAATGGAAAACAAAAGCAAAACAGAGACGTCAAAGTGCAAACACCTACACCGATGCGATTAGTAGTCATATCAGAGCATGCCTGAGGATCGTTCGCGGTCCTGTACATGTGTAAAAAGACTTAATCGCGTTGGTGTGGAGTTTGCTACTTATTCGTCATTACACCAATCAATTGATGACAAGTTGACGTCTCGATCTTGAGCCGTCCCCAACAGGTGCAGGTGGTGGCCGTTCCCGTTCCACCGTCGTTGCTCCCCTTTTCACATATTGCGATAGCAGACCATTACGGATGTGCCCTTCAACTTCATCCTTCAAATGCCTGCAATCATTTGTGCTATGACCATTCAACTCGTGGAATAAGCAGTACTTGTCTGACTTTCTTTCATTGCTGGTCGGATCTCTCCTCATTGGTTTGCGATAAGAAACTTGCTCCTTAGTATCTTGGTAAATTCGTTCCAAACTCTCATTCAATTCCGAATAAGTGGTGAAACGCGGCTCCCTTCGAGCCCGCTTCGACCTATCATCATTATCTTCCGCTTTCCGCTTTCCTTTATCTTTGTCAAAATCCTTTTCAAGAGGTTTTCCGCCTTTGAGTACATAAACTTCTATCCCTTCTCCTTCTTCTCTTTCAGCATTTGCATCTTCTAATCGTAAGAATCCTTCAGCCTCATGATAAAACTCCCCTAGATCCATAGGGGGATCTCTTGTCAGTGAATTTTTGAACTCTATGCCATCAGCTATGCCCGATACAGCTGCCATTAAAACCATGGATGGATCTGGTCGATCCACCGATGCTGCGGCTGCGTTAAACCGCGTCAAAAAGCTTCTCAAAGACTCTCCAGTTCTTTGCTTCAGTGCCGCTAAACTCATCACATTCTTGGGCCTCGAAATGTGGACCCTGAATTGTCTCATAAACCTTTTAGTCAAGTCATTCCATGTTCCAATAGACTCACTCTCCAGTTGTCTGAACCATAATGCTGCAATATCTGCCAGGTATAATGGAAAGCACCGGGCCATGACCTCCTCTGATGCCTCCAGCACTTCCATATGCCTCATATACTTTGTCAGATGAACCGTAGGGTCTGACCTCCCATTATACATATCCAATGATGGTAACTTAAAATCCGGTGGGTTCCTAGCTCGCCTGATCGCTGTGGTAAATGGACTCCTATTCACATCCTCCAAGTCTTTGTTTACCAATCCGCCTCTCATAGCCCGCCTGACTATCTCTGCTAACCTGTCATTATCTCTGAGTTGTAGTTCTCGTTCATTGCCTTCGACCTGTCCCCCGAGCTCACGAGGGAATTCCAGAATCTGTTCTTCTGGCTGGGCTTCCGTTCCTCTGTTAGCTCTCAGTGGCCTAGTGTTAGTTGATGTCCTGCCTAAGGTTGGATCAACACACCCCTGGGGGATGCCACCTGGCTCAGGGGCTGCCTCTGATGGTTCCGCTCTATCTGGTTTATGATTTTGCGCTCCAAGTTGCCCGATCTGTTGAAACAAATTCTGGATCATTTCTTCTTGTCTTCTCATCATTATCTCTATCTCATTCCTGGTGATGAAGACTGAGGTTTGGTTCGCTCCTGAGGAAGCCTCTTGACTCCCCTCGTGTTGACTTCTTTCCTGTCTTTGTCGTCTATTTGATTGCCTTGTCATAGTTTTTCAGATCTAAACTCTTAAACCTTCAAACTCAACTTCCAAGCAGTAGAATCCCTGAGTTCAGTTCTCAGTGAAAGCACCAAAAATGTTAACGCTAAAAAATGAACGCTAACACCCCGGTGTAAGTAGTAATAAAGTGAAAGCACCACCCGTTAGTACGGGAACTAAAACAAGCAGATAATTGCAGTAAAAGTAAAGAGACAGCAATTTTTATAGTGGTTCGGCTCAAAGTCAAGCCTACGTTCACTTTATCTTCTTTATCACAAGTTCGATTACAAGTTTTACAAGAATTCCTCCGATTGTTCAACAATCGATACAAGTAATTAGCACTACAATGCAAAAGAGATTCTGAAGTCCATCTTGAATGTAGCTGATCTTCTCTTTAGGTAGTTTGAAGTGTTTTTGGTAGTAGAGGTGTTGTAGAGGTCGTGAATGCAGCAGAGTTTCGGCGCTTCGAAGTCTGGAAAAAGTCCGGGAAAAAAAGTCCCTTTTCAATGTGGAGCAGGTGGCTATTTATAGGGAAAATCTGGAGGTAAGTCGTAGGTCGTTAGGTCTTAGGTCTTAGGTCGTTAGGTCGTAGGTCGTTAGGTCGTAGGTCGTTAGGTCTAGGTCTTAGGTCTTAGGTCGTTAGGTCGTTAGGTCTTAGGTCGTTAGGTCGTTAGGTCTTAGATCGTTAGGTCTTAGGTCTTAGGTCTTAGGTCGTTAGGTCTTAGGTCGTTAGGTCGTTAGGTCTTAGGTCGTTAGGAGCCTTGAACAATTAAGTTGCTTGGAGTTTCAAGGCAATTAACTTGTTGTTTTGCTAACTTGCTAAGTCGTGGCTTCTTCTTTTAGCAGTTGAGTCGCTATTCACAGAAGGTGGGATAACAGATGAGTTTTTACACTTATTAATCTTGGGTATTTTTAGGCGCCTCCCCCTTGTGATTTCTAGATTTCTAGATTCGTTGTGATTTGAGATTTTCATCACAACTATCTTGGGTTTTACTTTTAAAGATAAAAGTGCAATATATGGGAATTTGGTGAATGAAATTTGGTGTATGGTGGTATTACTTGGAGATTTAACTTTATGTAGTTAAATGTTATTCTTGAGATTTATGTTATCCTTATTATCACTCTATCTCACAATTACTTGAATTAGACTAGACTTATCCATTTATTATTTTATAATACTCGGGTCAGACCGGGATGTTTCAGGTGCTTCTAGAGGATGACTTATAGAATTGGACTTTTCAGGAGTTAGCTAGATATCTTTTATCATCACTTTGTACATATCTATGTAATGTATATTTTTTCGTCGAGATAGAGACTCCTTTTATATACTATGTGTTATTTTTGGGTTGTCGAGCATGTATATTTTGTAGACTATCATGTATATGCTTTTATTTGCTTCAGCCGTTTGTCCTAAGTATATTCAGTTATTCATTATGTGATTCTGTGTCTGTGATGTTTTATATTTTTCTGAATTATAATAAGCCGCTGTATTATTGTTTTGGGCCTGAACCATATACGTTGAATTCCTCTTCACAAGAAAGAAATAAAAATATAGCCATATAATTCAATGTATTCGATGCCCGTCCAAAACAATATTACGGATGGTCGCTCCTAAACAGTCTTATTCTCCACAATAGTAAACGATATTACTTACTAATATCCTTTGTTAATGAGGGCATAAAGGTGGAGCGCTACACAATACTCTTTCAGAGATTGGTTGAAAGCTTGCGATACTTAACGTGCACATGACCCAACATCCTATGTGCGGTAGGAGTTGTCTGTCGATGGAGAATCTAACAACAATTCATTTGAAGGCAGCGAAGATGATTCTTCGCTATGTCAAAGGGACAACAACCTTAGGCTTGTACTACTCTGTTTCTGATAATTACACACTTGTTGGATAAATCGATTGCGATTGGAGTGGAGATATGGATAATCGAAAGAGCACAAGTGACTTCGTGTTCTACACGAGAGACACAACCTTCACATGAATGTCGAAGAAGCAGTCTATTGTCACTCTTTTTACATACGAAGCAAAGTACGTAGTTGCTACTTCATGTATATGCCATGCAATTTGGTTATGAAACTTGCTAAAGGAGTTAAATTTGCCACAGCAGGAGCCGACTAAAATTTTGGTGGACAACCAGTCAGCAATTGCTTTGGTCAATAATCCAATCTTTCATGATCGAAGCAAGCACATTGACATATGCTATCACTACATTAGAAAATGTGTCACCAAAAAGGATGTGCAACTAGAGTACGTGAAGATTATGATCAAGTAGTTGATACATTCACCAAGCCTCTCAAGCACGAAGATTTTGTCAAGTTGAGAAGTCTGGTTGAAGCAGCAAAATCAAGTTTAAAGGAGATGTTGAAATATTAACTTGACTTTGGATCTTTGTTTTTGGTTTTAACTATTTGATGTAATAACCCCAAATCTTAAAAATACATTGCAGAGAAGTCTTATCTAGAAAGCTCTTTCTAGATAAGTCTTTAGAATTGTGTAGAAACAAAGATAAGTTTACTAATATGGAGAAAGTTCTAGAAATTAATTATTATCCTTAGATTAAATTAAGTTGTGTTGGCAAAATCATATTCATTATTTGAATGATGCCACCAGTATAAATAATGCTGAAGTCTTTGTGTTTGAAAAAGAAAAGAAAAAGAAAGAAGAGGTTTTCAATAGTAAAGAGTCTCTTTCATATATTCTTAATTTTTCTCCTAAAATATTCGGCAGTAGCATCTCTCACACATCTTGCATATTTCTTACTATACAGAACTCACTTTTATTTATGTGTGAGTTGATGTCAGGTACCAAATACAATAATATGACAATATCGATGTGTACAGACACCTAAAATCAAATTGTCAGTTGCTCTTCTATGATCACACACAACTTGCAAACTATCTGTGATCAACAAGGAATATTAGGAGCCTGAAGAATACACATTTCTTGAAAGGTTAAAACATAGTTGCACTTTTGCTAGTGTCAACACTTGCCAAATTGTACAGCAGGTTCTTTTTCATGAAATTGCCAATATAAGGAGAGAATAAGCTTTCAAACTGCCATGAAATAGACTGCAACAGTTTGCCTGTCTTATCCATTATCTTTGTTTAAATTTGCATAAAATCATAACCACCTATCTTTGCTAATAATCGTCAGGTTTTATCTATCAACTGCAGATGTAGAGTACTGCATTTGGGTACTCATACACACCGCGCCTGTGTGTAAATATAAAAAAAACTATCAAAGTATAGCAACAACACACTACTACATGCGATCAACTTTCATCACTACAGTACTGACAAAAACATATCTATCAGTCTTCCAAAATATTCCTGCTAGTTGGGTATTTCTTCATGCATATTTCTTTGGACTGGTCTCATTGAATAGTGGTTTATACTAAATTAAACTATCAATGCAAAAATAAAAAAGTTCCATTGAACTGCATGTGAAGAAAAATTAGTTTCTAGGATTCAGAAAACTATTATTGAATAGAGGAAATGTTTTTAAGAAATCCATGATTTTTTTTAAATTAGCTAGGTCATTTATTAGAGATACATTGTATAAAAAATTACCGAATTAAGAATATTGGTTTCATTCCACAGAAATTCAAAAAAAAAAGATTTAAGGAATTTAGACATATTAAATACAGAATATACCATTTCATTCCTCAGATTATGTACTAGCTAGTTGATCATTCTTCATGAGTGTTGCTTTCTACCAATCCCAACAAATGTAACCTACCATTGTTGTCATAAAAAGCCTAAATTGCCGCTAAATATGGTAATCTAATACTTAAACGTGATGATTTTTTTACTGGTTCTGTAACACTGTAACAAGTGCATGTCATATTCGGGTTGCTTACACTTCAGTCGACCAATTTAATCATAACCCATACATCAAGGATTAAAATGGTAGTGCAGACAAAGAAACAAATAATACACTCATATATCTAAGAATAAAATACACATGGTTAGGGACCATAATATGCGATCCTTACAGACATAATAATATATTGTGATCCTTAAAAGCATGCATTTGCACTTTATAACTTTAGCCAGATAACAAATCTTTAAGTGAGGACTGCAGTCATGTGAGTGTGACCACATATGCAAGTTGCATAATCAAAAGGCCAATTTTATAAATACCCTACCCTCCCTTTGTTCCAAAACATCTAAAATCCATTTTAATACACACTTCTAAATTAGTTAAAACCATATATCACTAATGGCCTCTTTCTTTACATTCGTATTCACCCTCAATCTTCTTTTCAGTATCAACTTACACTACTAAAATCGGTTGGCATAGCGTCGGACTGGGGCGACGGTTTGCGACGGCTAAAAAAAGCGGCCGTCGCTCGACCTGTATATCAGCCAGAACCGAGCCTTCTTCTTCCCCATTCTACAAAACCTAAAAAAAAAGAAAAAACCCCCCGTCGCCCCCCGTCGCCCCCCCGTCGCCCCCCCGATTCGGTGCTCAAACGTTCGCTCCCTACTTCCCAAATTGATCCGGTATGTGTTCTAACCCTATTTTCTATTCAATTAGGGTTTAATTAGGGTTTATTTGCATGTTTATTGGGTTTAAAAATTGGTTGTTAATGGCATGTTTATGGGTTTGAGATTGGTAGTTACGTGGTATACGTATGGTGATAGTAGTATTGTAGGTTAATTTAAGAATAAAATCATTTTATTTCGACGTTGAAAACGATGATTAAAGCATACTATTATGATGTTGGTTATTGTAGAATTAACGATTGGTGATGTGATTTGGATTAAGATGGTGATAACATTTTAAGATGCTTATTGATAAGTTTATGCAATGTCGGTTGTCGATTAGGTGAAAATTTAATTATTTAGCATGCGTTAGTTATAAGTGTAATCGTGTTAAAATGTGAAATTTACTTGACAAATATTTATTGAACGTATTATTAAAAAATTTATAGTTGTTAAAATATAAATTAGAAAATTTGTTTTATTTGGGTGAACCCCTTAGACAATTTTTGGCCCCGTCTGACAAGTGTTGTATATGATCGTTATATGGATGTTCGTTTTTACACAGAACGGACATCTGTATTCATCTGATACAATATTTGTTAGATTTGTCCCAGTATTGGACAAGTTACAAACACAATAACGTAATCGCAGTTTATAAATCATTTCAGTTTAAACGGTTAACGAAATTTCGATGGCACTTCCTTTTTTTCCCTGTGTACATGCATTTGTGTACGATACAGGGAATAAAGGGAAGTGCTGCCGAAATTTTGTTGAATCGTTTAATCTGAAATGATTTATAAAATATGATTACGTTATTGTGTTTGTAATGGAAAGTAGGATGACCGGCCATTAAACAAGTATTATCAAGTGTTGTATATATATGATCTGTGACGACCCGGAATTTTTGAGCATTTGAAATAGGAATATTTAATTAATTTTAAATATTCAAAAGATAATGCCTGAAGCTTTCTCCTCAAAATCGAATCACGCCACTTATGTTCTTCCTTCCCTCAGTTAAAAGAATGGAAACAAATAGCAGAGCAATCCTATTCAAATTGTGTAGCCTTCCTCAAATAAAAATCAAATTCGTTCAGTACGAAAATTTGAAGTCGCGACTTATCTTTCATTTTCGAAATCGAACGAGTGCTTCGGGAAAGTAGGGGAGGTAACGCTTCGTATTGGGTTTCACGAAGACGGAGGGGCGAATATTTAGGCGACATCGTCATACGTGGGAGGTGGATTGCGACCTAGGGTCTAGGCTACGATTGCGAGCTGCTTGTTTTCGAGCTAGGGTTTGGAGGACACGATGCATTCGAGCGTTCGGAGCTCGCGTTGTGGCTGTGGGTTGCGATAGGGATTCGAGCTTGTTGATGGCGGCGTCTCGCCTGGATTGATCTGATGGATGTTCAAGATGGCTCGTTCGCAAGTAATCGTCGCATGTTAGTGATGGCAGGTCGGAATGGGAGGGGTCAGTGACCTGCTATGTTCAGAAGGTCGAGTAGGCTCGCGAGTTCTGGTCAAGTAGGGTTTGCGAACAGCAGAGGAGGTCTGGAATTTGGAGTGACAAGTCAGTTTGGATCGAATTCGCAAACGGAAATTAAGGTGAGTTGATCTCACTCAGTTATATTTAAATTTCAATTGGTTAAATTTAAATATTGATGAATGATTGAATTGATTGATTTGATTGATATGGTATATAGTAGTATATACCAATATATATATATTGGCATATGTATATATTGGAGTTGATATTCCCGCATTTATATAGCGGATGAGACCCTATGCGCCGCATAATAGCGGATGATATTTTATAAAACCCATATACCGCGATATTCCACTTTGAAGTGGAATTGGTATTGTGCTAACGTTTGTGGATGCAGGGAAACAGGTTGGAGGGATCCAACTGGATTCCTCAAAATTATTTAATTTATTTGATATTCTGTTCTATGAATATTGATATCCTGTGATGATTTTATTGATGATTGAAATATTGGATGATATGGTTGGATTGAATATTTCAATAAAAGGAGTTATCAAAATATATTGAATTGGATTTTGAAAGAAATAAAAGAGTAAATTTTAAGTAAATAATTCAAGTGAATTGGAATAAGGGAATTTTGAAATAACAAGGGAAATATTAACTTTAAACTAAAGTGATATTAAATTTAATAAAATAAAGGATTTATTTTGAATGTAAGAATTAAATTTAATTAAAGGCTAAAGAAGGAATTTTGGAAGTTTAAAATTGGTATTTTCGGTTAAAAAGGGTTTTAACTCAAATAAAGGAATAAATCTAAAAGATAATGTATTTTGAAATAAATGAAGTAGTAAAGGAAATTTATTTCAAAGTAAAGTAAAGTAAATTGGAAAATCAGTTGGAAATTGATTTAGTTGTTTAAAATTGGAATTTTAGAAGAGAAATGAGATTTTGGAATTTATAAACTGGGTTTATAAAGTAAAATAAAATATCAGTGGATATTAGAAAATATAAATTCAAGGTGGGAATTTATAAAGGGATATGAATTGGTTTAAAATAAATGTTGATTTATTTTTAAAGGATGGAAATGAGAAGTGTATTTCTCTGGATAGCCAAGTACGTTTTCAAGGTAGTTTTTAATATAAGTTAAAAGTTTTAATATGTTTTAAAAAGCATGTTTTAGAAAATTTATTATTTTTAAATGTTAACTTTTTAAAGTAAGTATTTTAAAAAAAAATATTATTGTAGTAATTATATAAAAGTGATTTGCTATTATGTTTTAAAAGGAGAAATTTAGTTTATATTTATAAAGTGGTTTATTTTAAAGTATATATTTTTAATAAAGTACTAAAGTAGTTTAATTTCAATGTTATAAGATATATTTAAAATAAAATGTTTTTAAATTATTTTAAAATCTAAAAGTGTTTGTACTTGGTATTTCAGAGAAATAAATATTTGGAAATGTATTCCGTAAGCGGAAACTGTTTTGAAATTGTTTTCAAATGAGTTTTGAAAATTCGGAAATATATCTTGGAAAGATATTTGGGCAAATAAATAATGTGGGAAATTATTTAATTGTGTGATGGTTGTTTATGGATGTGAATTGATAGTTAAATAACCGACTATCAATATTGGCCAATGCGCTGATCGTTTCGAAGAGACCGGGATCGGGTTTCCGTATACCAGGATTCTAGGTCTGGAGACTCGAATACCACTTCGATTCGGTTTGTACGTTTCGTGTAACGTGTTGGAGTCGAAGATGGAGCAGTGAAGTGCAAGGGCTAGTCGCTACTAATCCTGAGGATATTTCCAAAATGGATGTAGTGGGAATAGTGCCTTCGGTTCCGTTCAAACCCAGGACGGACTTGTATGGACGAATGCTTGCGAAACATCGTCAGCGGACGATGGGCATTCTAAGAGATATGTTCTCTAACAGGTATCGTTTAGCCTCGAACCTCATCAACCGGGAATGACTGAAAATCAGGGGTTATGCAGCAAGGCTTCGTGGGTAGCTCCCACTGGAGGGTAAGGTCATCCCTGTCTAGATGTCCCTTTTTATTTCGGCTTAGTGGTGCGGTTGCTGATCCCAACCGTGGGGTGATTTTATTCGGGATCATCCAGTAAGGGATGGTTCCGGCCTTGTGTTGCAGAGGAGCGGGCGTACTCCTCGGTACGGTGATCTAGGCCACGTACTGTGATAGGTGGTACCCCAGTGCCTAGTCATTCGTTGGAAATCCATTTTTCCTACGTGCCTTGTACGGTATTTGTTTGTATTACCCACTTTTGTGGCTAGTATGCTGGAATTTAATAATGTAACAATTTCAGCTATTTTAATAAGTATGTGTGTATAGACACTATTATAATATCAGAGGAATTTGATAAAAAGTGTTTTAGCTATCGTAAGGTAAAAACCCGACATGTTTATTTGTGGCGTGGTCTTACGAGATGCTTTTGATTTCAAAAGATTTTTGAAACTTTAATAATCAATTGAGTGTGATTTTCTCACGCTGGTATTCCAGACTGACTCGGGTATTGTTTTATATGATGCTCGGGTCAGACCGAGTATTATAAATTACAGGAAATGATGCTGTGGAGCTGGATGGCGATACGTACTTTCGTATTTGAGTTATATATTCCGCTGTGTATTCAGATTGTGAGGACAAGTTATGATTACTGTCCAGTTGTATGATATTGATATGATGTACTCTGATGATGTATTGGGATGATGTATATATAAACAGATATAGATTTCTTTTTGTGTAAAGATCTGTTATTACCTATTATAGTTTATTCCGCTGCGTATGTGAGATTCTGCTGTTGTTTTCTATTTTTCTTCTTCTACCTCTTCTTCTTAACTAAAATGGCCCGGTTTTTCGTGTTAGAAAAACTCGGGTTGTTACAGTGGTATCAGAGCTTAGGCTAGCGATAACCTTGGCTCTGTTGGGAATTTTGAGAGTACTAATAGATATGAGCGCGTATTTGTTAGTGAATATAAAATGGTTTTATATTGTGTTGGTTGATTTATTGAGTGGCATATGAACCTTCGTCGGCACAGTCTGGACAACTGTATCGAAGGGGTTTCTAAACACTTGAATAGAACAGTTCGACACAATATTGTTTTAAATAGGGTAAATGAAATAATTTTGCCCAAATTATTTTGTATATAACAGAAATAATTATTTGAAATTTATTATAGTTATATATTTGGATGCTTGGTTGTTAGAAAATGACAATAATGAGTTAGTCTCATTATTGAGTAGAAATTGAAAACTTATAACCAAAGATGAAAGAATAAATTTATATAACAAAATGGAATTTGAAATATAGACTATAAATGCAATTTATAAATTGAGATAAACTTTATATACAAATGTGAATTACAAATGTGATTTATAATCAAATGAGATTAATTCATAAACAAATGAAATTTGTAAATGTAAATGGTAAAAGTGACTTATAACTTGAAATAAAATGTGATAGGATTCCAGAGTAATGTTTGGATATAAAAATTGGATGGATTTTGAATTTGAAGTTTTGGGAAAGATTTAAATTCCTTTGGATTTAAAAATAGTTTAAAGGTTTGGGAAAAATAATGGTGATATTATTTCATGAATATTTTTGAAATTGAATTGAAATCTGGTGGAATTTGGGATTTTAAAAATGTTTGAAATGTTTTAAAGTGATAAAAGCATTAAATTCTCTTTTGGTCGCTGGAAAATAATTTCGGTGATGACTGCAGCATCATCGATGTTCATTTTCGGGTTTCTAAAAGAGAAATTGCTACCAAACTGTTTTAAATTGGAAACGATTGTGAATTGGGTTGGTTTTGAAATTCAAAGGGAAAATTGTTTGGTAAAAGCAGATTATTTTGGAAATTGGGGTTTGATGTGATATACCAGATGTGTATGAGTTATTTATGGATTCATAATGGTTTTGGAATAAAATCGAGCAATTGGATTCTGGAAATTCTATTTAAAATTTAAATGTGGAAATTTAAATGAATCAACAATATAAAGTATAGAATGAAGTTGATTTAAATAAGAAAGGAATGAAAGTTAAATTCTGGGATTATAATTATGAGATGAAATTAACTCAATGAGTAATATAAGTTGGTAGATAAAAGAGTTAGAGAACTTGAAGGTGAATGAATTGTAAAACTTGTATAAAATTGTATCCTAGAATTAAAATTTAATTCGAGTATATGAAGGTGAATAGAATATATTTGAATTTAACTTAAGATGAGTTAAATAAAATTGAGAATTGGAATTGAATTAAATGTAAGTAGGTTGAAGTTGAATTGAATTGGATATAAAGGTAATGTAAATTGCTTATAATTGTGTAAAGAAATTCATATTCTTAAATTCTTAAGTGTAATAATTTGAAATTTGATATGAAGATGGAAATGGACTTAAATGAATAGTCCTAGATCTTAAGTAAGTAAGTTAAAACTTATGAATAGAAATGAAATTGTAATTATCAAATGGAAACGACTAAGATGAGCAATCTTAATTTTTAAATAAATCCAAACTTGAATTATAAAATATATTGAACTTAAGAAAATTAAGTGAAGTAATATTTGGAATTAAAAAGCAAGTATTTAATTTTAAACCAGCGAAGGAACTAATTAGATAATAAATTAGTTAATGAAATTGAATTGTGAGTTAATGGAATTGGATTAACATAGTAATAGTTTGGATTGCGAATGAAATCCAAATAAGTGAAAATAAAATTGGAAATGGCCTGGTTATTAATAAAATAAAATTCATAATGATTGAGTGAATGAACCAATTAGATTTAATAAATAAATGGATGGAATTTGATTAAATAAGAATCAAATGAAAGGTGGAAATAAAACTTTAAAGGGTTGGTTAAATGGAAAAATAAACTTAAGTTATTGACTTAAGTAAATGTTGAATGGAAACTGAACTCAACAGAAGAGTGGTTTAAATAAGTTGAGAAATAGTTATTGAATGAATTAACTTGGATTGTTTTCGAGCTAAATAAAATTCAATTTTTGGAAGTTAGAGATGAATTAAATTTAAGAAAAAAATTTTTTTTGAAAATGAAGTAGTAAATTGAAGTAAGTTGGAATTCATATGAAATTGGAATTCGATTTGAATATATACACTTCGGTGGTGAAGTAGTAAATAAATATAAGAAAATTTATATGAACTTAAGAATTGAAGAATGCAATTCTTAAGAAAATTGGTATTGGAAATATACTTAGTAATTTTGGATTGGAAAAAAAAATATACTAAGTGAATAGTTGAATGAAGACTAAAACTGAAGTTGTGAAATGGGATAGTTGTGAATAAGTAGATAACAACCAAAAGGAATGCGAAATAAAAGAGAATTGATATAACTGATCATCAATTGGAATTTATACGTAAGATGTACGTATATTATTTTATTCGCATAGCTATTTGGTCCAGATGTCGAACACAGAATTTCGAGATAGTTTTATCGATCCGAATCAGGATTTTTCACTCGATTTTCAACGGCGAACCTGGATATGGATTGTTGATTGATTCTGGATATTCTCTATCATAGTTTGTGGCTATGCAAGGAGAATGACGGTTTCTGATCAAGGAACCAGATCTGAGTCCACACTAGGAAGTCGGGTGGACGATACTAGTTCGGAAGTGGAATTGTGTGATCGATTGAGCGATCGAATATGATATTGCGTACGGATGATATATGTGCATCGTACGGGCTTAAGTAAAGCAAATATTGAAAATTTGTAAAGAAAAGTATAAAATGACTTTGGGATTGTGATTTAATATTATTGCTTAGTAGGATATACAGGTGTATAAAAGCAATGGATAAATTGGGATTTTTGATTTAGGAGATAAAATTTAATGGCCCGACAAAAAGGTATGTATTTGGATTTCTATATGAAATTTGATTGGGTTTTGGATCCAGCCACTTGGCTTTTTGTTTTCTTTTTGAGATTGGGAGGCCGTAGAGCCATTTTGTAGTAGTACCGAGCTAGCCGCGCAAAGGAGACGCTGGCGAAATTTTTCGGAAATTTAGGGAGTTAGAAAAATTTTGGAAAATTTTGATAAATTAAAATTTGAATTCAAATTTAAATTTGAATGGATAAGTAGGTGGTATGAGTTGAACTTATGAATAAGTTTGGGAAGTTAAAAGATGATTAGTGTATCATTAATAAAAGATTGTTTGGGGTATTGTTAAAACTGTTTGAACTTGGGAAATAGTAATGGGTATTGGATCATTCTTCCTAACTGGTAATTTCGGGGACGAAATTCTTTTAAGGGAGGAGGAATGTGACGACCCGGAATTTTTGAGCATTTGAAATAGGAATATTTAATTAATTTTAAATATTCAAAAGATAATGCCTGAAGCTTTCTCCTCAAAATCGAATCACGCCACTTATGTTCTTCCTTCCCTCAGTTAAAAGAATGGAAACAAATAGCAGAGCAATCCTATTCAAATTGTGTAGCCTTCCTCAAATAAAAATCAAATTCGTTCAGTACGAAAATTTGAAGTCGCGACTTATCTTTCATTTTCGAAATCGAACGAGTGCTTCGGGAAAGTAGGGGAGGTAACGCTTCGTATTGGGTTTCACGAAGACGGAGGGGCGAATATTTAGGCGACATCGTCATACGTGGGAGGTGGATTGCGACCTAGGGTCTAGGCTACGATTGCGAGCTGCTTGTTTTCGAGCTAGGGTTTGGAGGACACGATGCATTCGAGCGTTCGGAGCTCGCGTTGTGGCTGTGGGTTGCGATAGGGATTCGAGCTTGTTGATGGCGGCGTCTCGCCTGGATTGATCTGATGGATGTTCAAGATGGCTCGTTCGCAAGTAATCGTCGCATGTTAGTGATGGCAGGTCGGAATGGGAGGGGTCAGTGACCTGCTATGTTCAGAAGGTCGAGTAGGCTCGCGAGTTCTGGTCAAGTAGGGTTTGCGAACAGCAGAGGAGGTCTGGAATTTGGAGTGACAAGTCAGTTTGGATCGAATTCGCAAACGGAAATTAAGGTGAGTTGATCTCACTCAGTTATATTTAAATTTCAATTGGTTAAATTTAAATATTGATGAATGATTGAATTGATTGATTTGATTGATATGGTATATAGTAGTATATACCAATATATATATATTGGCATATGTATATATTGGAGTTGATATTCCCGCATTTATATAGCGGATGAGACCCTATGCGCCGCATAATAGCGGATGATATTTTATAAAACCCATATACCGCGATATTCCACTTTGAAGTGGAATTGGTATTGTGCTAACGTTTGTGGATGCAGGGAAACAGGTTGGAGGGATCCAACTGGATTCCTCAAAATTATTTAATTTATTTGATATTCTGTTCTATGAATATTGATATCCTGTGATGATTTTATTGATGATTGAAATATTGGATGATATGGTTGGATTGAATATTTCAATAAAAGGAGTTATCAAAATATATTGAATTGGATTTTGAAAGAAATAAAAGAGTAAATTTTAAGTAAATAATTCAAGTGAATTGGAATAAGGGAATTTTGAAATAACAAGGGAAATATTAACTTTAAACTAAAGTGATATTAAATTTAATAAAATAAAGGATTTATTTTGAATGTAAGAATTAAATTTAATTAAAGGCTAAAGAAGGAATTTTGGAAGTTTAAAATTGGTATTTTCGGTTAAAAAGGGTTTTAACTCAAATAAAGGAATAAATCTAAAAGATAATGTATTTTGAAATAAATGAAGTAGTAAAGGAAATTTATTTCAAAGTAAAGTAAAGTAAATTGGAAAATCAGTTGGAAATTGATTTAGTTGTTTAAAATTGGAATTTTAGAAGAGAAATGAGATTTTGGAATTTATAAACTGGGTTTATAAAGTAAAATAAAATATCAGTGGATATTAGAAAATATAAATTCAAGGTGGAAATTTATAAAGGGATATGAATTGGTTTAAAATAAATGTTGATTTATTTTTAAAGGATGGAAATGAGAAGTGTATTTCTCTGGATAGCCAAGTACGTTTTCAAGGTAGTTTTTAATATAAGTTAAAAGTTTTAATATGTTTTAAAAAGCATGTTTTAGAAAATTTATTATTTTTAAATGTTAACTTTTTAAAGTAAGTATTTTAAAAAAAAATATTATTGTAGTAATTATATAAAAGTGATTTGCTATTATGTTTTAAAAGGAGAAATTTAGTTTATATTTATAAAGTGGTTTATTTTAAAGTATATATTTTTAATAAAGTACTAAAGTAGTTTAATTTCAATGTTATAAGATATATTTAAAATAAAGTGTTTTTAAATTATTTTAAAATCTAAAAGTGTTTGTACTTGGTATTTCAGAGAAATAAATATTTGGAAATGTATTCCGTAAGCGGAAACTGTTTTGAAATTGTTTTCAAATGAGTTTTGAAAATTCGGAAATATATCTTGGAAAGATATTTGGGCAAATAAATAATGTGGGAAATTATTTAATTGTGTGATGGTTGTTTATGGATGTGAATTGATAGTTAAATAACCGACTATCAATATTGGCCAATGCGCTGATCGTTTCGAAGAGACCGGGATCGGGTTTCCGTATACCAGGATTCTAGGTCTGGAGACTCGAATACCACTTCGATTCGGTTTGTACGTTTCGTGTAACGTGTTGGAGTCGAAGATGGAGCAGTGAAGTGCAAGGGCTAGTCGCTACTAATCCTGAGGATATTTCCAAAATGGATGTAGTGGGAATAGTGCCTTCGGTTCCGTTCAAACCCAGGACGGACTTGTATGGACGAATGCTTGCGAAACATCGTCAGCGGACGATGGGCATTCTAAGAGATATGTTCTCTAAAAGGTATCGTTTAGCCTCGAACCTCATCAACCGGGAATGACTGAAAATCAGGGGTTATGCAGCAAGGCTTCGTGGGTAGCTCCCACTGGAGGGTAAGGTCATCCCTGTCTAGATGTCCCTTTTTATTTCGGCTTAGTGGTGCGGTTGCTGATCCCAACCGTGGGGTGATTTTATTCGGGATCATCCAGTAAGGGATGGTTCCGGCCTTGTGTTGCAGAGGAGCGGGCGTACTCCTCGGTACGGTGATCTAGGCCACGTACTGTGATAGGTGGTACCCCAGTGCCTAGTCATTCGTTGGAAATCCATTTTTCCTACGTGCCTTGTACGGTATTTGTTTGTATTACCCACTTTTGTGGCTAGTATGCTGGAATTTAATAATGTAACAATTTCAGCTATTTTAATAAGTATGTGTGTATAGACACTATTATAATATCAGAGGAATTTGATAAAAAGTGTTTTAGCTATCGTAAGGTAAAAACCCGACATGTTTATTTGTGGCGTGGTCTTACGAGATGCTTTTGATTTCAAAAGATTTTTGAAACTTTAATAATCAATTGAGTGTGATTTTCTCACGCTGGTATTCCAGACTGACTCGGGTATTGTTTTATATGATGCTCGGGTCAGACCGAGTATTATAAATTACAGGAAATGATGCTGTGGAGCTGGATGGCGATACGTACTTTCGTATTTGAGTTATATATTCCGCTGTGTATTCAGATTGTGAGGATAAGTTATGATTACTGTCCAGTTGTATGATATTGATATGATGTACTCTGATGATGTATTGGGATGATGTATATATAAACAGATATAGATTTCTTTTTGTGTAAAGATCTGTTATTACCTATTATAGTTTATTCCGCTGCGTATGTGAGATTCTGCTGTTGTTTTCTATTTTTCTTCTTCTACCTCTTCTTCTTAACTAAAATGGCCCGGTTTTTCGTGTTAGAAAAACTCGGGTTGTTACATGATCTGTATTTTATAAAACAATCAAATAATTTATTAAGTGCAATTTACTAAAGTAATAAAATTTAAAAGTTAGTTTGAAACTAATAAATTTGTTCAGTCTAATTTATTAAAATTTACTAAAGTTAGTTTAAAATTTACCAAATTAATAAAGTTAGTCTAGTTTACCAAATTATTAAATTTACTGAAGTTCAGTCTAATTTGTCAAATTATTAATAAAGTTTCAATGAAGTGTTTGTTTGAATTTTCTAATATAATTTTTGCAAATCAGGAGATATGTTCGATTATTTTCTCGATCGTGGTTGGATGTATGAATCCCGAAAAGGTACGAAAGGATCAATAAAGGAACATTTTGTTAACGGTGTACACGAGTTTATTAGATTTGCTAAATCTAATAATGGAAATAACATAGACATTCGTTGTCCGTGTGCTAAGTGCAAACACCTGAAGCATTGGAAGGCAGATGTAGTAGAAGTTTATTTGTATAAATTTGGTTTTGTACCGAATTATTATTTATGGGATCGTCACGGAGAGTTTGTTCAATATACACCTAATCCTGTAGTGGAAGAGGATGATAATACAGCGGCAAATCCAATAGAAAATATGGTGCAAGATGCAGCCCGATCAATGTTTCCATCCATTGATCAAGACGACATTGAAAACGAAAATGGTGAAGAACCGACTATGGAAGCTAAAAAAATTTATGATTTATTGGATTCCGCTAAGAGACCATTGTGGGATGGATGTGAAAGTGGAACCGAATTATCTGTAACCGCTGAATACATCACGATGAAATCAAAATTCAATCTTACAGAAGCATCGTTTACAGCAATTGTACAAACTGCTAAACGACATATGCCACCCAATAATTTGATGTGCGATAGTCATTATAAAGTTAAAAAACTTATGTCTGCTTTTAGATTGCCATACCAGAAGATAGACACATGTGTTAAAGGTTGCATGTTATTTTGGAAAGACGACGCTCACCTTAAAAAATGCAGAATATGTAACGAGGAAAGATACAAACCAAGAAAAAAGAAAGGAAAAGAAGTCCCTTATAAAAGAATGCATTATTTACCCATCACTCCCAGACTTCAACGGCTATATGCTTCTTCTGCTACAGCATGTCATATGCGATGGCACAGCGTGAGAACACCAGTAGAAGGAACATTGATACATCCATCTGATGGAGAAGCATGGAAACATTTCGATAGGACGTATCCTGAATTTGCTCAAGAGAGCCGTAATGTTATACACAACCGCTAGAGAAAGTTTTTTTTATTCAAATGCAACTGGTTTAGCAACGTTCCCGGTTCTGGAATTAACGTACATAAGGATTATAAGTTAATTGAAATAAAGCATACGTCACATTACTATAAATATGATCCTTTCGTGTTAGCTAAGCAAGCATTACAAGTTTATTTTGCTCCGTATCCATCCTTAAAAAAAGATAAAGCAGACTGGTGGACTGTTTTTAAAACAAAGGCAAGATTTACATTTGATGGAAATAATATTCCAGATGAAGCAGCGTATCAAGCAGATCTTGAGCCAAATTCCGAAATAATAATAGCCGATGACATCGATGTAGGATCGTTGAATGATGAAGCGAATGTTTTAATAGATGCATTTGTTAGTAACGAAGAAAACGACATAGAGTACGAGACCAAGACGTCTGAATCAGAAGATGATGAAGAATGATCACAGATGGCATCGTTTGTTGTATTATGTGATGTACTATTCTGAGTTATGTCATGTGTTATATTGAGCTATGTATTCACTTATTCAATGTACTATTTTGAGCTATGTATTCACTTATGCAATGTACTATTATGAGCTATGTAATATTCTGAGCGATGTACTATTCTGAGCGATGTATTATTCTGATTTATGCGTTATCGTTTTATTGTATGATTATGTGATGCTCATTTGATCATTATGCTTTTATATATAATATATGATTGTGGCAGATATGGCTGATAGAAGACGTAGGAGTACATCTCAGCCTTCTCCATCTCAGTCTCCTGGAGCTGCAGCGGGTCATAGTAGCTTAGAGGCAGATACACGCCGAGTTGCAGAGATTATTCCGAAGAGAGTTGGGTAAATGTTAAATTTATTTCAATTATATTATTTAAAATATATAAACTATATAAAATATGCACGTTAACAATCACAGGGGATTCGAGGTGGAACCATCACAGTTTATTTTAGATGTCTCGAAGAAATCATATAAGGGTCGGATGTCAGCAGTTTGGCCGCATTGGGATAGCATTCCAGCTCATATTAAAAATGCTATATGGGCCGACTTGATGGTAATTACAATTTATATATTTCTATTGAAAATAATATGCTGTATGTAATTCAAAATAAATTCAATATGCAGGCTGTTGTACGAGTGGAGCCGCATGATTTAGATGTTTTTAGCAATAATTGGAACCAAAAAATGCAGAAGAATTATAGAGAGACAATATCAAGGGCGAAGAAGGCTGGCAAAAAGCCAGGTTGGATGAGCGATGAAGTCTGGAACGGATTTCTCACATATTGGGAGTCAGAAGCAGCTAAAGTAAGCTATGATGAGAATGCTTACAATTATGTTAATTGCATTATTTTAATCGTGTATCTAAATTAATATAGGAAGTCGCAGCAAGAAACCAAGCCAATAGGAATAAGAATCCGGGTTTACATCGAGGTGGCTCTAAATCTTTCCAACAACATAGGAGAGAATTGGTAAATATAAAATATATTTAGCATATGGTGATGCATATCTTCATGTATAGCATTTATGCTTATTTTCAATATATCTTATTTTTGTATATCTTCAGTTTGCAAAGTACGGAAGGGAGCCTACAATGGCTGAGGTTTTTAGAGCCACACACGCAGTTGAGTCTGTTGATGATGAGGGGAATGCGACCTATGATTGGACCGACAGCAAAGCTGAAGCAGCTATGGTAAATATGCTAACTCGTGATTCAAATTGTATATATGTAAATTTTATACCAATTATTTTAAAATTATGTTTGTAATTGCAGGGGCGATATGAGACAAAGGCATCGGCATTGACACAGGCGAGTGGAAGAGCAGAGCTTACAGTTGAGGAGTCCAACAGGATTTGGGATTCCGTTATTGCACCGCCTACTCGAAATAGGCGTTATGGTTTCGGCAATTAGGAGGTAAACCATTTCACTAACTTCATATTAAAAGATCCACATTATTCTCACATCAAAAGAATTATTTATATACTATCCAATTCATTCAAAATTCATGTGAAATGCTATCGTATTAACTTCAGTTATTTCACAGGCTGTTAATTTTCAAAGAGCTTATGGAAAATCGATGGAGGAGGAGCGTATTGCTCAGATGCAGAGGCAGCTGGATGAGCTCAACGATTGGCGAAGGGGCCAACTGGCACAGCAGATAGATGAGCGCATTGCAGCATTTTATCAGGAGCACGGCTCTATGCCTGGGGAGCAGGGAGATGGATCTGATGATGCCGAGGAGGATGATGATGCATAGTTTTACTATTCTTGTGGGTATGTATTTATGTACGTATTTAGACTATATTTGATACTTGGGTTTGGATACTTGGCATTTTGGATGATGTTTGGGTTTGGTTGGTTTTTGTATACTATGTTGGTTTGGTTGGTTTTTGTGTTTTTTTGGTTATATTGTTGAATATTGATGTTGTGGGTATTGTTGAGATGTGTTGTTGTTGATATTATTGAGGTTTGAAAAGACGGTTTGAGGTTTGGGACGAGATTTGATGGAAGGATAGCTGCTGTATGCACAGCAGATTTTGCCCAGAAAAGCGACGGTTAGCGACGGCTAGTAACGGCTTTTGGGCAAAAAATAGCGACGGCTAGTAACGGCAGGTAACGGCGAGTAACAGACTTGCTTTTGGAACAACTAACTGCCACGTGGCGTTGACACGTGTAAGATACCGTCGCTTGTCGTCGCTATCTTAGCGACGGAGCCGTCGCTAATGCCGTTGCTTTTCCTGATGGCAACGGATTGAATAGCGACGGCTAGCAACGGCCGCCGACGCATTTTTGCCGTCGCTATACGCTGCCTTTGTTGTAGTGTTAAAAGCATGCCTAGCTTCAAGAACTCTAATTCAGCAAACATCAAACACGGAGTACATAAAAACAAAATGTGGAGCAACAACATACCCATCACTCTGCTACACTTCCCTATCTTCATATGCAAGCACCATCCAAAGAAGCCCGATGCAGCTGGCACACACTTCCCTCTCTGTAACACTAGACAGTGCACCGTGCACGTGCCTCGTCGACTGTCATAAGAGCAATGTGTGCAGCAGGGGGAATGAGCCATTGGGTAGCAGCAGCCAGCAGCCATGGAAGACTGCATGGACACCATGAAAGAATCAGTGGAAGAGCTTAAGGACTCCATGTATGAAATGGATAATATGAAAGGCAAGGATTTTGCGTTTAGACTCAATAGTATTCAGACATGGGTCAGCGCTGCATTGACAGATGATGACACGTGTCTAGATGGATTTTCCAGTAAAGCCATGGATGGCAAGATCAAGACCGTTGTCAGAGATCGCGTTTTGAATGTGGCTCAGTTGACTAGTAATTCTTTGGCTTTTATCAATGCACTTGTTGTGTCTCCTTAGACTTGTTATATAGCTCTATGTTGTGCTATAGCATTGTGTAGCTTCTTCTTCTTCTTCTTCTTCTTCTTCTTCTAGTTCCATCTTTTTTTAGCTATCAGATTAAGTTTGCAAGATACCATGCTATCTACCTGTATTGTTTTTAGTTACGTATATTTAGTTAGGTTGTAAGTTTGGAATGGCAATGGATTGGTTTTCTATCTTTATCTTTTTTTAGCAATTTGACATTAACTTTGTTATGAAATAATATGGACTATAAGTGATATACCCATTTTCAGCTCATTCGAAACAAAGAGAAAATAGTTGAAAATTTTCAAATAAGAATATTCCATCATTCTAAACATAGAGTTGTTTCAATGATGGCCCAAAAAATTTAACACCGTTACTTAAACTTACATATCAATAGTGAGTTAGAGTTCTTTACTCTTTAATTAATTTGACAGGTAGCTTTTGTCATAGTTAATCACTGTATATGTTTGTTATTTAGGTTTTAGTCCTATTTGTTTTCCTCTCATTGCTACTATGGTACAGCTGTATATAAACCAATCATATATTCTGTTGCATTTGTCGAATGTCATTTCTCTTTCATGATTAAATCATATTCTCGTTCATGGTATCAGAGCTTCTGCCCAATGGCGAGCAAATCATGAATTCAAATCATTCGACCAAATCTCAGATCCACTTTCTTCCTCATCAATTTCCTCAAAATCTCAGATCTACTCTCAATCACTCGATCTGAACCATATTTTCTCCTTCCAATTTATCTTCTCTGTTCGTGAATCTAAATCAATTTCTCTTCTGCTTGCTGTAGATCCAAGTTTTCGCCATGGCCAATGATGATAGCTCAACATCACCAATCTCAGCTAACACCTCCACCAATCAATCTACCAAAACTCTAGAAGAATCACTCAAATCCATCATCAATCCACAAACTCAATTAATCACCGTTACTATTGATGAAAACAATTTTCTCCTGTGGAAATTTCAGATCGAAATGGCCATCAAGGGGTACGGCTTACACAAGTTCATTGATCCAGCTACTGAAATACCCCAACAATTCACAAATCAGAATGACCAACTCACCATCAACACCGAATATGTGATCTATCAAAGACAGGATAGCCTACTATGCTCGTGGTTCCTCTCATCTATCAGCACAGATCTGATGTCACAGGTTATCGGTTGCAAAACCTCACTGGAAGTCTAGAACGCCATACATCAGAATTTTAGCTCACAAACTGCTGCACGAATCATGAGCTACAAGCGACAACTGCAAACCATCAAAAAGGATAACATGAAGATAAGGGAATATTTGAGCAAAATAAAGAACATATGTGATCTACTTGATTCTTCTGGTCACAAGGTAAGTGAAACTGAACAAGTTCTGTCAATACTGAATGGCCTTGATGATAGCTTTGAAGCAGTTGTTGCCGTGATCTCATCAAGAGAAACCACTCCTACAGTTCAGTATGTTACCTAAATACTCTTAGCACATGAGGGCAGGTTGGAACAGAAGAACACCTCCTCAGAAGAGTTTTCTATCAATTACGCTGCAGCATCAAAGAATAAGAGGAACTATCAACTTGAAACAAAATCCAACTATACTAAAGGGGGTCATGCTGGACGTAACACTCAGGGATATGGAAGAGGCAGTACTTACAGTAGAGGAAGAGGTAGAGGAAGGAGCAACAACAATCGGCCAAAGTGTCAGATATGTGAGAGGATCGGACACACGGCTTTGAGATGCTATTTTAGATTTGATTCAAACCACACTAGCAATCAACAAAACTCACCCAATTAAAACTCCACCAAACCATACCCATGCACTGTCAATTTAAGTCATGCTCAAACTGACACTGGGTATAACTCTGGAAATCAGGAAATTCTTGCTAGAAATGAAGACATTCAAGATGAGGCTTGGTTCCCCGATTCAGGTGCCACCCACCATGTAACAAACAACTTGCAGAACCTAAACCTTGGAGGAACTACATATAAAGGTAAAAACTCTGTTCACTTAGGTAATGACATGCCACTCAGTATCACTCACATTGGTCATGCTAAATTTGAATCCAACTGTAAAGATAAGACACTATTGCTCAAAAACTTACTTAGAGTTCCTCAAATTAGCAAGAATCTCATCAGTGTATCAAAGTTTGCAAGTGATAATGATGTGTACTTCGAATTTCATCCACATATATGTGTGATAAAAGATAATGTCAGTGGAGACACACTTTTGCAGGGGGAGCTGCATGAAGGCCTATACAAGTTTGATCTTAACACGAGTATGAAAACTGCTGATGTAAAGAAGATAGCATGCTATAGCTTAACCACCAATAAGAACGAGGAAGAGTATAATATTTGGCATAGAAAGCTTGGACACCCCAATGTAAGTGTAATGAAACAAGTGCTAAACAAAGAAAATTTGACACATTTGTGTTCTGTAATTCCACGCACTTGCACTCAATGTCAGTTAGGTAAGAGCCATAAACTACCGTTTAGCTCTTCACAAACAATATATCATAACCCCCTTGAATTAATAGAGTGTGATCTATGGGGACCGGCACCATTAAATTCAGATTATGGATTTAAGTATTATATCACGTTTGTTGATGCTCATACTAGATACACCTGGATTTATTTTTTAAAATTAAAATCTGAAACTTGCAATGTCATAAAACAATTTGTTGTGTAAGTCGAGAGGCAACTAGAAAGAAAACTGGAATTTTTTCAAACAGACGGTGGTACGGAATTTAAACCATTGAGAGAATTTTTCAATGAAAGAGGAATAATACATAGATGCACATGTCCACACACTTCACAACAGAATGGAATTGTCGAACGTAAGCATAGACACATCACAGAAATGGGATTAACACTCTTGGCACAAGGGAAAGTTCCCTTGAAATTCTGGGCTGAAGCTTTCTCCACTGCTGTTTGCTTGATTAACATCTTACCAACAAGAGTGTTGAACAATAGAAGTCCATCTGAAGTGTTTTATGGAATGAAACCTGATTATAAGAGGCTAAGAGTATTCGGTTGCCTATGCTTTCCACTCTTGAGACCATATAATCAGCATAAATTAGATTTCAGATCTTCAGAGTGCACTTTCATCGACTATGGAACAAATCAAAAAGGCTATAAATGCCTAACTAGTGAAGGAAGAGTGATAATATCCAGGCACGTTATGTTCAATGAGCACATTTTTCCATTTGCCAACAAGCAATTCAATGTTACCAAGAAGGTCCTGAACCCTCATAAATCAATACCTCCTATACCACTGTATCCAGTTATTGAAAGCAAGGCATTAGCACCAAATACCTCCAATGAATTCACACAAGTTGCCTCATCAACCACATCTTCCACAAACTCACCATCCACAAGTTCCAGCAACCATAACCAAACATCATATAACAGCATTGAACCTGACACTGAAGAGACTGCTAGCAGCAACAGCCCACCAATACGAACTAGACTAATTAATCAGATTATGAATAGCGCTCAAGAAGTCACAACAACTGAAAAAGAGAATCAAGTAGAAGAACATCACATGATCACAAGATCCAAGAGAGGCATCTTTAAACCAAAAACTTATATTGTTCAGAAGTCAGAAGAAGAACCGGCAAATTATGAGGATGCTCTAAAACATGATGAATGGAAGAAGGCCATGGAAGATGAACATAATGCACTAATGAATAATAAAACATGGAGCTTGGTTAATCTACCCGAAAACAAAACTGCTATAGGGTGTAGATGGACCTTTAAGCTGAAGCGAAATGCAGATGGTACTATATCAAAGCACAAAGCACGTTTGGTGGCTAAGGGATATACACAACAACCGGGTTTTGATTTTAAGGAGACCTTCTCCCCAGTTGTGAAACCAACTACCATCAGAGTCATTCTTACTCTAGCATTGCACAACAATTGGTCAGTAAAGCAATTGGACGTACACAATGCATTTCTTAACGGAGAGCTAGAGGAAGAAGTATATATGCTACAACCTCCAGGGTTTGAAGAGACTGGAAAGAAGCATCTGGTATGCAAACTACACAAGGCACTGTATGGTCTAAAGCAAGCGCCCAGAGTTTGGTTCGAGAAGTTGAAAATAACTCTAATCAAACTGGGATTTAGCCCACTGAAATCAGATAATTCTCTATTCATGAGGAAAACCGATCACAGTACCTTATATATTCTTGTTTACGTTGATGACTTCATTGTCACAGGAGATAGTAGCAATGAAATTGATAAACTAATTTCATACCTGAATGAAAATTTCAAACTCAAGGACCTTGGACAATTAAATTTCTTCTTGGGAATTGAAGTGAAGAGACTGAAGAATGGTGAACTTCATCTCAGTCAGACCAACTACATCGAAACAATACTTAGAAAGAGCAGGAATGAGTGAAGCAAAGGCAACCAACACACCAATGACCAGTAATCTTCAACTATCGAAAAATGCAGGAGCACCACTGGATAACCTTCAACATTACAGGAGCATTGTAGGGGCATTGCAGTACACTACCATCACCAGACCAGAGATTTCATTTAGTGTAAACAAGGTATGTCAATTCATGCAGCATCCAACAACTGATCACTGGAAAGCAGTGAAGCGAATCTTACGATACCTGGCTGGAACAAAGAGGCACAGATTAATACTTCATAACAGCAAGACACTGAACATTAGTGCTTTCGCTGATGCAGATTGGGGAGCTGATAGAGATGACAGGCGTTCTGTCAGTGGCTATTGCATATTTCTTGGAAAAAACATTGTATCATGGTGCTCGAAGAAGCATCCAACTGTCTCCAGGTCAAGTACAGAGGCATAATATAGGAGCGTGGCTGGAGCAGTTGCAGAAATCATATGGCTCAAGTCATTGTTAAGTGAAATACTGGGGAAGAAGATCGAAGCAGCAACTCTGTGGTGTGATAATGCCAGTACTGTTTCTTTGGCAGCTAATCCGGTGTTGCATTCAAGAACAAAGCATATTGAACTTGATTTGTATTTTGTAAGAGAGCAAGTAGGAAGAGGTGAAATTGTTATAAACCATATCCCAGCCTCATACCAGCGAGCAGATATACTGACGAAGGCATTATCTCAGGTGCAGTTTACTCGATTGAGAATAGAGCTGAATGTAGATGAGTATGAAGACAAAGAGAAGAGGTTAGAGAAAGAAGGGATGAAGAGGAGAGTTCATTTTGAGGGGAAGAGTTAATCACTGTATATGTTTGTTATTTAGGTTTTAGTCCTATTTGTTTTCCTCTCATTGCTACTATGGTACAGCTGTATATAAACCAATCATGTATTATGTTGTATTTGTCGAATGTCATTTCTCTTTCATGATTAAATCATATTCTCGTTCAGTCATTTATTCAAACATGAAATATCTCCTATCCAAATCTCATCTTTCTCTGTTCTTAATGATATGATATATAAAAAATATACCAAAGCTGCCAGTGAATTCTATTAAATTGTACTGTCACAACTACTAGTTCTCACTTTTCATCAGATTCCTGGCATCAAATCTACTTAAGCATATTTCATAGACCCAAAATGCATATGACAGAGAATGTTTGAAGAAGTAAATAGAACCGATGTATGGTTTGTACAAAGGAGCAACGGTGGAAAGTTTGGAAAAGGTTTTAACGCAGAATGGGGGACAAAAAACAAAAAATAAGCCCTTACTGCAACAACCCAAGGCTCATACAACATATAAAACTGCTCATAAGTGCACATAAATGAAGCTCCAACTAAAGTTCACCAGAACCTGAACAGAAGATCATCAGAGAAGACCAATATAATCATCAAAGTCATGAAGCGATCAAGTCAACTCAAGTTGGTGACCTAACAGCAACTAAATTGAATGTATCGGTGTGTGCATGTACACATGCACCGGCTGATACAATTATCAGTTTGAAATTTGAACAAGTATCCAGAGACTCCAGACTTATTCAAGCTGATTTCTTGATTTTCTTTAATTACCATGAAATCTAAGGTAGTTAGCAACTGAATTTAGGCGGTTTGTATAACAAATTCATCTATAAACAATGGATAGAAATTACACTGTAAATTCATGAGATAATAAATAAAAGAAATCCCTTTTTTTTCGAAGTTCTTGTTCTATATTTTTTACCTGCTACTCTGTTTTACTTGAATTCTTCCCACGTTCTCCTTAGTCTTGTCTCTGAAACTGTTGCTTAATTCTTATTTGAACTCTGATCATCTTCACTTGTCATCTCCACTACTTCTGCATCTCCTCTCCACTCTCGACTTTATTCTTCATATTACTTTTATGAGCCATATCAAGCTTTGAACTTACCGCGAACCCTTCAAATTCTTTCAAACTTCATCATTCATGCCTTCAGTGATCATCAAATCCAAATCCATGAATTACCTTGATGTTGGCCAAAAAATATGTGTCTTCGATGAGGATTTACCTTCTAATCTTCGTTAATTATGAGTTCTACACGTAGGATCTCAAGTCTGGATATGATAATATATATATATACATATATATATATATACTATTAATAATGAGAATTCCATGAATACAAAATCAACGGTGTCTTTTTGAAATACCGATAATACCCTTATTTTTTTTCGCTTTTTGTTCCTCAGAATCTATATATACTATTAATAATGAGAATTCCATGAATACAAAATCAACGGTGTCTTTTTGAAATACCGATAATACCCTTTTTTTCGCTTTTTGTTCCTCAGAATCTCTCTTCTGCCATTTTTTCCAAAATTAGAAATTAACCTATTTCTCTTTCTTCACCGATAGCAAAAAAGCCTAAATCAGTTTCCTCATCTTTGCACCTGCGCGAACGCACACTCGGGGTTAGTTCATTAAACTGTGATTCCAGATCTAATGTCTTCTCAAACTTCAATTATCGATTACCGATTATCGAGTTAGTCCGTTAAACTACGATTCCTGATCTAATATCTTCTCGAAATTCAATTGTTGACCAATCAACTAAGCATAACGTTAGCTTGGATTTGCTTATTCGATGCAGATAAATAATTAAGCTCAATCATTGTTTATCCGATATCCATTAAACTTCAATTTCAGGTAACTACCCGTTGATTTTCAATAATTTCTTCGAATTCTAAATAGAATTCGAGTTCCTTAACAATGTATGAATTGCAATTAAATTCATGCTATTTTTGTTGCTATTGATTGATAACTTTGAGCTTTTTTCAATTTTGTTTGAATTTATGTTGGTGGATAACATGGGCTCCTTGAATAACATAAAATATTATCAGATAACATAGGCTCCTTGGTTAGGCACGAGGTTATTGAGATTGAGATAGAATGATGATAATGGGTTGTTTATATCAACTGAATGTTATGCATGGCATCTCTTCCTTCGGATTTTATATATATAATAACCTTAAATATCATAATCACAACGTTTAAGGTTGCATTGTAGAAATCTGCCCATTAATCTCATGTGTATTAAAAAGAAAACTGGTGTTGTGTATATAAAAGGATATGATGTACCTCTACGTTTAGTGGTGGCAATTTACTTCTTAATTCATTAATGTCTTTCATGATTGACTTAGGCCTGGATGTGGAATTAGCAAAGTACATGTTTACTGCCTTTTTTTAGCTTTTCATTCGATCAGAATAGCTACAAGCTGTTAATTTACTTTTTAATCCTTTTTCTTTTATTTTTGTTTTATTTTCATCATGAGAAATAATTTAGCATATAAATCTTGGACTCTAAGAATTATAATGTTATTTAGTCAATTTTAGGTGTAAAAAGAAATTAGTCATGACTAATAAATCAATCCATAGTACATGGGGTTTTGTTAGTAGTAAAGATTCTTTGATTATTTCGAATGCTCAAAAGTTATGTGAAAGCTAACCTGGTTGGACCAACCAGTGGTTATTTTGAGGAATAAAACAAAAAAATTAAAATGTTGAGATGAATTATGAATATAGAAGTAAAATACTGTACTTACATATAGTTTGGACTACTATGATAAAAGTTTGGTCTTATTACTTTTCTACAGCCTGGTAAGCCAATCCGTGAAGACAATGATGAAAGGATGGGGTTGAAATATAGTCCGACACTAAATTACTAATGGTTCACTATGAAACATTTTATTCATGGCACTTTTGTTAGTTGGCGAACACTAAACTATGAAACCTATTTTTTTAATAATTGGTTAGATGATCATGTTAAAAAAATAATCGATTGGATGATGGTTTATTCACGTTCTCTTTGAATTAGTCAGTTGCATTCAAATAACAATTGTATATTTTTATTTTGTTACAAACTGCATTTTATGAGAACAAAGCCTTTTTACTTGCTAATGAATATCAATGGCATCTATATTTGATAAAACAATAATAACCACATCTCACTTCTATAGTATTATAGATATGTGTGATCCTTATGCATTTAATGCATCAGCGGCAAGTTCATAAGATAGTAAACTAAACATTTACCCATCTTTACTACTAATAAAGAAATAGTGGCTTCTGTCTAGACGGAGTTTAAATATCAGGTTTGCATGTACAAACCACAATTGTTTTATACTTCTTTTTCCGATTCTTTTCATGTCTATTTTTTGAGGTTCATGATTTTTTTTGAATGCCGAAACAAATAAAAAAAATCATTAAAATGAAAATAAAATATAAAGATTTTGCTCGAGTAATTAACCCTATTAAAATAAGCAGCACAAACTTAAAAAAGACAAATATGAAATTAATGGTTTTCAAAAGAAAATATAGTAATTTGAAAGCTGGTTTCCGAAAGAGTAGATTGAAAGCATAAAAGATAAAAATCTACAAAAAAGGGTAAAGAAACAATTAATCGCTGATACATTTTTGCTCATAGCTCACATTAGCTAAAAGAGCATAAACATATAAAAGTACATGCATTATTTCTATTTCAAGTAGTATATAATAAACTAAAACAAAAGAAATGAATGATAAAACTACGAATGCTTTCAAATTATTGGTTCTATGAATATTCTTCAGTTGTCTCAGTCTTCTTGGTCGTTGCCTCAAGTTCAGTTTATGCTGGCAATGCTACTGTCAAATCTACTTTCACAGGTGCAATTAAAAATGCATGCACGTGTGATTAAATGCAGACCCACCTGGATGTGCATATATACTCGTATTAATAATGAAAAAGGAAGGAAGGAACATTCGGCTATGCTAACGTCTACTTTAATGAATTATTGTTTTGAATTTTCCCTAATTTCAGAGAGAGTTACAATACAGAACACAAAATCTAACTTAGATCTAAGTTTAAAATATATGAAGATGTTTCTCTATATTTATAATTTTATAGGCATATAAGAACATGTTTAGAGCTCTAAATTGATCTACTTTCTCCCGACATAAAAGATCTACTTCAAATCCACAAGAACTGGCAGAAGAATATGACCACATTGACACAATATCTCGTCGATCAGTATCAACTGATGGCTTATCGATGACTAATAAGAATTTCCTGTCTTGCTCCAAATTGTTCTATCTTGTAAATTGTTCTATCTTGTCTATCGATTCATTATAACTTCATGCCTTAACTTGAAAAAATGTCCTAAGATTTAAATCTATTGATTGCTCACTGGAAAAAAGTCTACCAAACTATAGATCAGTACCCACCGTACCGGTCGGTGGTATTTATCCGAAATCTACAGTTTCTTTGTTTTGTATCGTCTTAGCATCCTTTGTACTCGATCATCCATGTGCTTTGCATCCAATCCTTCGACATTCTGAAGTTCAATGTCATTGAATCGTCGATTGTGAAAAATCACAGATAACATTTGCAACCAAGTACGCTTCTGTGGATACAAAGCGTGTTTTGCTTAGAGACAAACACTCAAGTCTCAAATCGGTAAGTCGTATTCGTCACTCAGACCATTTTCATGAAAAATTGCATCTTTGAAAGGACACTTTAAGTTCACAAAATCATTGAGTTATCATCCATTTAATATTTCAAAGCGTGAATTCCATCCATCCATGGATAACTCATTGTGCATAAGTAACCAAAATCTAGTAAAATCCACATGATGAAGTATTCGAAGAGAATTATGAAATATCAGTTATCTGATTGAGTAATGTCGATCCATATGGCATCGATCGGTATGGATCGATAGCTCATCTTATGTAAACCAACACTTCCTTATTTTCACCCCATTACTCTATTTTCTGCTGCTATCAATCTTAATTTTGGCACCCGCTATCTATTCAAAATTTTCAAATTTGCTTTAGTCAATTCCTTGCATAAAAACCCTTCAATTTCAAACTGATTTGAACATGCCCTGACTACAACCAATCAAAAGAAAGGCCTAAAATTTGCAAGGTGAAAGCAACTATTTATTGTTTTGATGCTGCATACGCCTACACAAACATCTAGCATCAATTTCTTGCCAATTTCCATGGCCTTCAATCAATCTTATAAACCTTAGCTTTTGGGGTGTCGATAAATATGGGTCAATTTGTTTGTGGTGAATTAATTATTTTTTATTAATGGATGCTTGGGACCACACATCATTACAATTCGATGTCAGCTATCACCGGTAAAATTTTCACACTTTCAAAACTGAGTCAAACCACTGAAAAATATTCATAAAGAAAGATAATGAACGTCGGTCAAAATCACTTTTAAATCTTAGTTACCGTGACAGAGATATCTCAGTTTGAAGATGGATTATCCCTTTTTCGCGATTGGACCAACCTCAGAGAAACCCCTCAAATACTCAAAAGAGAAAGCAACATAGTGGTTGGGATGCTTTATATTACAATATAAACTATTCAAACCGCATGTAAATCTGACTTGATATGAAGAAGTTATGAATTGATCATCCTCTTTCTTCCTAGACTATTCTTATCAATTATTGGAGTATGCAAATGATACAAAGCCAAGTGGTCGAAGCATATATTTCTCATATTACAAGCAACATAGTAGCACATGGATACGGGTCTTGGACCAAGCCCATTTACAACTCATATTTACATTTTTTGTACACTATAAATACAAGAGTTGCACCAACATTTTTATACATCAGTAATGTACAAAGCTTCTCATTCAATAAAAGAAGAATATTTCATTTCTTCAATTTGGTATCAGAGCCAATATTGCTTAACAGCAAGTGTCTTACCTTGATTCTCATCAGAGAATTGTCATCATTGAGAATCAGGCCGCACTGCTTGATCTCATCGGAAAAGATTCATGACTTGAGATATCAGCAACACAGTTTGATAACTATGTACAAAATCTTGCAAGAAATCCACTTATTCATCACTTGAGTACCGTGTCTTGCCAAGAAAAGGTGTATCAGAATAATCTCATCACATAACACCTCTCTGGCTGCATCAGCATCATCAGAAATTATCAAGCTTTAGATAATCTCACCTGAAGTGCCTTGCTAAGAACTCAGTTGTTAGAGATTTATCATCACCTAACTGCATTCTGGATGCACTTTTTCACCAGTTAGGTAATACCACTATTTCATCACCAATTTCTTGATCTGTTAATTCTTTAAAGTTGCAACATGGCTGAAGGAAATGATGACAATGCCATCTTTCCCACCTCTGTATCAAAATCCACCCAAACTCAATCCAATGTAACCCAAGAAATCCTTAAAACCATCATTAAACCGCAAACTCAACTTATCACCATCCCATTAGATGAAACAAATTATCTACTCTGAAAATTCCAGATTGAGACTGCAATTAGAGGTTATGAACTTGAAGAGTATGTTCTTGGAACATTAATTACCCCACCAAAATTCACTACAGATAGAGAAGGCAAACTAGTTGACAATCAAGAATATATAACTCATCAAAGACAAGATAGTTTGATCAGCTCTCGGTTGTTATCTTCGATTAGTGCAAGTTTACTGTCACGGTTAATTGGATGCAAAACAACTTATGAAATATGGCATACAATTGAGCAAGCGTTCAGCTCTCAATCTGCAGCAAGAATTATGCAGTGCAAAAGACAACTGCAGAATTTAAAGTAAGACAATTTGTCCATGAGAGGATACTTGTCAAAAGCCAAAACACTATGTGATCAATTAGCAAGACATAAAGTCACTGATACTGAGCAAATACTATCATTACTGAGTGGGTTAGATGAAGAGTATGAAGCAGTAGTGATAGTAATATCATCTACAGAGAAACTGCCAACATTACAGTATGTTCACTCTATATTGCTTGCACATAAAGGTAGATTAGAGTAAAAGAAGTCTGCAAATCTGGAGTACTCAACAAATTATGTCACTAATAACAGAGGCAAGAATCAAGAAAAGAACGACAGCAATAGAAATCAGTCAAGCAGCAGTCAGAGAGGTGGACAGAATTACAAATTTAGGGGAAGAGGTGGTAGATGGAGTAATAATAGCAATAATAACATATCAAGATGTCAAATTTATGAGAAGTACGGTCATACAGCAAGCAGGTGCTATTTCAGGTTTGATGCTAACTATACACCATCTCAACAAAATGTTACCAATTCAAGAATGCATAATCCAAGTGCAAACATGATGAACACACAACAAGAAAGCACGGGTCACTCAGAAAATGCAGGCAATGACATAGCAAAAATAGAAGACATACAAGATGACTGCTGGTATCCAGATTCTGGAGCAACCAATCAAGTTACCAACAATTTTAGCAATATAAATCTTGGAAACAAGGAGTACAAAGGTAAACATTTGCTATATATGGGTAATGGTCAGCCATTTCACATCACACACACTGAAAATGCAAGTGTTAAAGGTGCAAGGCAACTCTATCTTAACAGTTTATTGAGAATTCCTTTAATTAGAAAAAATTTAATGAGTGTCTCACAATTTTCAAAAGATAATAATGTATATTTTGAATTTCACTCAAAACATTGTTTAGTAAAAGATGTACTAACCATGGTTTTAAATCTCCTATATATCGCCCGAGATCTCCTTTTCACACTTAAACGAGACGAGACATCAAATCTCCTCCATATCTCTCTCGACACTCATCTCGTCCAAGATGTTCAAATCTCACCCGAAATATGAATCAAAATCTCAATCCGAGATCTCATCCGAAATTAGACATTTTTCTTATTTTGCATAATATTTTTTATTTTCATATTGATTCAAATGAAACCACTCAATCCAATTATAATTTACCAACTTTTTGAACATATTCTTTACTTTTTATCTTAATGAGTCATATCGGAAGGTTTTACTTCTTTATTATGTTCAAATAAAAGGATATTATTCAATCATTACCAAATCAATTAAGCTAATCAAGCTACTACTCTTCTAAAAATATTCTTTTTTCCATGTAAATCAAGCATGTTATCATTTTTATTTTTACTAAGAAAGTTATAACCTTTAGATAAATTTTTGACACATAAGTACATCCAAGATATTCCCGAGACGTATTATAAGACCCGAGATGTCAATCCGAGATGTACACCCGATATGTACTCATCTCGTTCGAGATCTCCCCCGATACGAGATAACTTGTGTAAAAATTCCGAGAGAAAACGTGACCGAAATCCGATATTTAAAACCTTGGTACTAACAAAGGAAATTCTTTTGCAAGGTAGAGTGTAAGGGATTATACAAATTTGATGTTGCAAAATCAAGAAATTTTGAAAGTAAGGAAAACTGGTGTAATATGTATGAATTAAAACCAGTTGAAAATTATAAGAAGTATGATGTTTGGCATTTTAAAATGGGACATCCCAATATGAAGATTGTAAAACATGTTTTGAGTAGAGACAATAATATTCATATTGATAATATCCCTGCATCTTATACCTGCATATATTACCAAATGGGCAAAAGTCACAAACTTGCATTTTCAGATTCTGAAACTAAATATGATTATGGTTACAAATATTATATTTCATTTATTGATGCATTTTCTAGATATGTATGGATTTATTTTTTTAAAATCAAAATCCGAGACTTGCAATGCAATGATGCAGTTCATAGCAGATGCTAAAAAGCAAACAAACTGTCAGGTAAAAATTATACAGACTGATGCTGGCAAAGAGTTTTTGCCACTCAAAGAATATTTTCAAAAGAAAGGAATAAGTCAGAGGACAACATGTCCACATACTTCTGAACAAAATGATCTTATTGAAATGAAACCCAGACATATTGTAAAGACGGGACTAACTCTTTTTGCACAAGCATCTCTACCTCTAAAATTCTGGCCTGATGCTTTCTCAACAGCTGTATACCTCATCAACAAATTACCAACTAAAGTACTAAAATTCAAAAGTCCAATGGAGGTGTTGACAAAGATCAAGCCAGATTATCAAAGATTAAAAGTGTTTGGATGTCTGTGTTTCCCTTATCTAAGGCCATACAAGACACACAAGTTAGAATTCAGATCAGCACCATGTACATTTTTAGGATATGCAACCAATCAAAAAGGGTATAAGTGTCCTGACAGCAATGGTAGAATGTACATATCAAGACATGTGATATTCAATGAACTTGAATTTCCATTCATCAAATCAGAAATCAAAACAACTCAAAAGTTATATAACCCAAAGTATTCAATACCTCCAATACCTGAAATGATCATACCAGTTGAAGGTCAAATTGCTCAAGAGAAAAGTAATACTTGTCCACAACACACAATGCTCAGCAATGAGCCAGGTCATGAACAAGGTGAAGCATCAAAAGTTCAAGTCATGCACCACAGCAAAGCAACACTGGTCCATCAGATCACTACCAAATATTGGATGATTATAAATCATCCAATACTCAGCAAGAGACCACAGTGATCAACAGAACTCGGCAGTCTGCTCCTACAAATACCAATCATCATATGATAACAAGATCAAAAGTGGATTATTTAAACCAAAAGCATACAATGCAGAGCTGGAAAATAAGGAACCAAGCACTCATCAGGCAATGCAACATGAAAAGTGGAAAGCAACCATGAAAGAAGAATATGATGCATTAACAAGAAACAAAACTTAGGATCTTGTTCCATCACCAAAACACAAAAATATTATAAGGTGCAAATGGACATACATGTTAAAGAAAAATCCTGATGGTTCAATTCTTAAGTACAATGCTAGATTGGTGGCAAAATGATATTCACAACAAAATGACTTTGATTTTAATGAAACTTTTTCACCAGTTCTGAAACCCTCCACCATTAGAATTATCCTAACTTTTGCCTTGCATAAGAATTGAACCATTAAGAAATTAGATGTAAATAATGCCTTTTTGAATGGTATTTTGCAGGAGGAGGTCTACATGGAGCGACAACTTAGATTCAAACAAAAAGGCAACGAGAGACTGGTGTGCAAACTGAATAAAGCAATCTATGAACTCAAACAAGCACCAAGAGTGTGGTTTGACAAGCTGAAATCAAAATTAGCCAAGCTTGGCTACAACTCAACAAAATCTGATAACTCACTTTTTACTAAGATTTCCAATAACACTGTTACTTACATATTAATTTATGTTGATGATTTTATAACCACATGTAATAGTGAGTTGGAAATCAGTAGAATCAAACAACACTTGAACAAAGAATTTTCAATTAAAGGCTTGGGGGAACTAAACTACTTCTTTGGTATAGAGGTCAAGAAGACATTAGACACTGAAATGCATCTAAATAAAAAAAGTACATCTCAGAAATACCCGTGAGAGCAAAAATGGACAAGGTTAATCCTCTTCCTACACCAATGACAAGTAGTTTACACTTATCAAAGAATAAAGGAGAGCCAATAGAAAATGATAAACGGTACAGAAGCATGGTGGGAGCATTGCAATATGCTACAATAACCAGACCAGCCATATCATTTAGTGTGAATAAAATAAGCTAATTCATGCAAATGTCACTAGATGAACACTGGAAGGCAGTTAAAAGAATATTAAGATATCTCAAAGGAACCATAAATTAGGGTTTAGTTCTACAAGCAAGCAAACCATTAAACATCAATGGCTATGCTGATGCAGACTGGGCAACTGACTGTGATGACAAAAGATCAACAACTGGTTATTGCATTTTTCTAGGGAGAAATCCAATATCATGGTGTGCAAAGAAATAACCAACAATTTCTAGATCAAGTACAGAAATGTTGCTAGCACAACAGCTGAAATTATGTGGATAGAATCTCTATTAAGTGAATTACAGATTAAGACCAACAACATAGCAACCATTTGGTTTGACAATCTCAACGCAATTTCACTTACAGCAAATCCAGTATTGCATTCAAGAACAAAGCATATGCAATTGGATCTATACTTTGTACGGGAGCAAGTTATAAAAGAAAAACTGAAAGTTAATCACATACCTTCAGCTTATCAAAAAGCATATATTCTTACAAAGGCATTGTCAAAGCAAAATTTTACCAGATTTAAACATGAGTTGGGTGTCGATGAAGCTAGCTTCAATCAAAGATCGAAAGCCTCAAATTACTTGCCAAACACTATCCAGCAGCAGAGAGAATCAAGGAATCGCAGTGCAGTGAAGTTCAAACTACATCACAACACAACATCGCTGATACAGATAGTAATTTTGGGTCACAAGCAACAAAAGTGAATTGAGGCTCTCTAGAGAAGAGAAGAACCTAATAAACCCTCATCAAAATGAAGATCTATTAGTTCGAAGCAATACCTTTTCAATTTGATAAATTCTGCAGTGATTTAGGGAGCTTCTCACAAACCCTAACCCTTGTTTGGGTTTGAGGGGGGATATTGGAGAATGCAAATGATACAAAGCCAAGTGGTTGAAGCATATATTTCTCATATTACAAGCACCATAGCAGCACATGGATACGGGTCTTAGGCCAAGCCCGTTTACAACTCATATTTACATTTTTTGTACACTATAAATACAAGAGTTGTATTAACGTTTTTATACATCAGTAATGTACAAAGCTTTTCATTCAATAAAAGAAGAATATTTCATTTCTTCAATTTCGATTAACCCATCAATAGAAACGTCACCTTAGAGAAACCTATGGAATATTCAAAGAGTGATGCAGCGCTTCGATAAGTTCTACATAATGATTCAAGATGAATGGTTTAAACCGCGAGTGATACCTGTCGAGATTAGTTCCACATCAGATAATTAATAAAATAATCCTATACAAATACTAAAAGACCACCCTTTACATCATCAATTGGTTTTGTGATATACGTGGTTCTCTAACATGGTATTAGAGTAGGTTTAATTTGTGAGCGCTTAATCGCCGCACTTGATCTTGAATGGATGAAAATCCAACTTCAAACGAATGAGTTATGAATCGATTGTCATTTTTTTCTCTTTAGTCTGTTTTGATAGATCATTACCAGTCGATAGTTACCGATCAATGGTTTGAAATGATCGTTTTTGACCTATTCTTTATCTCCACGGGTTGTACATAAAGTATTTGTAACATCCATAAGAACACAAGTTCAAACGCATATCCAGTTACTTGGGTTCTTTGCTAAATCAACTTTTGGCTTGTCGGCCAAACAGTTACTGATGTCAAATAGCGAATACATTGAACTCAAATTGTCAGCTACTTTCAGCCAGCCTAACTTACTACATATTCTACGCTGGTTAGCTGGGCAACGAAATATCTCAAATATCCACACGTGACTGTTCTCAACTTGATAATATTTTTGTGAATGAGGAATATCAGAAGTCCACGACATACACTTTTCATGAAAGACACAACTGAAGTTGAACTTTTGCAAGTAGCAGCACCAGTAGCCAAGTTGTATACCGGCTTCATTTTCACCAAGTCATCAATATAAGGAGAGAGAATGCATTTGACTTGGCGTGAAATGGTTTGCAATAAATTGCCTGTCTTATCCATTATCTTGCTTTGCTAGTACTAAGAAATGAAATATGAAAACGATTCGTGTTAATTTTGCTTTTAATATCTGAACATTCTAAAAAACATGTGATAAAATATCTCATTGATAACCTTCTTGCTTTTGTAATATTCTCAAATGTATCTATCACCTGCACATGCATGGCATAGTGTGTGCAAACGGTTTAATGTCCAATACTAACAAAAAACAATAATGAAGATCTGTACAAAACCTGAATTCGACTTGATCGGTTGTTACCATTTTGCATTCCTTGCTTCTTAGTAGAAATCAAATCAATATGTCGGTTAGCGGGCAATGACATATCTTATACATCCACGTATGAATGTAGTATAGTCTACTTGCAATTTTATATGTGAACGAGGAATATTAGGCGCGGCGTTATATACTTCTCACAAAAGATACAAATAGAGTTGCACTTTTGAAAGTAGTTGCACTAACCAAATTGCATACAAGTTTCACAATTTGGTGAAGTGACCAGTATAAGGGGAGAATATGCATTCAACCTCCCATGAAGTAGACTGCAATAATTTGCCAGTCTTATCCCCATTATCTTGCTTTAATTAAATTGCTAGCTAGGGAATGAAGTGGCAAAATGGTCCTGTTTATCTATGTTTTATGATATCCGAATGTTCCCTCTGGCTTGTTATAAAATATCTCGTAATGCCAAAAAATATAGAGTGCTACTGTTGAACCTATCATATCTTCTAAATATAACCCACGCCTTAATATTATCCGTACTCACCCAAAATTACCCATATTCACTACCTAAAATCTAAATTGAAAATAAATGCCACGTCCTCTTTTCTCATTTAAACATCAAAACATCCTACTTCCTCGTTTAAAAAAGTAGAAAAAAAAAGTGTTTTTCTTCTCAAAATGCATGACAAAACATGTATGTTTAACTCATGGATCAAAATTCCGGCGGAATTCCGGTTATTTCGGTGATTCCGTTCCGGTTCCGCTCATAGACGGAACAAAATCCAGTCTAAATTCCGGATTTGCTTTTCAAATATTGAAAAAAAATTGTAATAAATAAAAAAATACAACAAACATATAGTAATTAAAAAAGAAAAACAAATTAAACAGGACAATAAATAAATGGACAAAAATCATGTGTATGGACAAAAAAATTTGTTATACTTTCGTTAATTTACATCGAATCATAATAAAATTTTCAAAAATTGACCAAAATTTTAAAATCTCAAATAAACAATATATAATCTTAAACAATGGTTTTGTAATCAAAGTGTATTTTATATGTAATGTAAAAAATGTATTATAAATTTATGACAGTATTGGATATTTATTAGCGTAAATAGCAAATTAAAGCAAAAAATGTACCGAAATTAGAAAAACAGAATTAAAACGGAACTTCCGAAATTTCCGGAACGGAACCGAAAATTTTAAAATTACCAATGACCGGAACGGAAATGGAAAACGGAATTTCGAACCTTGGTTTAACTAGACAAACAGTGAACTAATGCTGACTATAATGAAACTTAAAGCGATGTTTAAAATTACAACCCAGATTTTTACCACTATTAAGTTGAATCAATTTCAAGCAACATCTTCCAAAAAAAAGAGGATTTTCTCTACTCATTATATACAATAATCATACCTATTTTAAAAAGCAAATCAATTTCAACACCAATAATCATCTCTTTTTATATCTATTTACTGAAAGGATTAAAAAAAAACAATGTGTAAAAATCCTTTGAGATGGATTTTTCTTTTAATCATATTTCGTCAATCTACCACTATAGCAAGATTGCTATTTAAGGTTTTGATTAGAATAATGATGGGAGGTTTAGGATTTAGGTAATGAAACAAAAGTTTAATTTGCAAATTATGTATCAGTGGGTATTTCTTGGTGGGTTCATAATGTTATATTTTTCAATCTTAGTTCACAAAAGGAAAAGGCATAATAGTATACATGGTCAGATATCATCATCACAACTAAAAAAACATTTCTCTTAAGAAATACCAACAAATTTAACATGCTGTTGTCATTACAGCCTAAATCGCGGCCATGTATGGTGAACAAATTGCTAAACATATATAATTTTACCTGTTCTGTAAGACTATGCGATATTGGGGTTGTTTACACAATTAAATTTAATCAAAATCCTGAAATTAAGGCTCTAAACGTGATATTGCCAACAAGGAAACTATAAGAATCCACTCATTGACACACGAAAAAAGAAATCCAAGGTTAAATTGTATGATTATGGGACCATGATATGTGGAGGCACAGTAGCTGAAAGAATACTGCACATATTATTGACATTAAGGTACAAAATATAAAATTTGTTTCATATTAGAAAACCTGAAATTTTGATGCAACATGTTTTAAAATATCATAAGTTTCAGTTTTCATTACACATCACATTCAAATTTAGAAATTTTACAAGTTGTAGATTAACTGGGTAAATTTTGGAAAGACAACGTTAACTTGATGTACATAGGAATTTATATGTCCGATGCTGTAACCATAGCTCGAATACTCGAACACTTCACATAACAATTTGGTAGCTCTGTTGGGTCATTAAGACGTAGAAGTGTGGATAAGATATGCAAGTTGCCTAACAAAAAAAATCTTATTTGAGTTTCAATTCATATCAATACAACTAATCAATTATTCATAGGGTTCATTTCCCAATCTATAAATAGCCTAACCTCCATTCATTCCAAAACATCTAAAATCCATTTTATACACTTCTAAAGTTAAAACCATATCACTAATGGCCTCTTTCTTTAAATTCGTATTCACCCTCGGTCTTCTTTACATTGTAAGCTTAAAAGCATGCCTAGCTTCAAGAATTCTCGTACAACAAACATCAAACAGTGAATACATAAAAACGAAATGTGGAGCAACAACATACCCATCGCTCTGCTACACTTCCCTTTCTTCATACGCAAGCACCATCAAAAGCAACCCAATGCAGCTGGCGCACACTTCACTCTCTGTAACACTAGACAGTGCACGTGCTTCCTCCACTGCCGTGAAGGACATGTGTGCAGCAGGGGGCATGGGCCATGGGGTAGCAGCAGCCATGAAAGACTGCATGGACACCATGAAGCAGTCAGTTGAAGAGCTTAAGGACTCCATGTGTGCAATGGATAATATGAAAGGCAAAAATTTCGCATTTCAACTAAACAACATTCAGACTTGGGTCAGCGCAGCACTCACTGATGACAATACGTGCATGGATGGATTTTCAAGTAGAACCATGGATGGCAAAATTAAGAGTGCTGTCAGGAGTCGTGTTTTGAATGTGGCGCAAATGACGAGTAATTCACTGGCTCTTATCAATGCCCTTGTTCATCCTCGTTAGAGCTTTAGATGTTTGCATGCTAGCTGCCTGTGGTTTTAGAGTTAAATATCTTCCATGTACTCTTCAGTTCCGACCATATATTATGTATATACTGCACTGTAATTTATGATGAGATTGTTCTATTGTTTTTATTTTACTACTGCGGTGCAATTTATGATGAGATTCCCCAAGCGACAAAGTGATGTAGTAAATATGCGGGGTTTGGGTCCTTTTAATTTTGTGTTTTTTTCCCAACTCTTGGAAAATTCATCTGTGCATCGCTTTGATTTATTTTCTAGCTCTTTCATTGTTTTTAAAATTTTGTTAAGAGATAATAAATAGATTATTTATGTGTATGTAGAACATAAGTTTTAACATTAGCACTATTCAAAACTGATTCATGTGATCTTCAAATCAATGAAGATCTACAGTGAAAGAATATCCCATGATTATAAACATAGTTCATTTCATGGATGGCAGGAAATGTTAGCACTTTTGATTAAACTAATGTATCAATATTGAGTTAGAGTTCTTTACTCTTTAATGGATTTCGACAGGTAGATTTGGTCATTCATTCAACCAAGAAAAATCTAGCTATCCCGGTTAAATTATACTCTATACAATTATTCTTTCTCATTTTTCATCAAATTTGTGGTATCAAATCTACTCAACCAAATTACATAGAACCTAAATTATACATATGAAAGAATATGTTTGAAGAAGGAAATATAATGGAAGCATAGATAATTGAAAGGAGCAGCGATAAAACTGAAGAAAAAGAACTGGTTCTTCAATTTCCTTACTCGTCTTTTCCTTGAAAAAAATAAATGAAATAGAAAATGGAATAGTGAGGAAAAGGAAAAGGCTCTTACATCTGTATTTAGTATTTATATTTACATACTCAATAATAGGATTTGGATCTCCTTCTTATAAACAGTAGGGTATGGGGTGTAAGTTTTAAACTGGTAATGGAATGAATTACTAATATTATTTTCTAACTGGGTAAATATAATTATGAGATAATGCAAAGTATAGGCCTGCAAAAAAGAAAAGGACAAAAAAAAAAGATATTGACGGAGAGCATCATGTAAAAAGAAGTATATGCATCACGGTCTATAAGTTACATAAGAACTATTTGCGTTTTGTTCTTCTTGATTTTGTGACTATTTATATGCTTTTGATTGTTAAATAAAAAAGCATCATTGAAAAATTAGGGGCGTTACATGCACATAAAATATGTGGACTTTTTATACTAAGAGACTGCAGGAAGGAGATATTTCAGTGTTGAGTCATTAACCTATATATTTAGCACTACCACTACTTAAAACCAACTATTTGACCTTGTTAGAAATCAGATATGATTTGTAATGAAGATATAATTTGTATTGATATTGATCAGAATTCTCAGATACAAAAATACAGAAAGTAACAAGTATTTATACAGAAAATAGAAACCGGGCTAGGCCCATTAACTCTGGTAATCCACGTCTTAACACTTTAGTCTCTGTGTGCCCTTGGATCTTGCATGATCTGATGGTTCAGGATGAAGGAGAGCTAATGCTTGGATAAAACATAGTTTGTGTTATTTCGTTTCCTCAGATAGCCGCCCTCAATCTTATCTAGGGTTTTCTCGTTTCCCCCTTTCTCTTCTTCGTCTTGTAAAACTTTCAGCTCCTCTTTCAATCTGATGAAATTTTTGGCTGAGAGAGCCTTAGTTAAGATGTCGGCACGTTGATAGTACGTAGGAACGTGCCTTACGTCCAATTTTCCAGCTTCAGTTCGCTCGCGTACAAAATGCAAATCAATCTCGATGTGTTTTGTACGCGAGTGTTGAATGGGGTTGGCGGAGAGTGAAATAGTGCTCAGATTGTCGCACCACACGATTGGCTTTCTTCGAAGGTTGAACCCTAATTCTGATATTAGGGTTTCTATCCAAGTTATTTCGGCAGTGACGCTTGCGAGTGACCTGTACTCTGCCTCCGTGCTAGAGCGTGATGTAGTCGCTTGCTTTTTCGTGCACCATGAAATCGGATTTGGTCCAAGAAATACACAATATCCGGAGGTAGATCTGCGGTCATCCACGTCGCTTGCCCAATCTGCATCACTGTAAGCATTTATATTTATGTCATTGCAAGCTTTTAAAGATAAGCCATGATTTTGGGTCCCTTTTAAGTATCGAAGGATACGTTTAACTGCTTTCCAGTGTTCGTCGAGAGGATTTTGCATGTGTTGACAAACTTTGTTTACACTGTAGCAGATGTCAGGTCTAGTTATAGTGACATATTGTATAGCACCGACAATGCTTCTGTATTGTTTAGTGTTTTCGATAGCTTCACCTCTGTGTTTTGATAAATGCAAGTTAGTGATCATAGGAGTGGGTAAAGATTTGGCTTCATTCATGTTGGCTCTTTTGAGAATTTCACCAATGTATTTCTTTTGCGATAGAAATAGTTCTGACTTGGATTTTTTTGTAACTTGTATACCCAGAAAGTAGTTTATATCCCCTAGATCCTTGATGGCGAATGTTTTATCGAGCAGCTGTATTGTGTTTATGATTTCACTGTCATTGTCACCAGTAATAATGATATCATCCACGTAGACAAGTAGGTAAATGATATTACCATTATTCTTCATATATAATGAATTGTCTGATTTGGTGGGAGTGAATCCAAATTTCAAAAGTGTTGCTTTCAGTTTTTCATGTCATGACCTTGATGCTTGTTTTAAGCCATAAATGGCTTTGTGTAGTCTGCATACTTTATTATCTTATGTGATGTATGCTTCTGGTTGCTGCATAAAAACTTCTTCATGAAGGTCTCCATTTAAAAAGGCATTGCACACATCTAGTTGTCTAATTTTCCTATTTTTGCATAAAGCTAGAGTTAGCATAAGTCGAATGGTGGTTGGTTTTACAACAGGAGAGAAAGTTTCGTTGAAATCGAATCCAAACTGCTGTGAATAGCCTTTTGCAACCAGTCTGGCTTTGTGCTTGGCTATGCTGTCATCAGCATTTTTTTAATCTTGTAAGTCCACTTGCATCCCACAATGTTTTTGTGCTTTGGTTGATTAACCAGGCTCCATGTTTGGTTCTTTATGAGTGCATGATATTCCTCATCCATGGCTTTTTTCCATTCATCATGTTTGATGGCTTGTTCATAACTTTGTGGTTCTGCATTGCTGGTAGAAGCTGAGTAAATTTTTGGTTTAAAAATTCCACTTTTTGACCTTGTTGTCATATGATGACCACTAGCTGGGACATTTTGTTGTTGATCCTGATCATTTTCACTTGACATGTTTTCTGATATTTCATTTTCATTGGGTGTGTTGTTTCCATTGCTATCAGTTTGTTGTGTGTCTTCATATGGTTGAGGTAGCATGTCTGAATATGAGTTGTCTGAACTGCATTCTGACCTTGTATCTGAGGCACATTTTTCTGTTGAGGTTTGATCCTTATCATTCTTGTTTGTGGTGAAATGTTTAGACAAGACTGGAATGGGTTGAACTGTAATGTTTGATGCATCTGATTTTTTTTTGTACTAACACCTTTTTCTGCAAAAGGGAATATGTATTCATTAAACACGTGTCTTGAAATATAAATTCTCCCTTTGTTGTCTAGAAATTGTAGCCTTTTTGATTGTTAGTATAACCCAAGAAAGTACAAGGACTTGACCTTAAACTTAACTTGTGTCTATTATAAGGCCTAAGATATGAAAAACAAAGACACCCAAAAGTTTTCAAAAAATCATAATTGGGTTTTATGCCATAAAACTTCTCATAGGGGCACATGTCCTTTAAGATTTTAGTGGGCATTTTGTTTATAAGGTAAACTGATGTGTAGAATGCATCACTCCAGTATTTCATGGGCATAGAAGCTTGTGACATTAGTGTTAGACCAGTGTCTACTATATGTCTGTGCTTTCTTTCAACTAACCCATTTTGTTCTGATGTATGAGGACATGTTACTTTATGAAAAATGCCTTTTTCTTGGAAAAAATCTTTAAGAGGTAAAAACTCTTTTCCTCCATCACTCTGAAATTTTTTTACACTATGATTAATTTGTTTTTCCACAAGTGTAATAAACTGTTTTACTATGCTGGAGGTTTCAGATTTTGATTTAAGGAAGAATATCCATGCATACCTAGAATAAGCATCAACTAAAGATAGATAATACCTGTGGCCAAGAGATGAGTCATGTGGTGCTAGACCCCATAGGTCTGCTGCAATCAGATTCAATGGCTGACTGTGCACTGTTTCAGACCTAGCAAATGGTAATTTTTGTATTTTGCCAATCTGGCAGTGTGTGCAAATTTCAGAAATAGGTATATCATCAAATTTTACTTTATTATCTTTCAGAATCCTTTTTACAATGTCATTACTGGGATGTCCCAGTTTCTTGTGCCAACATTCAAGAACATTTCCCTTACTTAACATGCTAGTATTAACATGATTACACCAGTTTCTCCCTATATGGCCTTTATTCGACTTGATGGAAGTGAATTTGTATAAGCCTTTGTCCAAACTACCCTGTAACAATATGTTTTTGTTTAGTAAATCCCTAACTAAGCAAAAATTAGGGTGAAACTCGAAGTACACATTATTGTCGTTGGCAAATTGAGAAACACTTATCAAGTTTTTCTTGATTTTGGGTACTCTTAATAAGTTGTTTAAAAATAATTCCCTCTTACCTATAATATTGCCAATTCCAACATGTGATATACTTATAGCTTCACCATTACCCACATGTATAGCTTCCATACCTGAGTAGTTTTTGTTGCCAAGATTCAAGTTTTGAAGGTTGTTGGTGACATGATTTGTTGCTCCTGAATCTGGGTACCAGTCTTCGATGTTTAGATCTTCTGATTTGACCAAGTCATCACCATTGTTGCCTTGTGTCTTGAAGCCATCACTATTGGTCTTTTGTTGATTTATTTGACCCATGTTGACATTGGGCACCTTTTGACTTGACTGTCCTATGTTAAATTCAGAATTGAATATGAAATAACACTTGTTGGCTACATGACCAAACTTCTCACATATTTGACACTTCACTCTGTTATTATAGTTGTTTCTGCCTCTGCCTCTTCCTTTTTGTGGTTGATTGCTTCTTTGTTGTTGACTGTTAGATTTTGAGTTCTGGCTTTGTGTGGGTCTCTGCTGATTCTTGTTTCTTGAATTGAAACCAGATGCATAGTTGACTGTCATTTCTGATTGTATTGCCTTTCTTTGCTCTATTCTACCTTCATAAGCAATAAGAGCAGACTGCGCATATTGTAAGTATGGAAGTGTCTTTTGTGATGCAATAAAGGTAACCACTGATTCATATTCTTCATCTAGACCATTAGTTATAGTGATGATTTGTTCACTGTCTGATATCTTGTGACCTACAGCACTTAGTTTATCACATATGTTCTTGATTTTAGCAAGATAGTCCCTCATGCTCATATCATCTTTTCTTGCACTTTGTAACCGTCTCTTGTAATGCATTATCCTTGCTGCTGATTGTGAATTGAAAATCTGTTCAATACATGACCATATTTCATGAGAGGAATTACATCCAGCAACTTGTGACAGTAGACTAGCACTTATAGAAGATAGTAGCCATGAAGATAATAGACTATCTTGTTTTTGGTAGTTGGCATATTCTGGGTTGCTAACTGCATTTCCCTCTTTGTCTTTCTTCATGACAGGTGGGATGAAGATTGTGCCCTTGATGTAATCTTGAAGGCCATGTCCTTTCAAGGCTGTGTCAATTTGGTACTTCCATAAGATGTAGTTATCTTCGTCGAGAGGGATGGTTATAACATTGCTCTTGAGTTTGACAAGGGATGGTGCAGTTTCCCTTGCTTCATTTCTTGATGTTGCTGACGTTATGTCATCTTCAGATCCATTGCAGAAAACTGATAAGAACTGATTATTACCTTGTTTCTTGAACATGAGAAGGAAGATTTTGACTGTTGCAGCCAGAAGCGGATATGAAGGCGGAGTTCTGATCTCTTCTTGGCGTGGCACAGTTGGGATGATGGGATACTGGTGCTACGCTTGATCATAGAAGTTAACTCCCCAGTGATGAGAATATAATCTGAGGGGAACGAAGCAATACTTCGTCTCTGTGGTGATCAGCGAAATGAAAGTGCCTTTAGGCGATTAGCTCTGATACCATGTTAGAAATCAGATATGATTTGTAATGAAGATATAATTTGCATTGATACCGATCAGAATTCTCAGATACAAAAATACAGAAAGTAACAAGTATTTAAACAGAAAATAGAAACCGGGCTAGGCCCATTAACTCTGGTAAACCACGTCTTAACACTTTAGTCTCTGTGTGCCCTTGGATCTTGCATGATCTGATGGTTCAGGATGAAGGAGAGCTAATGCTTGGATAAAACATAGTTTGTGTTATTTCGTTTCCTCAGATAGACCTTCATATAAGCAATAACGAAATCTAGTTCGGTTATATTGCATATGAATACATACTATCTTATTTCATGTATGGAACACTAAAATCAACATCATCCTGCTTGTAACAACATGTTAGTTGTTTAAACATGTACCCTATCCTGAGGCACTGGCTTAATCTTCCAAAAAAAGCGTTTCTGAATTTGGCAAGATAAACACCATCTCTAAGTAATGGGAGAAGAAATTCACAGACTATAGGTAAATGGATCAATGGTAACTGATCTTGATGGCCAAAAAGTAAAAGTAGAAAGACACTAGAAGGAGGGCTTGAACCTCCGACATTGTGGTTAACAGCCACACGCTCTAACCAATTGAGCTATTCCAGCCTGGTTCCTAAGAGATCAAATCAGGTTATATCAATTACGTTTGAACCTCACCATTAAAAGCAAACCTAATCGTGTTCATTTTATTCTCTCCCGTCATCTGTATTAAACTGGATGGTGGCTAAAGGAGGAAATAATTTGGATATGGAAAAGGGACAGGGTGGAAACTGAAAATAGAAAAATCGTCAATGAAAAATATATATATTTGAACATAGTGTCTTTAAATTTACTTCTTTGTTTTTCATAGCTATGGATTTTTTTTTAATTATTTTTTTTATAATGAAAAATTACATGTGCAAACACATATTGACCATTTTTTATTTTTTATTTTGTGAGAACCAGAACAGGAAAACAATCCCAGCCTATAAATAACCATAACATTAAGAATTTACACAGTTCACGCCACCTTACAACAAAAATACAGACACAGTACCACAACCAAAAGATAAAGACACACAGTACTACATACTACTAATAGCAACACAACTACCACCACTGAACAGCCAAAATACAACAGCTAACATGCATACTGAACAACTAACATCAAACATAGCGGAGGCGATCATTAATCATTTGTCGTATGTTGATCATTTAATGATTTTTGTTAAAGCCGATCATATAAGTGCAAAAGCTATCATAAAAGCGTTTGAAGCTATGGGAAAAAAAAATTGCAGGACTTAATATTTATCAACTCAAATCTAAGTTGTCATTCAGTGTGGGCAGCAGGGAAAAAATAATCCGATAAGCGATATTTTGAACATGAAAGAAGGAAGTCTACCTGTTTCCTATCTCGAAGTCCCCCTCCCCTATCTTCAAACTTTTCAAAGTATCTGGTCTGTTTGCGAAATATCAAGAAATGCAAGGCAGTAAAATGCTACCAATAGTAACAAGAACTGATCTAATTAATTCAGTGATTAACTCTGTGGTTCTATATTGGTTGATGACTTGTCATATTTCCCTATGCTACTATTGATAAAATCTGTAAATTGTGTGTAGATATTTTGTGGGGTGGGTAGACATTGTGAAGGCAATAATTAGTGGACTATATCTACGAAGATTAATAGTTTAGGACATTCAAATTATTTTTAAGGAGCTTAGAAAAAGGTTTACAGTTCACTGAAGGAGTGATAGCTAATGGGGATACTATGAACTATTGTTTGATCTGTAGATAAATGGGAAATTTTAGGGAATGCGTATGGCACCAAACTTGTTAATTATACTATAGCTAGGCAGGGCCTGAATCCTAGCCTACTGCCTCAACATAGAACTGAAAGGCACATGAAATCAAAGAGGTGCAAATTGAAAACAAGTTGCTGCTGAGTACTGGCTAACGGAAGGAACCCCTAAGGGTTTCTCACTGCACTCAGCTTGGACTGTCTAAGAATATTAATCAGACACAAAAGATGGTGTTACATAACTCGACAACCAAATTAATCATTTTGTGCATACAAAACTATATCAAACATGTTAGATACAAAGGATTAACTACTGTAATGAGGAAGAGATATCAATCCCAAGTGTTTACTATAAGATGTGGTATATGCAACGAGAGATCACTTCCTCTGTTAGTTTCCTTATAGATTAGTGCCTACTTGTAAATCCTAATGAGATTAAAATTGAAATGATCAACTAACATTACCTTCAACATCGAGGAGGAAGCTGATTTCATTGCCCGCAAATTCCACTACGAACACAAGATAGGTAATTTCGACAGACTTTGTTCCGACCTCGGTGTGGCATGTGTGGATGGAAAGGACGATCGTCTTCGAGAACCGTTGCAGAACGAAGTACGTCAGAGCAAAACCTCATACAAGTTGAAATATGTCAAATGATGACGGAATCGAAGAGAAACTGGCAATTTGAACCTCGAGTACAGCTGAGGAACTGGCTTTTGTCAACATTTGGGACATTCGGAACAGTAATACTGGTTACGTGAACGTCGTGAAGTCGACCCGACGTAACAATTTCGGTAGAGGCATTGATTTGGAATTTGGAAAAACATTTGACTTGCCTCCGATGTTTTACCTTGGTACTCAAAAGTGTTGGTGGATATTTCTAGATTTTTGGTGAAATGCAGAGCGGTGGTATAATCAAATCTATAGAGATCGCTTCACTTCCTTAGGACGATATTTGTCATCACTACTCATTTAAACAAACAGATGAGTGCTGTAAATTAAGAAAAATCGTCTTTCAAGATACAATGGAGTCAAGATGGTTATTCCTTTTAGTCGATTGCGATAGCATTGTCGAAACCGATTCAAACAATCTTCTGAACTGATCGCAGTGACAAGAGCATCAAATTTGTGATTCGAAGTATCACAAAACCGAAATGATTTGAAAGAAAGAAAAGAGGCGAAGAGAAGGAGATCTGATTTGCAATACCTTTCAGGCGTTTCTGATTCGCAACATCTTTCAGGCGTTTCTGATTTCAAGAAGAAGAAAGTGTATAGGAACACTTTCCAGATGTTGCAAATTTGTAAGGAGAAGAAAAGTCAACTGAAACAGAGTACGGATGTTGCCATTTATAGTTGTGAAGAGGTGTCTTTTCGTTTGTAACAATCGCGTCTTTCTACCAAACGACGTTTCCTTTCATTTGAATTCAAACGTCCCATACTACCATTTCAACAGTCGCATTTCCCACTATTTCTGTCCATTCAAATTCAAATTCTGGTCTTTGTTAACGAGTTTTAATTTGACCCGTTTTAACTAAAAGATTTCTGCCATCCAAACTCGAACCGGCACAGTTCGGTCGGTTGGACGACGGCGGCGCGCGCGTGTATGGTGGTTATGCATGGCTTTCTTCCTCACAATAGAGCAAACATTTTGGTGCTCAAAGGGCCCAACATTCCTTTGAGAAACTTATATTTAAAACTAATATAGTTTTTTTTAATTCCATGATGTGGGACTATTCAAATTTCCATCATCTCTCTTCTCTTTCTCTTCTTCTTTTTTAAAAACAAAACAACTTACACTAAAATTTTATACAAAATTTCACTAACAATCCTCCACCAAATTGTAATAAAATTTCTCTTGTCATATGTTGTAGAAAAACCTATACATAAGTAAAGATGTCTTGTGGACTTAAACCTATACATAGTGATATCCTATCAAAGCACTCCAAGATGGAATGGTTGACTAAGTATTGAACCAACGATCCTATGCGACATACCGGATGTGTTTCAAACACTCGTTTTCTTTTCTTCGGATAGTTCATTAGCCGACACGTGGATTGGCCTTGTGTCTATATCTTGGTTTCATGAAATGCCCTTAGAGACTTAAGTCATAGTCTCGCAGAAGGCGGCACCACCTTCATGCATTCATATAGGTTTATTTCAAGTGCCCTATAACTATACACTTCAACAATACTTCTGTCATAAACCTATTAAGTACTAAGTAGTACAATCATCACTACATCATTATAGATACCAAGCACTCTTCTTGGAATGGATGTAATATTAGCTGTTCAGATCAATATTATAATGTTTCAAATCATATCATATAATATACTTTTGCTCATTGAACTCAAGATAATGAATTTCATTATGTTGAGTTTTCCATCATAGGTGATTTTTATGTTGGCTTTAAACCCATTCCTTCTTATGTTTTCAACACCAAATCTCTTGCAAGTCCTTTTGTAAATGGATCAATCAAGTTTTGGCAAGATCTCACGAAATCTATGGTTCCATCAGTGAGCATTTGCCTCATCACACTGTCCAATATGCCTAGATTTGCCATTATATACTGACTATATGCTCTCGATAGTGTTGCTTGACTATCACAATGCACAGATATCAGAGGCATTGGCCTTGGCCATATAAGAATTTCTAATAGCAAATTTATTAATCATTCTGCTTCTTTACTACGAGAAGCCAGTGCTATAAATTCAACAACCATGGTAGAATCTTGCAATACACGTTTATTTCTTTGAGGCCCAGGATATTGCTCCTCCACCAAGAGTGAATATCCATCCATTGGTTGATTTATTATTATCCTCCCTTCCAGTGTTCCAACTAGCATCCATGTATCCTTCTATTACACTTGGATACCTACTATACAATATACCATAGTTCATGGTTCCTTTTAAATATTTTAAAATTCTTTGTACAGCTAGCCAGTGAGTATGACTAGGGTTACTAGTATATCTACTCATTTTGCCAACATCATAGACAATATCTGGTCTTGTGCAAGTCATGGCATATATTAGATTACCAATAACTTTAGCGTACTCTAGTTGATCTATTGATCCACCGGTATTAGAATGTAGTTGCATATTTAGGTCAAATGGGGGTGCTTAACAGCTTGTAATCAAATTGATTAAACCTTTTTAGAATTTTTACTATGTAATTAAGACTGGGTAATGACCAACCCTTCTGCTATTTTATGATTCTTATTCTTAGAATCACTTCAGCTTCCTTCATACCTTTCGTGTCAAAACATGAAGATAGAAATCTTTTCGTTTCTTCAATACTCGAGGTATCGGTCCCAAATATCAACATATCATCAACATAAAGGCATATAATTACACTATTATGAGCACAAAATTTGCTATAGGTACATTTGCCCGATTCATAAATCCTAAAACCATTTGGTACTATGGTTTTATCAAATTTCTCATGCCATTGTTTTGGTGCTTGTTTAAGATGGTAAAGCGATTTAATAAGTTTACATACTTTACGTTCTTGTCTAGGTCCATTTAAAATGTAGTCTTGAGGTCCATTTGATGAATTTTAAATTTATAAATAGATGTTAATGCAATCATTGTTCTAATAATTGAATTCTAGCTATAGGTGCATATGTATCAAAATAATCTATTCCTTCTTTTTGAGTAAATCCCTTAGCAACTAATCTAGCCTTAAAATTTTATAGCGTACCATTTGCTCTTAATTTCTTTTTAAATATTCACTTACATCCTATTGGTTTAGAACTAGAAGGTAAGTCTACTAATTTCCATGTTTGATTTTCCATAATAGAATCCATTTCATCATTATAGCTTCTTGCCAAAATGTTGAATCCTGAGACTTTATGGCTTTAGTATATGTTAAAGGATCTAAATCTATGGTTGTAGAAACGTTGACTTTATGTCTAATACCATCTCTTGATCCTTCAGCTAAATAAGTGATAAAATCTGGTCTAAATGACTTTTCAGTTCTCATTCTTTTACTTCTCTTAAGAGTTTCACCAGTTTCATCGTTATTTTCTTGAATGTTCTCAAATTCATGAATATTTCAGTGACCTCCACCATTTCACGAATAGGTGTATTAACCTCCACCGTTTCGCTAATAGATTGATTGAATGAAATAGATGCGAATCTATTTTCATAGAACACCACATTTCTAGATTCTATTATTGTGTTTACCTCAATCAAATTGTTAGGTTCTTTTATTAGAAACCTATAACCCTTGCTGTGTTGAGCGTATCCTAAGAAAATATACTCAATGCTCTTTTGTTCTAATTTTCTAATTTTTGGTTCAAGTAATCGAACAATGGCTCTACAGCCCCAAACTCGATAATAATCAAGATTTGGCAAAGGCACTATAGAACCCCCATTCACTTTTGGAAAGATTCTCACTTTAGTTCATGTTTTTCATATACTTGATATTTGTAAGAATTTGGTCTTTGGATACCTTCTTAACAAAGGAGAATTCAAGGTAGTGTATGAGTCTGACAAATTAGTATTATCCAAGAACATAAAGTTCAATGGATAGGGATATTCTTGTAATAACATGATTAAGTTATGAATTTAATAAAGAAAGCTTCTTCTTGTGTCGTTGATTCTATAGATTTATGGCATGTTAGATTAGGACATGTTAATTATGGTTCACTTAAAAATATGAATAAGTTAGAATTAATTTTTAATTGCAATTTTGAATCCATCTCTAAATGTGAAATTTGCATTTAAGTGAAGATAGATAGAAAATCATTTAAATCTATAGAAAGGAAGACTAGTCTGCTTGATCTTGTATATAACGATGTTGGTGATTTAAAAGGTCATACAACATATGGTGGAAATAAATTATATGTCACATTTATTGATGGTTACTCTAGACATTCTTATGTTTATTTAATGAAATCAAAAGATGATGTCTTTGATAAATTTAAAATTTACAAGGCTGAACTTGAAATGCAATCAGGACTTAAAATAAAAGTATTACATTCTAATCGTGGTGGTAAATATTTTTCAAATGACTTTACTTTATTCTGTAAAAAAGGATTAATTCATCAGTGTACTGCTTCTTATACCCCTCAACAAAATGGAGTCGCTGAAAGAAAAAATAGGACATTAATAGAAATGGTTAATGTTATGCTAATTAGTTCAAATTTACCTAACACCTTATGGAGTGATGCCATTTTATCTGCATGTTATATGTTAAATAGAGTTCCTTTGAAAAATAAGAATGTATCTCCTTATGAACCATGGTTTAAATGAAAACCTAACTTATCAAGACTTAAAGTTTGGGGATGTTTAGCATATGTTAGAAAACCAGATCCCAAAAGGCAAAATTAGAAAATAGAACATTTAAGTGTGCTTTCATAGGTTATTCTTATAATAGTATAACTTATAGTTTTATTATTCTTGATACTTTTGAAGTAATTGAGTCTATAGATGTAATTTTTTTTGAAAACAAGTATATAGCCCAACATAAAACTAGCGAGAATCCATTGACATCATCTAGTTCAGAACACACTGAAACTAATGATAACAATGATGAAGATTATACCTCTTCTCAAAACAACGAGAATGTTTCAGTACCTAAAGAGGATACTGAATGAAGGAAAAGTAAAAGAGCAAGGATAGAGAAAAACTATGGTCCTGACTTCATTACGTATCTTGTAGAAGGAATAAGAATGAAATTCTTAACATCACTAGATACGTAATGAATGTTAATGATGACTGAAAACTTATTCTGAAGCTATGATTGTTAGAGATGCTATTTTCTGGGAAAAAGCTATCATTGATGAAATGAACTCAATTTTGGTAAACCAAACTTGGGATTTGGTTGTTTGCCTCCTAGTTTAAACCAATAGGATGTAAATGGATATTCAAGAAAAAGTTGAATACTAATGGATCCATTGATAAATTTAAAGCCATATTAGTAGCAAAGGGTAATAAGCAAAGGTACAAAGTAGATTATTTTGAAACATACGCTCTTGTTGCTCGCATATCTTCAATTCGTTGTTTGATAGCACTTGCATCCATTCATAAATTTATAATACACAAAATGGATGGGAAAACCGCTTTTCTAAACGATGATTTAGAAGAAGAGATATACATGGAACAACAAAAGAGTTTTATAAATCCAGGCCATGAAAAGAAAGTTTGTAAACTGATAAAATCTCTTTATGGTCTAAAGTAGGCACCCGTGTAATGGCATGAGAAGTTTGATAAAGTAGCATTGTCACAAGGCTTCATTGTCAATGATGCTGATAAATGTATTTATAGCAAATCGGATGAAACTGTTCGTATTATAATTTGTTTATAAGTTAATGACATGTTAATATTTAGGACTGATATATCTTGTATGAAAGAAAATAAGAAGTTTCTATCCTCTAAATTTGATATGAAAGATCTAGGAGAGGCTGATGTAACTTTAAGGTTTAAAATCCTGAGAAAAGAGGAAGAGTTGGTACTAACCCGATCTCACTTTATTAAGAAGTTCCTCAAGAAGTATGATCATTACAACGACGAACCAACAACAACTCATTTAGATTCGAGTATTAAGTTAATGAAGAATACTGGACGTACAATATTTAAACTTGAAAATTCCAGTATTATTGGTAGTCTAATGTATGTTATGGATTGCATTAGACCAGAGATAGCATATGCTATAAGCGTGTTGTGTTGATTTACGAGTAATTCAGGTTATGAACATTGGAAAGGTGTTAAAAAGCACTATAAAATATGGTCTATCTTATAAAGGATATCCTGGTGTATTAGAACGATATAGTGAGGCAACCTGGAACAATGTAGAATCCAAATCCAACTCTACGACTGGGTGAATTCTTTCCATTTTATTGAACTTCCTCTTATATTTGTTGTTGTTTTGGGTTGCGACCGGATTCTTCATGTCCAAAGCTTCATAACAAAAACCCATATCTATTAAATCCATAAAGGTTCCTTTTACATGGGTGGTCGTCCTATCTTGATACCACTCCTTCATCCCGAAAATGGACATCTCATTTTTCTTTAGAGGCGTGTCTATCAGTCCTGGCCTAAAGTGAGACAATTCATTGAATTTATGCAAATACTCTTCCACAGACATCGCTTCTTGTTTTAGATCCATGAAACTTCTACAGAGGCGGGATTTGCCAGCGGCGGGCATGTATTGTTCTTCAATAACTTCTTTAAACCTTGCCCAAGAGAAATTATCTTTAGATTCATTAAGAGTAATGGACTCCCACCAAGCCAAAGCTCCATCCTTCAATTTCCAGGAGGCCAAGAATCTCTTTTGATTTTCATCGATGTCTAATCCTTTAAAGATTTTCTTACAGGATCCAAGCCAAGCTTGTACTTCAATAATAGATATTGTGCCTTTAAATGGCTTTCCTCCCAAGCTGGTATAATCTTTGCAAAGAGCGGCAAAGTTAACTTGAGGTCGCATAAGAATTACCACTTCCTTAATTACTGTAGCATTTGATCGACCGTTGGTGGTCGTAGTATTGCTACATCCCCTTCGTCCTTTTCTATTACTTATCTCCTACTATCTACATGGAGTAAGGAAATATCTCAAGAATTTTAGACGAGATTTTCTTAGGGAAAGGGAGAATAAAACTTGAATATACTTATTCGGTTAAAATTTCAAATATGTGCTCCTTCAGACTAAACTCATTCTAGGACATTACTAACCCTATCTCTAATGAGTTGACCCCAACAAGGCTTAGGTATTCGCTCAACCATAAGATCTGATACCAAATGTGGTGACCCACCTCCTCGATCCTTAGAAATTGACACTCATACATCATCAGTATTCACATGTCGTAAATCCAAGTGCTGGAGATGCAGATTAGCATGTGGTAAAAAAAATAAAGATAGAAGATAAGATAATAATAAAATCTCACATCGTATTCAACACATAGCTATACACATGAGTAGTACATGCAATTACTCCAAATTGCTCCATCAGAGTACTAGTAAGTACTAATCCAGCCGGGATAGTTATAATGACATATCATTACAAGCCCTGGTAGACACAAAATATTAACATAGTGGAAAGTGATAGATAACTTCAACAAAAAGACCCAAAATGCTCCATGCTCCATGCTTCCTTCCAAAATGCTCCAAGATTACCTAACTACTTAGCTGCTTAGGAAAATAGGGCACCCAAAGTTTAAGGGGAATAGAAAACAAACTCCGGATCAGTCATGGGCTGGTGCGAGAAACTCAAATACGGATATTTGAAAAAAATGACATCTCATAAGACCATGCAGCACATAATCACGGAACATGTTTTTACCTTATGATAACTAAAACAGTTGTTACGCAAAATCTGGGAATATAAATTTTAATGACATTCTTTGGAAAACGTTTTTCAAATAAATATATTAAAATAGCCAAAATTGTTACGTTGGTTAAATTTGATGGCATAATAGGTTTACAACTAAGTACGAAGGCACTTATTGGAGAATGGATTCCATACAATGAGAAGGCAAGGGATTACCTTCCGTACAGTACATCTCTAGAAAAATGCACCTCACGCTCCTACCTCTACCAACGCACCTCAGGCTCCTACCTCTACCAGCACAGAACCAATCTACCTTTATCATAGATAGTACCGAATATGCCATCATCCCGGTCGTTCCCAACCTATCATGGGATCTCAAAGCATACACAACATACCCTAAATATAGGGGGTTATTTGGAAAGGTGATGACTATATCCTAATGGGAGTGACTCACATAGCCCTGTCGCATCTACCATGTTTTTGTCATTCTTGGGTAATGAGGCTCGAAGTAACGATTACCTTTAATATAGCACATTCCTCTTTGAATGCCACATTGCCAATCCATGATCACACAACTGATTTCTACAAACGTATAACCCCTGAGCTTGTATATCTCATGAAAGGGTGTTAAGCTAAGAGCAGTTGCCTTCTCCGCCACCAAATAGATGATACATTTATAGAGATCAATCAATGTGATTAGAAATGCAACGTTGGACATTCGTCCATACAAGTTGTCTAGGGATAGGACATACTGAAGGAACTCTCCTACCACATCGTGTCGGAAAACATCCCTAGGATTAGTAGCGAGTAGCATGTACATCAAGATCAAATGAAGATACTACTACCACATATATATGATATGGAAAATTTCCCCTAAGGGTCAGGATAAACAACCCTTCATTCATTTACTATCATTCCAAATCTTCACTTCGAATACATAAATTGGTTCAAAGTATTTTTTTGGATAAGAATCACTCAAATCCGACCCCGGTTCCATTGAACCAATCATCGATAAAAAGATATTAAGTAAATAGTTGCTTATCATTTGATTAATTACTTTCTTTTTGTCAAAAATATCTTCTAGAGATATATATCTTGAAAACATTTCTTTATAGTATATACAGAATCATTTAACCTCTCTTTAACTTTGAGAATGCCAAAACATTTTCGTAAGTCATATTGGAAAACATTATTGAGTTAAAAAGGGTCGATAGAAATTATACTAATTCTACTCAATATCAATTTTCGTATTCAACCTTTGTTATCCATCGAATAGCGGTGAAACCACCTTTTAAATTCACATGGATAGTACAAGTTCTCTCATCGAAATTTAATACTAAGTATAAGAAGATTATTTCAATAGATTCCAGGTTTTATCAAATTAAATTTATAAATTTTGAATCATTTATACTTATCTCGTTTCCGACATTTCGACCTTATCTATCCCTCGCCCAGGAAAGAGACCAGGTGAGCCAGGGTATTGGTTACTCCAAAACATCTCCTTAGTTTAAGCACCTCACATCTGGAATCACGAATAGAAAAATCCAGTCTACTCGTCGGCTTTTAGAGCCAAGATTAAACCAATTGAGTTTAACTGCTTTTTTATAAATCATTTATTTAAACTCTTTTAAATAACTATAAAACCTCCAAATCATTACTAAAACACTTAATTATTCATTTGAAAACATTTATAGAAGATTTGAAAAAGAATTGTTAAGTTTAAATTCATATTTTAAAAGTTATTAAAAATGCTGTAAAAAGTGCTACAAATAGTGTTTCCAAAGCTTCTTCGATCATTTAGAAATTCCTTTTTATAACTCATATATCTTTTAAAACATTTTAAAAAAATTATTGAATTTATTCTATATTTTTAAAGAATTAAAATTATCAATTATAAAGAATTTGTAGCTTTGGTTTCCGAACTGCCAAACCGCGACTATTTTGAAAACTTGTTTTGCTCATATTTCAAAATCTATTAAATCAAATCTCAATTTTCTTTCTTTTTTTAAAAACTATGATTATAAGAGTTCGAAAAATCTTATTACAAAGAATTCCAACTCTGAATCCATCGCATAAATGGATTTAACTTTCTACGGCGTGAAATCGCGAACTACCGTTACGTGACGCGCCTATTTTTGAATCAATTTTCATAACTTGTCGATACTTCAACAAATTGGATTTTAGCGTTTATAAAACATTTAAAACATTTTTAAGAGGTTTAACAATCTGATATACACTATTTCATTTATTAAAGGAAAGTGATTTCCTTTGTGATATTCGACGTGTATTATACATGAATCATTTCAACATCAAATAAACATATAATCAATTTCCAAACTTGATGATCAAACATAGCAACCAAACAACATATCTATCATCATCCAAAGTATATATAAATATAAGTGGAGTTTTCTCACCTCGGATTCAACGGTTAATTTAAAGATGGCTATAACTTTGCTAACTCAAACTTTAAGCTCACGAACCCTTAGACTAATGCCTCTAAATGGCTTAGCCGTTGCTTGGGATGGTGGTAGGTGATCATGGCCTTGGCTAGGAGGGAAGGAAGGCTCATCTATGGGTTGTGGGGCATGTGGCTGTGGGTTTACAAGGAGGAAAGGAGGAGTTTTCTTTGACTTTTGAAGTGCTTTGTATGTATGTTTGTGTATATGTATGTATGTATGTATGTATGTATGTATGTGTATATGTATGTATGTATATGTATATTATATAATTTAATATATTTGAACTATATTTTGCCATTATTTTGCTAAGGCTAGAAGACATGAAAGTAGAGAGGAAAGCTTAGGAAAATGAAGAAGAAGAAGAAGTGAATGAAAGTGAAGAAGGATGGTGGGTATTTATAGGCAAATGGAAGGAGCAAAATATCATGATATTATCTCCACCTTTGCATCATCCTACCATCACCAACCACCTCCCTCCATCATCACCATGCTTCGGCTAAAACCCCCCTCCTATGTGCATGTACTTGTATGTGTAAGTGTTGACTTTGGAAGGTTTAAGCATTAAGGAAAGTGAGAAAATATCTTGATATTTTTGGTCATTTTATATTAAAATATTTACGTATGTATGTGTGTATCCATGTGCATGTGAATGTCTTCATGTGTGTGTACATGTATATGTGCATGTATGTCACATATAATCCACAACGTCGCGCAACCTCTACACGTTGAATCGTTACAAATTCCGATTTCAATTTCTGATCATATTTTCTCGTCTTAGTTAATATACATATATTTGTAAACAAAATTTGATAATAATATTTATATCATTACAAAATAATTAAAAGAGCTTATTTAATAATTAAAATAATTATTAAATCATTTAAACTCAATTTGATTCAAAAATCAATTATTCCAAAATAGCGACATTATTAATGATGTTATATATAATTTTACTTTTTCAATATAAAATAAATTATTTTGTTACATATTCTCACTCATATTAGGATAATTATGAGAGATTAATAGAAATATATACTCATAGCGAAAACAATAATAGGATAAGAATACTGATTATGACTACTACCTTGGAATTATTGGCATTCCTTGGATAACAGATTGTCATATCAGCATTGAGCATAAGAGAAAAGAAGGCTTCTCCAACAACTAAACACGTCCAGCTCCAGTGACATGTTCTCTAAATCTATCCTATGGGTTGTAATTAGGAGAGGGTCAGAACAACATTCTAATGACTGCAAATCTATAAATTGTCCATGACATAAATTTATACCGATTGGTCTCCATTTAATTGTTGCATCTATTAAGGTTAGCAATTCTACTCCAACCTTGCATTGCACACACAGTTACTTACCTACCTATTCCTAAGGTAAAAAATTCTGATGAAGCCTTATCAACCATCCAATGCTTCCATACCATTTTCCACTTAATACTTCTATATATGAAGCAGGCTTCTACTATCGCCACATAATACTTTTCAACTTTTCCTTGTAAGATCTCAATTGAGGTAGACTCCGTCATTTAAAATCTATTCCTAAGATGGACTTCTAGCGTCGACATCATTGGTCTGTTGGTCCTAACTACAGAAACCTTTGACCACTATCTATGACCTTATAATTTATATAGCCATAGCATTAGCGCATCTATCGTTTTTATGTCTTAGCAATGTGAGAGACTGCACCCAAGCCACTCTCACTAACAAGGATTAAGCAGGCCTCTAACCATTTAACACCTATTCATAGGTAGACCTTTGCCATTTAATACCTAACCCCAAGGCAGACTCCTCATTGGTACTATCTAGCTGACATTGATTGGAAATCTCATTGGGTTATTTAGTACTTCTTTTATAGGAGAGAGGAGAAACCTAGATCAGTCACTTATTACCTCAAACCCGAAACGAACCCTTCTTGAGATATCCATCATCACTCTTAAAATATGGAATCTCATTAGGTTACTTCTTTCAGTAGGGATGTGGGCCCTAAGATAGCCACTTAATACCTCAACACTGAAGTAAACCTTTTTAGAGATATCCCTCACCACTCCTAATTCCATATTTGGGCCATTTAAAACTTTTCATTTAAGAAAGTAGGTCTAATCTCTCACGCCGTCACGGGTCCTGGGACTAGTGATATCTTACATCAGTAGTAAGTGCATCCGACTACTGTAGCCTTAAAGTGAAGGGCAGTCTTCCGTTGAGTGACTCTAGTGACCTCGCATCACTAACCTACTAAGTCCAATTAACCATCCTAAGTCTTTACTTATATTATCATTGGACTTTGCTTACTAATTCCCCTTTTTACTTAAGGCAATAAGATTTACCTTAAATACTTATCTACCTATAAATCACCTTTTAATGCTCATAAATATCAATTTGTCCATAAAATCCTAACGGACATTTCTCTAGACATTTACGTATGATTACTATTTTCAAATTAGTAACGTTTTATATATATTCCATTTTTATCAGTCTCATTAATCCACTTATCCTTATTAATTGTAATCCTAATTCATTTCCATTAATTACCATTAATTGGAGTTAGAATCTATAATTTCCACATACAATAAGGGAATAAATATTCATATCAAAACTTACAATAACTGATTTGTAAATAAAATAAAAATCCAATTTGTTACACCAATTCAATGGATATTCTAAACAATAGGAATTGCAATTTCAACTCCATATTCTGTTCAACTCCTCTTTTATGAAGAAATGGATAAGAAAGAAATTTGTGTGGAACAAATGGTGTAAACAATGAACAAAATCCGTAATCTAAACCCTTATTTTATAGAAGAATCACAAATTTGAGTCAAAGAGGAAAGAGAAGTGGAATAGACTATAATAAAACAATCCCATTAAATTTATGTAAATAATTAAGAATCCAATCCTATCTATTAATTGCGTATTAATAGGAATTACTACCTTTCCTAATTTCCATCAATTTGCTTCCATAAATATAATAATAACTAACGAACGTTATGCATAAATAACGCACGAATAAACCATGTTCTTCTTTATTAACACGATAAATATGTATAAACTACCTATTTGTAACCAAATATATTCGAGTCATAAATATGTAATTAGAATATGTTTTCCATATTTAATTTGCTGGAATTGAATTCCTTAGTAAGATTTTCCGCTACAATTTCCATAAATTGGTTTAACACAAAAAGGAAAGATTGACTCCATTTGAAATTACAAGGAATGGATAATTTGGATATTCCTTGTTAAATCAAACGTCACTTTTTGAATGAAAAGTGGAAATTGTAAACAAATTTATAAAAAGCAAACGAACGTTCTTCCTACAAATTAAACTACGGAAAATCTATAACCAGCACAATTGGGCAATTATCCAAAAATCTTATTTTACACCTAAGTACAAATCTGGAATAAAAATATACGACATTCCAATTCTAAAAACGTTGAGACTGATTTTCAGATCTAGGTGTAAACATATTTCAAATTATATCTAAAACAATAATATATAGTAGTTTTCTACACTAATTTAAGCCTACAATTCACAAATAAAGTTAATTTAGGCATAAAAATCAAATGTATGCCAATGTAATAGATTTAAAATCATAAATAATGTATAAAATTTCCCACACCCACCTTTTAAAAGCGATCCAAATCTCCAAATCTAAAGTAGAACCGTTGATTCATATTCAAATCCTTTTTAATCCAAGAAATATGTATAATAAGGGTATATACATATATTAGAATTACAGATCTGAGAAGAGTTTTGGGATTGGGAGAAAAAATAGATACAAATATATATAAATTACCTCAAATACGCGTATAGTTGATTCTCTTCTCCTTTCCATTTGATTTCTATTCTTCTCCAGTTTGTATGAATATAAATACAAATATATTATTTTTATTGTTTAGAAAGAAAGTGGAGAAGAAGAAATGGCAGATCTTCACTACTGCCTCTAGAAAAATATGAGAAGAGAAAGGAGGGTTAGGCCTTAATTTATAGGCGCAATAATCAACCTCAACGGAAGATTGGAATATATTAAATCCATATTGTTGAGCCTAGGCTAACCCTAGCCGCCACATAGGGAGCGGTCAATTACCCCTACCAAAGATTTGACCACCCTTGATCAACCACTTATAGTAGTGGGGTCGACCTGCGGGCCTGGGTTATAAAGCGTTAATTATTTCTAATCGAATTATTTTCGTTTCGAATTCGTTTGTCTTTCGTAACATCTTCATTTGGACTCCGATCGCAAAACTTTAAATATTAAAGTTGCTCGAAATTTTTCCACAAACGCAATGATGCAAGTTTCGTGATTAAATTCCATCGTTTGCACAAATTCCATTTTTGGAGTCTAATTAATTAACTAACTAACTAATTAAATTACTAACACCAAATTACGAGGTGTTACAATTACCGAGAATCGGAGTATTTCACATCTTAATGCGCACAATCGAATCCAATTTTGAATGCATGTGAAAATACACTAATGGAAGCAGACCCACATAGCTTGGCTCCCACTTGCGTTTTGGGTTTAGTCATTTCCGACAAAGGATAAAAAAGCTCAAAGGAGCCACAAATCGTCTTGAATAGATGAAACATAAAGAGGAAAGCAGAATCAAAGTCAATAGTCGATAAATCAACCATTGGAAATGATAAATGATTGTTTACACTTGCGCTTGATTTTCATATCACCATACTTTTAAAGACACTTTAAAAACACTCATTAAAATATTCTTTTAAAAGAGCAATTTATATTTTATAAGTGTATTAAAACCAGATCAAAAAAAATAATTGTCAAAACATTTTTTTATAAACCCAAAACTATTTACACTTAGCTTTATTTGGAAACAATTCTTTTTAAAAAGAACTTTTGATTTATAAACTATTATATATAATTTCTTCAACATTTATTATCCAGAAGATAATAAATAAATTAAATTACTTTTATAAATTTTTATTCAAATGTTAATCATCCTGTAGGATAATTTATATAACCTTTTTATAACTTCTAAACCCACATTAATTTTCCCAAAAAAAATAAATCAAATTTAAAATCCCTTTTATAAATTTAAACTAACATTAATTATCCCGAAAGATAATTAATCACATTTATAATCTTTTATAATTTTAAAAATGATATTAATTATCCTGAAAGATAATTAATTAAATTGATAGTCTCTTTTAATAAACCAATCAGTTATCTTTATTAAAACAGTTAATTATCTTTAAAACACTTTTGTTTAATCAGTAAAATAACTTTAAAACTTTATTAAATCGGTTAATTAACTTTAAAATCCTAAATTAGTTAATTCACTTTAAAGCACTTTATTAAATCGGTTAATTTACTTTAAAACACCTTTAGTAAATCGGTTAATTAACTTCAAATTTCATTAGTCAAAACGATTAATTGAATTCAAACACCATTTAATTTGAATTATTAATTAAATTCAAACATCATTAACTAAATGGATTAACTAAACTTCAACATCATTAATTAAAATGATTAACTAAATTTCAAATATCATTAATTAAAATAATCCAAACATCATTAGTTAAAAATGATTTATTACTTTCAAATATCATTAATTAAAATGATTAATTAAATTTAAAAATCTTTAGTTAAAATGATTTATTAACTTAAAACATCATTACTTAAAATGATTAACTAAATTCAAATATCATTACTTAAAATGATTAGCTAGATTCAAACATCATTGGTTAAAATGATTTGATAAATTTTAAACATCATTAATTTAAATGATTAATTAATTTAAGTATCATTAATCAAAATGATTAATGAATTTAAATATCTATTTTTTGAAAATACAAGCTCAAAACAACACACACAAAGGTTTATGGAGATGATATTCAATAAATGTTGGTACAGCGAAAATCGATTTAACGATACTAAAACAATTTAATTAGAATATCATGATTAATTTCAACTAAACATCAATATAAGCAGCATAAGGATGTAAATAAAATTTATATTGGTGAGAAACTCCATAGGGTCTCTCTACAAATGTCCCCTTCAAAACAATAGTTACAGATAGTATATAATCATAAGGGTTCCCTACAATTTAGTTAATATTTCATCCATTTTTCAAAATGGGAATCTAACCAAACAATTAATCAAACAGCAATCTAAACTAATATCCAAGCATTCAACAATAATTTATAGCATCATAGATATTTTATAATTTGTTTAAAGGTGAGTAAACTCATCGAAATTCCAGTTATCGCCGAAGCATTCTGGTTTGAACTAAAATTGAATGGGCGTTCAATTTTAGTACAAAATTCTACAAGCTCCAAATCCAAGCAAGCTAATTACATCGCAAAGCTAATGTTTCCCCAAGCACAATGCAACTCACCGCGCTCGAATCCGACCTCGTATGAAACAGATATTACATTTAAAATATTAATGAATTAAATAATTTAATTAAATGATTAATTATACCATTTATTCCATAATCACCTAATTAACAACCTAATTCACGCTCGTCATCAAACCAAGCCGCTCTAATTCGACTCCGTTCCCTAGCCTAGCACCGCCGCTAGGCTTCACCAGCCACCACCGTAAGTTCACCAGCGAACACCCAGTCCCAAATGAACTCCACAACCCCAGCGCCACCCCCTCTAATGCCTCTAGCCCATAGATGAACGCAAAAACCACTTTGACGTCAAACTTCGATTCAGGCTACCTCCGAGCATGTCGCGCCAATCCTACCATCCAAAGCATTCATCACCTTATGCCAAACCTTTGTCTAGTTGGGACCGAAGTCCAATTCGAATCCCAGCGGCTCCGATCAATGAGGATCATTGGATGACTAGATTTAGGTTTTAGAAAAATGGTGGCTATGGATATAAATTTTGCATTTTGGAAAAATGAAGAGGGTATGGGTCCTTAAATATAAATTCTAACCGACGCTATTCACGCCCAAAAATTTTCAAACTCCAATCGAGGCGTACTCACTGGTGTTCCTAACCAAATACCCCTGTTTCTAACTTAATGGAACTATTTTTAGGACCAAATTCCAATGTATATAGAAGTTAGCTTTTATAATCCAATTATATTATATTATAATTCTCTAAAATTAATTGTTGCACATTTCGAGCTCGCTTGATCACACGATACGTCTGATCATCACGAATCTCATTGGCGTACAACAATTTATTATTCCGGATTCAATGGCACTAATTTTGTCAAAATCTGAGACAGTGTCCAGGAATGATAATTTCACACATTCAAATATCGTTTTATATTTTTGATCCACTTATCAGTATTTACCTAAACTATTTATTATTGTACATAAATTTACAAATCAACTTCACCAATATTATTTATTAATTGAAAGGAGTTATATAAGACCATTAAATCCATTTAATTGATAGTTAATTCACTATTCAGATATATTTAAGTAATCCCTATATTTGAATATAAGTTGTTAAATTCCAAAGTCCAATTATTTAAATATTTAAAATTCAATGACCAAAATTTTAGGTTACGATTAATTAAATATTTAAGTAGCCTAATGAGATTTCATGCGATGTCAATTAGGGAGTACCGGAGAGGGGTCCGCCTTAGGTTAGGTATTAAATGACGGGGACCTACCTAGGATATAGGTATTAAATGATCAGTGTCTTTCTAATTCCCATTAAAGAGGTATTAAGTAGTTAATGATAGTTGCATTGGACAAGAAAGGGCCTTGGGCCTATAGTTGAAGGTACGTTTGGGAGTTGGACTAGGAAAGCATACGGGCTTACAGTATGAGGCATACTTGTTAGGATATAGTTTAGGATACATAAGACATATTACTTGTCTAAATAATACTACCCAAATACTATTGTGGTAAGACTTGATATTTTTATTCACCATACGTTGTTGTTCTGACCCCCTCCTTATTACAACACATGGATTAAAGGGACGATGCTGATTTAGAAGATGAAGGCGGAGGCAAAGTTTTAAGGTAGTTTATTTATCTATTTATGTTTTATTTGATGTATCCAGTTTCTAACATGTTGTTGTTTTTGCGATATTGTATTTTATATATTTCAGATGATATGTTGTGCTACTGAGATTTGAATTTTTATGAAATGGATACTTATTTCTGATATTATATTTTATCCTTTATACTATGAGATCCTGATAGCATAGATCGATAACTCTGTATATTATTTATTGTATCCATTTTACCAACCAACAGCTAGCTTTAGAATGGGTCTAAGGTTCGATGGACTTTTATTTGGTTGAAAATTAGGCCCGTTTCGAGGAAGGATGTTACACATGTTATTTCTGAGCGTGGACTAACGGTTGATCCTAGTAAAGTTGCTTTAGTATAGGATTGGCATGTATCGAATAGTGCTATGGAGGTGAGAAGCTTTCTGGGTTTGGCAGGTTATTATAGGAAGTTCATTAAGGACTTCGCTAAAATTTCCACATAATTGACCTGCCTTACCAAGAAAATTTTAGTTTTCTCATGGAGCTTAGAATGCAAAGATGCTTTTATTAAGTTAAAGAAGTTGTTGAATGGTGTATCTATTTTAGTACTTCCCGATGGTACGAAGACATTCACAATATATACTGATGCTTGTGATATATGATCAGTGGTAGTGTTAATGCACGAGGGTAGAGTTGTTTGTTATGTTAGTCGACAATTAGATGTACACAAGAGAAACTGTCCAACCCAAGATCTTGCATTGGCAGCCATTGTCTTTGTCCTCAAAACATGTATGAATTGACCTTTTTATGGATCATAAGTCTCTAAAGTATTTATTTTCTCAAAAAGATTTGAATTTGAGGCATCGAAGTTGGATTGACTTCTTAGTCGTATGATTTCAATATCTCATATGCTCCGGGAAAGGGTAATGTTATAGTCGTTGCCTTGAGTAAAAAGCATGCAATATTGAGTCCAATGTTTTTGGAATGGAAGCACTTAGAGTTCATTTCTACATTTGATTTTTGACCTTCACCAGATATTACTCCATGATTGTTGGTGGCTTTGGATGTTTAGCCTTTACTTATGGACCGTCGTGGTTCGGGTTAGAAGGAAGACAAGGTCTTGTTAGAAATTTTTAGGAAGCTAAACAGAGGAGAGCATTTGAATCATTTGGATCGCTACTTCATTGATTTGAAAGGATGATTGCTAAGAGATGGTAGGCTGTGTGTCTCTTCTGTTAAGGAGTTGATAGACATGGTACTAGCAGAGTCTCATCGTTCTAGGATGACAATTCATTCCGCTGGTGAAAAAATGTATCGTGATATGATGAGAGTCTTTATTTGGTCTAGTATGAAGAGGCATGTAGCAGAGTATGTTTCCAATTGTATGACTTATCAGAGGGTAAAGGTGAAGTAGAAGAAGCCTTGTGGATTATTACAACCATTGGATATTCCTTGGTGGAAATGGAAAAGTATCTCTATCGACTTTGTTGATGGTCTATCTAGGAGTAAAAAGGGGAATGAGAGTATTTAGATCATAATCGATCGACTAACCAAATGATCTCATTTTATTCCAGTCATGAGTTTGAGAACAGCTGCATCCTTATTGACTTTATACGTGAGAGAGATAGTACAGTTTCATGGAGTTCTTTCTAGGATTGTCAGTGACCGAGATTCGCTTTTCACTAGTGGGTTTTGGAGGAGTCTTTAGGAGGCCTTGGACAACGAATTAAATTTGAGTATCGCTTATCACCTACAGACAGATGGGCAAATTGGGAGGGTGAATCGGGTATTGGAAGATTTGCTTTGGATGTGTATTTTGGATTTTGGAGGTTTTTGGAAGGATCACCTACTATTAGTAGAGTTGCATATAATAATAATTATCAGTCAAGTAATTAGATGGCACCTTTTGAAGCGTTGTACAAATGGCCGTATAGATCACAATCTTGTTGGTAGGACACTACAAACAGAATCATTCTTGGATTGGATATAATAATATCTATTTTTAGTATTTAAATTTTATTTCCTTTCGCTGTGAGATCTGAAAGTTTAGAATGCTTTAAGTTTAATATAGTCTCTGATCATATATAGTTCTAAAACCTCACTAACTTATAATTCTTAGCACGATGCGAGTTTGAAAGTTATTTTAGGCTTTGATTCTATGCGTTCGAAGGTGTGGATTGTCACATATATAATGAAAAGGGGAAAGATTATCCATTATGTTCAGACTGTGCCAATTTCTATACACCCTAACTACAAAGAATCGTGGGCTATTGCATAGAAAAATACCATTTACGTACGCCTTTTGGAGGATCAAGCCTACATAGTTCTGTTTTCTGCTCTTCCTTTGCATCCAAATACTTGTTAGCACATACCAATCATAGTATAAATGCAACTATTACAACTAATGTCAGCAGGAAACGCTATTATAACTAAATCACCTTAATCAATCATCATATATATAGGGTTACAACAATAATAACACACTCATACATTAAACTCACATTTATTTGAAAACACTCTATTAATCCAAAAAATGGATCAACACCCTAGATTGAGTGTGAAATCACCAGCCCTATTTTTCAGATAGAATAATATAGAAAATAAATGTAAAAAGAGCAGAAATAGTAAAATGACACAAGAATTTTATAATGATTCGGCTATTAACGAAGCCTACGTCCACTTTATAGCTTCTATTAACTGACTGCTATTACAAGATTGATTTGGATTACAATATGGTTGAATCTCTTAGACTAGATCTAACCACAAGTACTTGGAGGCAACCGGAGGATCTTAGTTGCTCCTTTGTGACCGTTGTATGGGATAAGAAGATTAAAGAATAACAATGGCAGAGTTCTAGCAGCCAGTCTAGAGGATCCCACTTTCTATTGCAAGTGGGATGGTATTTATAAGAGTTTAAGAGCACTTAGGCCAGAGCCGCCATGTTAGAGGCCTGCATTCATCATATAGAGGAAGTCCAGAAAGATTGAAGGTCGTCAGAGTAAAATATTTGGATCGGTACCGATCCGATCCAAACAGTTAAGCATTTTTGATGCTTTGACTACTTGGTTGTCTTCTTCACCTTCTTACGATTTTCTCCATGTAGTTTCATAGCTTGTTGACTTGTTTCAATGATGATTCACCTATGGGTTAGATTGAACTGTATTCTAGACCGGATGAACCTTCACTTCTTGAACTAGGTTGTCTGGATTGCTACCAAACTTGTTGGATGAACTTAGTGGAGGCATAAGGTCATGATATAAGAGAATTAGAGGATCAGAGAATAGATAATTCTGATCGGTGCCGATCCGAAAGTTCGGCTATTTTTCGCCCATACTTTTTGGAGACTTCAATGTTGTTCTCTTAAGCCTTCCGGTCAAGTTTTGAGTCGTTCAGGCATAATTTGTATGTTCCAACTCCTTTTGAATTTAGCTAGGTTAAGAACCTGGTTAACATTTGCACCCCACAGTATGCTTTCATTGAAAATAAGGTATGCTTTGAATTGACTATCTTTAGGTTTCCGTTTTAAGGAGTTTCATTGACTATATCTGGCTATCTTAGAAAGCATTCTATGAAGTACTAGTTAACTGTACAATCCTTAGTGTGAATCTCTATTATTCATGATTATGAAGTGATCTTGACTTAATAATTTCCATAATGAACACGAACATCGAGTAGGTCGTGTACAGGAAATTTGGGACCATTTGGAGGAGTAAATTTGGGTTGGTACCGATCCAAGCACTTGGAAAAAAGTTCAAACTTCTTTTTTTATTAAAGGTTGGATCTACCCCTTTTTCCTATTTTACTTCATTCGAGCCAAACTAATCCAATATCCCCAAACCCTCTTTGATCTAAAGCCTGAAATTTGCAGAAAGTCGCCGTCGTCGATCTTCACCACCAGCACCATCGGCCGCCGCCTCCTGGAGCTACCGCCGCCGTTCTAAGTGGGTCCCACCGTTGAGATCACCCCCGTTTTGAGGCATTGCTGATCCGATCCATCCAATACCCTAGTTTGGGTTGTCTTGAACCAGAGATCAAATCATCCTTCATAATTTTGAAGGTTGGTGACTAGAAAATTAAATCGGCAGTGGAGATGATGTTCACTGCGAATTGATTTTGGTTTTCTAGGAGAGTGATAACAGCTTGGCGTATTGTCTTGTACATAGCTTATGTTGTTATCCTCCTTTAGAAAACTAAAGTCGACTAATGCTGAAGATATTCAATTAGTTTGGACGTGTTGATCGGGAGCTGCTTGCACCAGAACAATCCCATTATTGCACACCCGATGTTCCTAGGATAGGAAGAGCTTTCCATATCGCTTTGGATAACGGATCTGTTATCGATCGACGATAACGGGTATGTATAGAAATAATAAATTCAACGAATGATACAAATCATTTTTCCTAGCATGAATGAGCTATCTATACGAGATGGATCGTTTACAGTGTTCAGGACACCAGACCCATTTTCACTTCGATTGCACACTACACATGCCCCCAGTTAACATTTGAAATCCGATTGGTTGGGACACGTCAATTGTCTTTTGGATTTCAAGTGTCAACCGCATAAGGGTTTATAGTTTAGAGATTAGGCGTACCTAACCACTTTGAATACAAGCTTTGTCATGTAAAATGGTGTGCAAATCTTCATGGCATAGATTAATTATAGGAAATTCACCTCACTTTGAAGTGGAGTCATCAATGGTCACGATTGGGTCTGCCGCTCCTTCGACTGTAGGTCAATATGGCCATCTAATTTCGATTGGGCCCATTATTGACCGTACTCCTAATTTCCGAGCCCTACTTAATCCTTTGGAGAAAGCTTCTACTACTATTACACATAAGATGTTTCAAAGCATCTACTTGCAATATCGTATTCCGAAGGACGATGTATTTTTGCCCTCAAGAGAAGAGTTTGCTCATAGACCGCCTCCTGGGTATGTGGCATGTCATCCATATATGTGCATGTATGGAGTAGTGCCTTCATTCAACCACTTCTTGAGGACAACCCTTACGAGTATGGGGTTAGCCCCTTTCCAGATTCTTCCAAATGGATACGCCGTGTTGACATGCTTGTACGTTCTATTCATGCGGACTCTTAACCACACCTCAAGCTTCGCTGAGCTGCGGTGTCTCCTATTGTTCAAGAAGAGAGAGGCTAATCCATCGCTTGTTTATATTAAAGCGCAGCGAAGCCGAAAGCCTATACTGGATCTTCCCAGCAAAGTTCCTTCATTCAAGTATCAGTTCTTTTTTGCAAAGTGTACAGAAGGATTCACCTGTTTATGGACAACAGGGAGTAAGTCTCCTTTATCGTGTTCGGAGTTTCCTATAATTGCTATAAGTTTTCCGAATGATCATATATTCCTTGCAGTTCTTCCGAATATTAAAAAGGACCTGGCACTCAACGCCTTTTTCGGCACCTTGAAAGCGGTCGATGCTCAGGAGCACACGATTAGAATCTTGCTCATGGATGGGAACCTCCACCAATATGGACTTTTACATCCTAGGAGATCTGTCGGATTTGTTAGTTTTCCTTCCCATTCTAGAGCCTGAACCATTCTGTTTCTTCTTCCCATAACTATGGTGAGGAGGATGACGATGAAGAGGAAAGTACCCCATTCGATGGGTCAGAGGAGACCCCTGAGGAGGTTGAAATTCAAATCGGGGCCAACAGTCCACCCAAAATGTCCTCAATTTTAGAAGAGAAAGAGGAAGAATTTATTCAATGAAAAGGCAAGGCTCCACTTATTGAAGAGGGGGAAGAAGGGAAATTGGCAAAGAGCATCTTCAAAATGAGGAAGAAATAGATTGGGACACTAATAAGGGTGACGTCAAATTAGGCGAGCAGGCCTTAGAATTAAGCCCTGGTCATGCACCCTCACCTTCTTTAAAAGAGTCTATTAAGGGAGCTTCTCCCAAGATTGAGCCTGCGCCTAGCTCTCTACCGGGAGATGCTGACATCGATATCGGAGATACAAGTAACATTATTATGAATATGGATGAGTATATGGATGAATATACTTTGGAAGGTTTGCCTTCCCAATCTACTCAGATCACCCCTGTAGGCGGCAGTGTTCTGACATTAATTGGTGACCGATCTGTTTGTGTATTCCGTTGGGGTCGTTAAATCGCAATACAAACTTCACTAGGATCACACGCTTTATATTATTTTTCTTAAGGATGTTTTAGTCCATCGAACGTCATTTCCTAAAGCCATTTTATCGCTTGTTGCAGGAATTATGTCTCGTGGTTTTTACGATGATCTTGATCGAGTTTTGGAGTCTCAGCGTACACAGAGACACTCTTCAAGTTACTGTACTCCTTAGAAAACCGACGAGGAGATAAAAAGGAGAAATGGGAGAGAGGCGGAAGAGCATCGCCATGCCGAGTGAGATCAAGGCAGAGATAGGAGAGGTGGCTATGAAAAGAGGAAGAGCCCAACTGACCGAGGAGATCCGTCAAAGTGGCAGAAAAGAAATCAAGAACATGAATCCGTTTCACAGCCTCTTGCTTCCACTAGGATAAATGTTCTTGCTTTTGGTGCCGTGACCTCTTCCACCCATACTGTTATGACTGCCATTCCCTATATTTCTTGGTGTGCGCCTTATATTCTTCCTGTTGGCCCCCCGCATCTACAAGCTACATTCCCTAATTTGTTCTTAAAGGAGGTTGTGTTTGATAAGCCCAATCTGAAGTCAGTTCGTGCCGAATCTTATTCACCTTATTTCCAAGCAATTCAGAGTGGTTTGGAGAAAGATGAAGGATGGGAAAAATTATGCATATAGCTGTCTACTGTTAACCAAAAAAATTACAAGGAAATCCTTTCGTTTGAGTCCGAAAAGGATGAATATAAAATGCAGCTCGCAGATCGTGATGCAGAGATCGAGAGGCTAAAGAAAGAGAGAGATAACGCCCTCAAGGACGAGAGTAAAAGTGCTTCTTTGGTTAAGGAGTTAAAAGAATCCAATGATCGAGGAGAAATCATATTTAGAGATGAGATAAAGAAGTGCCATACAGATGAGGCAGCGTTAAAAAAGCAGCTGAAGATAAGCGAGGCGATGGTTGAGAAGCAGAAAAAAACTGTCACCGAGCAGGCTTAAGAGATCGCCTCACTTTGCGAGAAAGTCTCAAATTTGGATGCTAAGAAAAAACAACTAGCAGTCAAGTAGGCTAACACGGATGCCAGCTTTTTAGAGCTTCAAGATACCTTCACAAAGAAGATGTATGACTTGGATGCTAAGATTTTGGGCTTCTACATCAAGTCGGTGCTGCATCAGGGGAGTCTTAGTTACTTGGGTCCGTTGTTCCCTCGTACACTTGTCGTAGTCTGGGAAGAGATTCTGGTCCGATTTCAAGACATGGGTGGTGGTTATACTGAAGAGAGGTTGGTTCAAGCATATCTGAATGAAGAGTCCCCTCAAGCTTTAGGAAAGGGCCAGGAGATCTTGAGATTGGAGAGGGAGCTAGAAGCTATTGATGCTACGGCCGCCGCCAAGGCTATAACTGAGCAGTTTTATTCAGGTCCCAGTGAGTCGTCTTCACATCCCCGTGCTGATGAGGAGATTGTTCCTACTTCATTAGGTTGTGCTTCTTTGGCCACTCGTACTACTCCTATGATTATGCAACCATGAAAATAGGGCAACGGCGAGGTCTTCGAAGTTGTGATGCATGAACAGACCCCTACGATAGGTAATTTTCTTATCTCTCATGTGTTCGAAGATTTCCAATTTACGTCGAATGAAATTGCTGAGATAACCGTCATTTATTCTAATATTATAGATCAGCCCTTTCTTCCTGCCGAGCTGCCTCCTCCTCATGGCGCCGGATCTACCGCTATTCATACCGCATCAACCATCGTCTTCGCACCCAGCTCGCAGCTTGTTCCGCACTACGAGCAAATTGCAACGCTGCATGGTTTAGATCACCTCTCTGTATCTCAAGAGGAGGGCTTTGCAGCTATTAACACATGGGAGCAGGCAGATCAAGCTTGCCGACTAGACAAAGTGGAGACTGAGTAGTCGATGACTGAGCAGCAGATGGTAGCAGTGAAGAAGGAGAAGGCTAAAGTGCAGGAAAGGTCACGAAGAGTTCTCACAAAACCCGCAAGCACAAAGGCAAAGGAGGGTCTGCCAGTGGCATTGTTTCATAAAGTGAGATCACTCCAGGAGGGGTTTTTGAGAAGCTCGTGAAGTTGCCGATCGGAGGTGGGAAAGGCCACATGGGAGGTAGTGACAAGAAACTATGATCTGTTCGTGTACTTGTGAACCAGAGCTTTTGCTTTTTGTACAAGTGCAGAGTCTGCACTTAGCATTTCTTCTTATTGTTGCAGCAGTGGTGTTTGTATTTTCCTTTTCCTGGCCGATATTGTGTGGATACGACCCTCGTTATTTGTTGTTGTACATGAAAATGTTATAAGTGATTAAAATTGTTGAAATTTTGATTGTAATTTCACTTGTCTACTTATCTATATTTCGTGCACTGTTGCCTTTTACTGTTTTTTTATTCAACGTGATTTTGTATGTGTAAGTAGTCGTTGATATTTTTCCTATGCAATTTTATTTAGTCTCATAATTACTGCCAAAATTCTTTGTTTGGGGGTAATAGAAATGTGAAGTATTTGCTATTTTGGTTGAGTGTAGGTGTGTGCGCCCCTTAGTTTACGAGACTGTTTACTCCGAACACTTGATACAAGACTGGGTGCCCCTGGTAGTCTTCCGGATGCCCCTAGTCGGGTCCATACCGCAACTTCTATCTTTGGGAACTTTTGGTTTTATTGTCCTCGTTTTAGATATCCCATTTTGATTTCTGACTTGAGATATCCGTGAAGCTTTTTAGCGGCCTTACGGTGAGTGATTTACGCACTTAAGGATTTTATTAAGTGTACTCAAAATTCCGTTAAGTGATTCTGATTGCAATGCTGACATTCAGGCTACTTTGCACACATGCCGCTCCTTGGAGTGCTTTTTGCTTGGCTCCAGAGGTGGTGCATGGCATTTTGTAATCTGAGAGTTCCTCATCTTTGGATGCAATTTTGCTAGTCCAAATAGTGGTGTGCGGCTTGCGAAATGCGCATAGTGGGATCGAGGCTTACTCGGTTGCAGTTTTGCTAAAAAGAAGCGATGCGGTGCTTACGAGATGCGCGGCTTAGGTAATCATGTTCGCTTGGACCTGATTCCACAATCCAAGAGCGGTATGTGGCTTATGAAATGGGCAGCTTTGATTTAGACCTTCCCGGTGTCGCTAGAGCAACACCGGTTCTTAGAAGGCAGGGATTAAGTTCCATTGATCCAATGGTTTGAGAGTGCACGGTTTATGAAATGCGGGCTTTGATTCGGGCCTTCTTGGTGTTGCCGGAGCAACACCGGTTCTTAGAAGGCTGGGATCGGGTTTCGTTGATCAATGGTTAGAGTCGATTTGCTTCCATTGACTCGGTGGGTAGATGGGGCATACTTGAGCGTGGTTCCACTATCTCAAGTAAAGATTGGATGGTTTTGAGTCGGTTTAGCCCCGTCGACTCTATATATGACTTATGTGAACACAATTTTATTGGTTCAGAAAGCAAAGCAATTTCATTAATTGAAATTAGAGTTGGCCAAGTTTTGCCTATTTAAAATGCCTTTGATGTCCCAGGATGGCTTATTTACGGAAATAGGAAATACATAAGATAGTCCTAGATAAAGTAATGACGCTGCGATTCGTTGTTCCAAGCACGGGGAATTTGGGTTTCTTCAATGGTTGTTAGCTTGAACATGTCATGCTCTAGCTTCTGGCTGATCACATAGGGCCCTTCTCAGTTTGGTCTGAATGTTCCTGGTATAGGGTAGACCCGTTTGAGGATAAGGCCTCTTACTTCGAAAGTATGGTTACGGACATTGGAGTTGAAATGTTGTGCGATCCTTTTCTGGTAAGTGGCAGTCCTTATCTCGGCTTCTTCCTGCTTCTCATCAACCATATCGAGGGATTCGAGAAGGAGCTCGTTCTGCCTTTGATTGAAGTTTTGTCTTCGATGAGAAGGGACTTCCAATTCGACTGGGATCATTGCCTCTGAAACATATGCTAGGGCGAACTGAGAGTGACTAGTTGCAGATTTGTGCGTTGTTCTGTAAGCCCATAGTGCAAGCTGAAGTTCATCAACCCAATTCCTTTAGCTTTAGTTAGTCGCTTTTTGATGGTGGACTTGATGATCTTGTTTACAACCTCCACTTGCCCATTTTCTTGCGGATGGAAACAGCAAAAAATCTTTGCTCGATTCGAAAGCATTTGCAAAAATCTTTGAATTCAGTGCTTTCGAATTGAGTCCCATTATCCATGATAATTTTTGTGGCACTCCAAACCTGCAAATAATGTTTTTAGTGACAAAGTTAATAACTTTCTTTATGGTAATAGTGGCCAGCGGTTCCGCTTTGACCCATTTGGTAAAGTAGTCAACAACAACGATAGCATATTTAACTCCTTCTTTGGCTATTAGCAATGCACCAATCGAATCGATTCCCCAGATTGTGAATGGCCATGGGCTGACCAACTGTGTTAGCTCCGTTGAAAGAGTTCTTTTGATCTTGCCAAGTCTTTTGCATTGGTCGCACCATGTGGCATAATTTGCTGCATCGCAGTTGATCGTTGGCCAGAAATACTCATATCGGAGAACTTTCTTTGCAAGGGTTTGTCCCTCGGCGTGATCTCCGCAATTGCCTTTATGAACTTCCCTGAGAATTTTTCAAGCTTCACTATTGGTCACATACCTCAGCAAGGGGGTAGAGAATCCCCTTTGGTAGAGTATTCCATCTTGTATTACGAACTATGGTGCCTTTTGAAGGAGCTTTTTCCATTGATTCCTATCTACAGGAAGTGTTCCTCTAAGCAGATAGTCCTTGATCGGTGTCATCCATGTCTCTAGTTCTTCGGTCGTTTCGAAAATCCAGTCGATATCCATCTCGCCTATGCTTGGAGCAGTCAGAGTTTCAACTCGGACCAGTCCCATTGACCGAGCTTCTCTAGAACTGGCCAATTTAGCTAGATAGTCCACCTTCATGTTTTGTTCCCTCGGGATATTAGTTATGGTGCAATGCTCGATGTCGTTCAGCAATTCCCGCATTTTGAATAGATACGGGGCGAGGTTCTTTCCCCGGACTATATATTCGCCTCTCACCTAGTAGACAACTAGCTGAGAGTCGCTATAGATATGTATGGACTTTATCCTGAGTTCCTTTACAACTTTCAGTCCGATTATCAATGCTTTGTATTCCACTTCATTGTTTGTTGTAGGGAATTCCAAGCATAAGGCATAGCAAACAGATCGTCCATCGGGAGTTTCGAGCATGACTCCTACCCCTAAGCAAAAGTTGTTAGATGCACCGTCGACGAAGAACCTTCAGTGTGTCTCCACTTATGGGGTAACTTCTTCTTCGTTATTTGGTATTGTAAACTCAGCAATGAATTCTGCCAGTGCCTGCCCGTTGATTGCCCTTAGAGGATGGTAAGTGATTTCATATTGACTCAATTCAAAGTTCCATTTGATAAACCATCCAGAGGTCTCGGGGCGGTACAACACCTGCTTCAAGGGTTGGTCTCTTTGTACTTTGATTGGGTGCGCCTGGAAGTATGGTCATAGCTTTCTAGATGCGATCAAGAGGGCAATATGCTAGTTTTTACAACTTCGGATAATTATTCTCGGTCCACTGAACCATTTACTGATAAAATATACAAGTCGCTAAACCCTAGCTTCTTCATGTACAAGTGCGGAACTTAACACATGGGGCGGGACTGCTAAGTAGATAAACAAGTCTTCTCCGTCTACCAGCTTGGATGGGATTGGCGGAGTCTCCATATGTCGTAGCAGTTCTTCGAAGGCAGTCTGATAAGCCTGATTCCATTCGAAGTTCTTCTTTCCCTTCTTTACCGCATCAAAGAACGATATACATTTGTTGGTTGCTTTTGAGATGATCTGGCTTAGCGCTGCAACTTTTCCATTCAAGTCTTTCTTGTTACTTGGGGCCTCGACTTCCGGTAAAGCGGTAATTTGTTCGGGATTAGCTTCGATGCTCCAGCACTTACAATGAATCCTAAGAATTTTCCAAAGGCTACGCCGAAGTGACATTTAAGTGGATTAAGCTTCATTCTATACTTGCGGAGTACTTCGAACATTTCGACGAGGTTGTCCAAGTGATTTGCGGCTATGCACTATTTAACTAACATATCATCTACATAGACTCCATAGTCTTCTCGATTTGACATTTGAACATGGCATTCACCAATTCCTGGTAAGTTGCCCCAGCTTTCTTTTAGCTGAATGGAATCACTTTTTAGCAGTATAATCCCATATCAGTAACAAAAACTAGTGTTTTTCTGGTCAGGTTCGTGCATCATGATCTGGTTGTATCCCGAGTAGGCATCCATGGATGATAGCAATTTGGGTCCCGCTATCCCATCCACAAGCTGGTCGATTCAAGGCGGTGGAAAGCTATCCTTTAGGTAAGCTTTGTTTAGGTCTGAGTAGCTAATATAAGTTTGCCATTTTTCATTGGAATTTTTGACCAAGACTGGGTTGGATACCTATACGGGATAGGTTGCATCATGGATAAAACCATTTACCATCAACTTATCCACTTCTTCTCTTAGTGCTTTGGATCGTTCAGGTCCTAGGTTGTGCCTCTTCTGTCTTACTGGTGTATACTTGGGATCGATGTTGAGTACGTGGCATGCTATCTCCGATGATACCCCGCACATATCGGAATGTATCCAAGCGAATACATGCAGGTTGGCACGAAGAAATTTGATCAGTTCCTATCGCATCTTGATTTCAGGATGTGACCCAATTTTCAGAACCCGGGTTAGGTCATCCATATCGACTAGGATATGCAACGTCAATTCTGCTAGTGCTGCCCGATCCACCCCTGAACTCTTCTTTCTAGGGTCCAAAGCCTTGTCGAATCGACTATGGTCCCCAAGCCAGGGGCGGCTTTGTAATTGCTATGCGATAAGTTCATAAATGTAGAGATTTTCCCCCACATTCTTCCATTTTTCTTTTCTTCTAGACTCACACAATTCTGCGATGTAGCATTCTCTAGCGACACTTTCGTCTTCTTTGATCACTCCAACTCCATTCTCCATTGGAAATTTCATGGTTAGAGACCATTGAGCTAAATCAATCCTGATATATGCTAAAGCAAGCCGACATAAGAAAGCATTGTAGGCGGACATTTAAGCTATGATCATAAAGGTCTAGATGAGAACGACTCTTCATTTCCTTCCCCAAGTTCCACGGGCAAATCAATTGTTCCGACAAGTTGCTTAGGTTCACTGTCCCTGGAACTTTGCTCGACAAGCGGATACGTCTTTCATAATGATCCTCATCTGATTACACATGTGTCTTAATAGGATATTGACAGAGATGCCACTGTCCACCAATACTTGTCGGACCATGGCTGGTCTGATTCCTACCGACATGACCATCGGGTCAAGGGTCGGAGCTTCTATTCCTTCGGTATCTCGATTCCAAAATACTATATCATCATTCAGGGTTCTATGTTGTTTGGCAGTGAGTTCCATCTTTAATCGCAAAGCATGAATCTTTCAGAGCATGTTTCAATGAGCTTACATATCGCTCCATTTCTCCCAACTCTTCTACGCAGGATGAGGTCCTCCATATATTGTTTCGATGATGAGTCTTTGGTCGGTCCGTCTAGATCCATCTTTGCTGGTTCCATCTTGGTTTCCTTGGGCATTAGGAGCTTTGGGTGCAACAGGATGGTCAGGATTTTGTGGTTTCCCCACGTACTGCTGAAGTTTGTTTTCCCGAATCAGCTCTTCAATCAGGTTCTTCAGGTGTCGGCACTCGTTCGTGTGGTGACCATATGTTTCATGGAAGCGACAATACTTTTTGGAATGCTTTTTCTGTTCCATTGCTTCCTTTCCATGTGGCTTCTTGTACTCCTCCATTCCTTGTGTCGCAAGGTAGATACTTTCTAGAGTCATTGAGCGGGGCGTAGTCTTCAGACGTTTAGCCTTTAAATTGCTTGTTACCTCCATTTCGCTTGTTGGAATTCTGGTTCCCATCCTTCCCCGTGTTTCCTAGAACATTTCCAGAGGTGTTACGCCTTGGTTAGCTACCACCAGTGAATCCCTGGGTTAGCAGGTTTTCCTTCTAGCTCATCCACCTCTTCCAATCTCATGTATTGGCTTGCTTTTTGGTTAAAGTCCTTCCTAGTAGTATGTTGCTTCATTTTGATCCATTTTCAGAATTAAGTGTCAGGGTGGATAGCGTGGACCAGGGCCATGAAGACCATATCTTCATTTGGCTTACTTACTTCTAGCACCACGGTGTTGAACCGACTCATGAAGGATTTCAAAGATTCATTTCGTCCTTGGAATAAGCCAGATCAGACGTCATATCTTTTGGCTATTGCGTGTGAAGCTTAAACTGATCAAGGAATTTTGCTGCTAATTCATTAAAAGTGGTGATGGATTTTGGTGGGAGCCTGGTGAACCATATAGAAGCAATTCCCTCTAGGAAGATAGGAAAATATCTACATCGAACAACATTTGAAACATTTACTTCGTCCATGTACCAACTATACTTGTACAAGTGGGGTTTTGGATCTCTAGTTCCATCGTAAGACGATATAGTTGGCATAGTAAACTTTTCAGGGTATTGTTCATTCAAAATGTCGCCAGTAAAGCGAGTCTGGGTTGGAGCGGATTCCCATCCATCATCTCTCTTATCCTTACTTTCGTCGATCAAGCACTTTATCATATCCACGATATATGCCTCTGATGTCTGGTAGTCCATGGGTTGGTGGTCAGTAACTATGCCAAGTGCCTGATTTTGCAAACGATCTTAGTATGGGGCTAAAGCCCAGGCTCTCCTGTCTTTGGGAGAGACACTCCCTCAAAGTCTTGTTGGCTTGCGGTTGGTCGGGTAGGGGCAGTCTGGGCCTCCCTACCGATATTGAATGCATTAACATTTTCTTCCAACTTGTCATCATCTAGTTCTCACCATCTTCAGAGTCGTAGAGATCCACTGCTATATCATCCCGTAGGGTTTTCGCCTCTAGATTCAAGTTTGTAATGGGTTGCTTTGCAGTTGGTGGTTTGCATTTCTCTTTATGATGATTCTTATAGCTCCACCCACTACTCCTTTTTGCTTCTGCCTTCCATTTCTTCTGTTTAGGCTTGATACAGGAGAGTTTTCCTGCTCCATGACAGCTGCAAGTTATGGCGTGATTCTTGGAGTAGCTAGTGATTGCAAGGTTAGGAGGGCATTTAATTTGTCCATAAGAGCTTTTTGGCTATTCTCCATCTTTTGGTTGATTTCATCAACTATCTTGTTCAACTCGCTTTTAATGACAACCTCATGCTGGGTAGAAGATACCAACACCTGATCTTTAGTGTTAGCTCCAGAATTCGCTCAAATTAGCAGATTATTGGCATTGCTGGCTTCAACTTGCCAAGGATTGGTCTCTTCTCTAGCTATAACAGCTTCTATGGATTTTCCAAAAGCAGTTCTCTTTCTCCCTGCCATTGATCTTCAACGGCAAGCTTTAAACTTCCTAGAGCTGATTTAATGGGTCTAGTTTCTGGATCTGGGGGATCCAAAGAGGAAAACTAGATCTATGCCTAAACTCACAGATTTCTCAGTGAAAGCACCAAAATGTTAATCCAAAAAATGAATCAACACCCTAGATTGAGTGTGAAAGCACCGGCCTTGTTTCTCTGAGCGAATAATATAGAAAATAAATGTAAAAAGAGCTGAAATAGTAAAGAGACACAATAATTTTATAGTGGTTCTACTGTTAACGAAGCCTACATCCACTTTATAGCTTCTATTAACAGACTGCTATTACTAGATTGATTTGGATTACAACATGGTTGAATCTCCTAAACTAGATCTGATCATAAGTACTTGGATGCAACCAGAGGATCTTAGTTGCTTTTTTGTGACCATTGTGTGGGAGAAGAAGAATGAAGAATAACAATGGCAGAGTTCCTACAGCCAGTCCATAGGAACCCCCTTTTTGTTGCAGATGGGATGGTATTTATAGGAGTTTAACAACACTTGGGCTAGAACCGCCTTGTCAGAGGCCTGCATTCATCACATAGAGAAAGTCCAAAAAGATTGAAGGTCATCGGAGCAAAGTATTTGGATCAGTGCCGATCCGAAAAGTTAGGATATTTTAGGCCCATACTTTTTGGAGACTTCAACGACGTTCTCTTAGGCGTTCCGGTCATGTTTCGAGTCGTTTTGGCTTAATTTGTATGTTCAAGCTCCTTTTGAATTCAACTGAGTTAAGAACCCGGTTAACACACTCAATGTCAACTTCAGTCATTAAATAAGAAAATATCAACACAAGTACTAATCACCCATTATCCATACGATCAGCAACCACCCAACATCGTGGTCTCATCAATGCTTGAATCCATATAACTCCATAAGGCTAGGAAACTAGAACATCTCCGTAAGGTCTAGGTTTCATACCAAATACTCTTGATATATGATGACACCAATGACCATCCCCGTAGATACAATGAATACTCATCTTCGTAGAGCATCGTGGCTATATGAATGCCCGAATCCTTGCCACTCTGTATGGCTAGGAAACTAGACCACCTAATAAAGGCCCAAGGTTAAACAGATCTCCATGTATCAATCTACAGTGAGTGTCCCCAGCGACATCTTCTTCTCGAGCATACATCAACACATTTAGTTATCAACAATCCCTTGGTACGCACCTACATCATAACCCATCTTGTTCCATTCTTCAGTTCACGTCGGGAAATCCGATTCAAAATCCTCTTTATAGTGATTTCTTCAATTGATGATAGGGATGACTCACCCAAACTACTAAAGATGAATCTGCCAGCTAGGAGAATTCAAATACATCGTCAAAGAAAAACATTTACCAAAACATTTCTATTTTCAAACCAAAGCTTCCATCTTCCTTTAAACCAAAAATATTTTTCTTTTTAAAATATAAACACCATTTTATAAAATGTTTTCCCCAAATATTTCCATTAACTTAAAATAATTTTGAGAAAACATTGTTTCATAAATATTTCAGACTGTAAAAATTTAACCAAAATAGAACCTCTTTCTTTTCAATATGGAAGTCGTTAATTATTTATATAAAATAGACTAAGAAACATGTATTTTAAAACATCTTATTTTGATAAATGTGCAATGAACTCCTTACCCGTCATTTTGATTCCTCAGTGGTACCATCAAGTCTTTAGTCACCAAAATTCTCCGATCCTTATTACTCATCTTTAAGGGACATCTTTTAGTCAATCTGAATATCTAGTCTTCCCCAACATAGGAAACTATGTTATCCCATTACAACTAATTCAAACTTGTCCCTAAACATCTTACTAGTTTCTCCAATGCATATCCCACTAAAGTAAACAATAGATAGCTATCTTGTCATAAATAATCATACATAACCATCAATATAACCTAACATATAATACAATGATCACCAAGGTAAACAATTAAGCAACCAAATGATTAAACAAGTAAATAAGTGGCAAACAAATAGTTAAAATCAACCATAGTAAAACAAACAACCAACAACACAAGAAAAGAAATCAATTCAAACATGCACGACATAAGTTAATGAGCAATAATAAGCCAATAAGTAGTACAATTAAGCAATCATAGGAAATAGCTTAACAAGCAATAAATCAATGCAGACAATTCAACCAAAGCAAGCCAATACAAGCATAAGGTCATTATCCCACACATCGAAAAGGGTTGTCCCTATATCATATCCCATCTCTCTTCATGGAAGGAAACAACTGAACATCCCTATAATTCCTTTGGGGAAGTCACATAAAAATTATAAAGGTTACGTCATTATAATGGGTGTTAGGCAAACTCAAGCTCATCTCGGCCAATCATCTCACACCCTATGTCACATTGTTTTAGTCTTATAGTCCTCTAATAGAGTTTTCCAAATAAAATATCTTATTAATAAAATACTTTTTAATAATCACTTCCAAAGTTTGTTATTCAAATCGAATATTTTACCTTTTCAACTCTTACTTCTAAATCAAATCATTTCCATCTTTGTAAAATATTTTCTCAGAGTATTTCTAAACTAGATATTTTATAATGCACTCCATAATATATTATCAATAAAACATCTTTCAACTTAGATATTTGTCCAGCCAAAATTGTTTACCAAAAATGCTAGTCTTCTTTAGATACTGTTTACCGAAAGGTACCCCTAAAATACAAGCTTTTACAACCAAAATCAATTTTCAACCAAATGTTTCCAAAAATCAAAGATGTTCTTTGGATAAAACACTTCCCTTAAATAAAGATGTTTCTTGCCTACCTTACTCAAAAAGGTATTTGCCAAATAAAAACATTCCCATCAAAAATAATTTTCCAATATTCATTTTTCTTACAATATCTTCAATTTTTTTTTTCAAATTAAATACTTTATTCTTAACAAAAATTTCAACAAATCACTTTATACCCAAAAAAAACATTTTTTCCATTTTAATAAAATATCTTAAAATCTTAAAATACCCTTTATAAATTTTCTAAATAAATATTATTCGCTTAATAGTAAAAAGTAATTTCATCTTATTATGGTAAGGTTCCAATTATAATTTAACATCATGTGTGTTACTCGGGTTATAACCAACACTTAACCCCTCTTATAAGTGTACATCCTACCCTACTCATACTTTATTTATCTTCCATATAAAGGTCATCATAAACAAAGCTCATTTTAGGATGAGGTAACGGTGGTTAAACAAACAACCTTTACACACAAAGCATACAATTATCAATCAAAATACTTTCTCATTTATATTCTAACCTAATTTAAGTATAAATTAAACTACTCCAATTGGTTTAAACCTACCCAAGACCCAAGGAATTGCTAAACCTAAGCTCTGATACAAATGTGACGTCCCACTATTTTTAACATCTAAAATAAAAACACTGTCAAGTTATACTTCCAACTAATTTTAAATATTAAAGATAGTGGACTGTGGATGTATAAAATTAGAAATTCTAAAATGATGAAAATAAAAGAGGAAAATCCTCACAACGTTGTCGAACATCGATACAAATACACATTCACTCAATAATACAACCATTATACAAGATCATTACATCAATACACATTTCAATACATTAATTGTTAAAAGTCCACAAACAATATTACTATGATATAAAGAAATATACCAAATCATCTATCCATAGTATTGTCTCCATCCACATTTCCATTCCCTCCTTTACTCCTACCAACAACATTACAAATGTACAGGTATATATACAAATATATAATTGAAAGGAGAAAAAGTATCCACTATGTTTGTACTGCGTTAATTTTTATACACCTCGACCATAAGGGAATCATGTGATATTGCATAGAGAAAGACTGTTTATGTATCTCATTTAGAGGATTAAACTCAAGTAGTTCTATTTCCTGCTCTTCTCCTCCATTCAAATACTTGTTATCACATACCAACCATAGAATCCATGTAGCAAACGCAACTAATTTAAGAAGGAAACACTACTCCTACTAAATCACCTCAATCAATCATCATATACATGGGGTTACAACACTAATAACACACCGAGACAATAAACGTCGCATGCATTTGACAACACTCAATGTCGACACAACTTATTAAATAAGAAAATAACAACAACATAAATATACTTACATAGTAATCATCTATTACAGTAATACATCACCAACGTAAGTAAAAATCATCAAATGTGTACTAATCACTCCATAATAGTAACACAACATCAATCATCATATAATCATAATCAAATACCGATCGTCCAGTAGTAATAATAGCAATCCTAATGTGATTTCATCATAAAAAACAAACATAACACATATTACATCCATTCAAAGATTGTATTAACAACAATTATTTTCCCTTAAGTATAAAATCATTCTACTATTGTTAATTACAAAAACACAATTGTTTATCTCAAACAATTATAATTCATTAATACAATAAAATACTTCATTATAATCTCATTACTTCAAATCCCTTAAAATGTCGTATTTTCCACCAAAAAGAGTAATTTACATCAAATTACTTAGTAATAATATTATTATTTCATGTTAAATAAAAATATATTTTAAAGTCATCGTAATAGTTTTCAAAACCAATTTATTACTATTTGTCTCAAGAATAAAAATATTTTATCCTAAGTCACCAAAACTCCTTTTTATTTCTGTTCATATCTAAATAGTAATTATTTCATCCAAAACATTTTGGATACATATTATTATGATTATCATTATTAAGAAAACGCCTTCTATTTTATTACACAAATAATAATAATACTATTTCTTACCATAATTACTATAAACTCAATCATTTGTCTTTTACACAAAACAATACTACTTTCACTAAAATTCATGTTGTCATTACTTAAAATCCTATTTTATTTTATAAATCTCAATTTAAAATATAATTTTACTTATTATTTATGAGTTTCCCTATAAATTAATAAATAACAACCTTACTTAATTCCATACTTTAATTTTAGTAAAATTTATTAAATCGTCGTTATTTCTAGGTACCATCCAAAATATGTAAATAACCTTATTTATTTATATAATTTTCTCATGATTACTCATTTTGTTTCAACCGATTATTTTCCAATTCAAATCAATTATTCATTTTAATTAGACATCCAAAAATATTACATTCAATAATAATTATCCAATAAAGGCACAATACATAGCCAAACAGTCATCCATAGAACACAACATTATCAATAAATATGACTTTTCATCAATAGATATGTATTTTATATTTTAAAATTCAGTTAATTAAATTAAGTAAACCATACAAATGTGTTTTTTCAAACAAGCTCAAAATTCAGCAAACTAGTGCCAAATCATTTGGAATTCTGCTACAAGTCCAACATGAGAAACAACGTATGAATTGAGTTCGTATTAAAAAGCTATTAAGGTTATAAGATTCAATTACAATATCGTAATTTTTCCATACTTAAATAATGATAAAATAATTAAAATATAACTCACGTATATTTTTTTGGTCGTCGAACCCACGAAACAACCCGGGTTGAACTTCGATCGACCATAGTTGTCGCCTCATGCCTCCATATGACGAATGCCACCCACCACCGTGATAAATGAGCCAAGCCACATCTTTCCAACTAACCAAGGCAGCCTATAGCGTCGTCGTTGGCATCGCCACCGTCGCACCTGAATTAGCAACACCGTAGGTTACATACATAATTCCGACCAAATCACCCCTTATGGTTTCACCGTCATCAACTTTGACCGCGATTTCTAGTTGACTCATGCACTTTTTAGACATACGGACACTTGGTGCCTGTTCTATTATAGAGAGCTTCAAACCAATATATAATTTAATGGTATCAGACACTTCAAATTTCAAAAGAATTTGTAATAAGCAAAAATCATCTGCCATTAAAATATGATTAAGAAAAAAAATCTGGATTTAAGAAGAGAGACCGATGCGACGGCTGTCCTCTAAGGTTTCTAAGGATCATTTATATAAGTAATTAGGCGGGTTTAGTTATGTGTATCCGTTTGGCCCAAAAGTGGCAGTGTACCTTATTTAAACACTAACGCCTCTATTTCGCAAACCGTAATTCCAAACCAATCAGAATTATATACCAAATTGATCGACTTGGAAAGACCTTCGCAACAATTATAAGAACGATACATATTTCATCTTTTAATTAAAAATCCATTTTAATTAACATAATATTAAAAGCAACAGATTTTGGGTCATTGCAACTTTTAAGAAAGCAGATTTTACATCTATTTGGTAAATTTTCCATATATTTGAGTCGCTAATTAAACTTATAATCTTACTGAACAAGCTATGGGAGAAAATACATATTCATATTCTATACCTTCTCTTTGTTTATATCCTTAGACAACCTATATTGATTTGTACTTTTCCACTTCTACTTTTACATTCTTCTTTATTTTGTACACCTACTTCACTCTAATAGATTTGCCTTTGGGTAAGCTAGCAAAGTCCCATGTATCATTTTTTATGATAGCTTTAATTTCTTTTCCACACCATCCCTTCATCTTTTTGTCTTTTGCTTCTTCGAAACCTTGTATAGCTCTTGCAAAGATTTCATGCATAACGGTCTTTCACTCGAGGTTACTTCCAATGAAGACTCTTCATGGAAGGTTGATGAAGATAATGGTATTACACTAGTAGGATCTTCTTGCACGTTATTATTTTCTTCTTCTATAACACCCCGAAAATTTTAATAAATAGATTATAATATTAATAAGGGCGAAATTGTAATTTTACAATAAAAGGTAAATATATAAATTTTCATAAATGTTGTAGTTAGGCCACATGATCTATTCCATAGGTCCGAAATGTCGTTTATAATTAAAAAACATATATAACTTGTTAAGTTTGATAAAATGGATCAAAAATAGCAGAAAATATGACCAATGGCATTTTCATAAATATAGATTTTGGTTTGAATTAGATGGCCCAAGTTTCTAGCTATAAATTGAACCCTAACCTCTACCGTTTCTCATCTAAAACTCTAACCTTCACCTGTACGTATAATTCATCTTCATTTTTACAGAAACTCCTCAAAATTTAAACAAATTATCCTATTCTCTTTAAAAGTTTTACATCAAAATACAATGTAAAAAAAAGAAAAATCAAATTGAAAAGAGAGAAACCATATTAAAAGAAAGGTAGGGCAATTTAAATCAAGGTTAAGAAGAGGAAAACTACAAAAAAAGTGAGTGAACTGATTGCTACATTTATGATGATCATGACTAATTGAATTCCTTTATAATTCTATATGATTTGAAAATAAAGTTTTTGAATTTGAATAATAATTCCAACTTGAATCTAATTTGAATTACAATTTGAATTTCGAAATAAAATGAATAGTGAGGATGGAAAACCCTAGTTGTTAGTTTAATTGAATAATCATTGAAAAAAGGAAGAAATGAATTGTGAAATTCATATCAAATTCTATGAAGTTAATCTTTATCTTTAATGTTTGGGTAAATGAAGAAATCAAATACCCTTTTATTTCACTTAAATTTATTTGTAATTTGGAACATACATAGAATTTTCAGTAGAAGCTCATACGTAGTTTTAAATAAAATGGTGAAGATAAAGGTATATGATCGTGAAATTAACAAGTGAAATTTGTCTAAATGAAGGTATGAACCATACACAAAAATCTAGTTAAACAAAAGTCCTTAAACCTATATTTGAAATAACGAAGAGGACGAATGAAGACAACAAAAACCAACTTTAAAATCTAGAAATAGATGAACTGAACATCTGAAAATTCATTCAGATGTCTGAAAGTTAAGACCAGATATCAGAAATAGGAGTTAGATGTCTGGATTTCAAGAAATTTCAATCCGAGTGCAACTTGTTGGAAATTGACTTGATTCAGTCAAACATAAATATAATTATGTGTATGTGTGTATACGGATTTAGTCACATATAAATATAATTTTATATCACATGAATATTTTATTTTTTTTGGAAATGGGTAAGAAATTTATTAAGGCATGACAGCCCATATCAAGGCCCAAAACACAGGCCCAGAGATTATCTACATAGCAAGTGTTATACGACAAAGTTAAATATCTCCGACATAACTCACACACTTTCCAAAAAGAAAGCCAGAGACAATTAATAAAAGACGAAACGCTTCTTCCTCTTCAATCATGGCGTCCGATCATAAACAAGGTAACTTGTACTTGGGATATTTGCCGATGAATAGCTCAGATCCCCTGCTCCAGTATGCTCTTCGTCTCTTCCCTGTGAGGTAAGACCCCAAATTTTGCTTCTTCTCTGAACCATTCGCATGTCAGTAATCGCGAGTTTACTGACCTCTTCATGTTTCCTTTGTTTGTTCTGAAATACTCTGCGATTTCTCTCCTTCCACAAACTCCAAATCGTGATAGTGATAGCAATTCCGCTCAATTTGGCTTCCATGTTTTCGCCTCCCCTATTATGAGTCAGGTAATTAATCGCATTTGTTAGCAGGTGAGTCTGAACTGATGAATTAATAGCATTTTTACATATATTCCACACTTTTTTCGAAAAGTTGCAGGAAAAAAATAGATGATCATGCGTTTCCTCAGCTTGATTACATAGAACACACATCTTTTCTGATATAATACCCCATTTTGAGAGTCTATCCTTAGTAGGAAGTCTCTTGAGTATCGCTTTATACGCTGTGAAAGCCATTTTGGGGGCAATTCACACGATTCCAGATAATTTTGCTCCATTCAACCTTGTTATCTGAATGTTTGACTTCATTCCATGCTATTTTCGTACTAAATTCATTTCCAGTATGTTTCCAGACCCATATATCATTTTCTCGTCCACTAAATATCGGCATATATTGAATTTTCCCTTTAATTTCCTGACTTACTGGAATCATTGAGCAATTCCACTCATTATTATTAATAATTTCTGTCACTTTTTTATCTGGGCAACCATAGTCTGAGAATGTGTTAAGTCCTAGAATATCAATTAATGAATTTCCTTGGATCCAGGGATCCCTCTATAAATCAGTTTCCTTCCCTGAAGCAATTTCCCTTGTACAACATGAAGCAAGTACTCCCCTTATTCTCATAATAGCTTTCCATGTCGATGAAGCATTATTATCCAATTGCATGTACCAGAAATTGCCTCTGATATATCTTTTCCTCATCCAATTCCCCCACAAACCCTTTCCTTTAATAATTCTCCAAGCTTGCTTCAAAGTATAAGCCAATCTCATGTCTGTAAGTTTTTTGAGACCAACTCCTCCTTCCTCCTTAGGTCTACATAAATTCTCATATTTAATCTTGTGTAGCCCCCCTTTCCAAATAAAATCCGCACAGACTTTTTCTATCTTTTGTATTGAGGCATCAGGGAGTTGGAATGTTTGAAGCCAGAAATTAACTTTGGAATGTATAACAGTGTGCACCAGTTCAATTCTGCCTGCTAGCGATAGAAGTCTTGAACTCCATCCCTGTAGTCTTTCTCTGATTGAAGAGATTAAAGCTGCACATTCTTTGTTAGTTATCTTGTTGGATGATAGAGGTACCCCTAGATACTTGACAGGGAGGTTTCCTTCTTTCACATTTAAGTACTCCAAAATTTCATTCCTTCTAATGCAAGTTTTATTGAAGTAACATTTGGTTTTTTGTTCATTCAGTCTGAGTCCAGAAAATCTCTCTAGATTGCTAAAAATCTCCTTTACAGCTCTAGCTGATGTCTGGTTGGATTTAATACAAATGAGAAGATCATCTGCATAGAGTAAATGTGTCAAAATAGGTTGAAAATTGTATATGGGATGGATTAGTCTGTTAAATGCTGCCAGCTCCATCTGTAGTGAAAAAAATTCCATAGCAATTGTAAACAAATAAGGAGATAGAGGGTCCCCCTGCCTGATACCTCTATTGGACCCAATAAAACCTTTTGGTATGCCATTTATCAGAATCGAGAAAGTCGGTGTGGAAATGCATTCTTTAACTATGTTCACAAATTTTGATGGAAATCCCATAGCTTTTAGCATATGTATAATAAAATTCCTGTTTATTTTATCGTATGCTTTGTGAAGATCCACCTTTAGACAGAATTTGTCCGCACCTGGTTTGTTGAAGTTTCTAATCAATTCATGTGCCATCAATGAGTTTTCGGAAATGCCTCTGCTTTTGATGAACGCACTTTGACATTCTGAAATTAGATCAGGTAAGATGAGTTTCATTCTGTTGCAAAGAATCTTACTTAGAATTTTGTACACCACTCACATGAATATATATATATATATATATATATATATATATATTAGACATATTATATGTATATGAAAGGGCTAACATGTCTGTTGCAGTGTTAATCGCAGCACTTAGATACAGGCATTTGAACCATGCACACTATATATATGGCATATGCATGTACACATACTTATGTATATGATATACATGTACACACTATATTATATATATAATATCAAACAAAATCATTTTATTAATAAATAAAATAAAATAATAATTGTATTTAAAACTTATTTGGATCAGATTTAAATTAATTTGGACTTCATAGGCACAATAAATCCCAAATAGTAATTTTTTTAAAAATTCACCCATTTAACTAGTTGTGTACTGGCCCAGTTCCAATAATGGTATCAAAGCCCAAAAGCCTATATGGTCTAAATTAGCAGTATTAGGACTAACTAATTAAGCTTACCCATTTAACAATGTGTTTATAAATGTAGTTTTTAAGTTGGGTTTGGATAATCAAGTACCCTGCCCTACCTAGCTACCAGCCTGATCCAAAATGCAAAGTGAACCCAAAAGGCTATCCCTAATATGAAAGGCCTAATTTGAATTTAGGCCTTGGGTGAATTCTCAAAGTCAGTTTTGAAAATAAAAAAAGTTTAAAATTTAAAAGGTTAAATTCAAAATAAGAAAATTATTATAAATGTTATAATATGATTTTCAAAATTCTTTTGAAAATTTATAAATTATTTTTGAAAGTTAATCAACTACTAATTAGATTAATGAATTAGATAAATTAATGAAATAATACATTAATTAGATTATATATACATAACATATATAATGATATATGTTACATTATCATGATTTGTTTGAGATGACGTAAGTATATATAAAATTTTCTAAATTTAAATAAATAAATAATTTTTTTAATTAAATAAATTAATTAAATGATAATTAATAAATAATCTAATACATATATATAAAGACATATGTGTATAACTATATATGTTATAATATACATATTCAATATGTAATGTTTAATTAATTAAATTAATTTAAATAAGATTCAATTAATAATATTAATATTAGATTATACATAAGACTATTATATAAGTTAATTAAATTATAAAAGTTATACAATTATGAAAATTATATAAAAGGTGGAACAATAAGAAACTCTAAATAGACTTAAGGGATATATATATATATATATAGTATGTATACCGTGATTTCATACATATCCGATACTTGAATCACAAAGGTATTTCGTAAGAAATGCACTATTCCATAAGTCGATATCATTCATTATTATATTAAATATTATGAACCTTTTAATACAAAGTTATCCTCTACCATTTAATATAAAGCTTTCCTTAAGGTATGTGCATTATACTTAAGCCATCGTGAAATGGTAGGTATTTGTGAATAATCTCTCTTTATTTGTTGAGCTTTCATCAAGATAAAGATGATATTAGGACAAAGACCACAAGATTAGGAGTTGTATATGATACAACCGATAAGGAGTTGTCTATTGTATGCGGGACCATGATTTGTTGTGTTTTTCTCAACATTAGAATCCCAAGTTATACGAGCCCTAACACCCACTAATGAAGTCGAAAAGACTTTTATGTTTTGTCTTAGGGTTTGAGAAACATAAAAGATTAGTGAGAGCTTATTAGTAAAATGAAATATAATGTTCAACCTTACTAATACTCTAAGAACATTTACTATGAATAATGTCCTAATCTGCTAACTTAAAACTTGATGAAAATATACACCTAAGTTGTTTTTTGAAAATGACAATCTCACTTGACCTAACTACAAAGATTGGTTAAGTGCAATAAAGATGGCACTGCCATATGAACGTCTATGGTCGTCAATAACCAAACCTCTAAGGGTAAAACCCGCTGATAATGCAAACCCTAAATTACACATAACCTATAATAAATGGGTCGCAGAACTTGAGATTGCCCAAGTGTATGTGTTGTCTACGTTAGGCAAAACATTGTAGAGACAACATGAAAACATGAATGTCCATCAAATTTTCGATAGCCTCAAATCTTTGTTTGAGGAACAGTCTCATTCCACAAGTTACGAACTTATGAAGAAACTATTCAATACAAAAATGATGAAGGGCATGGAAGGGGACGACTACGTTCTTATGATAAAAGGCTATATCGCTAGACTTCCTCAGTTGGACATGATGATAGGCAATTAGTAGCAAGTATCTCTAATCATAGGGTCTTATACTCCTTAGTTTAAACCATTCATATTAAAGTATAATATGAACCAGTTGAATGTAAGTATAACAATTCATACCTTAATGGGCCTAAATTTTGACAAAAATCGAAACCAAAGTCCATCAAAGCACAGATCATTGGATTTGATACCTGCAAATAAGTATGAGCGTTATTAGAGATTGATAGAAATCTAAACTCACAGTGGAAACAATAATAGGATAATAATATTGACTACTACCTTAGAATTAATGGTATTCCTTGGATAGCATATTGTCACATCAACATCGAGCATGAGAGAAAAGAAGGCTTCTCCAGCAACTAAACACGTCCACCTCCTGGGACCTGTTCTTCTAAATCTATCCAATGGGTTGTAATAAGGAGGGAGACAGAACAACATTCTGGTGATTGAAAAATCTATAAACTATCCATAACATAAATTTATATCGATTGGTATCCATTTAATTGTTATGTCTATTAAGGTTAGCAATTTTATTCTAACCTTGCATTGCACACACGATTACTTACCTACCCATTCACTAGGTACAAAATACTAACGAAGCCTTGTAACGCCCCACTCCGAGACCCACATTAGCAAAGAGCATTACAAGGTAACATCGTCTGCTAATGCGGAGAATAGAGCTGGTTAGGAGCGACCATCTATAGCCTTGTCTTAATTATCTATTGAATACGCCGACAATGCCACTTCTTACTTAAATGGATCGACATATCCAATAAATACTTAATACAAAGCCATAGGTGGCTGAGGATCTATCAGAATAAAATATAACAACTCAATGTAATACACATCACAGAACAGTAAATCATCACATACATTTTCACATATACAAATACATTACAGAGTTTACACAATGATACATGTCAAGTGGTAAAGCAAACCACAATATACAGGCGAGACAAAAGAATACATATCAGAGTTACAACAAAAAGGACTACACAAAAAGCTATAATAAAAAGGAGCTAGCGGAATAGTCCATGCGGAAGCAAAATAGGCTAAGTCCAAAGTACCTAACCTGAAACATCTCGGTCTGACCCGAGTATAAAATACACGGGTCAGTCTAGTTAAACAAATCAGTTAGATAAACTAAATGATAATGAACATACAAGATCATAAAGTACCACAATTTATCTCCAAAAGAGATATCCAAATCATCTAACATAATATGAATCAAAACAAGCCTCATATCATGGGCAACTCAAATAAAAAAAGGACATACATATCCCAAATCAAGCCTAGAAGGCAATTAACAAATACCAACAAAGGTAACACAAGTTTCCACAAGGTAATAGCTACATATCGTGTTGTTCAAAGAACCTACACCGAAGAGCGATACACTAGGGAAATATAATTGTCAAAGAAACAAAAGATGCTCGAGCTCAGTACTGTATAACAAGGATCCACAAACCCGAAGGCACAAACCCAATATCACTCGAGCGGTGACGATGGACCAACTCCAAAAGTGATACTATATGGCAACAAACCCGAAGGCAACAAACTCGAAGGTACAAACCCGAAGGCAACATACCCGAAGGCAACAAACCCCAAAGGCTCAAGCCCGAAGGCAATAAACCCCGAAGGCAACAAACCGTAGTGGTGAAGGTCCGAAGGCCCAGTACTGGACACCACTAACTGGTGGAATGTGTCACAACTCTCAGAAAGGAACCCGAAAAATGTTAACGTGAGTCCCATACCACACGTTCTCACTAAACGGTTTACTAGACGTTAGCCAATCTCACACTCAAAGCAGTACAAAGTTCACCTCATTTTATCGGTAAACCAGACCCAAAGGTCAAAACGGTCAAACGAATAGATTATGAATTAACTGAAAAGATAAACGCACGTGTTCATAGCACGCGTTTTATTTAATCATTTGATTCTCCTCCCTCTTCGTTCGAAGTGAAAAATTATGTGTGTGTTTTAAATAGAAATTTTAAATTGGAGAAACGAGTTTTAATACACTTTACAAAGATCATTATATAAAAACCCGTGCACGAAATCAAAAAAAGAATTATCAAAGTCAAATATGCAATAACAACTAATTAGAACAACCCGAATCGGTTAAGATTGGAAACCCAAGAAAAATAGGCAAAATAGGCAAAGACAAGCAGGTCAGTCGATTGGCACCCTACAGTCAGTCGACTGAACCAGAACCCGAGAATTTTCAGACCCTGCAGTCAGTCGACTGACTATAGGGGGCCAGTCGACTGGCTGTAGCTGAAACTATTTTCCAGCCTATCAAATGGAAGAGAAACTCTCACCATTTGCAACCGGTCGAGCAATGGACTTAAGGGGCTTTTGCCAATCGATAACCCAGCCCCATTGGCTCTTCAATACACCACCAAAAACATGTTCAACATCAAAGCTATGATTTTAGAGTTTTTTACTTCAAAACACAAAAAATGGAGATGTTCACCAAATCAATTCAAACCAAAAGCAATTGAACATGAATAAGCGTTAGGAATTCATACCTAACATCAATGATATCAAGAGAAGTAGACGTGAGTTCAAAACTCACCTTTTTAACTCAAAAACAAAGATGAGAAGCACAAACACAAGGAAAAGATCAATCACTCTCCACTTCAACTCTACAAGCTTCAATCTAAGATTTAAAACAAGTATTTCCTAAATTAGGTATAGGAATTTTCTGAAATTGAAGAGGAAAAGAGATGGAGAAGATGAAGATGGAGTTTACCTTAGCTTTTCCAAGAGTTTGGAGCAAGAATTTGTAGTTTGCAATTGAAAACTAGGGCTTGGTGTTTTAATTTCCCATTCCTCTCCCCATTTTCAGTTGTGCAAGAGTGTTTAAGAAAATAGAATGTAGTAAAGAGGAGAGGAGAGGGGCTGAACTAGGTTATATGATGAGTTGGGTCAAACCCAAACCCCAAAAGCCTAATAGAAAATAGCAAAAATCAACCTACTCCAAACCTATCGAAGCTTATACTCAAAAAAGTCGCAAACGCCATTTTGGACTCAATGGAAGTGGTCCCGAGTCCTAATTCGACCGTTTGCAAAAAGTAGCTTTTCGGATCTTAATCCGATTAACGACGCTATATTTAAATGAAATATTTAAATATAAAATCGTAAAATATGCGGGTTGTTACAGATCTCCCCTCCTTAACAAAATTGCATCCACGCAATTCCTAGAGAAGAATTCGCAACAACTACATACTTACATCACCCAAAAAAAAAGAAAATAAGCTTGAGATAAAAAGATATTCTCACCAGTGCTAGGAAAAGATAGAAAACCCGGATAGGATCGCTCGATAAACTCTCTGGTTTCCCAAGTACAGTCATTGGGATTAGCGGACCATTGAACTTTAATGAGCAGCACGTCCTTGTTCCGAAGGTGTCTTACCTCCGTGGCAAGTACGCGAACAGGCTGCTGTTCAATAGATAAATCTGGTGAAATCTCAAGCCCTTGCAAATCAGGAAAGTCGATAACAGAATCCGATTCTCGAAGACACTTCCGAAGCTGGGAGACGTAAACACGTTGTGAACTCCAGATAGATGAGCTGGAAGTGAAACTCTATAAGCCACAGGGTCAATACGTTCAATAATAGGAAATGGTCCTACAAAGCGAGGAGCCAATTTCCCTGTCACACTGAAGCGCATAACCCCTTTCAAAGGAGAAACACGAATAAAGACAAGATCACCAACCGAGAACTCGAGAGGCTTCCTACGGTTATCTGCGTAGGATTTCTGGCGGCTCTGTGCCTCTTTCATTCTCTGACGAATAAGAACAATCTTCTCAGAAGAATCATGAACAAAATCTGGGCCAAGAATAAGCTTCTCCCCAGATTCCAACCAACAAGAATGTGATCGACATGGCCTTCCGTATAAGGCTTCGAAAGGAGCCATACCGATATTGGACTGAAAACTATTGTTGTAAGAGAACTCTACAAGGGGTAGATGATCCTCCCAACTACCTCCGAAATCAAGAATACAAATACGGAGGAGATCTTCCAAGATACGATTCACCCGTTCAGTCTGTCCATCAGACTGTGGATGATAAGCTGTGCTGAAATTAAGCTTTGTTCCCAAAGCTTGCTGAAGACTCTGCCAGAAATGACTGGTAAATAAAGGGTCACGGTCACTCACAATCGAACTAGGAACACCGTGAAGTCTCACGATTTCCTTGATAAATAACTTAGCCAAAAGAGAAGCAGTCCTATTAGATTTAATAGGAATAAAATGAGCTGACTTGGTGAGGCTATCAACAACAACCCAAATGCTAGAATGGCCCGATCTCGTACGAGGTAGGCCATCAATGAAATCAATCGAAATCTGATCCCGTTTCCACAATGGAATCTCTAGAGGCTGAAGGAGACTAGAAGGGCGCTGATGTTCGGCTTTAATACGTTGACAAGTCATGAAATTACTCACATAACTCACCACATCGCGCTTCATGCCTTCCCAATAATAAAGGCGATGCATATCAGCATACATCTTACTACTACCAGGATGAATAGTATACTTAGACCGATGACAGTCATCAAGAATGTCATGCCTAAGTGCAGAATCAGAAGGCACAACCAGACGGTTCTTCTTGCGAAGACACCCATGAAGATCAATGCTGAAATCCCGCAAAGCCTCATCACGGGGTTCAGTCTCACAAAGCTGAATAAGATGCACAAGATCAGGATCACGCCGCTGAGCTTCGGCAATACCATCCAATAAAGAGGGTCGAGCTTCCAAACTGAATAATACTATCGAAGAATCAGAAGATGGAGCTCGATCATGAATATCACAAAAAGATAGAGTCTCAAGAATATCCCATTCGGCAAGCATCAAAGAAACGACAGCCGAATGTCTACGACTAAGCGCATCAGCAACACGATTACCCTTACCAGGGGTATATTGGATATCAAAATCATAGGAGGCAAGAAATTCGAGCCAACGCTGTTGCCTCATATTGGGTTCCTTCTGAGTGAACAAATACTTCAAGGATTTATGATCGGTATAGAGAATGAAGCGCTCGCCTAATAAATAGTGTCGCCAAATCTTCAAGGCGAAGACAATGGCGGCTAACTCAAGATCATGAGTGGCAAAGCGAACTTCATTCGGACGCAATTGCCTAGAAGCATAAGCAACTACTCGATCCTTCTGCATAAGCACGACACCGAGGCCACTACCACAAGCATCGGTGTAGACAAAAAGATAATGATTCCCCTCGGGAACCACAAGAATAGGAGCATTAGTGAGAAGTTCCTTTAATGTATGAAAGGAAGCTTCACACTTATCGGACAAAATATAACGAATGCCTTTCCGAGTAAGGCTGGTGAGAGGAAGTACAACACGGGAAAAATCCTTAATGAACCGACGGTAATAACCCGCCAATCTAAGGAAACTACGAATCTCATGAACATTCTCAGGCCTCTTCCAATTTTGGATAGCTTCGATCTTTGAGGGATCGACAGAGATGCCGTCAGAAGATACAACATGGCCTAAGAACTTAACCTTATTCTCCCAAAAATGGCACTTGGAGAATTTGGCTTTAAGCTGATGGTGACGAAGAGTACTCAAGACAATTCTCAAGTGATTAGCATGCTCGGCTTCAGACTTAGAATAAACAAGAATGTCGTCAATGAACACAAGGACGAACTTATCGAGATATTCTCGGAATACCCGATTCATAAGATCAACAAATAAAGCCGTGGCGTTCGTCAAACCGAACGACATAACGAGCCACTCGAAAGAACCATATCGAGTGCGGAAAGCTATAAGGGGTATGCTATCTTCCGCGACTCAGAGCTGATGAAAACCAGTGGCAAGGTCGAGCTGAGAGAAGACCTTAGCGCCACTCAATAGATCGAACATATCATCGATCCTCGGCAATGGATACCTATTTTTGATGGTCAACTCATTAAGTTTGCGATAGTCGATGCAAAGCCTAAGAGTTCCATCGGACTTCTTCACGAAGATGACCGCGGTACCCCACGGTGAAAAACTGGACTGAATCAACTGCTTGGACTCAAGCTCTAAAAGCTGCTTCTTGAGTTCCTCATTTTCTTTTGTAGACATCCTCGTGGGAGGACGCCCAACTGGCTGCACGCCTGGAACAAGATCAATGTGGAACTCGATCGCCCGCTTGGGTGGAAAACCCAAAACCGGCTCAAAAACATCCAAGAAGTCACAAACAATAGGAATACGAGATATATCATCATCATCTCGGGAGCCAAGAGAATATAAAGCCATCTCAGAATTATCCACATTCCGGAGAACAAGTGATAGCTGAGTAGACGAATCTGGATGTCGAAGATATAAAATTCTTTCAGAACAAATAATCCTGGCATCGTATCTCACTAGCCAGTCCATACCCAAAATCATATCAAAATCCAAATAAGAAATAACGTGCAGATTCGCACGAAAAGAAAAGCCACATAAAACAATCTCAACATCATCACAAAGCATGCTAAGGGTTGCGGATCCCCCGATAGGATTCGCAATCCTCAACGAAGTAACCATACAAGAAACATCCAAAGACAAATCATCGACGAGCTTCTTCGATACGAATGAATGCGAAGCACCCGTATCGAAAAGAACTCGAATACTACGGTCATGAAATAAAATAGAACCTTCCAAAATAGATGGAGATATACCTCCGGGCTGAGAAGGACCTCCAAAAGCCTTAGCAACATAAAGCTTGCCAGACATGGCATTAGGAACAATAGGACATGAGGAAACATGATGACCTTCCTTCTTGCAATAACGGCAGAAGAGAGGCTTAGGACAAGCTCGAATCATATGATCAGGAGAACCACAATTGAAACACTTCCGAATGGAAGGTGTTCCGGCAAACTGAGAGTTAGAACCAGATTCAACGGGCTTCTTCTTCTTGGAAGGAAGAAATCCCTGCTTAGGAAATGGAAACTTCTTCTTATTGGGGTTCTTGCAAACCTCAACATCATCACCACTATCGCACTCCTTCTCGATGGCCTCGAGATGAAGTGCCGAATCAACGAACTCCTCAAAAGAAAGCTTAAGCTGGAGCATTAAAGACTTCTTAAGATATTTCTTAAGACCAGAGACAAACTTCATATTCTTCTTATAAAAAGTGCTAATGAATTCAAGACCATACTTAGATAAGGCCTCGAAAGATGCAACATATTCAGAAATGGAAGACTTCCCTTGCTTCAACTCAAGGAAGCGACGGGCTAATAAAACTTTCTCAGATTCAGGAACGAATTTGAGTTCGAAGCATTCCCGGAACTGAGTCCAAGAAAGAACAGACTCATCAAGTTTGGATATAAGAAGCTCGTACCAATCAAGGGCATGCTCTTACAATAATCTAGAATTTACAAGAACTCGATCATGGTCAGAAAGATCCATGTGAGAGAAGATACGTTCACATGTGCGAATCCAAGCTTGGACCTCAAGAACGGACTCGGAGCCTTTGAATGGCTTTCCACCAAGATGAGCAAAATCACTGCACAGGCGTGCAAAAGCAAACTTGCGCGGAGGAGATGCACGAATAGGAGCTGGAGGCTGAGTGCTCCTAAATAACTCCAGAAACTGATCGGCAGACATATAAACGCCGTCCGGATGCGAGCCACTGGATTGCCCAGCATCCAAGCGTCGTCCTCGGCCTCTTCCGGCCATTAGCTGAAAGATAAGATAAAGATTATTCACAAGGTAGATATCATAAATTCAAATATGGAATACTACAAAAAATTACATTCCTAGACGTATTCCCAAAAATTCTATCTACCCCAAAGGCACGGAAAAAATAAAGGCACAATGATTCAAAGATTCGTAACATTCGTATTACCCTTTGATGTACCGTAATATGTGTCTTTGTTCTATGTTTATCATATTTTGTTCTGAACTCAGCTCCGATACCAAGCTGTAACGCCCCACTCCGAGACCCACATTAGCAAAGAGCATTACAAGGTAACACCGTCTGCTAATGCGGAGAATAGAGCTGGTTAGGAGCGACCATCTATAGCCTTGTCTTAATTATCTATTGAATACGCCGACAATGCCACTTCTTACTTAAATGGATCGACATATCCACTAAATACTTAATACAAAGCCATAGGTGGCTGAGGATCTATCAGAATAAAATATAACAACTCAATGTAATACACATCACAGAACAGTAATTCATCACATACATTTTCACATATATAGATACATTACAGAGTTTACAAAATGATACATGTCAAGTGGTAAAGCAAACCACAATATACAGGTGAGACAAAAGAATACATATCAGAGTTACAACAAAAAGGACTACACAAAAAGCTATAACAAAAAGGAGCTAGCGGAATAGTCCATGCGGAAGCAAAATAGGCTAAGTCCAAAGTACCAAACCTAAAACATCTCGGTCTGACCCGAGTATAAAATACACGGGTCAGTCTAGTTAAACAAATCAGTTAGATAAACTAAATGATAATGAACACACAAGATCATAAAGTACCACAATTTATCTCCAAAAGAGATATCCAAATCATCTAACATAAGATGAATCAAAACAAGCCTCATATCATGGGCAACTCAAATAAACAAAGGACATACATATCCCAAATCAAGCATAGAAGGCAATTAACAAATACCAACAAAGGTAACACAAGTTTCCACAAGGTAATAGCTACATATCGTGTGGTTCAAAGAACCTACACCGAAGAGCGATACACTAGGGAAATATAATTGTCAAAGAAACAAAAGATGCTCGAGCTCAGTACTGTATAACAAGGATCCACAAACCCAAAGGCACAAACCCAATATCACTCGAGCGGTGACGATGGACCAACTCCAAAAGTGATACTATAAGGCAACAAACCCGAAGGCAACAAACCCGAAGGTACAAACCCGAAGGCAACATACCCGAAGGCAACAAACCCCGAAGGCTCAAGCCCGAAGGCAACAAACCCCGAAGGCAACAAACCATAGTGGTGAAGGTCCAAAGGCCCAGTACTGGACACCACTAACTGGCGGAATGTGTCACAACTCTCAGAAAGGAACCCGAAAAATGTTAACGTGAGTCCCATACCACACGTTCGCACTAAACGGTTTACTAGCCGTTAGCCAATCTCACACTCAAAGCAGTACAAAGTTCACCTCATTTCATCGGTAAACCAGACCCAAAGGTCAAAACGGTCAAACGAATAGATTAGGAATTAACTGAAAAGATAAACGCACGTGTTCATAGCACGCGTTTTATTTAATCATTTAATTCTCCTCCCTCTTCGCTCGAAGTGCAAAATTATGTGTGTGTTTTAAATAGAAATTTTAAATTGGAGAAACGAGTTTTAATACACTTTACACTGATCATTATATAAAGACCCGTGCACGAAATCAAAAAAAGGATTATCAAAGTCAAATATGCAATAACAACTAATTGGAACAACCCGAATCGGTTAAGATTGGAAACCCAAGAAAAATAGGCAAAATAGGCAAAGACAAGCAGGTCAGTCGACTGGCACCCTGCAGTCAGTCGACTGACAGAACCCGAGAGTTTTCAGACCCTGCAGTCAGTCGACTGACTGCAGGGGGCCAGTCGACTAGCTGTAGCTGAAACTGTTTTCCAGCCTATCAAATGGAAGAGCAACTCTCACCATTTGCAACCGGTCGAGCAATGGACTTAGAGGGCTTTTTCCAATCGATAACCCAGCCTTATTGGCTCTTCAATACACCACCAAAAACATGTTCAACATCAAAGCTATGATTTTTAGAGTTTTTGACTTCAAAACACAAAAAATGGAGATGTTCACCAAATCAATTCAAACCAAAAGCAATTGAACATGAATAAGCGTTAGGAATTCATACCTAACATCAATGATATCAAGAGAAGTAGACGTGAGTTCAAAACTCACCTTTTTAACTCAAAAACAAAGATGAGAAGCACAAACACAAGGAAAAGATCAATCACTCTCCACTTCAACTCTACAAGCTTCAATCTAAGATTTAAAACAAGTATTTCCTAAATTAGGTATAGGAATTTTCTGAAATTGAAGAGGAGAAGAGATGGAGAAGATGAAGATGGAGTTTACCTTAGCTTTTCCAAGAGTTTGGAGCAAGAATTTGTAGTTTGCAATTGAAAACTAGGGCTTGGTGTTTTAATTTCCCATTCCTCTCCCTATTTTCAGTTGTGCAAGAGTGTTTAAGAAAATAGAATGTAGTAAAGAGGAGAGGAGAGGGGCTGAACTAGGTTATATGATGAGTTGTGTCAAACCCAAACCCAAAAGGTGCAATAGAAAATAGCAAAAATCAACTTACTCCAAACCTATCGAAGCTTATACTCAAAAAAGTCCAAAACGCCATTTTGGACTCAATGGAAGTGGTCCCGAGTCCTAATTCGACCGTTTGCAAAAAGTAGCTTTTCGGACCTTAATCCGATTAACGACGCTATATTTAAATGAAATATTTAAATATAAAATCATAAAATATGCGGGTTGTTACAAGCCTTATCAACCACCCAATACTTCCAAGTCCATTAGCCACTTGATACTTCTAAATATGAAGTGGGCTTCTACTATCGTCACATAATAATTTTAAAAGAGAAATAGGTAGACTTTGTCATTTAAGACCTCAATCGAGATAGACTCCATCATTTAAGAACTATTCCCAAGGTGGACTTCTAGCATCATCATTATTGGTCTATTGGTCCTAACTGCAGAGACTTTTGACTACTATATAGGGCCTTATAATTTATAATAGCCATACCACTAGCGCATCTAACATTATTAAAGTCTTAGCAATGTGAGAGACTGTACCCAAGCCACTTAATACCTCATTAATAAGGATTAGACAGGCCTCTGACCATTAACACCTATTAATAGGCAGGCCTTTGCCGTTTAATGCCTAACCCCAACGCAGACTCCTCACTGGTACCATTTAGCTGACATTGCTTGGAAATCTCATTGGGCTACTTAATACTTCTTTTATAGGAAAGAGGCGGACCTTGCAGCTGCTTAATACCTCAAACCTGAAGCGAACATCTCCCGAGATATCCAGTGTCACTCGTATAAATATGGAATCTTATTAGATTACTTCTTTTGGTTAGGAGACGAGCCCTAAGATAGCCACTTAATAGCTCAACACTGAAGTAAACCCTTTTAGAGATATCTCTCATTGCTCCTAATTCCAGATTTGGACCATTTAATACTTTCCAATTAAGAAAGCAAGTCCAATCTTTCATGTCGTCACAGGTCCTAGGATAAGTGATATCTCACATCAGTAGCAAGTGCACCCGACTGCTGGTAGCCCCAAAATGAAGAGCAGTCTTCCATCGAGTAACTATACTGACCTCGCATCACTAACCTACTAAGTCCAATTAACCATCCTAAGTCTTTACTTATACTATATTAGGTTGACATTGGAGTTAGCTTACCAATTCTCTTTTTATTTAAGGCAATAAGATTTATCTTACATACTAATCTACCCGTAAATTCCCTTTTAATGCTCATAGATGTCAATTTGTCCATGAAATCCTAACGGGCATTTCCTAAGACATTTATGCATGGTTACTAATTTCAAATTAGTAACCTTGTTATATCTATTCCATTTTTATCAATCTCATTAATTCATTTGTCTCTATTAATTGTAACCCTTAATTTAATACTATCCATTATTTCTCATTAATTACCCATTAATTTTGGTTACAATCTTTCATTTCCTATTAATTAATTAATAGGAATTCCTAATTTATTTCTCATGAATATGAATTACTACCTTTTCCAATTCTAACTATTCGCTTTCCTAAATATAATAATAACTAATGAATGTTACGCATAAATAATGCACGAATAAATGCTATTCTTCTTTATTAACGCAATAAATATGTATAAATTGCCTAATAAAACTACCTGTTCATAACCAAATATATTTTAGTCATAAATATATAATTAGAATATGTTTTCCATATTTAATTTTCTGGAATTAAATTCATTAGGAAGATTTTTTGCTATGATTTCCATAAATTGGTTTAATACAAAAAGGAAAGATTGATTCCGTTTGAAATTACAAGGAATGGATTTCTTTTTAATTGGAGTAGACGGTATAAACTACAGACCTGTACTTTACACATCTCTTCCCTTTTTGTTTGTGGGTATTCCTTGTTAAATAAAACGTCGCCCTTTTGAATGAAAAGTGGAAAAAGTAAACAAATTTATAAAAATTAAACAGATGTTCTTCCCATAAATTAAACTATGAAAAATCTACAACATAGCATAAATTGTGCAATAATCCAAAAATCCTATTTTACATCGAAGTACGAATCTGGAATAAAAATATACAACATTCAAATTCTAAAATCTTTGGGACTGATTTTCAGATCTAGGTATAAACATATTTCAAATTAGATCTAAAACAAGAATATGTAGGCAATAGTTTTCTACACTAATTTAAGCCTATAATTCAAAAAATTGATTTACGCATAAAAAGAAAACATATGCTAACGAAATAGCTTTAAAATCATAAACAACATATAAAATTTCCCACTCACCTTTTAAAAGCGATCCAAATCTCCAGATCTGAAGTAGAACCTTTGATTCATCTCCAAATCCTTTTTAATCCAAGAAATATGTATAAAAAAGGAATATACATATATTAGAATTACAGATTTGAGAGGAGATTTGAGATTGGGAGTAAAAATAGATACAAACATACAAAAGTATATAAATTACCTCAAATGCGTGTATAGTTGATTCTTTTCTCTTCTCCTATTTATTAGATTTCTATTCTTCTCCAATTTGTATGAATATAGATATAAGTATCTTATTTTTATAATTTAGAAAGAAAGTGGAGAGGAAGAAATGGTAGTGCTTCATTGCTTTATTCAAAAAAAAAATATGAGAAGAGAAGAGAAGGAAGGGTTATGCCTGTATTTATAGGCGCCGGAATCAAGCAGAACCGTTAGATCAAAATATAATAGATCGGGGCCATTAGGCCAATGAAAACCCTAGCCCCTACCTTAAGAGCATTGACCGCCCCCTTCATGGGGGTCGACTGCCTTAGGTCGACCGCTACACTAAGCGGGTCGACCTGTGGACCCCATTAAAATAATTAAAGACGTTAATTTCTTAAACAAATTATTTTCGCTATGAATTTTTTTTTCGTCCATAACTTCTTCATTTGGACTCCGATCGCAAAACTCTAAATATTAAAGTTGTTCAAATTTGCCACAAATGGAATAATGCAAGTTTCGTGGTCAAATTTCGTCGTTTGCACAAATTCTATTTTTGGAGCCTGACTAATTAACTAACTAATCGAATAACTAACGCCAAATTAAGGGGTATTACATTCTTTCCTCCTTAAAAAGAATTTCGTCGCCGAAATTTCACCAATGACATAGTCATGGTTTTGGCTCATAATTATCCTAAATGACACAACTAATGAATGTACAACCAATTTTGCAACCAAACGTGCACAAGTGCATACCGTATTACTGTTTCACCACACAGAAAATATATATGCAGAATAATTCTAAATCGGATCCTCCTATATGAATGCATTTCTTTGAAAACATTTTTGAAAAATATGATGCAAACAACTTATATGTAAACTGGTAGTTCTATATTTATGTAGCTTTTGAAAAATCTAATCAACCAAAACCGCCATATTAGTACGAATAGAAGTATGAAGCAACCAATTTTTCATCCAATTCTTACCATCCAAAAATCTAACGCGTCGAAAAATTGCTTTTTAAAATTTACTCCTATGCCGGAAAGAAAATTTAGGTGGAGAATTTAACATCCTTACCACTTTATAATCTTCCTATTCCCATAGTATAGTGGAAATTTTCTCACTGCCCTGAATTTACTCCAAATTTTCCATGCACAAAAGGCTTATTTTCAGACTCTAAAATAGAGTTGAGTCTAAAAATAGACTCGTGCGCGTGATCGAAAAGGTAAGGAAATTGAAATTCCAATGTTAAAATAGCTTTTCACTTGTTACCGCTTGCATTTATCTCATCATCGATCCTAATGCTCCGCTAAATCCAGAAATTTTAACTCTATTTGCCTTTCCTATGCTTAACATAAGGCCTTCAAAATCAAATATTTCAAAAAAAAATCTTTCTCATTTTTCAAATATGTATATCATTTGAAAAATAAAATTCCAAAATATTTAGACGCACATTTTCCCTTGAAATCAAATTTTTGGACAAAAAATTCTAAAAATAATTTAAGAGCCAAAATAACTAAAACCTAATTTTTTTTGAAAAGATAAGCTTTTCAAAATATTTTCTTTTCAATAATTTTGACAAATTAAGCCATAATTTCACTGTAATCGGAAATCCGTTTTGCGCTAAATGTGTAAACCAAATTCTAAAATTCTACAGCTAATATTTACCCACAAAACTTGACATTTTATTTAAAAATGTCATCATGCCCAATTACCCAAAAAATTTAGCTTTCAAGAAACATAAGTAACGACCCGTGATGCCAAAACAACTTTATCATGTCCATCGCTAAAAAATTTCAACTATTCTAAACTTCCAGCCTTATATTACATTTACTATTAGTTAAGTGTTTTTTTATGAAATTTCCATATTTATACCGCTTCTTCATTATGAATACATAAGAGTAGTTTGCATGTTTAGAAATAATAATACAGTAAATAAATTGGAAATCATAATATCGTGTGTGCCTTTTACAAGAGACAACTAACATTTACAACCCAAACAACCTAAAAGAAAAGAACAAATGCTGGAAGGGAAAAGACAACACTATAAACCTAAAATAACTACGAGATGCATTGCTCCATGGCTGGAGCTCATTGTTGCGACCCTTGAATGGTCGTATGGCGGCTATACACCCAATCTCGTGCCGCTGGCACTACTGGTGTTGCTGACGACTTCAGAATTGTCATCTTCCTAAGGAATGATCTAATGATGGCAGAAGGAACCTTCTACTAAACTGCCTCTCCATAGAGGTTCGCCCGTATTACCTAAAGATGAGAGTGGATAGGTGAATTTACGAAAAGTGACCCTATGGAGTGTTAATCCTTGATCATCAAATTGCATCATAAGAGTGCAGGTCCATTTGACGGCGATGCCGCCAATACTAGCATAGGTGGTCTTTCGTACCATGGGATAAATCCAATCGTAACTTCCCGTCTTAGGGATGATGTTATGCTAAATGATGCGCACAACCTAACGGGCGGTCAGACGTGGATTATCCATCTTCCAAACACCGACATCTTGGGAAATGATCTACTGAAAAATCTTTGAGTCGGTCATTTCAAAATCATCCATGTCCGCGTCCTTCCCGAAGGCCTCCAAAATCTTATCATGATCATCATTAGTCAACTCAATCAAGATACTCTTCATCTCCAAACGAATCAAATTATTATCTCTATCGAAATTCTGTGGCTACAGGACATCGAAAAGGTAGATGCAGCATGGGTAACATTCCCGCTCAAAGGTCTCAAACCAAAGGATTGGTGAAAATTCTACCGCGAAGAATAGCTCTTCCATCCCAAAAGCAGCAAAACCGTCTGCTCATTCCAATCCAGCCAAGTGTCCTCTTAAGGGTTGAGACCATAATGATGCAAGGAAAAATTGGCAGTGCGGAAAGGTGTCTTCAGCTAAGAAGTGGTCTAAGGGAGATAATAGGATTTAGATCTGGAGTGGTGGTGGGGCGAGATCTAATGTGCAAAACCAGCATGAGGGAAAGGCGAGGCTGTTGCTCCTAGGGAAAAAAGGCATCGCCTAGGGGAGGAACAGAAGAGAAAGGCTGATACTTGGAGGAGGAGGAGGATGGAGATTGGGTTCGGCTTATTGAGGAAGAAGGAACGAAAGAAGGCAACTAGGGGAATTTAGACCATTCCAGATTCAAGTTGTGCCAAACTCGTTAACTGGTAGACCACTCTAGGTTTATCGTTAGGTGGTCTAATGCTAGACGGGCTTTGGGCGTTAATTGAACCTAGGTTGAATTAGGGTCGGATTAAACAATAATAATCGTTTCATGTCGTCTCCATCGATTCGACATGATCCGAAAAATTCCTGTTCTCATTATAGCGGTGTCAAAACCTACCGCCTAATCACGAACCATGCTCTAGTAATTCACAGTAGTTCCAACAAAAGTGTTGCAACCAACAACAATTCCAAAAACCTAAAAATATTCCAACTGCTATTTCCTACCTACTTCGCATGTAAATATTTCTTCCAACAACTGGTGGTACAACAACACTTCAAATTACATACCCCAATAAAATTGAATGTCATTCCAATTTTGTCTATACCTCAAAGATAGAAGATTTTAGAAACCTCGATTTTAGAAACCAAAAAATCACTGAGCTAGATATATGCTCCTTTATACTTGTTTGAAATAGTAGAAACTATTTCATACCAAAACTTCCCTTAAAAATTAGACTTATATATATATATATTCTTGGGTTTTCAAAAAACGTTTTTTAAAAAACACAAATTTCTCAAATTGGAAAACTATTTCCTTGCCAAAAATCAAAATCAAGCCTTTACTAAGATATACATATAAATATTTAAGGATTTCAAAAATTAATCTTTTATAAACTAAAAATTTATTACCACGACCAACGTAGTAGTAAATCTGTTTCTTTGAAAATTAAAATTTCAAAACTTCCCCAAAACAAAATTTTCAAAATAAATCCTTGGGAAAAGAAATCCTTTGACCATTTAACACCTATTAATAGGTCGGCCTTTGACATTTAATCCCTAACCCCAAGGCGGACTCCTCACTGGCACCATCTAGTTGACATTGCTTGGAAATATCAGTGGTCTACTTAATACTTCATTGATAGGATAGAGGCAGACCTTATAGCCGTTAATACCTCAAACTTGAAGCAAAACTCTCCCGAGATATCGAGTATCACTCTTATAAATATGGAATCTTATTATATTACTTCTTTCGATAGGGAGACTGACCCTATGATAGCCACTTAATGCCTCAACATTGAAGTAAACCCATTTAGGGATATCCCTTACCGCTCTTAATGCCAAATTTGGACCATTTAATTCTTTCCAATTAAAAAAGTGTAACGACCCATCTTTCCAAATCCCATATTAAATAACTAAACATTTCTTCCAAATAAAACATTCTGCTTATCCTTTATCAAAAATTCCCTTTTTAAAAGCTCATCTCATATTTCAATTAACTTATAAGTTTCAAAATAAAGTTCCTACTTTTATAAACCCTTAAGTTAATTTATAAACCTCTTTTCAAATCCCTGAAATGATTTATAAACCTTTTTCCAATTTTTAAAACTCTTTATATAAACCTTTTTATACTCCTTTATAAAATATCCTTTATAGATATCATTTACAAAACATCATTTGCAAAACACCTTAATAACCCTTTTCGTTAGAAAAACCCCTTTCTTTAAATAAGTTATCATTTATAAATACCTTTATAAGAATTATATAACTTGGAAAACCATTTATAAAACCTTAGCCTCAAATTGATTAAAGAATAGAAGTAAATTCAAACATACTTTATAAATTCCAAATGAGGCTTAGCAGTCCCAATGATACCGATTTAATTTACCATTTAATTTCAATTCGATTCCCAAATCACATAAAAATTATTTACATAAGCTACCATATATGTAAATACAGTTCATATTCAATCAGGGAATAACACGTCAATATAACTAATTGGCATATACAAGTTCAAATAACATAATAATAGGATGGTGATTTATCCTGCTAAATAGATGTCCAAACAATTCAATCAATTTATAGCAGAATGGGGATTTATTCTGCTTAAACACGTCCGTACAAACAAACCAACAATAAATTTATAGCAGAATGGGGATATATTCTGCTAACACATGTCCAAACAACCCAACGATCTACATTATAACTCATTCACAGTTATATGGTTTCTTAATGGTATCAACACTTGAATCATTTGTATTCAAAACCATCTTTGAAAAAGAAGTACCTTTAAACAAATTTTATTTTTGAAACCAAAGGATTTAAAACTTTTAAACCCTTTTAAAAATAATTAATTGTAAGTTCAATCCTTATTTAAATCATAATTAATTTTAATTGAATCTTAACTTAATTAATTAAATAGTTAACAGTAATTGAATATTAATTAAATCTAAATTAATCCTTTATTAATTATTGAATGATTAATTAAACCTTTATTAATAATTAAATATTAATTAATTTATCAAATAATCCTTAATTAAACTTAAATAATAAATTAAACCTTTAATAAATAATTTTTTATAAATTAAACCTTAATTAATTTATAATTTAAAATAATTAGACACTTGATTAATAATAAATTAATGATTAATCCTATATTTAAATAATAGTTAATTAAAAATAAATCATATACTTAACTCATAATTAACTAACTTAATTAATAATTAATTAAAATAAATCTTAACTTTAAAAGATAATTAATTAACAACCAACCTTTAATTAATAAAGTTAATAACCCTTGTTTAATCCTTAATTAATTATTAATTATCAAAACATAATTAATTAAAAATTTATTATTAAATTCTTAATTTACCTTTTAAAATATCATTATTTAGTTTATAAACCATTTACAAAACAATTTGAAGTATAAAAACCAAACTTTGCGAAAATTGAATTTTTAAACGAACTGCATCCATAGCGACTATCGCTATGGATACCCGTAATTTCCAACTTTTTGCTCACTAACTCTTCCATTTACTAATTTTACTTACTAACTTTCCATATCACTTCCACTTCCTAGCCAAAGATCACAATTTTATAACCAAAACACCACTTAAATCATCAATTCAAAGTTCTAATGCTAAACCACAAATTAGCACACATATATACATCCAAACCATACCATAATCCAAATAATAACATCACAAATACAACCATATAACAATCATATATATATATATAAATGTAAATACTTTCCCAAAAAGTTAAGGAATTTACTCACCGAAGGCTATCCAAACTTTCGCTGACTTGAGTACGACATAGCACTTCCATTTCTAAGCAAAAACACGGAGTCTTGAATCCTAAATGTACTAGGTAGGCTAGGCCATGGATGAACAAGGAAGTGAGATAAGTTTTTGTAATGTAGAGCGACTTCGGATAAACATCGATTTCTCAATAATAAACCCGAAAATAGGTTATTTTGCAACTAAATTTTGGGCTATCTAATCATAGAATTTCTAAAATAACTCAAAGAGAAAGTTGTTGGAATTTCTTTTCTCTATCATTTCAAGAAAAGAATCACTCACTTCTGATTTGTTTTAAAGAAGTTATGTTCAAAAGAAGAAGGGTAATTTTCGGACTTGAATTTCTTGGTGAATAATTGCTTTGCAAATTTTGACATAACTATGCTAGAAATTTTAAAAAAAATGGTAAACTAGAATGTTGTAGCCATTAAAATTTCACATATTTTCAAAAAGAGAAAAATTCCATTTGAGTTAGAAATGAGGAAGAAAAGGTTGGTGGAAAGAGGATGAAAAATGGAGAAACTTATGGCTATTTATAGAAAATTTCATATGTCATCATTATATCTAGTTACATCACAAGTCTTTTATAATATATATATATAATTATGTTTAATCACATCACTCTTATATATATAATTATGTTTAGTCACATCACTTTCTTCTATATATATATAATTATTATGTTTAGTCACATAATTTTCTTTATATATATATTTATATATATAATTATTATGTTTGGTCACATCACTTTATTTATATATATATATATATGTTTAATAATTAATTAACTAAGATGTGATAAGAGATAATTATGGTTAATGATTACAAATCTAAGATGTGACAACACTTAATATATATATATATAAACTGTTTATTATTTTTATAACTATGTCTTGTCACATTACTTACTAATCCAAATTAATATAAGATAATTTATTTCTAAGTATATTATTATCTAGTTAATTAACTCTTATATATGTACATATAGTGCACAAAGACGAACAACGTTCCCGACAATTTTTCGGTGTCGAAAGATTGAAGTTTCGAAAAATGTTCTTCAGTCACATCTTCTGCTTTTTTCGAACTATTTAATTTGGTAAACAAATTTTGAAAACGATTTCACCAACATTATTAATTAATTAAAATGAGTTCATATTCATTATAAAACTTGTATATTGAATATTAAAATTATTTAAATATTCACTAATCAAAGTTGTGAAATTCCGGGTCGTTACAGAAAGCAAGTCCAATCTCTCACGTCGTCATGGGTCCTAGGATTAGTGATATCTCACATCAGTAGTAAGTGCACCCAACTACTGATAGCCTCAAAGTGAAGGGCAGTCTTCCATCGAGTGACTCTACCGACCTCGCAACACTAACCTACTAAGTCCAATTAACTATCCTAAGTCTTTACTTATACTACCTTAGGTTGACATTGGACTTAGCTTACTATTTCCCTTTTTATTTAAGTTAATAAGATTTACCTTAAATACTTATCAATTCATAATTCCCCTTTTTATGCTCATAAATGTCAATTTGTCTATAAAATCCTAACGGACATTTCCTAAGACATTTATGTATGATTACCAATTTCAAATTAGTAACCTTGTTATAACTATTTCATTTTTATCAGTCTCATTAATTCATTGTCTTTATTAATTATAACCCTTAATTGAATACTATCCATTATTTCTTATTAATTACCCATTAATTTGGATTACAATCTTTCACCTATTAATTAATTAATAGGAATTCCTAATTTATTTTCCATTAATATGAATTACTAGCTTTTTTAATTCTAACTATTCATTTCCCTACATATAATAATAACTAACGAACGTTACACATAAATAAGGCATGAATAAACACTGTTTTTCTAATGCAATAAATACGTATAAACTGCCTAATAAAACTACCTATTAGTAACCAAATATATTCTAGTCATAAATATGTAATTAGAATATGCTTTCCATATTTAACTTGCTGGAATTAAATTCCTTAGATAGATTTTCCGCTATAATTTCTATTAATTGGTTTAAAACAAAAAGAAAAGATTAACTCCGTTTGAAATTACAAATAGTGAATTTCTTTTTAATTTGAATAGATAGTGTAAACTATGAAGAATCTATACTTTACATATCTCTTCTCTTTTTGTTTATGGGTATTCTTTGTTAAATCAAACATCGCCCTTTTGAATGAAAAGTGGAAAAAGTAAACAAATTTATAAAAATCAAACGGATGTTTTTTCCATAAATTAAACTATGGAAAATCTACAACATAGCAAAAATTATGCAATAATCCAAAAATCCTATTTTACACCTACATCTAAAATATACAACATTCAAATTCTAAAATCTTTGAGACTGATTTCCAAATCTAGGTGTAAACATATTTCAAATTAGATCTAAAACAACAATATGTAGACAATAATTTTGTAACGATCCAGAATTTCCGTCATTTGAAATTCGTATATTTAATTAATTTTAAATATTAATAAGTAAGGTTTGGAAGTCGAATTAATTTAATTTCGATATAGTGATTTAATTTGGGCGATTTAATTATTAATTTAATACTTGAAATTGGGTAAATAATTGAAAACTGGATTAATTGTGATTAAAAATGATTTATAAAGTTATATAAAATCATATTGGAGTTATAATGATGTTATTGAACTTTTAAAATCGAATTAAAAGTTGATTTGTGAAAATTGAATATTTTAATATTTAATTGACTAGTGAAAATAGTCATTTTTCAAACAGTCTCGGATTTCAACGAAACCAGTTTCATCGGATCTGTAATGTGATATTATTGTAAGATTTCAATTTTCGTAGCAATCGGAGCTGTCGTTTGTCCGGGGCAAGCCAAAACGCATCGAAATCGGTTTAATTTAATTTTGATCGTTTAATTCCGTAACTCGCATATACGATCGAATTAGCTTCCGAAACACGTTCCATTGTGTTCGGAACGCGGGGTAAACCTTAGAAACGCCAGCCGGCACGCTCGATTTGGAGCTCGGAAATTTTTCGATGAATAGTGTTTTTGGGCAATTTTCTATAAAAGGACGAGACAATCTTCATTTGCAAAACAATTAGGGTTTCAGCCCTTAGCCGCCACATACGAAAACAATGGCCGAAAACGTTCGAACTTCTTCCCTTAATTTCTTCAAATCCACAAATCAATGCAAGAAGTTTTCAACTACAAAGTCGTAGAGGGTAGCGAGATCAATATTCTCAACGGCTGAGATCGAAAAATACGCCATCGTTTGTCGGCAAATCTCGTTCAAGTGTCACCGGTTCGTGCACGTCATTCGAGGGCTATAGGTGGCCGAGCTCCACCTTGCTTTGGCCGAGAGTAGCATTGTCAACGAGCTTCGATATGGCAGCACTTGATCGACGTGAAGATCATTGGAATGGGTGCGGCTAGCTAGGGCATAGGGGCGGCATGGGTTCGAGCGTGATCTGGAGCTATACGCGATGGGGAAGAAGTAGGCTTGGGCGGCCAGATCTCGGTTGATGAAAATGATTGGCCCAGATCTGTTAGGGTTAGAAAATAAATAAAAAAAGTTGTAATTAATTTATATTCAAATTCGTACAATCTTTATAATGCTGTAACTTTGTGATGCGAGGTCGGAATTCGACGAAACGAATTGCGTCAGGCTCGTTTTGACGAGCTCTTCGCGATGGAGTTGGTTTGGAGTCGTTTGGAGACAGTGAAAATTTTGGGTAAAATTAAACGTCTGTTTAATTTTATTCGAAATAAAACGCTACAACCGTTATTGAAAGCAAGGTGAGAACTTCTCACTCAATCGAATATTTTGTTTCGATTTAAATTTTAAATAGTTAGATTTAAAATTTGTTGATAGTGTTGATTGTGATGATTGGATGATAAATTGCTATTTATTGTGTTAAATAGACCCTATACGCCGTATATTAAGCGGAGGTTATTTATTCAAAACATATACCACGGTAATTTCACATTGAAGTGGAATTGGTATTATATATGTATATAGCAATATATATATATATATATATATATATTGGAATATGTATATATATTGGAGTTGTTGATTTCCTGCATTGTATAGCGGATGATACCCTATTGCGCCGCATAATAGCGGATAATATTTATAAATCCCATATACCGCGATAATTTCACTGTGAAGTGAAATTGGTATTGTGCTAACATCTGTGGATGCAGGGAAATAGGTTGGAGGGATCCAACTGGATTCCTCAAACATTCGAATTTATTTCAATGTTGTGTGTTGATTTATTTATAATCGCCGTGTGATTATATTGTGATTTAAATTGTTGACGGCTATAATTTAGCCAAATATATTTTTGGTATCGATGGATACCAGAAATAAGTAAAATTGGATTTTTGAAAATATAAGTTGAAAATTTATCGAAATATTTATTTTTGATAATTGGATAGATTTAAAAGGGGTTTTAAAAGATAAAAAAATCTTATTATAAATGGATTTTGGGAAATTTTTTTTATAAGTTGAAAATTTATTTAAATTTGGATTTTTAAATAGATTTGAAGAGATAAAAGAATTTATTTTAAAAAGAAATATTTTGGAAATTCATTGGAATTTTATTTGGGATTTGAAAATAAATTTGAAAATTGATTTGGAGTTGGAAAATGAATATTTGTAAAATTGATTTGAATTAATCAAATAATTTAAATAATCCTACTTATGGATGTCTGGATTATATTGGGTGTTGAATTGTTTGACATCTTTTATGTGTGATGTTTTGTGATATATTCTGATTGTGTGTGATTGTGATCTATTTATCTGTGATATATTTATATCTGTGATCTGTGAATGAAAGATAAGCGTTATAATTTATACCGCTTATCAAATATCTTGTTATATTTGATCTGTGATGGTTGAATGTTGTTGCACTATTGTGTTAAACCGTGGACTACACAATACACACACAAATGTGGATTTCACGTGGAAATCGGTTAAGTCACAGATTTTTATCAATTTTGGAAAAATTGAGTTTTTGAATCCAAAATAGTTTTGGAATTGAAATTGGAAGTTTTGAAAGTGAGTTTCAAAATATAAGTTATTTTAAATAACTTAATAAACGTGGAATTTAAATCATTTGATTTAAATTGAAATTCAATATTTTGAAATTGAATTCAATGAATTGGGAATTTTGGTCTAAAGGATTTTATAAATGTAGAAAGGTGTTTATATGGGTTTTTAACCATTTAAAATATGGTTTTGGAAATTTAAATTTAAATTCAAGTTTTATACTTGGATGGCTTTAACTTGTGTAATTATAACCAGTTTTTCCCAAAACGAAAACTATCTGTTTTCAAATGATAATAGCTTTCATAAAGTGAAAAGATTTCCAATTTGTATTGAAACATTTCAAAGTTGAAATGAAATTGTAAATAGTTTGGAAAAAAACTATGAATTAACCTTTGTGAAGATGATTAAACTTTATTTTGAAATCAAAGACGATTTTAAAAGGTGTATCTTTTATATTATAAAAGACTTGAATTGTGAATAGTTTTGAAAGCTGTAAATTAAATCTTGATTTAAAGATTTAATGGGTTAATCAAATTGAAATGGAAATTACTTTGGAAATCTGTGAATGAATCTTTGTGAAACTGAGTAAACTTTGTGAAGTAAATCTTTTTGTTTAAAGATTTAAAATGGTAATTTGTTTAAACCATTTAAAGGAAAGGATTTGGGTAATAAGTTGTGACTTAATTGAAATCCCTATATCCATATGTTTTGAAATATTGTGCTCATTATTCGGGTTAGCCGGGAAAAGACTTTTGTGTCATATAACCCATTCCGAATTTGTGATACGACGATATGGATCGTATTGAAGACCGGTGGTGAAGACCGGGTATTTGTGAAAACGATAGGATGACCTATCGATTGTCTCTGCACCGTTAGCTACAATATAGAGATTTCCTTTGTGATGGGAAGTTTTATCGGGATTGTGAATACCCGGATTGCAAGGGCTTCTTTGGAAGTGCCTTCGGTTCTGTTCGAACCCGGAACAGACTTGTATGGTTATATGTCTGACATTACATTTTGAGATATAAAGCTGATTTCTTTCAAATACATTTCTATTGGTGGCGGAGAATTTATTCTCTTAGCTTAACACCCTTCTCTGAGACGTACGAGCTCAGAGGTTATGTAGTTGAAATTTATCAGCGATATATTACCAATTTGGTAATGTGGCATGCTGAGTGTTGCTGTGTGATGATCATTTATTTATCATTTGTGATCAAAGCGTGGCTTTGTGAAATAGCATAGCTTTGTGGACGAGACTTCGTCAGACCTCACAACCCGGAAATGGTCGAAACAGGAAAGATGCGGCAAGGTTTCAGGGGTAGCTTCCCTAGGGTATGACCATTCCTTCTGGAAAAGGGTAGTATCATGGTATGGAGCCCAAATACTTACTCATGTGGACACACTTTATTTATTATGTGTGATGTTGATTACCGAGCGCTCAGATAAAGGTCCCAAAGGACCGGGGGTGGCATATCTCAGGTTTACTGCCCGGGAAGGGAGTAACCGGTCTTGTGTTGGCAGAGAGCAGATTGTCTCTCGGAGCGTCCGGCCAGAGGCGTTCCTACGTGGCATAGGAAGTTCCTTAGCCTGACCATTTGTTGGAAAATCTAAAGAAATAATACGAGCCTTGTACGGTTTTAGTTGTATTACCTGCTATGGAATGTGGTGGTAACCTGCTATTGAACATAGTAGCTATAGTAGGCATAACGTGAAATGCCTATGCTGGCTAAGATTAATATTATACTTTCGAAATGTTTTCCACTATGCACTAATAATAATATCAAAATGATTTGATTTTGCGTAGTAAGCATGTTTGACTATCATAAGAAGAAATCTCCTCCAATTCTGCGTTTGCATTGTGTGTGTGGCGGGAGGTCTTATGGTAGTTTCATTTTCCAAAAGCATTGCGAATATTTTCCACTTCCTTTGTTGCTGTTGTTTTAAAGATAAAACTGTTTTAAGTTCTCACACCAGTCACCATGACTGACCTGGAGTTTATTGTTTCTTTCCTAAACTCTGGGTGCCCACCAATTTCCACACGGGCAGTCTAGAGTCAGGTTATCAGGTCATTTTGGATTCGGGATGCTGTGGAGCTCAGTGGCGAGCTGGATGGCGAGACGTAGCATTTGTATATGATATTATTTATTCTGCTGTGTATCCTGTATGAGGACGAGTTTATATAACTGTCCAGTTGTGTTGTATATTGTTGCTGTAAACTCTGATGATGATGTAATGTATAAAATGATATAGTTCTTTGATTTAAAGAGTATTCATTTATCTATTATATGTTGTTCCGCTGCGAATGTGAGATTCTGATATTTTTTTCTGTTGTTTCTTCTTTCTTTCTTTCTTTCTGTCTTCTTCTACCTCTTCTTTTTCTCCATAACAATTCGGTTTTCCGACATTCGATTGCTCGGTAGTTGATACAGTGGACGTATTAATGTCGATTTTTGAGCGACGAAAAGTCGAAGTCGTTACAAATTTTCTACACTAATTAAAGTTTACAATTCACAAATAAAATTGATTTGAGCATAAAAATCAAACGTATGCCAATGGAATAGATTTAAAATCATAAATATTATATAAAATTTCCCACTCACTTTTTAGAAACGATCCAAATCTTTTGATCTGAAGTAGAACCTTTGATTCATTTCCAAATATTTTTTAATCCAAGAAATATGTATAAAAATGGTATATACATTTATTAGAATACATATCCGAGAAGAGATTTGGGATTGGTAGAGAAAACAGATACAAATGTACAACTATATATAAATTACCTCAAATACACGTTTAGTTGATTCTCTTCTCTTCTACTTTTTATTAGATTTCTATTCTTCTCCAATTTGTATGAATATAAATATAAATATCTTATTTATAATTTAGAAAGAAAATGGAGAAGAAGAAAAGGCAGAGTTTCATTGCTCTATTCAAAAAAATATAATAAGATAAGGAAGGGTTAGGCCTATATTTATAGGTGCTAAAATCAACCAGAACCATTAGATCAAAATATAATAGATCCGGGCCATTAGACCAGGGGAAAACCCTAGTCGCTGCCTTAAGAGCGATCTACCGCCCCAGGTAGATTGCTACACTAATTGGGTCGACCTGTGGACCCCATTCAATTAATTAAAAATGTTAATTTCTTAAATGAATTATTTCTGTTCCGAATTCAGTTTTCGTCCGTAACTACTTCGTTTGGACTCTGATAAAATAACTCCAAATATGAAAGTTGCTCAGAATTTCACCATAAATGCAACGGTGCAAGTTCCATAGTCAAATTCCATCGTTTGCACAAATTCCATTTTTGGAGCCTAACAATTAACTAGCTAACTAATTAAATAACTAGCGTCAAATTATGAGGTGTTACAGTACGCCTTGCGAAGCCTCTTAATATGTTGAGGTTAGCCGAGTCTTCGTCCAAGGATTAGAGCACGGTACTCATAATTAAGGGGAATGAATCAACTTCGAAAGGTTCGAAGAAACATAAAAGGGTTAATAATAAGAGCAAGAAGACTGCTCTAGCTGACAAAAGTGATCATCATCACAGTCATAAGAAGGTTCATTGGGAATGGAACTATCTAAAGGAATTAAAGATTTCAAAGTGAATAAATAAAATAGTTCTACTGCTCCAACTGGCATATTTATAGTTCAAAACTATTTTGCAATCAATAAATTATTTTGGGTTTTAGACGTTGGAACTGGAACACATGTCTGTAATTCGTTACAAAGACTTAGGGACAGGCTTCATGTGGTAAAGGGAGATATGAGGCTTCAAGTTGATGATGGATCTTTAGCAGATGCAACAACAGTTGGAGATTTTAATTTAATTTTTCCAAATGGATTACTTTTAATATTAAATAATCGCTATTATACAAAAGACTTTATTTATGGTATTATTTTTATATCTAGATTGTCTGAGACTGATTATATATTTGTGTTAATAATTTAATAAACATTATGTTAGATGGTAATAAAGTCTACGATGGTATTTTAGATAATGGCACTTGTGTGATTAATTATGTATGTGCAGTGAATAATTCTTCTAATATAGACATAAACAATAACTACTTTTGGTTATGTAGGCAAAGTCATATAAGTGAGAAAAGACTGCACAAATTGAAAATCAAGGGTTTTCTACCATCACTTGACTCTAAATATTTTGACACATGTGATTTGTGTCTCAAAGGAAAAATAGTCAAGCACTATGGAAGCAATGAAAGAGTTAACGAACTCTTGGGCTGCGTACATACTAATGTATATGGCTCAGTTCTTATATTTACGAAAGATTATTCTTCGTACTCTAGAACTTTTAAGGATGATTTCTTAAGACTATGATACATATATCTTATAAAGAACAAATCAAATGTATGTGAGAAATTTATGGAATATATAAACGAGGTTGAAAATCAGACGAAGCTCAAGAGTAAAATAATTCAATTTGATCGAGGAGGTGAGTATATAGGACAAGAGCTCCGACAATACTGAAAAAATAACAAAATTCTCTCTCGGGTTACTCCATCATATACTCAGCAACACAATGTTGATTCAGAATGAAAGAACAGAACCTTATTAGATATGTTTCGTTCCATGATGAGTAAGGCTGGGTTACCTCTATTATATTTAGGATATAAGCTGGAAACCGCAGCGTATATATTGAATTTAATACCTACAAAGTTTGTTCCTAAGACGCCATATGAGATGTGGTATGGAAAGAAACTCCACCTCAGTTATTTGAAGGTGTGGAGTTGTCTAGCCTATGTTAAGAACATTGTCCCTAGCAAACTTTTGGGAAGAACAACCTTGTGTGTAAGTTTATAAGATATTCATAGAACTCAAGAGGATATATTTTCTACAACACAAAGGAATAGAAGGTTACTGTTTCTACGCATGTTGTATTTTTAGAAAACCAATTTCAGTTAAAAGAAATCAAAAATGAAGTTGTAGACTTAGATGAGATCGAAGAAACTAACACGAAGGCTGAACTAGTGGGAGGACCAAATTCATGCATATACGAAAACACACAACCTGTTAGAAGATTTAGTAGGAAATCTCGTGCACCAGAGAGTTACTACGGTTTTCTTGTGGATGGCGAGAAGGAGGACCGTGTCCTTGATGACAACACTCCTCTATTCCAACAAGCACTGTAGAGTAAAAACTCTACACTCTGGCTTTGAGCTATGAAATACGAGATGGATCACATATATGGAAAAAAATATGGACATTGGCCGACATACCCGAAGGAATTAAACCCATCGGCTACAAATGGATTTTTAAGAAAAAGCTAAATGCAAATAGACAAGTTGAGACTTACAAAGCAAGGTTAGTTGTGAAAGGATTTCATCAAATGAAGGTGTTGATTATTATGAAATGTTTTCGCATGTAGCAATGCTTAAGTCCATTTGGCTGATGCTAGCTATTACTATATTCTATGACTATGAAATATGATTGATAGATGTAAAGACGACATTTCTAAATGGAGATTTAGAAGAGACTGTCTATATGGTGCAGCCCAAAGGTCTTGAGGTAAGTGGGAATGAGGGCAAGGCTTGTAATTTGTTAAAATTCATTTATGGACTCAAACAAGCTTCAAGAAGTAAGAATAGGTGTTTTGATATAGTAATCAAATAGTTTGGTTTTCATCAGAACACATAGAAACTGTGCGTATACCGAAAGAAATAAGGAAAGCTATCATGTTCTTAGTTCTATTTGTTAATGATCTTCTATTGATTGACAATGATGTTTTGTTGTTGCAACCAGTGAAAGCTTGGATTTCCAAGAATTTCTTCATGAAGAATTGGGAAAAGAAGCTTATATATTAAGTACAAAAATCTATAGAGATAGACCTAAGAGACATTGGGATTATCGCAATCCATATACATGGATTCCATACCAAAAAGTTTATGCATAGATAATTCCAAGCATAGAAATGTTTCGACGCAACCTGGAATCATGTGCTTCTCAACCATTGAGGAGAAAGAGTGTATAAATAAGATATTGTATGCTTTGACAATCGGTTCCATGATGTATGATATGCTATGTACTAGACCAAGTGTGGATACACATTAGGATGTGTAAGCCGGTACTAGTCTAATCCTTGAGAAATGCATTGGACAGCTGTAAAATGAATACTAAAGTACGTATTTAAAAAAAACAGGGACTTATTCCCAATATATGGGAATTGAGACTTTCTTATGAAGGGGTATACAAACTCTAGCTTTCAGAGTAATATCGACAATAGTAAGTTAGTCTCAAGTTACGACTTTATCATAAACAGTGGGGCTATCAGTCGGAAAAATTCCAAATAGGAAATGGTAGCCGATTCCATGATGGAGGTTGAGTACATCACCATCAATGAAGTAGCTAAGGAAGCGGTCTGGATCAAGTTTTTAAGTAAGCTAGGAGTGATTTCCGACATGGAAAATCCAATGGCATTGTTTTGTGACAAGAATGCAGTGATGTAGGCCATAAAGGAGCCGGAGCATACAAGAAATTGCAACACATTCTTCGAAAGTCTTATCAGAGAATTCATTGAAAAAAAGAGATCGTGGTGGAAAGATTAGATATCAAGGAAACATAGCAGATCCATTCACGAAAGGATTAGCTCGATTACTTCTCATCAAAATAATCGAAGGGATGTGATTGAGATTCCATAATTTGCCCCAAGTGCAAGTGGAAAATTGATAGAGTCATGTGTATGCTCTAGGGGCAATTTTGTAATTTATTGTATATTATTAACTCTGTAATAAAATCTTGTTTGAAATAAAAGGTGTTTTTTCTTTCTATTATATACTTGTTATGATGTGTTATATTAATTAATTGTTTAATTTATGTATATTAATAGAAAATCCATGAATACTATATTTTATAATAGTAATTACAATGTATTGTAATCATGAGCAATACATTATAATATAATAAACATATCCTTCTAAATATTCCTAGTCAAGATGTATCAAGACCGAATATCAATACATCTGTTGAGACTAGAGTATGTAACGCTCTTCAAATGTTGGGTAGTTTATTACTCATGGCTGCTGGGAACACCAAGGGATTACATAGTGATAGTTATTGGATAACTATGGAATGACTCAATCGATAGTCTCTGTTGGTTAATATAACTGGTCAAACAGAAATATCGAAATGACAATATTGCACAGTTCTTCCGAGTTAAGAATACTATTGAACTTCAATGTGGAAATTCTACTTTGATTATAGTTAAATGGGGCATGGCATCCATTGACCAACTAAAGTTGGGTCGAGTTGAAGCATTGGAAGTGAAACACTATTCAATAGAGAATTTGTCACCTCGGTTATATGAAATTAGTATCATGGTCAACTAAAGTCAACTTAAAGTCAAATCTCTGGCTGGAGAAGTTTGGTTAATAATCATTGATTTTATTAAATCAAAGATTTTATGTTTGGACTATACGAGTTGAATGTAGACGATATTGGAATTTTGACCGATATTTACTTCCATAAGTCCTATGTGATATAGTTTTGTTAAAGAGAATTGGTATAAACAATTGTCACTACTAGGTATCTCTTAAAATAAGAAAATTTGGATTTTACCAAAACTGTGTAAGCAATAAATTTAATCAAACTGCCACACCACTAACAAAGGTGATGTATGAATGTTAATATTCGAATTGTTTGATGTTTATAGCAAATCGAATTTACACCTAAGAGTCAGACAACTGCGATGGTGAATACTCCAACAACCACCTGATTTAATTAAATTAATTAATATTTGTGGAATATTAACTATAAAATTTTATTTTATTTGTGTTGATCAGTATTGAAAATGTTGTGTATATAAAAGTTACATACACATGTATTGATATCGATATGATATCGATGTGCATTTGAATTTGATTTAAATGTAAATTGTCTGATTTGGTTTGAAGTGGAATGGAAGCTCATAAGGGCATGGAATGGCCGGCCTAAGCATGAAGGGAGTATGAGTATGAGTTGATATATTTGGATTTGAATTGGTAGATAAAATAGTGAATCTAGATGCATATTGTCCTCTTTCTTTTCTCTTTTATTTAAACTCATTTGCCCCTTGTTTTTTTTTTCATTTTACCTTTTTACTTCTCCTTTCCATATATGCTCTAGCTGAATTCCAAAAGCCCTCCTCCTCCATTATTTTCAAATTATATATATATATATATATATATTCAAATCAAACAGAAGAAAGGTGTGTGGATCTCTCCGACTAGTAGCACTTTCTAGAAGAGATTAGATTCAAATTCTAAGAGTTCTGCAAATTCGGCATTTGAGGTATCATTGTTGGGCTACAATTGAGGTAACACTTTAATTCATATTTATTTACATATATTTTTCATTTATTATGTTATTATATGTGGGTAGATTAGCTTTATATCACGAATCCTTATATCTTTATGTTGTCAATCTAGAGTATGTAAATATAAATATAAATGTAAATGTATAAACATAATATGTATATATAAATGGAAAACAAGGCATCAAAGGTGGGAGCAGTCAGAGAAGATGAAGTCCCCCAAAAGCTGCCAGATCCACAACTTAAATCGTCAAGTTACTTCAACCAACCTTCATCTACTTAGAGCAGGAGTTAGGCGGATACGGTTAGGTGACTAAAAACTAATGAAGACTCATGTTAAGATTTAGATCTGCAGTTTGTACCACCAAATCATTATAATGGTAAATTAATGTTTATCATTCCAGAATCAAATAAACAAACTCCATGACCGAAATGGAAAAATTCATTAGTTGCTTATGTTATCGAAAGTCGATCGCTCTATGAATAGTTCAACAAATTTGTTGATAAGGTTTGTAAACCAATAGGACCAGTGGACATTTACTACAAATATAATGGCTTCATAATAATCAGATTCAAGAAGGACGAGGGCTGCACATGTGACGACCCACCTTTTTGTACGATTAAAGTCGACAATAAACCACACATGTCTAACTTAAACCATTCTAAAGGGTAGATTATCAATGGGTTTTAATATGAAAATAAGAGAAAAGAAGGGAAGCAAAACGCAGAATCTCGCAGCGGAATGACAAAATATAATAATCAAATAAACAGTTCATGAAGCTGCTTTACAATATACATTTGATTACACAATTTTTACAACATAATCAGAGTATAATCAACAAACATACAAAATAATGCAGCGGAATAATAGTAGTAAATACGATCTAGCAAACTCCATCTTCATTTTTAAGGAATAATGTCTTCAACACTGAAATACTCAAGTTGAGCCAAGCGTAATGAAAAGACAAAACACTCGAGTCAGAACTAAAAGTTCAAATGCAAGTTAAATCAATAACAAGTAAATATGAGTGTAATAGCTTCGGATATTTTTACGGGATTTTCCATCTTCTATTATGTCACGGCCCGTTTTTCCATACCCTTTGAATCGACAATAAACCACACATGTCCAACTCAAATTGCATGAAAATACGGAACATGAAGGGTAATAAAAAAATAAGATAGAACAGAATCTAGCACGAATGGAATAACATATAATATTGAACAAATATCTTTACAGCGGAAAACTTTCAAATACATATATCAGAGTCTAACCTAAATTCAGCTTGGACAGTTATAAACATCTGTCCTTACAATTGCTGACAAACATCAAACTAAAACTAACTAAGTACAGCGGATAATAGAATATGTCCATACGTAGATGAATATCTCCAGCTCTCCTTTGGAAAACTCCAATCGTCTTCGACTAAACCTGAAACTACTCGGATCTGACCCGAGTATTGAAAATACTCGGATCAAGCTTGATAAACCAGCGTGAGAAAAACTCAATAATAAATGACAGTGTCATATATCGGCCTTTGAATAAAATCATTTGAAAACAAGAGTATCTCATAAGACCACGCCCACACATAAACACGGACGGGTTTTTATCTTATGATAACTAAAACACTTTTATATATCAAAACATTTGATATTATTTCTAATGACATCTCTTTGAAAACATTTGCAAATAAACTTATTAATCTTATCTGAAATGGTTACCCATATAGCACTTCGAGGCTATTCATTATGCCAATACAAACAAAGCCGTAGGTTCTTATTGGGGAATGGATTTCCATACAAATGACCAGGTGAAGGATCTACCTTCCGAATGGGTACACCTCTAGATGGATGCCCCGAGGAACAGCACAAAGGAACCTCTACCAACACAAGACCGGCCTACCTCTGTAACTAGATAGTACCGAATATGTCATCCCCCGGTCGTTACCGACCTTTAACCGAGCGCTCGTTTTCCATACACCACATTAATTTACATCCCGAACGTCATAGCGGGAAGAAATATATCTAGACGGGGATGACCATACCCTACTTGGGAATGACCCACTTAGCCTTGCCGCATCTAATCCTGTTTCGGTCATTTCCGGTTTGATGAGGCTTAAGGTTACGATTACCTTTTCACAAAGCACATATCACATCTTTGAATGCCACATTGCCATTTATGTTAACTACTAATTGCCTTCCACAAAAATACAACCCTTGAGCTTGTACGTCTCAAGGAGGGTGTTAAGCTAAGAGAAGTTGCCTTCTCCACCACCACTGATGTACATTTTTAAAAACCAATGTACGTAATCTTTGAAAATGCAATGTCAGACAAACGTCCATACAAGTTGTCCAGGAACAGGACAAACTGAAGGCACTCTCTTACTACCACTAGTAGCGAGTAGTCCTTGCAATCCGAAAAATCTCCATCACGAGGAGACCACTGCTATAAATAACTCTATAAAGGGGGCCAACCAGAGCATGTTCAACAAGCAGTTTCCACGCTATGAAGATCCACGGTCTTCAAAAATCATCATCTTCAATATGTATTCACATTCGAACGTATACATTAGTTTGAAGTGGTCTTCGGATAGGAATCACCCAAATCCGATACCCGATTCCTTCGAAATCCAATTATCGATAAAAAGTGAATATAAGTATACAGGATTTATTAAGTCTCTTTTCACTTTAATTCTTCTCGGATGATTTCAAAATCTCTTTCTTTTAACTTAGGATAATTCTAAGTAATTCATTCTTTTGTCTTGGATAATATCCCAAATTTCCTTACTTAACTCTCGATTCAAATTTCTTAACTTTTAGGTGGGTCAAAAACAATGTTATTAAAGACATCGTTTACGATAAACCCTAAAATCAATCTTAGCAAACATTTTTGAGTAAATAGAAATCATTCATTCTGGAGATTGCTTAAATTTTGGATAATACTAATCTTCTTTTATTTTCTTTTATTTTGGAAAACTTAACAGAATCTTTTTATTTATGAGCATCCGGGCTTTCCTTTCGATCTGTTCCACCCCTCGCCTAAGAAAAGAAAACATAGGCCAGGTAAGTTCAGGGCACTGGTTGCTCCATCCCTAACCTTAGTTAAACACCTTGTTTTATTTTCCCAGATCTCACAGGCGAGACAAATGTACTAGTCGTTTCCGCATACTCAGATATCAATTTTATTTTGGAATTCCTTATAAATACTCCAAATTATCTTTCAAATACTTAACTTCCCTTTAAAAAAACATTCCCAATTGATTCTAGGAAAAATCGTTATATTTAAACTCATTTCCAAAAAGTTATACAATTCGCAGCATAAAAGTGCTGCGAAAAGTGCTATATAAGCTTATTTGATTAAATCAACTTTTAAACATTCGATAATTCATATTTTCCAATCCAAACCTCTTTTAAACCATTTAAATAGATTTATCAAATTTATTTTATATTTTTTCAATATTAAAAACATTCATTAAACAGATTTTCTGTTATGGTCACTTAATTGCACTAGCGCGATTTTTCTAGAAAATTGATTTGGACTTAATTCAAAATCCACTCAACGAAACTTTGATTTTCTTTCTTCGTTTAGAAGATATGGATATAATGGTCCGGAATTTTCTTGTCTCGAAGAATTCCGAGCTATATTCCACTCTACACATTCATTTGAACTTTTCGACGTGATATCGCGAACTACCGTTGCGCGACACACCTTGTTTTAACTTATTTTTCAATATTTTAAATAATATATTAAAATTGGATTTTTAACACTTATAAAATCATTACTAATCATTTTAAATCAATATTTTCACTTTTTAAAGAATTTAAATATATTTTCACTATTACCATATTATAATATTATTATATTCATATTATTTTAATATTAAAATTTTAATTCCAATTTTTAATTCAATTTCAATTCTAACTTTAAACTAAACATATTTAAAACTTAGATTTCAAATCTAATTTCAATTTAAACTTTAATTCAACTTTAATTAAACTTCACTTTTTCAAAATCGATGTCAAATTCAATTTCACTATTTATCTCAATTTCAATTTCAAATTAACTATCCTTTTTAAATCCGTTTCACTTCAAATTTCAAATTATCTTTTATTTTAACTTTAATTTCACTTCTAAATGAAAAGAGATTTATTTTTCCAAAATATCTCATATCACTAAAATTTGGTCTTTCTTAACAAAGAATCACTTAATCAAAATAAACATAATCAATATCCATATTCATCACCATCATAACATCCATTCAACTAATCACATAACATATGATTTCAAATTCATCATTCACTATTACTACCATAACGGGATATATTATCACAATTCAATTATCTAACTAATTATCAAATCATCCATATTTACAATCAAATAAACATTCATATGCCATAAGAGTATAAATATGATTGTTTAAACATAACCAAAATATAAATTCAAAAGCGATGAGAATTTTCTCACTTAATTAACTATGGTTAATTACTAATCATTTCTCTTATCATTTATCAAACCAAGTTATCATCCATATCACAAACATATAATCAATCATAATATCAACCAAGTTATTATCCAATAAATCATCCAACATATACTAAAAATTTCATGTAATTAACTTGAAATATTTTTAGAAATTAGTAACTTTAAAATGTGAGTACTCACCTTTAACCAAACCGATTAACTTCCTACCAACATTCTTACTAACAACGCCTCACTAACTACTTCAACTAATCAACTTCTACTCCATTTCTTTTGCTTTATGCTATCGACCTCTTCTTCCAAACTCCAGAAAATCCGACAGAGCTTCCGCAGTACCTTGAATTTGCTCCAAGCTCCTTGGAATGAAATCGGTGGCACTTCCTTCTCTTTTTCTTGCTCCAAAGCTTCACGAACTTGCTCCTCTTCCTTGATAGGTTCGTCCATGCCTTATTCCACTCCTTCCTCCATCATTTCTTGACTTCTTAGATGCTAAATCATATTCTAATGGTATTCTAAGGTCTTTGGCAAAGTTTGGTTGTGTTTGGAGTTGATTTGATATGGTTTTGAAAAATTTAGTAAGGAAATGGAAGAAGAAGAGGAAGCCATTAAAAAGAGCTTCAAGGAGGAAGAAGAAGAAGGAGAAAGTGAAGAAGAAGGAAGAAATGAAATGTGAAAAAGTGGAAGGTATGGATGCTTATTTATATTTGAGTTTTGGATGGCAAATGACTATAATACCCTTCTCTACTTTTTTGACTTTTAATTTCCATTTTTATCCTTGATTTGACCTTTGCTTAATGGAGAAGAAATGGTTTGATTTGAATTTGTACTTAAGAAATGATGTTTGTCTCTTTTTCTTACACTTTAAAATGTTAAAATAACATTTGCTCTTTTCCCATGTAAGATAAGTCTTATGCATTAATGAGAAAAGATGGTTTAGTAATGATGTTGTTTAGTATTTTAACTTTAATTATAAATTGTCAAATCATGTCTTTTCTTACTTTTTTATTTATTTAAACTTTTCAAAAGTAAACTCCTTTTGTCTTTTAGTGCTAAATGTAGAATGTTTAAATAGTTTGTAAACTTGTATTTATATGTTAGAAAATGTATCAAGTTGCAACAAATTGTCGACAACTTGTTTCGGTTGAAAACGGTGTTTTTGTCGATAAATTTTACAGTCAAAATTTGACATTTTTGTTAAACTATATATTGAAGTAAACCAAACTTTTAAAATGAATTTTTTTACTTCTTTAAATAAATTAAAACATGTCTCTTTATATTTAAAAATCATACTTAATTAATATCAAAATTTCTAATTTTACAGTGTATGTAAAACTGACAAAATGCGACAAATTTTGGTTATTTTTGTAAAACGATTATTAACATATTTTTTAAATATATTAATATACTTTTATTATCTTTATTAGATGTTTTAAATGAGATTTACTTATCAAATAAATATTTAAACCTATTTATTTAAGCCTTCATTTATTATTAACAAAACTTAACTTTTGTCGATTTGTTCTAAAATCCAAATTTATACTTTTTAATTTATTAACTATAAGAATAGATAATTATTTATTATATATAACATATTTATTTAAGATTTAAATTCCTTTTAATTTTAAAACGAACGAAATCTCTCATTTCCGAAGTAGCGAAATTACGGGTCGTTACATTCTCCCCTACTTAAAAGCATTTTGTCCTCAAAATGAAAGTTAGATAAAGGAATCTATCTCATACTCATATCCTCAAATATTTTGACTTATTTATACCGATGGTAGAAAAGAAGAAGGTCGATATCATAACAACACTAAAACAAATAATGCCAAATACACAGAGATTTCTCACACTAACCTGAGTACATATCACGTACTTAAGGTTATATACACATACATCAAGTCATACTTCTATTGTACCCATCCTAGTGTGTACTGCACACTTAAGATAATATATACAACAACCAAACAAGACTATTCATCCAAAAACAACCAAACTAATACTATATCAACATAAATGAATACATTCGCATAACTCATCCCCTGACCTGAGCATGTACTATATCTGAGGTCTATATATATATACACATACCAAACATAAGTCTAACCCTTATATCTTAGTGTCTACTATTTAAGATAACTATCCAACTACTATGTTGACAGACCCAAAACATCATACTATATGTGATAATTGATTCAATCTATTATTCAAATCCACAACTTTACCTCCGAACTAGTATCGATCCTCCGATTTTCTAGTGCGGACTTTGATCAGACTTCTTGATCACAAACCTTTGCTTTCCTTGCATAGCTCTCAACTATGATAGAAAACTTGAGTACATAATCATAAACTCTCATCAAATTTCGCCTTCAAGAATCGAGCGAAAAATCCTATTTTGGATTGGTGTAAACACCTCAAAGTTCTGTACTCAAATCTTAGATCAAATTTTATATGCCAAAATGATCTATGTTTAACTTATATACTTATTCACATTCATCTTTTCCTAATACATTTTTTTAACTTTTATTAATCCAAGTTTACTTCACAATCATTTACTTCCTTCTAAATCCATTATCAATTAAGCATACAAATATGACTTAAACTTGTATAATATACCTTTACTTCCTAAGAGTATATATACATATCCCTAAACTTAAAATTGTTATTACTTCAGTTAGGATGTTTAATAAATGTGGAATTCTACTATTATCTCAAATAATAAGTTATAAAACTTAATCCTTAGTTTTATTTATCTTAGGTCTTAATTTAGCTAATATTATTTATCTTATCCATATATTAATAAGACAACTTTGCTAAGTGTACATCTTTTTCTTATTGATTTTATGATTAACTACTTAACTTATTTACCTATCCATTTTCTTTAAAATCAAATTTCTTAACTTTAAATCCATCAAATACCTTATAGTCAAATTGTGAAACTTAATTCACATGGTATTTGTTACTTAAACATTTTCATCCAACAATCAACCTACTAACCATTTAATTCAAAACTATCTCCCTTTCCTTTTTTACCTTTTTTCTAACCTATCCACTCCCAATCTTACTTTATCATGAATTACAAATATTACCCTAAATGTATCGCTAATTCAAAGTTTTATATTAGGATGATATTCCTTATCACTTATTCCTAAATTTCACTTTGATTTTTAACCTAATCAAAGTGTCTAAATTTCAAATTACCTTATCTCCTTTATAAGTTATAGAACTTACACTTTCATATTATATTTACTCAAAGTCTCAATTCCGACTTATCTTTTTCTATCTTATTGATAAGAATTTTTTTTAAGCGTGCATTTTCTTCTACTTTCTCTAATTACAACTTATAGCTTAAATATTATCATCAAATATCTTATAGTCACATCATGAATTTTACTTCACAAGATATTTGTACTTAGCTTTTAAATCCATCCATTATGAAAATCATTAAATCATTATTTCTTAATAACAAAATATCTAGGGGTATATGATTAAAGTTCTAAAATCTAGCTTCTAACTAAATGATTCTATATGGAATATCTTATAGTCAAATTGTGCAATTCTAATCACAAGATATTCGTACTTTAGTTTTACTAAGCTAAATTACTAACACTCCTTAATTTCTAACCCTAAAATAATAATATCCTCTTTAATATTTAAAATATAAACCTAAGGTAAAATTATTTCATTTACCATTTTTTTTAAAAACAAAATTATTTTTATAAAATTAACAAATACGCGCTCATATATATAATACTCTCATAACTCATTCTAGGATGTTGCTAACCCTATCTCTAATGAGTTACTCATCCTAGGATATTACTAATCCTATCTCTGATGAGACTTTACCCATAATAAAGCCAAGGTTCTCGCTTAACCTTCAGCTCTGATACCAAATGTCACGGCCCATTTTCCCGTACCCTTTGAATCGAGAATAAACCACACATGTCCAACTCAAATTGCACGAAAATACAGAACATGAAGGGTAATAAAGAAAATAAGACAGAACAGAATCTCGCATGAATGGAATAACATATAATATTGAACAAATATCTTTACAGCGGAAAACTTTCAAATACATATATCAAAGTCTAACCTAAATTCAGCATGGACAGTTATAAACATCCGTCCTTACAATTGCTGACAAACATCAAACTAAAACCAACTAAGTACAGCGGATAATAGAATATGTCCATACGTAGATGAATATCTCTAGCTCTCCTCTGGAAAACTCCAATCATCTTCGACTAAACCTGAAACTACTCGGGTCTGACCCGAGTATTGAAAATACCTGGATCAGGCTTGATAAACCAGCATGAGAAAAACTCAATAATAAATGACATGATTGTATATCAGCCTTTGGATAAAATCCTTTGAAAACAAGAGTATCTCATAAGACCACGCCCACACATAAACACGGATGGGTTTTTATCTTATGATAACTAAAACACTTTTATATATCAAAACATTTGATATTATTTCTAATGACATCTCTTTGAAAACATTTTCAAATAAACTTATTAATCTTATCCGAAATGGTTACCCATATAGCATTTCGAGGCTATTCATTACGCCCATACAAACAAAGCCGTAGGTTCTTATTGGGGAATGGATTTCCATACAAATGACTAGGTGAAGGATCTACCTTCCGAATGGGTACACCTTTAGATGGATGCCCCGAGGAACAGCACAAAGGAACCTCTACCAACACAAGACCGACCTACCTCTGTAACTAGATAGTACCGAATATGTCATCCCCTGGTCGTTACCGACCTTTAACCGAGCGCTCGTTTTCCATACACCACATTAATTTACATCCCGAACGTCATAGCGGGAAGAAATATATCTAGAAGGGGATGACCATACCCTACTTGGGAATGACCCACTTAGCCTTGCTGCATCTAATCCTGTTTCGGTCATTTCCGGTTTGATGAGGCTTAAGGTTACGATTACCTTTTCACAAAGCACATATCACATCTTTGAATGCCACATTTCCATTTACGTTAACTACTAATTGCCTTCCACAAAAATACAACCCTTGAGCTCGTACGTCTCAAGGAGGGTGTTAAGTGAAGAGACGTTGCCTTCTCCGCCACCACTGATGTACGTTTGTAAAAACCAATGTATGTAATCTTTGAAAATGCAATGTCAGACAAACGTCCACACAAGTTGTTAGGAACAGGATAAACCGAAGGCACTCTCCTACTACCACTAGTAGCGAGCAGTCCTTGCAATCTGAAAAATCTCCATCACGAGGAGACCACTGCTATAAATAACTCTATAAAGGGGGCCAACCAGAGCATGTTCAACAAGCAGTTTCCACGCTATGAAGATCCACGGTCTTCAAAAATCATCATCTTCAATATGTATTCACATTCGAACGTATACATTGGTTTGAAGTGGTCTTCGAATAAGAATCACCCAAATCCGATACCCGATTCCTTCGAAATCCAATTATCGATAAAAAGTGAATATAAGTATACAGGATTTATTAAGTCTCTTTTCACTTTAATTCTTCTCGGATGATTTCAAAATCTCTTTCTTTTAACTTAGGATAATTCTAAGTAATTCATTCTTTTGCCTTGGATAATATCTCAAATTTCCTTAGTTAACTCTCGATCCAAATTTCTTAACTTTTAGGTGGGTCAAAAACAATGTTATTAAAGACATCGTTTACGATAAACCCTAAAATCAATCTTAGCTAACATTTTTGAGTAAATAGAAATCATTCATTCTGGAGATTGCTTAAATTTTGGATAATACTAATCTTCTTTTATTTTCTTTTATTTTGGAAAACTTAACAGAATCTTTTTATTTATGAGCATCCGGACTTTCCTTTCGATCTGTTCCACCCCTTGCCTAAGAAAAGAAAACATAGGCCATGTAAGTTCAGGGCACTGGTTGCTCCATCCCTAACCTTAGTTAAACACCTTGTTTTATTTTCCCAGATCTCACACGCGGGACAAATGCACTAGTCGTTTCCGCATACTCAGATATCAATTTTATTTTGGAATTCCTTATAAATACTCTAAATTATCTTTCAAATACTTAACTTCCCTTAAAAAAAAACATTCCCAATTGATTCTATGCACGTCCTGTAACACAACCAGTAACGTCGGTAGCCAGTGGGTCCCTTATAGGTACCATACTAAAACAAAATCATAGTGGGCACGTATAAGGATAAAAGTATGACAATGCACGTGAGGCAATGCCCAAGGTAGGATTCTACCTGTTTACCCTTTTTGGCTGGTCATAACACATCGTAGCCACGATTGCCGACCGAGCCCACCACCCTCAAAATCAAATTAATGTGCATCGATCAAGTCAAAAGTCAATATAATACGAAGTGGTGGGGCCCCTAAAGGTAGCTAACCCCTTGGCCAGACATAGGCTCATGTTTTAGTCATTTCAAATTAACACAAGTGTCAGGGTCATCCATCATCATTCTCTTTCTTCATTCCAGTAAACGTCGCCAATTCAACCTCTACATTCTGGATAACATCCACCGCGAACACGGTTATTAAAGTGGTTCCGGTAGAATGACAGAGAGTATGTCATTTATCCGACCCCGGTCCCTTTAACAACCAATCGTCCATTTTACACACCAGTCGGTTCTTTTAAATTTCAAGAACAAGTCATACTTCATATTAAAATATCGGATTTGTTTAAAAAATCATTTCGAATTCAAATAGGTTATACCTTCAAAACATTCGTATTTAAATCATTGATTTAAATCTAAATAGTTCCCTTTTAAAACAGTTTGAAAATTGAAAATGGTTTGAATAATTAAAATAGTTTTAACATTGAAAAATAGTTTGGAATAATTAAAATAGTTTAAAGATTGGAAATAGTTTTGAATATAAATAGTTTTAATATTGAAAATAATTCGGTTATTAAAATTGTTAATATATTAAAATAATTTATATTAAAACTGTTTCTTTCTTTCACAACAAGGTTCAAATTCTAAATCATAACGGATTCCATTTTGAATTCCAACTTCAAGTCAACTTCATATTCAAATTTCGATTTAAATCAGCCTCAATTCAAAAAAAATTCAAATTTTACTTCAAATTCATTTTAAACGGTTCTATTCAAATGACTGAAAGTTTCAATTCAAATTCTCATTTTGAAACAATTGAGTGTAAATCCGTTTCAGGTCCAAATTTGGAAATACCAATTTAAACCATTTTAATTAAAGTAAATTTAAAGTTTTAATTAAAATTTGAACCTTTAAAATAATTCACTTTCAATAAATTCAAATCATATCTCAATTTCGACTTTAAGGTTTCAAATTAAACCCTTAAAATAATTTCATTAAAACAGTTTCAGTTTCAACATTCCAAATCTAGAATTAGAAAATAATTTAATTCATATAAATCAAAATTCAAGATTTTAAAACCATTTAATTTAACCAAATCTGATGTCTGTATATAATTTTCTACCCTATGGCCAAGTGATCATTTATTTCAATTTTAATTACATGGATGGAAATATATCATTTCAACCCAAAATTAAATGACATAGGTATATATCATTTCAACCTATTTCTTAATTTATTTGAAACAATTCAAATGACAAGTTATAGGATGTTAAATAATAAATGGGGGTAATAACAGGAATATATCAAAATAAATCAACAACCATACATCCAGCATCAATCAATAGGCATCCAATAACAATCAACATCCAAATCGACCAATATATCATAACAGTTACTAATTGTCAATTGTTGGTGTTTAATAATAATTAAATTCAATATTAATTTAAATGTTAATTTATTTCAATATCAAATTCAAATTAATTTAAATATCAATTTAAACTACGAAACAACAACCAATAAAATTTTATCACTTCAAGATTTCAATTCAACTAACATCAGAAAATTTAGTACGCGCGAGTGGGCTTAATCACTCACCTTTGATTTAAAGCAAGGTTAAAATCCAACAAAATCTGAAAATTTCAATATTCTCCAAATTCAACCAAACAAGTTTCATGTTGTTTGGAATTTCGATACGAATCCAATGAAAGAAACCGTCGCGAATCCGAGTTCGTATGTAAAAGTTATACAAGTTAGAAGATTTAAAATTTAAATTAAAAATAAAACAAAAGGACAATAACATAAATAACCTCACCTAAACCCTATCGACCATGTTTAACCCACAGGCCACCAACAATCATCCTCATATCGCCACCACCTCCTTTACCTATCGTTAGATCCGACCACATCACTTGCCTCGCCTCAGCCTGCCGCACCTCCCTATGGTCGCGCGACCACTTCCAGTCACGCCTGGAGACTCCACCGCCGCCACACTTATTCGCCAATTTTGGCAATCTTGTGCACCGATGACTCGATCCAACCCGATGGATCATCTCCTCTAAGCCTCGTCTACACCGCAGTGCCCCCGATCATCGAATGGTCGACGATCCACCGTTAAACCAAAACCCTAGAACGTATGGCCGCGACTGTTTCATCAATTTGTGGTTAATCCAAGACTCGAATCGGAAAAAAAATTAAAGACGCAGATTCCATTCGTCGAGTGATTCCTGATGATATATAATTTACTAGGGTTTGAGCAGTTTGAATTTTTGATTTTGATATGAAATTGTAATTAGGATTTCAGGATAATGACCATTGAGGAGGAGCAGATTAGAACTGAAATGTACGTACAGAAAATAGAACAAAAGGCTGCTAGGGTTTCATAACAACATATATATAGACAAAGATGGACAGGAATAGATGGAACAAATCGATAGGGCCAAAGCGATAACAAAGGCCCTAAAAGTCCGTTCCATTCCCGAAAGAAAATAGGTCATCCTATACGTTGAAATATAGGTTTTCAATAATTTTAAACTCAATGGAACTAATTTCAAACTCTAATTCTATTGTATATAGAAGTTAGCTTTAAAAATCAAATTATATATATATTTATACACGTTAATTAAATGAATTGTTATTAAACTGATATAATCAATTTTAAATTCTAAATTAAAACTTTCCTATCATCATTCTTGATTAAACAGTAATTTTTAATAATCTTTTGAAACCAAAATTTTCCATGTTAAATCCAAGAGTTAAATATTAAATTGATTTCAACATTTAATTACAACTGTAATAAATCCATTCATTATATTTTAAATTCAAACAAATTATTTTATTTTGATTTAAATTTTCTTATTATTAAATCGATAATTTCCTTATGTGTTAATTAAACATAAGTTTCCTTTGTTACACTCATATTCTACAATTAACGTCTTTGCACGTATTAATTGAAATATTTAGTTACATTAATTCCAATTGATTTCCAAATTAATTTCAAATTGATTTAATATTGAGGTGAGAAATAAAACAATTGTTACATCTTAATAATTTAAACATTTCTAAATTTATTGTTTACAAACAAAGGTTACTAAATCTACATACTAAATAATTGATTTCTTATTCTATGTTAAAATAAATTAAATTAAATAACATATGATTTCTCTTTTTAATACAACATTTAATTTTATTCCTTATTAACCTTTATTATTACCATTAATTGAAATTACATTAAACAACTGTCAATTACATTCAATCAATATTATTAAATTATATTCTAATAAATTTTTTTCATTAATAAATCATAAATTTTAATTTCTGACAATATTAAATTCCAAAGTCTTATTTAATTTTATATTTTTAATTGTCAAAAATACGGGTCATTACAGTCTCCCCACTCAAAACTTTTTATCCCCGAAAAGGAATAAGAAAGAGTCAAGGGATTTGATATATTTTATTCAAAACAGTAAATTTATAAACAATTTAAACTTGCTTAGTTAGTTTTAACATAACTTTGAAAATAACCCAATTTCCATGATTTTTTTTTCCAGTCCTAAATTTACGAATTTTTTTAGCAGCATCTCCTTTGCGCGGCTAGGTCTGGAAATATAACAATATCAATAATTACATTGTATATATCATATTTTAATAATAAAGCATCCCAAACCATGGGAAAATAATAAAATACCACTACAAAAACCATAATTTGAAAACGTACCTATTGTAGGCAAACAAAACTCTATTTATGAAACTAAAAGCAACTATTATTGCTTCCATAAACTTGTATCTTACTTACATAATCCAAAAGAGTTAAAACTATGTAAAAAGAGTAATATTTCAGTTGTTTCACTTAATAGCACAAGCAACATACAATATATAATAATCATATGCAAACAAAAGCAGTACAACCATTATATGCAACTAAAGAATCCATCACACATCCATAACAATCAAAAACTAATGGTTTGTTTAGGTTCAGAAACTTTTCATCGTACAAGGGTGATAAATAAACTACCATTTGTACCTTATGCTCAACAGCCTTAGGTAATTACTCAACAGATTATCCATACAACCTCAACAATTTGAAGTATCATTTCCCAAACTTCGCATCAGCCAAACAACATGGAATTTAAATATTATTTAAGCTTGTATGATGTACATATATCATTTGTACACAACATCAATTCTACTCGCTTGCTTGAACACACAAATTTCACTTCCGAACTAGTATTGATAACCCCACCACTCTAGTGCGGACTTTGATCTGATTTCTTGATTAGAAATCTCCATTCTACTTGCATAGCCATAAATTATGATAGAAAACTTCAGAATCATATCAAAAATCCATATCAATAGTTCACCGTCAAGAATCGAGCGAAAAATCCTAATTTGGACTGGTGTGAATTACTATAAATCATGTATTCGAATCTAGATCAGAACTGTTATACGAATAAAATGATCTACGCACAACTTACATATTTTATTCTATTGGTTTCTTTAACACATCCACTTTTCATTTATTTTAATTCTCATTCATTCATACAAGATCATCTTTTATTAATTTACATTCATATACTTACCTAAATTATTTCCTATTCGATATTTAAATCATCAATGAATCAATTCTTAAAATATTACTTAAGTTTCTTTGTAGTTTAATTCACATTTATTTACTTATATAACTTGATTTCCATTTACTGTGACGACCCGGATTTTTGGACGTCTGTTAGTCGGGAAATTAACCGATTTTATTATTGAAATATTAATATTAATTAGTCAAACGAATAAATTTCTGATAATTAAAATATCGGGATATACATAAATTAATTTAAAACTATAATAAATATTGAATTATAAAAATCTCTAGAGATGATAAATCTTATAGAAAATAAATAATATATATGTGACGACCCAGGATTTTAGCAATATTATTTTATTAAGCATTCAATCTGATTTATTAAAATACAACTTATCATTGTAAAAACCAATAAGACTTTTGGACATTCACCCTTTATTTATGTATATATGTGTATTTTGGAAGGAAGCTATGGTTTAAAAATTTAAAATAAAATCTCTCAAAAATATTTAAAAGAAAATCTACCTTATTCACATTAAATTAAAGTAAAATTCTACCTTATTAACATTTGATCTAAATATATATATATATATATATATATATATGAATGTAATCTAGATAATAATGATTGAAATAAAGTCAATCTTATCAATACTAAATATAAGTATAACAAGATATATGATTATAAATTAAGTGTTTGATAGTTAAGCTTAAAATAGAAACAAAAATAAGGATTTATGTCAGTAATAAATTATATGGTTGTATAAAACATTAAGTAAACACATAAAGATAATTCTAGAAATATATAACCTATGGAAAATACATGTAGATATGTAAGGGAATAAAGAAAAAAATATAATGTACATTCAACAGCAAGGGGATAAGTATGTAAACATGTAAGGACACATGCATTAAATGCTATCATTTCTATCCCAAAACCAGGTCATTTCGAAATGTTCAAAAATCATTTCAGTTTTATAAAATCTTGCCTGGAAAGATAAGAAAAATCTCTGACCAAAATTTGTACCAGTAATACAAAGCCTGAACTCTTTTCTATATATCAATCTCCTTATTTCTTTTCGTTCATTTAAAACTTAGCATACCAGAAAAGAAAATATAATCTTACCTCTGAAGCTTAAACAACAACTCAACTAAGCAGAGAAGATCAAAATCAAGATAGCAGATCCAAGGCCAGTGCCCTTTGTTCAAACTGGAAACTGTGAGTAAACAACTCCTTTTAAAAAGTTTAAAATCTGATTTAAAATCTGGATGTATACAATTAATGTCTGAAGTATAGTGAGATAAATGGTTTGCATGATGGTTTAATATAAATTGTAGGTATATTTATCTGAACATATTGGATGTGCATGTTTGAAATTTGATTATTTGCTCTGTTATAGTTGTACAGGTTATAAAACCTTGATAAAAATTCAAGATCTTCTTCCTTGATTCTTTTTAGACCTAAAAGTTCAAACAAAACTTGATTGTAAAGACAAAGTATTTAATCTAAAGTTAATTCCAGGAAAAAATTAAAGATGGTTCTTCAACAAAAAGAAGAATTACAGAAAAAGCATGAACTTATAAAAATCTCGATTTAAATAAATCGGGAATTCAAGTATATAATCTAGTTTATTATCGGAAATGATGATTTTTAAAAATAAAATCGAGATTTTTAATTGTGTATTGATTGGGTAATCTGGGGTTGAACGGGAATTGTGATTTCATCGATTTCTGGCGATTGGTGAATCTGGGGTGTTAGAGATCGTGCCTAGTGGTGGTTGGAAGGGTGGAGGTCCCGGGAAAAATAATCGGAGAGTTCAACGTTCACCGAGGCGGCAACAAAACGGCGAAGTAGGGTTTCGAACCCGTTTTATCGATGTTGTTTAAGAGGGTTTTTGCGATGTCATGGTAGGATCGAGTGCAATCGCGTAAGGGGGGAACGATGCTGGGGGTTGTGACGCAGCCGTCGACGAAGTGGCAGATTTTCTGGTGGTCAGGATGGTCGTCGGTGAAGGGATTTGTTATATCGGTTTGAAATCCAGACTGGTGGAGGTGTTCATTTCCGATTTGATGGTGGAATCGTCGAAACAGAGGATCGGGTAGGACGGCGGAGTCGATGATGACTGGAGGATGGTCACGGCGTTGATCGCCGGTGATCGAATCTGATGTGCACGTGCACGTACATCTCAGAGTATCTGAAGCATTGGCAGAGAGTTTGGCATCGGGAAGATAGTTGAGTAGCTCGGGTTAGTCTCGAGGGTTTTCATGATTTTCTCGAAGATCAAGTATGTGTTTAGATCGGATATCTTGACTCGGGAAAAGGGAAGTTTGTCTCGGGATGGGTTTCGCGTACGTGAGTGATAGTGTTTATAACTATTTTTTTAATTCTAAACAAAGTTTTTAAAAATATATATATAAGAAATCTTCGGGTTTGGCTCAAAAATGTTCCGAGTTGGACTCGGGAGATATTTATAACAGTTTTTAAAGGTTTTAAACAAAGTAAGTTTTTAAAATAAATCAAAATTTAAAATACTTCTTAAATCAATATTTTAGTAAAATAAATGTTTAAATAATTGGTTTAAGAAGTTGTATGATTTATTTACTTAAATTAACTAAGTAAATTCTTAAGTGATTTTAGAACTTAAATTAAATGTGGAGTTAAGTAGTTAATTATAAAAGTAAAATGTTTGTAATTTATATGAATATGGTAATTAATTAAAGGTCAATTAATATAGTGGAAATTAAAGGTTCATTAATTAGTTATTAAGAATAATTAATGAATGAAAGTAATTAAAGGTTAATTAATTTAGGATAATTAACCAATGGATAATTACTTAATGAAAGTAATTATGGATAATTACTTTAGATAGATAATTAAGGATGTTTAATTAATGGTTGTACTTAATTAATGTTAAGTAAGCAGGATTAGGATAAACCAAGCGATTTAAGATGGTACATGTTCTAATTGGAGATTAATTCAATTAATTATGAATTAACCAATCTTGCTTATGGATGATTGAATGTTATTGGGTGACCTGGATTATGTGATATTTCTGATTTTGAGTTGAGATGTATTGTGATATGCTATGATGGGTTGAACTGTAATGTTTTGAGTTGTCTATCGATAATTGATTTGCCGTGTGACTATGATACCTTGTATTATAGTTGATTTATATCCATTTAAACTGAAATTAAGATGATATTGGATTCGAAGAGACCGGGGTCGGGTATCAGTAAATATCTGAAACCACTTCGATTAGTAAACTAAATTCTTTATAAAATTGGATATGAGAAATTACACAGGCTGGAAAGGAATGAATTGAGTAACATGGACATTTAACCTGAAACTGTTGTGTGTGATAAATGCTTGACTATAAGAACTCGTAAAGGGTACGAGTTACCCTGATATTCACATATGTTATGACTGGTATTCCATATTATATGGGTTTACTCACGCTGGTTTCCAGCCTGACCCGGGTGTTACTTTGATGTAATGCTCGGGTCAGACCGAGTATTACAGATTTTCAGGTAAGGACGTTTTGGAGCTCAGGAGACGAGCTGGGTGGCCGGAACGTATGGAGTGTTTCCGCTGTGATATATTTCTGATTATTTGAGATATGTTGATTTGTATATGTCCAGTGATTGTGTATGTGTGAACTCTGATGTATTAAAATATAATTGACAGATACAGGTATTCTTTTGTAAACTGTTATTAATTGATATTATATTTTGATCCGCTGCGATTTGTGAGAATCAGTGCTGTGTTTCTGTTTCTTCTTCTTCTATCTCCTTCTTCTTTTTCTAACTATCTGGAATTTTCACGATCGAAAATTTCGGGTCGTTTCATTTACTATTAATATTCATTAGTGAATCAATTCATACTTAAGATTTCTACTTTTTGATTCACTTTTATTCCTTCATATATAGTATCATTTAATATTAAATCTATTTATGAATCATTTCAACATCTTCTTAAGTTTACAATCATTTACTTAAATAATATTTTTTTTTACTATTTAATTTAATTATTAAGCATTTCAAAAATTAACTTACGTTTATAACATTCCTTGTAACATCTTAATTCTTTATTTATAGACATAATTTCACTTTGAAACATTTTTATTACATAAGTTTTACTTGTATAATATTCAATGAAATCCTAGAAGCATATACAAGTAATCTTATTCATTTTACTTAACAAAATGTTCAATCGTTTAAACATGTTTTAACTTTCATTGTCTTTTAATTTAAGAGTTACAAAACTTCTTCTTTTATTTTTCATTAAATACTAAGCATTAATTTCAGATTTCAATTTGGAAGTTTCTGATCATTTAAAATCATCGAAAATTCTATTTCATTTCAATAATTGAAAATCACTAATTAACAGAAAACTTAAGAACTAAATTCCGGGTTTCATTTCAAATCATCTTCAAATAATATATACTTATATCATTTGTATATCCAAATCATACATAAGAAATTAAAATTAAAATTTGTTTATCAAAAAAATGTGTAGCAAAGCTACTATTGTGGTCTCCCTATTTTGAACTCGAAAATGAAAATCGATGATGCTGCGGTCACCACCGAAATTATTTTCCAACGACAGAAGAGGGGAGTACAGAACTTATATTCTTTTAAAAATTCTTTTGAAAACATTTCTTTTAAATCTCATTGAAAATATTTCTATCCGAAAATACTTCCAAATAAGACAAATATTACTTTTCCAAAATCTTTGAAAACCAATTTCAAAACACCGGAATTTAAGTTCTCAAATTTTCAATTTAAATTCATTTTATTGGTAAATCATTATTTATAAACCATATTTATAAATTTACATTTTCTTATAACATCCAATAGTTAATAGTCTTAAGAACCTTAACAAACCAAACAATAAATGACAATAATATGATATTATCATTTTCTAACAACCAACACACCAAAAATAACAATATCAATTTATGAAAAATTATTCTTTTAAATACTAAATAAAATATAATATTAGGTAAAATTATTTCATTTATCAATTTCAAAAACAATATTGTGTCGGTTTGACCTGTTCAACTGTTTAGAAATCCATATCGATGCCATAGCGTCCTATGTACCGGTCAGAATTTATAAATACTCAACAGAACAAATTAACACAGTATAAAACATTTTTATAGCATTATAAAATATGCTCTCTCATATATATACACTCAAACTCATTCTAGGTTATTACTAACCCTATCTCTAATGAGTTAACCTCAACAGGCTAAGGTATCTCTAAACCTGGCTCTGATAAGAACTGTGATGACCCACCTTTTTATACGATTTAAGTCGACAATAAACCACACATGTCTAACTCAAACCATTCAAAAGAGCAGATTATCAATGAGTTTTAATAAGAAAATAAGAGAAAAAAGGGAAGCAAAACGCAGAATCTTGCAATGTAATGACAAAATATAATAATCAAATAAACAGTTCATGAAGTTGCTTTACAATATACATTTGATTGCATAATTTTTACAACATAATCGTAGTACAATCAATAAACATAACAAAATAATATAGTGGAATAATAATAGTAAATACGGTTTAGCAAACTCCATCTTCATCTTCAAGGAATAATGTCTTCAACATTGAAATACTCAAGCTGACCCGAGCGTAATGAAAAGACAAAACACTCGAGTCAGAAATAAAATTTCTAATGTAAGTTAAATCAATAACAAGTAAATATGAGTGTAATAGTTTCGGAGATGTTTACGGGATTTTCCATCTCCTATCAAGTGTACAACGTGAGTGCAATAACTTAAGAGATGTTACGGGATTTTCCATCTCCTAAGGATCTGTCAAATTATCTATAGGTAGTAAGATACGCTATATATGTAATGTCTATTAATAAAATAAATATTTTTCCTAGCGTTAAGGCTTTACATTAATCCCCCTTAACACGTTTCTAAGCAGGTAGTCTATACAGGTCTTGTAACACAACCAATAACGTCGGTAGCCAGTGAGTCCCCTGTAGGTACCATACTAAAACAAAATCGTAGTGGGCGCGTATAAGGATAAAAGTATGACAAGACACATAAGGCAATGCCGAAGGTAGGATTCTACCAGTTTACCATTTCTGGCTGGTCGTAATATATCGTAGCCACAACTGCCGACCGAGTCCACCACCCCCAAAATCAAATCAATGTGCACCGATCAAGTCAAAAATCAATATAATACGAAGGGGTGGGGCCCTTAAAGGTAGCTAACCCCTTGGCCAAACATAGGCTTCTGTTTTAGTCATTTCAAATTGACACAAGTGTCGGGGTCATCCAACATCGTTCTCTTTCTTCATTCCAGTAAACGTCACTAATTCAACCTCTACATTTTGGATAACATCCACTGTGTACACGGTTGTTAAAGTGGTTCCGGTAGAATGACAGAGAGTATGTCATTCATCCAGCCCCTGTCTCTTTAACAACCAATCGTCCATTTTACACATCGGTCGGTTCTTTTAAATTTCAAGAACAAGTCATACTTCATATTAAAATATCAGATTTGCTTCAAAAATCATTTCGAATTCAAATAAGTTATACCTTCAAAACACTCGTATTCAAATCAATGATTTAAATCTAAGTAGTTCCACTTTAAAACAGTTTGAATATTGAAAATGGTTTGAATAAAGAAAACAGTTTTAATATTGAAAAATAGTTTGGAATAATTAAATAGTTTAAAGATTGGAAATAGTTTTGAATATAATACAGTTTTAATTTTGAAAATAATTTGGTTATTAAAAGTGTTTATATATTAAAATAGTTTAAAGATTGGAAATAGTTTTGAATATAATACAGTTTTAATATTGAAAATAATTTGGTTATTAAAAATGTTTATATACTGAAATAGTTTATATTGAAACTGTTTCTTCCTTTCACAACAAGGTTCAAAGTCCTAATCATATCGAAATCCATTTCAACTTCCAATTTCAAGTCAACTTCATATTCAACTTTTAATTTAAATCAGCCTCAATTCAAAACAATTTCAAATTTTACTTCAAATTCAATTTAAATGGTTCTATTCAAATGACTGAAAGTTTCAATTCAAATTCTCATTTTGAAACAATTTAGTTTAAATCTGTTTCATGTCCAAACTTGGAAATACCAATTTAAACCATTTTAATTAAAGTAAATTAAAAGTTTAAATTAAAATTCAAACCTTTAAAATAATTGATTTTCAATAAATTCAAATCATATCTCAATTTCGACTTTAAGGTTTCAAATTAAACACCTATACGATTTTATCAAAAAAGTTTCAGTTTCAACATTCCAAATCTCGAATTAGAAAATAATTTAATTCATATAAATCAAAATTCAAGATTTTAAAACCATTTAATTTAACCAAATCTGGTGCCCGTATATAATTTTCTACCCTATGGCCAAGTGATCATTTATTTCAATTTTAATTACATTGATGGATATATATCATTTCAACCCAAATTTAAATGACATAGGTATATATCATTTCAACCTATTTCTTAATTTATTTGAAATAATTCAAATGACAATTTATAGGATGTTAAATAATAAATGGGGTAGTAACAGGAATATATCAAAATAAATCAACAACCATACATCCAACATCAATCAATAGACATCCAATAACAATCAACATCCAAATCAACCAATATATCATAACAGTTACTAATTGTCAATTGTCGGTGTTTAACTAACTATTAAATTCAATATTAATTTAAATGTCAATTTAATTCAATATAAAATTAAAATTAATTTAAATGTCAATTTAAACTATGAAACAGCAACCAACAATATTTTATCACTTCATGATTTAAATTTAACTAACATCAGAAAATTTAGTATCGCGTGTGTGGGTTTAATCACTCACCTTTGATTTAAATCCCTCTAAAAATCCAACAAAAGCCCAAAATTTCAACAGTCTCCAAATTCAACCAAACCAGTTTCAAGTCGTCCGAATTTCGATACAAATCCAACGGAAGAAATCGCGTGCGAATCCAAGTTCGTATGTAAAAGTTATACAAGTTAGAAGATTTAAAATTCAAATTAAAAATAAAACAAAAGCGCAAAAACGTAAATAACCTCACCCAAATCCTATCGACCACGTTCAACTCAACGGCCGCCGATAATCATCCTCTTATCGCCGCCATCTCCTTCACCTATCGTCAGATCCGACCACATCACTCGCCTCATCTCGGTCTGCCGCACTTCCCCATGGTCACGCCACCACCTCCGGTCATGCCTGGAGACTCCACCACCACCACACTTATTCACTAATTCTGGCGATCTCGTGCGCCGATGACATGATCCAAGCTAATGGATCATCTCCTCTAAGCCTCATCTACACTGTGGTGCCTCCCGATCGTCGAATGGTCGACGATCCACTGTTAAACCAAAACCTTAGAACGTACGGCCGCGACTAGTTCATCAATTTGTGGTCAATCCGAGACTCAAATCGAAAAAAAAATATAGATGCTGATTCCATTCATCGAGAGCTTCGCGACGATATATAATTCGTTACGGTTTGAGCAGTTTGAATTTTTGGATTTGATTTGAAATTGTAATTAGGGTTTAAAGATAATGACCATTGAGGAGGAATATATTAGAACTGAAATGTTCGTACCGAAAATAGAACAGAAGGCTGCTAGGGTTTCATAACAGCATATATATAGACAAAGATGGACATGAATAGATGGAACAGATCGATTGGGCTAAAGCGATAACAAAGGCCCGAAAAGTCCGTTTTGTTTTCGAAACGAAAATAGGTCATCCTATATATCAAAATATAGGTTTTCAATAATTTTAAACTCAATGGAACTAATTTCAAACTCTAATTCTATTGTATATAGAAGTTTGCTTTAATAATCAAATTATATTTATTTTTACACGTTACTTAAACGAATTGTTATTAAACTGATGTAATCACTTTTAAATTATAAATTAAAACTTTCCAATCACCATTCTTGATTAAACAGTAATTTCTAATAATCTTTTGAAACCAAAATTTTCCATGTTAAATCCAAGATTTAAATATTAAATTAATTTCACCATTTAATAACAACTGTAATAAAATCCGTTCATTATATTTAAATTTCAAACAAATTCTTTTATGTTGATTTAAATGTTCTTATTATTAAATCAACAATTTCCTTATTTGTTAATTAAACATAAGTTTCCTTTATTACACTCATATTCTACAGTTAACGTCTTTACTCATATTAATTGAAATATTTAATTCATTAATTCCAATTAATTTCAAACTGATTTAATAATGAGGTGAGAAATAAAACAACTGTTACATCTTAGTAACTTAAACACATTTCTAAATTTATTATTTACAAACAAAGGTTACTAAATCTACGTACTAAATAATTGTTTTCTTATTCTATGCTAAAATCAATTAAATTAAATAACTTATGATTTCTCTTTTTAATATAACATTTAATTTTATTCTTTATTAACCTTTATTATTATCATTAATTGAAATTATATTAAATAGTTGTCAATTACAATCAATCAATATTATTAAATTATATTCTAATATAAAAAATTCATTAATAATCATAAATTTTAATTTCTGACAATATTAAATTCCAAAGTCTTATTTAATTTAATATTTTTAATTGTCAAAAATATAGGTCGTTACAGCACAGAATTATCAAATCTGGTCCATATACCTTTAACTCTAGGATCATCATTTTAAAACTTAGAAGCCAGATATGAAACTCACAAGGGATTGCTTCTCTTCTATTTCGATTTTGGATAAAATTATTAGATTTAAATTAGGAGCTTTAGAATAAAGATGCTATTAGTAGAATTGCAAGCCTATTAGGAAAACAAATTCGCATGGACAATAATACATCCAATGAAGTATGATTAAATTTTGCTGGAATTTTTATTGAAATCGAACCCATATTTAACTACCTTCATACACTACAAGGCTTAATTTTTTGATGGACAAATAATTGAAATTCAAGTTCCATATGAATATAAGCCTAAGCCTTGTGATAACTACATGTATTTGGACATAGCGTGAGAAATTACCAATTATCCTTTCACAAAACTTGGCAACCAAAGGATCAATCAAAGGAGAGCACACAGCCAGAATTTAATACAACTTATGCAAAAGCCCATGGGGAGTCCACATATCCCCTTATATATGTGGATACAGATAAAAAGTTATATGAGGATATTGATACTATTTCTTTTGCAAAAGATGCATAAGTAAAGGAACAGTTGAATACAAGTAGTTTAGGATGCAATCAGGACACTTCAAATAGATTCTCTTGCCTATCGACTGATGATGTTGTTCCCTCTACTTCTACTACTACATTTGAGCAATCCCTGAATATTGATTCACATAGCACAAGGTGCATAACTAAGCAACCAAAGCACACTGATCATAGCACCGAGCCTTCTACCAACACTGCATATGAACAAAAGGCGGTAAAACAAAATATTGAAATAAACTCAAATGATTTAGACGAATTTACTGGCACATGAGATATTGGATGAACAATAACAATTTATTGAAGAAGTGGCACAGCATGCTAAAGAAACAGGAAAACCATAAATAGTAGCTTAAAATGTTCCCTATATGCTTGAAACAAATGTGAAACATAAGAAGAAGCATGAGAAGAAAACACAAACTCCAACATCTCCTCCTAGAAGACCAACTAGGAGCTCCACCAAAATAAAATGAATGCTTTCTCATGGAATGTAAGGGGTTTGAATACAGATAATAAAATGCTATCTATATTCAAACTTCTACAGTCTCGTAGGCTTTCTTTGATAGCTCTTTTTGAGACAAAATTATACAATAGGCACATAAAATGCTATCTATGTCCAAATTTCCTTCAAATTGGACCTACTTACATAACAATGGTATAAGGACTAAAGGCTGAATACTTGTCATAGTTGATGTTACAATATGTACTACAGTCATCTCAGACAAAAGTTATTAGCAAATCACTGATGTTCTTACTAGTGGTGGTGTAACGCCCCGTAATTTGGTGTTAGTTATTCAATTAGTTAGTTATTTAATTAAGTTGGCTCCAAAAATGGATTTTGTGCAAAGGATGGAATTTGACTATGAAACTTGCACCATTGCGTTCGTAGAGAAATTTTAAGCAATTTTCATATTTGAGTTTTGCGATCGGAGTCCAAACGAAGAAGTTATGGACGAAAAACGAATTCGGAACGGAAATAATTCGAATAGGAAAATTAACGTTTTATGTTATTTAACCTAGGCCCATAGGTCGACCCGCCACTATGAGCAGTCGACCGGGTGTGGTCAACCCATAGTAAGGGGGCGGTTGACTGCTCCCTGTGTGGCGGCTAGGTTTAGCCTAGGTCCAACGGCTTGAATTTAATATATTCCGATCTGACGATTGAAGTTGATTCTTGCACCTATAAATTCAGGCCTAAACCTCCCTTCTCTTCTCATATTTTTCTGGAGGCAGTAGTGAAGCTCTGCCATTTTTTCTTCTCCACTTTCTTTCTAAATTATAAAAATAAGATATTTATATCTATATTCATACAAATTGGATAAGAATAGAAATCTAATAAAAAGAAGAAGAGAAGAGAATCAACTATACGCGTATTTGAGGTAATTTATATTTATATATTTGTGTCTATTTTCTTTTTCAATTCCAAATCTCTTCTTAGATCTAATATATGTATATACCCTTTTTATACATATTTCTTAGATTAAAAAGGATTGAAGATGAATTTAAGGTTCTACTTCAGATCTGGAGATTTGAACTCGCTTTTAAAAGGTGAGTAAGAAATTTTATATATTGTTTATGATTTTAAATCTATTCCATTGGCATACATTTGGTTTTTATGCTTAAATCAATTTTACTTGGCTTAAATTAGCGTAGAAAACTATTGCCTACATATTCTTGTTTAGATCTAATTTGAAATATGCTTACACCTATATTTGGAAATCAGTCCCAAAGATTTTAGAATTTGAATGTTGTATATTTTTATTCCAGATTTGTACTTAGTGTAAAATAGGATATTTGGACTATTGCCCAATTAGTGCTATGTAGTAGATTTTCCATAATTTAATTTATGGAAAGAACATCCGTTTGATTTTTATAAGTTTGTTTACTTTTTTTCCACTTTTTATTCAAAAGGGCGACGTTTGATTTAACAAGGAATATCCAAATTATCAATTCCTTGTAATTTCAAACGGAGTCAATCTTACCTCTTTGTGTTAAACTAATTTATGGAAATCATAATGGAAAATCTTCTTAAGGAATCTAATTCCAGCAAATTAAAATATGGAAATCATATTCTAGTTACATATTTATGACTAGGACATATTTGGTTACAAATAGGTAGTTTTATCGGGAAGTTTATACGTATTTATTGCATTAATAAAGAAGAACGCCATTTATTCATGCGTTATTTATGCGTAACATTCATTAGTTATTATTATATTTAGGGAAGCGAATAGGTAGAATTAGGAAATGTAGTAATTCCTATTAATGGAAAATAAATTAGGAATTGCTAATAATTAATTGGAAATAAAAGATTGTAACCCTAATTAATGGGCAATTAATGGGAAATAACGAATAGAATTAGATTAGGGGTCACAATTGGTTAGTTAATGATTGCAACTCGAATTAATAGGCAATTAATGGAAATGAGTTAGGAGTTACAATAAATAGGGACAAGTGGATTAATAGGACTGATAATTATAGAATAGATATAAAATGGTTACTAATTCAGAATTAGTAATTATACATAAATGTCTTAGGAAATGTCCGTTAGGATTATTATGGACAAATCGACATTTATGGATTGTTAAAAAGGGGATTTATGGGTAGAGAAGTATTTAAGGTAAATATTACTACCTTATATAAAAATGGAATTAGTAAGCTAAGTCCAATGTCTACCTAAGATAATATAAGTAAAGATTTAGGATGGTTAATTGGACTTAGTAGGTTAGTGATGGGAGGTCAGTAGAGTCACTCGACAGAAGACTTCCCTTTAATTTGAGGCTACCAACAGTTGGGTGCACTTACTACTGATGTATGATATCACTAATCCTAGGACCCGTGATTGCATGAGAGATTGGACTTGCTTTCTTAATTGAAAAGTATTAAACGGTCCAATTTTGGAATTGGAGTGGTGAGGGATATCTCCAAAGGGGTTCACTTCTGGTTTGAAGTATTAAGTGGATGTAGGGTCCGCCTCTCTCCTAAAAGGAAGTATTAAGTAACCTAGTGAGATTACAAATAAATAAAAATATCACGAAAAAGGTTCACTTCAGTGTTGAGGTATTAAGTGGCTATTGCAGGGCCCGTCTCATTACCCAAAGAAGTAACCTAATGAGATTCCATATTTATAATTAAGAGTGGTGATGGATATCGCAGGAAGGGTTCACTTCGGATTTGAGGTACTAAGTGACCGATCTAGGGTTCACCTCTCTCCTATAAAAGAAGTACTAAGTAGCCCAATGGGATTTTCAAGCAATGTAAGTTAGATAGTTGTGACGCCCCACCTCTATACTCACACTAGCCAAGGACACTACGGGGTAATGCCATCGACTAGCACGAAGAATAAGGCTGTTGAGAAGCGACCATCTGTGTAATTGCTTTGTGCGAGTACCGATATGTCAGATAGAATGACTTGCATTTCGTTTTAAGAGGAAATCCGACATATCAAATACAAACTCAAAGCTACCACACAGTGGCTATGTAGGCTTCGGAAACAAATATAGAAATAAGCATAACACAAATCAGTCATAGATATTCATATCACAAAGGCGGAAACAGATATGAATATAACACATAAAAGTGTTCATCAAAATAGTGGTCATACAAGATCCACTACATCACAGAAGATTAGGTACAAGTGCTAAGCAAAAGAATAAGTATACATCAAGGAGTCTCTATCTCGAATGTATATAACAAAAACTACTAATCTAAAGTAGTTAGCCAAAAGTCAGGTGACGGACCTTGATAAGAAGTCAAGCAGAAGCACTTGAAATACCTCGGTCTGACCCGAGTATTATTTAATAAGAAAATAATAAACGGATCAGTCTAGCTATAAATATCAGATAAAATGAGATAGGATAAGAGATATGACAAAAACGTATGATAACAATAATGCCATACTGTGACAAGTATACATCAGATAACAACAAAAATCATACAGTATCTCAAATATTCTCAAACATTAAAATGAATGTCATATTCTTTAAATTATTCACCAAAACACAAATATTGATGGAGCTTATCAATGCACATCATCAAAATTGGTGAAACACAAATTCTAGAAATCAACAACCAGAAATCCAAAAAACAAAAAGTGGGAGGCCTATCACAAACGAGAGCATGAAAACTCACCAACACGTGTGTCACAAACGAAACGCTATTCCATGGTCGCAAACCATCAAGTTTGAGCCGAAGCTCCACAAACGGCCCGAAGACCATGGGTCGCTACCCCACCAAATTTGAACCGAAGCTCCACAAACGGTCAAAAGACCAAGGGTCGTTAGCCCACAAAAATGAGACGAAGCTCCATAAAACGAGGTACAGTCCCCCACGTAGACAAAGAGACATCGCATATCGCTAGTCTAAACCATAAAATGATCACCATTGATCAATGAAAAGTGTAGATTACACTAAGCTAGTAAATAAATGAGTTTAGCTTCATGTCCCATAACCACTGGCTTAACTTAAATATTTACGAACAAATTGTAGATTTCCACTCGAAAATTGTCACAAGAGTTCAATCGAACAAGTCTAAGAATTAACCAACGAAGTAAACGCAAGCATTTAATACCACTTGTTTTGCTAAGTCGTTTAATTGGATTTCTCGTACGAATGAGGTAAAGGTTCGTATATATTAATCAATTGGAAAATGGATTTAAAAATGAGTTTTGTATTAAAAATGGTATTGAAATCATCTTTATGGAAGCGTTTGAATATTTACTACTAGTATAGAAACCTTTGTATTTTTAAAAGTAACAAATCACAGAAAACGATTGTAGAAACAATCGATCAACCAAAAATTCACATTCGGCGACGTGAATCAAAATCATAAAATTCGATATCAAATCCATCAAATGGATATTCCCAAAAATCCAAAGAAAGAAGTCCTCAAAGTCGATAATAAGTGATAACAACTAACTAGATCGATAAAAATCGATTAAAATTGGAAATCCAATCAAAAACAGCCCAAATAGGCAAAATTGGCAGTTCCAGATGTCTGGTTTAGAATCAGACGTCTGGATTTAGATTCTGGAATTAATTAAGAAAACCCCCAGACATTTGAAATTTCAAGGCAGACGTCTGAGACCCAATCCAAACGTCTAAACCTATAAGTCAGACGTCTGGAATTGATCTCTGCCATTTTATTTTCTGCGTGCTTATTTTTTTTCCTCCAGGTCTATAACCAGATGTCTGGACTTGATATCCAGACGTATGGTCACCTAGCCTGGGCAACAGTTTGCCTAGGTCATGATGGCCAAAATGATTCGGAAGCGATCGGACGAGCAACGACGACTAGGGATTTATGCCAAGCGACAACCCAGCCTTATAGGATATTCGATACACCCCAAATATCATGTCCAAACATCCATAGTAGGATTTTCATAAAATTGGACTTCAAAACCAAAAATTGGAAAATTCACCAAATCAATTCAATTCGAAAGCAAATGGACAAGAAATAGATGTTAGGAATTCATACCTAACACTATCAAAGGTATAGACATAGATATGAGTTCAAGAACTCACCTTTAAACCCAAAAACAACGAACGAGAAGCTCTAAAACAAAGGAAAGGCCAATTCCTCTTCAACTTCAACTCAAGAAGCTCCAATCTAAGCTAATAAGCAAATATTTCCTAAGTTAGGTTATAGGAAATTTCTGAAATTGAAGAGAGATTGAGATGAAGAAGAAGAAGAGGATGCTTACCTAAGCTTCTCTTTGATTTTGGAGCTAGAATCCTGAATTTCCTAGTAATCTAGGGTTTAGGAATTTTGATTTCCCTTTCTTTCCCCCATTTTTACTTTAGCTTGAGAGTGTTAGGAAATGAAATGAATGAAGAGGAGAGGGGTGGAGTGGGAGTTGTTATGTAGAGGAGTTGGGTTCTCTTAGTCGGCTGAAACCCAAACCCAAATCCCCAAATGAAAATATCAAAATTCTACTCAACTCCAATCATATCGATGTTTATACTTATAAAAGTTGTAAACGCCATTTTGGACTCAATGGAAGTGGTCTCGAGTTCCAATTCGACTGTTTACAAAAAGTAACATTTCGGACTTTAATCCGATTAACGATGCTATATTTAAATAAAACATTTAAATATACAATCGTAAAATATGCAGGTTGTTACAGACTCCCCTCCTTAAAGAAATTGCATCCTCGCAATACTTAAGAAGAAAATAAAAAGTAACAACCATACTAAGGCATAATCAACACAAAAGAAATTTTTTTGAAATGAGAAGTTCACCTTAAGGAGCACGAAAGAGTAAGTCCGAATGTGTTCGCTCGATGAATTCTCTGGATTCCCAAGAGCAATCCTTAGGATTTAAGGACCATTGAACTTTCACAAGCGGAACATCTTTATTTCGAAGGCGTTTAACCTCCGAAGCAATGATTCGAATAGGATGTTGCTCATAAGTCAAATTAGGTGAAACCTTAATTTCTTCAATAACACCAGGCTCAAGAATAGAATTGGAATCCCTAAGGCATTTCCGTAGTTGAGAAACGTGGAACATGTCATGAATAGCAGAAAATTGAGCCGGTAATAAAAGGCGATAAGCCACGGAACCAATGCGTTCGGTGATGGGAAATGGGCCAATATATCGAGGTGCTAATTTTCCCGATCGACTGAAACTCACAACACCCTTCATAGGTGAAACACGAATGAACACCAAATCTCCCACAGAAAATTCTAATTTCCTTCTTCGGTTATCGACATAGCATTTTTTTCTACTTTGAGCTTCTTTCATCCTATGACGAATAAGGTCAATCTTTTCTGTGGCATCACGAATAAAATCTGGACCTAAAACCATCTTCTCACCGGCTTCAAGCCAACACGAAGGAGATCGGCATGGCCTTCCGTAGAGTGCCTCGAAAGGAGCCATACCAATACTAGATTGGAAGCTATTATTATAGGAAAACTCAATAAGAGAAATATGATCTTCCCAACTTCCACCAAAATTAAGAACACATGCATGAAGAAGATCTTCAAGAGTTTGATTCACACGCTCGGTTTGTCCATCGGACTGAGGATGATAAGCGGTGCTAAAATTAAGCTGTGTTCCCAAAGCTTTTTGAAGACTCTTCCAAAATCCACTAGTAAATAATGGATCACGATCGCTAACAATAGAAGTAGGGACTCCATAAAATTTAACAATTTCTTTGACATAGAGTTTAGCCAAAAGAGGTACGGTCCGATTGGACCGAACAAGAATAAAATGGGCAGATTTTGTAAGTCTATCTACTATCACTCATAGGCTGTCATGACCCGAACGAGAACAGGGAAGACCGTCAATAAAGTCCATGGAAATTTGATCCCACTTCCAAACGGGAATGTCCAAAGGTTGCAATAACCCACCGGGCCTTTGATGTTCGGCCTTTATGAGTTGGCAAGTCATGCAATGCTTAATAAAGTTAGCAATATCTGATTTTATTCCATCCCAATAATAGAGTTGCTTCATGTCCGCGTACATTTTACCACTACCGAGATGAATGGTAAATTTAGAACGATGAGAATTTTCTAAAATGTCTTTACGAAGATCACAAATATTTGGCACAATAAGTCTACCAAATTTTCGAATACCACCACGAGTATCGATATCAAAGCCTTTCAAACCTTCAATATCAATTTTATCCCTACAACTTTGGCTAAGAAGAACCAATTCAGGATCATGCTTTTGAGCTTCAAGAATGCGGTCTAAAAGAAAAGGATGAGCCTCAAGGCTACATAATACAAGAGATGAACATGAATTGGATTCACAATCTCGAATCTCACAAGTGGACAAAGTCTCGAGATCATTCCATTCGGATATCATCATATAAACAACCGCTTGTTGCTTTCGGCTAAGGGCATCGGCAACACGATTTCCCTTTCCGGGAGTATAAAGGATATCAAGATCATAAGATGCAAAGAACTCGAGCCAACGTTGTTGATGCAAATTAAGTTTCTTTTGAGAAAATAAATACTTCAAAGATTTATGATCGGTGTAGAGAACAAATTTCTCTCCCAAAAGATAATGACGCCAAATTCTAAGGGCGAAAACAATAGCTGCGAGCTCTAAATCATGAGTGCCATATTTAGTCTCGGCAGGCTTTAATTGTCTAGAAGCATAAGCGATAACACGTTCCCTTTGCATGAGAACGACAGCCAAACCAACACGACTAGCGTCGGTATAAACAATAAAGTCTTGGTTCCCTTCGGGAATCACAAGAATAGGAGCATCGAAAAGGAGTTCTTTTAATTTTTGAAAAGCAGTTTCACATTTGTCTGACCAAATGTATTTAACTCCCTTCTTTGTCAAACTAGTAAGGGGTACAGAAATTTTAGAAAAGTATTTTATGAACCGACGGTAATAACCTGCCAATCCAAGAAAGCTACGAATTTCCGTAACACTCTCCGGTCTCTTCCAATTTTGAATTGCTTCAATCTTTGAAGGATCCACGGAAATTCCGGATTCAGAAATAATATGTCCCAAAAATTTAACACGAGATTGCCAAAAGTGGCACTTAGAAAATTTTGCTTTCAATTGGTTGCTCCTAAGAGTTTCCAACACAATCTGAAGATGTTTTTCATGCTCTTCCTCGGTTTTAGAATAAACAAGAATACCATCGATAAAGATGAGAACACATTGATCGAGGAAGTCTTTGAAAACTCGATTCATAAGGTCAACAAAATAAGCTGGAGCATTCGTTAAACCAAATGGCATAACAAGCCATTCATAAGATCCATAATGAGTATGGAACGATGTCAAAGGAATACTATCCTCTGCAATGCGAAGCTGATGAAAACCGGTTGCTAAGTCTAACTGTGAAAAGACTTTAGCACCACTAAGTTGATCGAATAAATCATCAATCCAAGGTAAGAGATATTTATTCTTGATGGTGAGATCATTAAGCTTGCGGTAGTCAACGCAAAGCCTAAGTGTACCATCGGATTTCTTCACAAAAATAGCTGAAGCTCCCCATGGAGAGGAAATAGAACGAACAAACTGTTTTGCTTCCAATTCGGATAATTGTTTACGCATCTCCTCATTTTCCTTATTGGACATACGATAAGGAGGACGAGTGATAGGTAGAGCTCCAGGGATTAGATTAATTCTTAACTCAATTGCTCGCTTAGGTGGTAATCCTAAAACGGGCTCAAATATGTCGGGAAATTCACAAACAACGTGAATAATGGAAATGACATCTTCCTCATCATCACGTGGGTTTAGAGAATATAAGGATGATACCAAATTGGAATCTGAATCTTTAAGAACAATAGAAATCTTCTTAACAGATTGAGGATGTCGAAGATAAATAGTCCGCTCGGGACATAGGATATGAGCTTCATAACGATTAAGCCAATCCATTCCCAAAATCATTCTGAAACCTAGGTAACACATAACATGCAAATCGGCTCGGAAGGCATAATCACATAAAATAATTTCGACATCTTTACAAAGTAAACTGAGTGTTGCGGATCCACCAACTGGATTCGCAATTCTCAATGAAGTCATCAAGCCAATAACATTCAAAGACAAAGCATCAACAAGTTCTTTTGATATAAAAGAGTGAGAATAGGAAGAACTCGAATAGGAAGATCATGAAATATAATAATGCCATCAAGGATAGAATGAGAAATACCTTGACCAAGAGAAGTGTTACTAGGGGCTTGCACAACATTTAGCTTCCCTTCCTTCTTGCTTTGAAGTTTGGGACATGAAGATTAGTATGACCCGAACTTTTGCAATAGCGACAAGTAAGGGCCTTCAGACACTTGTTTGCATAATGATCCTTAGAACCACAATTGTAACATTCTCCACGACTAGAGGTAGGAGTCTTTGCTATCGAAGTTGCTTGTTTCCCTTTCTTGTTGGGATAAGGCTTGAACTTAAAAGGCCTCTTCTTATTGATGTTTTGTTTGACCCCCACAACTTCAACATCACTTTCTTTATCCGCTTCTTCAAGTCGAAGAGCGATATCAACAAGCTGATCAAAAGAAACTTCTAGTTTCAGGAGTAAAGGCTTTTTGAGGTTCTTATTCAACCCATAGACAAACCTCTGATTTTTCTTCAATGGGGTATTAATATACTCGACCCCATATTTAGAGAGAGATTCAAAAGATGCAACGTAATCCGTCATAGAAGATTCACCTTGAAAAAGGTCAATAAAGCGTCGGGCTAAAGTTACTTTTTCAGCCTCCGGCACAAATTTCAACTCGAACCTTTCCCAGAATTGCTCCCAAGTAAGATCCGCTTCAATAATTTCAGAAATTAAACGCTCATACCAATCTAATGCTCTCTCTTGGAGTATGCTAGAAGCCACTTGGACTCGATGTAGATCAATAAGATTCATGCGGGAAAAGATGTGATCGCATGTTCTAAGCCAAGCTTGGACTTCTATAACGCTTTCGGAACCCTTGAAAGGCCTTCCACCCAGGTTGGTGTAATCACTGCACAAGCGTGCAAACCCAGATTTAGGATGAGTAGGCTCTGGAATGGGTCCGACAGCTTGAGCATTCTTTACAAGATCTAAAAGTTGTTGAGCAGACATAAATACTCCATCTTGAGGAGTAGCACTGGATTGACCGGCGCTGGGACGGCCTGTTCTAACCATTTCTCTTCTTTAAGAAAGAAAGAAGAAGAAAAAGGTTATTCTCAGAATGAATATCAAACAAACTTGATTGATCAAACAAGGCATCATAAAAGAAAATAGGATAGAACGGGTCCAAAGACGCGGATTAAATCCTAAGGTACGACTCCTAAGAAAGACTTAGGACAATGATCTTTGCTAGATTATTCTACATTGTTTCGAAGTTTGGCTCTGATACCAAGTTGTGACGCCCCACCTCTATACTCACACTAGCCAAGGACACTACGGGGTAATGCCGTCGATTAGCACGAAGAATAAGGCTGTTGAGGAGCGACCATCTGTGTAATTTCTTTGTAGGAGTACCGATATGTCAGATAGAATGACTTGCATTTCGTTTCAAGAGGAAATCCGACATATCAAATACAAACTCAAAGCTACCACACAGTGGCTATGTAGGCTTCGGAAACAAATATAGAAATAAGCATAACACAAATCAGTCACAGATATTCATATCACAAAGGCGGAAACATATATGAATATAACACATAAAAGTGTTCATCAAAATAGTGGTCATACAAGATCCACTACATCATAGAAGATTAGGTATAAGTGCTAAGCAAAAGAATAAGTATACATCAAGGAGTCTCAATCTCGAATGTATAATAACAAAAACTACTAATCTAAAGTAGTTAGCCTAAAGTCAGGTGACGGACCCTGATAAGAAGTCAAGCAGAAGCACCTGAAATACCTCGGTCTGACCCGAGTATTATTTAAGAAGAAAATAATAAACGGATCAGTCTAGCTATAAATATTAGATAAAATGAGATAGGATAAGAGATATGACAAAAACGTATGATAACAATAATGCCATACTGTGACAAGTATACATCAGATAACAACAAAAATCATACAGTATCTCAAATATTCTCAAACACTAAAAAGAATGTCATATTCTTTAAATTATTCACCGAAACACAAATATTGATGGAGCTTATCAATGCATATCATCAAAATTGGTGAAACATAAATTCTAGAAATCAACAACCAGAAATCCAGATAACACAAAGGGGAGGCCTATCACAAATGGGAGCATGAAAACTCACCAACACGTGTGTCACAAACGAAACACTATTCCATGGTCGCTAACCATCAAGTTTGAGCCGAAGCTCCACAAACGGCCCGAAGACCATGGGTCGCTACCCCACCAAATTTGAACCGAAGCTCCACAAACGGTCAAAAGACCATGGGTCGTTAGCCCACAAAAATGAGACGAAGATCCATAAAATGAGGTAGTCCCCCACGTGGACAAAAAGACATCGCATATCGCTAGTCTAAACCATAAAATGATCACCATTGATCAATGAAAAGTGTAGATTACACTAAGCTAGTAAATAAATGAGTTTAGCTTCATGTCCCATAACCACCGGCTTAACTTAAATATTTACGAACAAATTGTAGATTTCCACTCGAAAATTGTCACAAGAGCTTAATCGAACAAGTCTAAGAATTAACCGACGAAGTAAACGCAAGTGTTTCATACCACTTTTTTTGCTAAGTCGTTTAATTGGATTTCTCGTACGAATGAGGTAAAGGTTCGTATATACTAATCGATTGGAAAACGGATTTAAAAACGAGTTTTGTATTAAAAATGGTATTGAAATCATCTTTGTGGAAGCGTTTAAATATTTACTACTAGTATTGGAACCTTTGTATTTTTAAAAGTGACAAATCACAGAAAACGATTGTAGAAACAATCGATCAACCAAAAATTCACATTCGACGACGTGAATCAAAACCATAAAAATCGATATCAAATCCATCAAATGGATATTCCTAAAAATCCAAAGAAAGAAGTCATCAAAGTCGATAATAAGTGATAACAACTAACTGGATCGACAAAAATCGATTAAAATTGGAAATCCAATCAAAAACAGCCCAAAATAGGCAAAATTGGCAGTTCCAGACGTCTGGTTTAGAATCCAGACATCTGGATTTAGATTCTAGAATTAATTCAGAAAACCCCCAGACGTCTGAAATTTCAAGGCAAACGTCTGAGACCCAATCCAGATGTCTGAACCTATAAGTCAGACGTCTGGAATTGATCTCTGCCATTTTATTTTCTGCGTGCTTATTTTTTTTCCTCCAAGTCTATAACAAGACGTCTGGACTTGATATCCAGACGTCTGGTCACCTGGCCTGGGCAACAGTTTGCCTAGGCCATGATGGCCAAAACGATTCAGAAGTGATCGGACGAGCAACGACGATTAGGGATTTATGCCAAACGACAACCCAGTCTTATAGGATCTTCGATACACCCCAAATATCATGTCCAAACATCCATAGTAGGATTTTCATAAAATTGAACTTCAAAACCAAAAATTGGAAAATTCACCAAATCAATTCAATTCGAAAGCAAATGGACAAGAAATAGATGTTAGGAATTCATACCTAACACTATCAAAGGTATAGACATAGATGTAAGTTCAAGAACTCACCTTTAAACCCAAAAACAACGACTGAGAAGCTCTAAAACAAAGGAAAGGCCAATTTCTCTTCAACTTCAACTCAAGAAGCTCCAATCTAAGCTAATAAGCAAATATTTCCTAAGTTAGGTTATAGGAAATTTCTGAAATTGGAGAGAGATTGAAATGGAGAAGAAGAAGAGGATGCTTACCTAAGCTTCTCTTTTATTTTGGAGCTAGAATCTTGAATTTCCTAGTAATCTAGGGTTTAGGAATTTTGATTTCTCTTTCTTTCCTCCATTTTTACTTTAGCTTGAGAGTGTTGGGAAATGAAATGAATGAAGAGGAGAGGGATGGAGTGGGAGTTGTTATGTAGAGGAGTTGGGTTCTCTTAGTGGGCTGAAACCCAAACCCAAAGCCCTAAATGAAAATATCAAAATTCTACTCAACTCCAAACATATCGATGTTTATACTTAAAAAAGTTGTAAACGCCATTTTGGAACCAATGGAAGTGGTCTCGAGACCCAATTCGACTGTTTATAAAAAGTAACATTTCGGACTTTAATTCGATTATTGATGCTATATTTAAATATACAATCGTAAAATATGCGGGTTGTTACAATAGTACTAGTGAGGAGTCCGCCTTGCGGTTAGGTATTAAATGGCAAATACCTACCGATAAATAGGTGTTAAATGGTCAGAGGCCTGTCTAGTCCTTGTTAATGAGGTATTAAGTGGCTTGGGTACAGTCTCTCACATCGCTAAGACTTTAATAACGATAGATGCGCTAGTGGTATGGTTATTATAAATTATAAGACCACAAATAGTGGTCAAAGGACTCTGTAGCTAGGACCAATAAACAAATAATAATGACGCTAGATGTCCACCTTGGGAATAGGTCTTAAATGACGGAGTCTACCTCGATTGAGGTCTTAAATGGTAGAGTCTGCCTATTTCTCTTTTTAAAGTATTATGTGGTGATAGTAGAAGCCTGCTTCATATTTAGAAGTATTAAGTGGAAAATGGGTATGGAAGTATTGGGTAGTTGATAAGACTTCGTCAGTATTTTGTACCTTGGGAATGGGTAGGTAAGTAATCATATGTGCAATGCAAGGTTAGATTAGAATTGCTAATCTTAATAGACATAACAATTAAATGGAAGCCAATCGGCATAAATTTATTTTATGGATAGTTTTTATATTTTCTAGTCACCGGAACATTGTTATGACCCCTCTTCATTACAACCCATATGATAGATTTAGAGGAACTGGTCACTGGAGCTGGATGTGTTTAGTTATTGGAGAAACCTTCTTTTCTCTCAGGCTCGATTTGACGATATGCTATCCAAGGAATACCATTAATTCCAAGGTAGCAGTTATAGTCAGTATTCTTATCCTATTATCGTTTCCGCTATGAGTTTATATTTCTATCAATCTCTGATAATGCTCATGCTTATTTGCAGGTATCAAATCCAATGATCTATGATTTGATGGACTTGGGTTTCGATTTTTGTCGAAATTTAGGCCCACTAAAGAATGGGTTGTTACAGGTGGTGGCTTCCAATGCACAACAACTTTTGTTTACACAAGCAATGCTCATTCTGAAAGGGAGAAACTATGGAATGAACTTGTTTTTGATGCTTCTTCTATTCATTTTCCATGGATTGCTTAAGGGAACTTTAATAATGCTTTGAACCCAAAAGATAAGAAGGGAGGATTGCCTATTCTTTTTCTTATCTCACTGTTTTTAATAATGGTATTTTACAACGTGGTCTTTCTCTATGTTCATTGCAGGGATGTAAGAATAAATGGAGGAAAAGAGGCATAGCAATTAATATTGACAAAGTTTTGGTGAATCATGATTTCTTCCAACTATGTCCAGATCTATATAATTGCTCTTCCTACTATTTTAAGTGGAGTCAACTATATCCAAATCTAATTACTATTGTTCTTCCTACTATTTTATGTGATCGTACTCCAATATTAATAAAATTCAAGAATAGTAAGCAACATATAGAGATATGCCATTCGCACATATTAATCCTTGGTGTGATGTTGAAGGTTACCAACAATGTGTAATGGAGAGGTTCAAAACTTCAACCTGGGGAGATTTCACATATAATCTTATAGAAAAACTCAAAAAATAAAGGGGAACCTAAAAAATTGGAACATAAATTTAAAGAAAACCGATGCAATTAAAGGGGTACGAGATGCTTATAACCAAGCTTTTGCACAAACTAATGCAGCTGTTGATGATCTCAATTTATATGATACTATGATGCAAATTTACTTGGAATTGGGACATTAAGTTAATTTGTACCATGAACAATTGGTTTAGAAGAGATAATCTTAATGGCTGCATGAGGATGACCCAAACTCAAAAAATTTCTTTGCTAAAATGTCCATGAGAAAACACAAAAATATAATTCAAGCGCTAAATTGAGCTAAAGGGGGATTTATATACATTAGAGAAGTAATAGTTTAGGAATCTCTAAACTATTACTGCAATTTACATAATGGCATGAGTGCAGTTTCTTTTCCCCAAGTGGAGACCAGAATGATAATGAATAATATGGGGAAGCAATACTTATCTGCCACAGTAGAGTTTGAAGAAATAAAGACAGCTTTAAACTCTATACATGATGCTAAAAGCCCGGCCCAGATGACTATTCACCAAAAAAATTTAAACGGCATTGGCACTTGCTGAAAGAAGACTTGTTCATGGATATAACATAAATATTTCAACATGGAAAATTAGTAAATGGACTCAATCATACTTTCTTGACTCTCATACCAAAAAAAGATAAGCCCTAATCACTTTCTAATTATAGATCATTTGCTTGTACAAATGTTATTTATAAAATAGTTGCTAAAATTATTTGTAACAAAATCAAATATATCTTACCTTATTTAGTTATAGAAAGTTAATCAACTTTCATACTAGAAAGAAATATTGAAGAAAATATATTACTTGCTCATGAGTTGACAAGAGATTTCAAGAAAGCGGGAAAACCAAAAATGTGCATCAAGATTGATCTACAAAAATCATATGATATGATAAACGAGGAGTTTACATGTCATATGCTTAAAGCTATGGGTTTCCCCTTCTCTCTTATCAGATTAATTTATGAATGCACAAGTACACCAACCTTTCCAATTCTAGTTGAAGACATTCCCCATTGTTTTATTAAATTTAATATTAGTTTGAGACAGGGTGATCTTTTATCTCCTTATCAATTCTGCATTGCAATAAAGTATTTATCACTTAGAATGGATGACAGTGTTTCTTAAGGCTTGCTGAAGCCTACCTCTAAAAATCAGCCAACTGTCTTACATCTTTTATATACAGATGATGTCATTGTTTTTTAGAAGCTACTGTGGATAATGAAGTTAAACACATTTTGGAAGAATTAAAGCATACTATCGGCTTACAAATTAATCATATTAAGTCTAAAGTATATTTCAGTAAATAGGTTGCAAATAAAACTGGAATACTACGACCTTTGGGCATGATGGAGGAAAATTCTACCTGTTAAATATCTAATGGTCCCGCTATCATCAGATTATGTTAATGCAACTTAATGTTCACCATTATTGCACAAGGTAGCAACTAAATTTGAGAGTTGGGACATTAATCTCCTATCAAGTGCAGGCAGAGCACAATTGATACAGAGTGTGATAATCCCTATAGTATCATACTAGATGCTTGTATATCATTTACCTACATCCGTTATTAACAAAATAGTATCCCTCTATGCTAAATTTCTGGCGTGGCAACACTCATAAAATAGCATGCCATATATTATGTAGACCAAAAAGTGAAGGTTGCATTGATCTAAGAAGACTAACAGATTTTGAGGATAACAGCAATACTCAAACCGAATTGGAATCTATTAACTAAGCAACGTTTATGGACAGAATGGATGAAGCACAAGTATTTAGGGCATATAAAATTTTGGTATATGCATATCAATAATAACTACTCTGTCACTATGAAGCATATGCTGAGAAATAGAAAAAATGCAGCCAAGTTATTTAACAAAATTATTTCTAATGGTACAACAACTTCTTTCTGATTTGATCCTTGGATTAATCATAAATTATTAGTAGATTTGCAAGGATGGCATAGGGTTGCTACTTTTACTACTATTGATAGAATGGTATGTCATATTATACATAACAATCAACTCAATCCAGACATACTACTAGAAACGAGAGAGGTCAAGCATTATATCAATTCAATTCCTATTAACTCACAAAAGCAATTAGATTCCTAAGAGATAAATGGTACAAAGAACTTTAATTTTTCAACTGTATGGAATGAAAGTCATGCTAACAAATGTACGATGGACTGGTATCAAGTAATATGGCATAAATACAATGCAAAGAAGATGTCTATGTATGCTTATAAAGCTATAAATAAAAGATTACCAACTGTGGATCGACTATCAAACTGGGGTGTGTAAATTGATAGTCGATGCCCATTGTGCTGCAGAGAGGGCGAGTCTCATGATCATATGTTCTTCAGATGTGACTATAGCAAATATATCCTCTCCTTTATCAGACATAAACTAGGAATTCCATAACTGTCGATTGGCGACCTTCTGGAAGAAGTACGCTAGTTCCAAGCAACTTTTATGTAGGAAAATATCATGCAATATATGCTTTTTTCTCCCTCGTCACATCGATCTACCATATTCAGTTCGAATGAAATAGGAGAAACTTTGAGAGAAAAGAAAGTGAGAGATTGCAACATGCCAGAATTATAGAGAATGATGTGATATCTTTGGTGGTTCGAAATAGAAATCGATACCATTACAGCAATGAAGAAGAAGCTTTTTGAGAGATGGGGAGTTGAGGTAAAGACATTGGGTGACGACGATTAGGGTTCGATACTTCTGATTGTATCATTGTTGGGCTGATACGGGTGGGCTTTGTAAGTGAGTTGTGTCTTCTTTTATATTTTTATGTTGTATTGAGATAGTTGATGTACGTTGCATGATTGTTGCACTCTTTTTCCTTACTACTTTGATAAGATTTTTAAGGAGGCAAAACCAACAATGTACTTTATACGTCATCAATAAAGAACCTGTTTCCAAAAAAATTATAAACATATTGTTGTTATAATACATACATACATACATACATACCTATATATATATATATATATTTGCATGTGCGTTTTCATTCACAGCCTTATTAAAAAAATTAATTTTAAAAGTGTTTTAAAAAAATTAAAATTTTAAATTATATAAATATACATAAATATTTGTAAATTTCTTTATTAAATTAAATATATTTTATTTTCGAAAATTAAAAAAAATCATATGTATATATATAATAAATTCGAAGTGTGTGTGTATTTAGTTTTATAATACAATATATTAATGGGATTTTGATAATTTATAAATACATACATGTACATTTAATGTATACATAATTTTAAACATTATAAAATAATTTGTTAAACAAAGTATATTTCCATGCAGATTTTTAATTTTTAAATTAAAAAAATCGTACGAATTTATTAATTAAAAAGAAATTGATTTGTTAAAATCTATATTTGGCCAAAATGAAATTATATATATATATATAATCTTTTATATATGTGTATACTTAATTATATAATATCATTTTATGTCATAAATGATTTTAAAATATTTATTTTAATATAGATAAACAACTATATGTTTTTTCATAAAAACAATTCATGTATATATAATAAATATAATTTATTTTTTAAATTTAAATCTTGAATTTAAAACTAAATGATATTTTCATATCTACACCTAGTTTTTAAATTTCAAATTTTAATTTGAAATTTAAATTAGTTATTTATAAATATTATTTTATGTGTGTGTATATGAGTGTTTGTATAAGATTGCTTTTACATACATGTGTGTGTAGTCAAATATAAATATAATTTCATATCACATCAGTGTGTTTGTGTGTGTGTTAGACAACATATACGTAAATGGAGGGAAAACATGTCTATTGCGTTGTAAATCCCAACACTTAAACATAGGCTGTAACGACCCCGAATTTCATATAAATTTAAATTGATAATTTAAAGAATTTTTGAATAAAAAATTGTAAAATTGATTATAAATGGAAGCGAGTTTCCCCGATTCAACTCGAAAAATATATAAAGTCATTAGGATTTGAAAATTTGTATATATGTGAATATATATGTATTTGAACATATATGAAGAAATTTGAGATTTATAAATAATGTAAAAACAATTTGTATTAAATTTAGAAATAAATGGTTTAATAATAAATGATAATAATAAATATTAGAATAAATCCTAACATCGAATTTAAAATAGAAATCATTTATACTATGAAATAATAAGACTAAACGAGAAAAATAAAATATAAAAATATGAAGTTAAGTAACATGGTTATAAAATTATGTAAGATATAAGTAGAAGTATTAACTAAAATCTAACCATATAGAACTCATGCATATTTCAAAATATAAAACAAAAGAAAGAAACAAAATAAAATATATTTGTACAAGTTAAAAACTATAACCGATAACTAAACAAAATTTTATAACATTGACTAAAAATAACAATACAACAACCACTCAGCTCAACACACTCATGTATATATACAAATAAGTAAATGAACATAGGCATAAGCAGTAGAAATCTGCACCCAAATAAATAAATCAAATGAAATGATTCATGTTCATAGAAATGGAAACCTAAGCATACAAAAGAAATGAATCTGCATAGTCAAATAAAAAAAAAAGTGAAATATCTAGACTAAGGAAAGTATGGAGACACAGAGTACTTAGTAATCAATGACAATATCTCTAGCACACAACCTTTTTATCTCATCAGCCATCAAAACATTTATAAATGCAGCCTGTAAAGCACCATGCCTCTAAAGCAACTCCAGCCGTGCTTGTTGTACAAAGCAATATGATTGAAGATAAGAAGATAGCAAAAATATACTTAACTAAGTATAGGATTTAAAGTGAAAGCAAGAGACATAAAGTACTCATACATTTAATGCTAGCACCCAAGATGTTCTCATCAGTAGACAAAGCAAGAAAATATCACTGCTAAAGTTTGTACCAAATAAATTATAACCTGTACATTTTTCTTTTTATATATCAAACTATCCATTCTAGTTCGACCTTTCTCAGCTGAGAAAATGAAGCAAAGCATCCTCCATTAAAACTGAGAAAAAATTGTGAAATAAAAACATGATCTCAAACAACAACAAATCAAAGTTCAACATCCAGTTCAACTCAAATCTTTTGCATGCAAGTTTTCAAGAGCATTTCAGTTTCAAGTTGCAGCCTGAAAATTCAAAACTGCTTTCAACATAAACCTGCTCTGTTCTTCATTTGCGGTGAGTAACACTTTAATTTAAAATTTTAACTTAGGTTGACACAGCTTGTTTTCTCTGTGATGAGGCATGTTATATATATGTATGTTGTGTAAAATCTGGATAAGTCTGATTTCTTCCCTGTTCTGATATCAGATGACATTTCTTGAAGAAATATGCAAACAACTTTTCCTCTCCTGTTTTAAAAAAAAAAAACTGTTTGGATGTGGGATATAAACGAGAATTGTTTGTTTAACTGGAATATAAGTGGTAAAAATTTAAATAAGCTTAAACAACTAATAATCTCCACTGGTAAACTAAGAAAAACCCTGTACATTCTAAATAGGTTTAAAATCAAATTCCTTGTTTTGAGGATTCAGATATCTCAAGTGAAAACACATACTAAACCTTGATTTTTAAATCAAAAATTATAATTTTTTGAGCTTTGGTTGAAGAGCAGTTTTGGTTGCACTGTCTCGAGCATTTTGAGCTACCGCAGGCGATCGCGATGATTAGGAGTGTCGTGGTTTGGTTTGAAGGTAGAGGGAGGTTCAGGGATTAGTGGAAAAATAGTGGGATGGTCGGAAAATCATCGTGGTGGCGGTGAGGAGTATTTAAAGTCTGGTGACCTAATTTGAGTGGTTCGAGATTTTTGTCTCGTTCGAAGCCATGAAGCGATCGAGTGATTCGAGCTTCCAGGGTTGGATTCGGGGAAGGTAGACGAGGCTAGGGACGAAGTGGTGGCGATGCTGGTGGTCGAGATGGCCGTTGACGAGGCGATTTCCAGGCGTGGGTTGCTGAACGTTTTGGTCGAGGTAGCTCGATTTTGATTTTTAGCCTCTGCAATTGGATTGAAGATCGAAATGGTGTTGGGGGATGATCGTCGACTTGCGCATGTGGTCGCGAGTGGTCGGAGTTGGCTGCAGTGGCGGTGCAGGTGCACGGTGATCTTGGGTATCAGCTGTTGTTTTGGGGGAAATGGGTTCTCGAGTTTTGTTTCGGGTCGCATCGTGTTTTTGCTCGAAGATTTGGGATATGGGACTCGAAGGAGTTGGTGTGTGGGCTCGGGTGTGATAATTGTTACAGGTTTATGTATTAAACCTGTCAGTATTTGAGTTTGATTGAATTCAAATGGAATGTTGCTCGAGTTATTTTAGTGTTTTACTCGAGTTATTTAGTGTTTTTCTCGAGTGAATCATGGGTTACTCGAGTTAGTTTGTTCAAATTTACAACCTGACCTATTTCCCAAATTTAAACTTAAAATAAATTAAGGTAATTAGTTACTTAACCAAAAGTAATTAACTAATGATTTAAGTTAAGCAATCAAGTGATTAAAATTTATTTTTGATTAAGGACACTCATTTATTAATTAAGAATAATTAATTAAAATGATGATCAATTAGGAGGTTGATTTATTTATAATTAAAGGTTAATTAATTTGTTATTAATGATTAATTAATAAATGACTAAAGGATAATTAATCAAGATACTTTGTAATTGATTAATATTAATTAACCAGGATTAATAATTCATAAGAAATAAATCTGATTTAAATTAATCAGACAATTAACTGATCTTACTTATGAATGTTTGGATTCTATTGATTTGATTGTTTGATATTCCTGATATATGATGTTTTGTGATACATCCTGATTTATGTTGTGATCTGTAATTGATTATCTGTGATATATATCTGTTTTTGTGATATATTACTATGTGAATATGAAAACCCTTGACCCGTAAACGACACTTGAATTTCGATGCGACAGGGAGTCGGATTCCAGTTGGTTATCCGAAACCCACATCGAATTGTAATCTTTGTGACTGATAAATTTATTTTATCTATGGATCTGTGAATGGAGATAAGCGTTATCGATTATACCGCTTATCCATATATCTGTGATGATTGATGTTGCACTATTGTGTGTTAAACCCTGGACCACACTCATACACACACAAATATGGATTTCACGTGGAAATCGGTTAAGTCACAGATAATGTAAATTCAATGTTTTTGAAATGGAAATTTTAATTTCAATTGATTTTGAAATTGGAAATTTGGGTTTAAAGTGAAAAGCTTTTGAAATGGAATTTCAAAGATAAAATTTATTTCGAATAACTTAATCGAGTCTTGAAATTTAAATAATCTGATTTAAATTTGAATTCGAGTTTGAAATTGAATTCTATGATTTGAAATTAGGGATTAAAGATTCTGTATAAGTTATATATGGGTTAAACCATTTAAAGGTATTGATTTGGGAATTTGAATTTAATTCAAGGGTTTTAACTCGTGTAAATATAACTGGATTTCTATGAAACGAAACTATTTGTTTTCAAATAGTAAAATCTTTCGCATAAGTAATGAACTTCCAATTTGTGTTGGAAGAATTTCAAGTTTGAAATGGAATTGAAATATTTTGAAAACTATGAAATGAGTCTTTGATTTCAAAGACCGGATGAGTTAATCTAACTTGAAATAGAATTGTTTTGAAAGGCTATGAATGAATCTTTGGAAACTAGTTTTGAAAGCTATAAGTTAAATCTTGACTTAAAGATTTAACGAGTTAATTCAAGCGAAATGGAAATTGATTTGAAATCCATGAATAGATCTTTGTGAATGGGGTTAACTTTGTGAATTAAATCTTTTGTTTAAAAGATTAAAAGTGTGGAAATTGTTTAAACCAGTGAAGGTTTTTGAAATGAATCTTTTTGTTTAAAAGATTGGAAATGGTAATTTGTTTTACCATTCGAATGAAAAGTTTTTAGCTTTAAGCTGTGATTTAACTGAGACCCCAGTATCCATATGATTTTTTAATTGCGCTCGTTATTCGGTTTAGCCGGGAGAGGACCTTTGTGTCATATAACCCATTCCGAATAGTGATACGACGATATGGATCGCATTTGAAGACCGGTGGTGAAGACCGGGTATTTGCGAGAGCGATAGGATGACCTATCGATTGTCTCTGCACCGAGTAGCGCCCGGTATAGAGATTCCCTAAGTGATGGGGAGTCCGATCGAGATTGTGAATACCCGGATTTGCAAGGGCTTCTTCGGAAGTGCCTTCGGTTCTGTTCGAACCCGGAACAGACTTGTATGGATGTGTGTCTGACGTTACACTTTGAGATGTAAAGCTGGTTTCTATCAAATACATTTCTGTTGGTGGCGGAGAATTTATTCTCTTAGCTTAACACCCTTCTCTGAGACGTACGAGCTCAGAGGTTATGTAGTTGATGGTTACTAGTGATACATTCCCAATTTGGTAATGTGGCATACGAAGTGCTGATTGATCATTGTTGATCGAAGCGTGGCTTTATGAAAAAGCGTGGCTTTGTGGACGAGACTTCGTCGAGCCTCACAACCCGGTAATGGTCGAAACAGGAATGTTGCGACAAAGGTTTGTAGGGGTAGCGCCCCTAGGGTATGTCATTTCCTTCTGGATAAAGGGTGGTATCATGGTATGGAGCCCAGATACTTAACTCATGTGGACACGGTAATTTATTACTGTATGATGTTGCTTTGTTGGTTTTCGGGATCCCGCGGATAAAGGTCGGTAACGACCGGGGGATGACATGACTCGTGTGTTAGTTACCTAGTTACAGCTGTACAGCGTGAGGTAGCGTCAGTGTGTTAGTTACCTAGTTACAGCTGTACAGCGTGAGGTAGCGTCGGCCTTTTGTTTGCAGAGATCCGGTTAGGTTCTCGGGGCGTCTTTCCAGAGGCGTTTCTATTTCGGTAAGGAAGTTCCTTTGCCTGATCATTTGTTGGAAATCCAAAGAAACAATACGAAGCCTGTACGGTTTTAGTTGTATTACCTGCTATGGAATGTGGCGGTAACCTGCTATTGAACGTAGTAGCTATAGTAGGCATACAACAATAGTTGTATGTTGGCTAAGATTAATATTATATTTTCGAAATGTTTTTCTACACTATGCACTAGTAATAATATCAAAAGAGTTTTGATTTTGCGTAGTAAGCATTTTTGACTATCATAAGAAGAAATCTCCTCCAATTCTGCGTTTGCATTGTGTGTGTGGTGGGAGGTCTTATGGTAGTTTCATTTTCGAAAAAGCATTGCGGATTTCAATGTTTAAAAGCCTTTGTTGCTTGTTTTAAAGATAAACTGTTTTTGTTGCTCACACCAGTCCCATGACTGATCCGGAGTTTATTGTTCCCTTCCTAAACTCTGGGTGCCCACAATTTTCCACACGGGCAGTCTAGAGTTGGGTTTTTCAGATATTCAGGTTTAGTAGATTTTCTGGAGCTAGTTCAGTTCTTGGAGTTCATGGACTGACGTTGCTTATCTTGGAGCATTCTATTGGTGACATTCTATCCGCTGCTGATGTTATCTTTTCTTTTCCGCTGCTATTTCTTGTATCATATTGTATCAGATTTTGTATCTGTCATTGTATCAATGTTATGTAATTGATATGTTCTTCCGCTGTGTTGTTATACTTAATTGTGTTATAGCTCCGACGAATCGGATTTGAACGGTCGAATCTACGGCATTCTAGTACAAGGTGAAGTACGGATGTTGATTTTCGAACGCGAAAAATCCGAGTCGTTACATAGGCATATCGGATCATTTACAATGTATATGATGCATGTGAACATACACTTACATGTGTGTATAATATGCATGTACACTCTTTATTATATAATATCAAACAAATTCATTTTATTAATAAATTAAATATGTAGATTATAATGGTTTATGATTTTTGTTTGATGATAATAAACATATATATATATATATATTCGTTAAATGTGTTTGTTATAGTACTATTGTAATTTCACAGAATTAAATAAATATTTGCAGAATAAAATAATTGAATCAAAATTTTATTTAAACAAATATTTTATTTCATAATACAAATAGTACACATTTAGCTTCCACTATATTTACATTTTCAAATACAATTAAACTTTCACTATCACCCTCATATATACAACATTTCTACACACTCTCACATACCATATCAACTCACTCACTCACACTCACTCGAGTTTGTTTTTGATGTTGATCTTGATTTGCTTGCTCTAGCTTGTGTCCAGCCATATGTTATACCTGTCAAATAAACAACGCGGTAAACTGAAAAAAGAAACGAACCTTAAATTGCAAAAATAAAATTATAATCATGATTTAATATTGCCTCAGTTATTTGGTTTGTTTGTTTTCATATTTTAGACAGGAACCAAAAATAAATGTACATGAGCAGCATATGACATGCATATTTTATCACTGTACATGCCATAGGGCCATGCACATATACAAAATCCATTCGCATTTGTATCAATAAATCGCAGGGACAAATACATGAGTTCAAGCCCCAAGCAAGCTCGGGTTCAACACAAGTGCACATATACAAGTGCAACCAGCCACATATTTCGACATAAACAGGTCAGCACAAGATATGACAAAAGCAACATACTAGCAAGGAGTACAAGTGCACCAAGCAAGAGTTTAAAGGGTCAAGTGCACATGGTAGGGCAAGGCTAGGAAGAGGACCAGTATTGTAACAGCCTGAAATTTTAAACCATTCGAATCCTCATATGTCGGAATTGAATTGCTCAAAATATCATATTATTAATTTTATAATTTGGCAAAACTCAGCACATACAGTAAATAAAATAATCACAGAATCACAGACACAGAGTAGTATAACAATAATGCAGCGGAAACAAAAGAATAGTAGTTCATGAAGCTACTATATATATAATAGAGTTAAACAAGATACAACAAAAGTCTCGAATACATAGATAGCTGGAATAGATGTCTCAATACAATAGTCAAATACAAGATCAGAATACATCATTGGAATCAACTGAATAACTGAAAGCTGGATAGATAGCTGGATCTCCAAGCGAAGCTCCAACTCCAAAGGTGAGTCTCGAATACTAGTACACTCAGTCTGACCCGAGCGTAAAGCAAAACACAAAACACTCAAGTTAGGATTAACATTCTTATATCAATAAATCCAACTCAAGTGAAATATCAACTGAAATACAAGTAACTCAAAGGATGTTTGGGATAACCATCTTCTAAGGATCCGTTAAACTATCTACTATGTAGTACAATACACTATTATAATATGTCTATAGTAAAGTAAACTATTAAAATAGAGTTAAGGCTTTACATTTTCCACCTTAACACATTTATATATTCCCATAGTCTATACAGTACCGTAATCTCCCTCGTACTGGGCGTCGTCAGAGGGCACTCCATAGGTATGGTACAAAACAAGCTCGTAGAAGGTGCGCTGGGGTAGGTGACACGGCACAACTAGGCAATGCCAGGGTAAATATACCAATTACACTTCCGGGCTGGTGGTAACGCATAGTAGCCACTACCGCCCACCTCGAGCCACACTCCCAAAAATCCGAGGGGTGCACCCAATCAATCACAAAGTAATAGAATGGTATCGAAGGAGTGTGCCCGATCAGAGGAGCTACCTCATTGGCCCGTCAATTGCTCCTGTTTTAGCCACCTTATGCTAACTCACGAGAGTTAGGTCCACGTATATACCTCATATAGGATCGTCGCCACCATCCTACTTCATTCTGGAATCTCCACCGCGAACACAGTTGTTAAAGTGGTTTTCGGTATCGACAGAGAGTATGCCCATATCCGACCCCGGTCTCTTTAACAACCAAACGTTATTATAACACCGCGGTCATTTCAAAATAGTTTATACTTCAAAACCAAAATATCATTTCCCTTTTAAAACCATATCAAAACGATATCATTTTCACTTCAAATATATCCATTTCCAAAAATCATAGCACTTCAAAGTTATAACGCTTTCGAAATCATAAGTCTTTTGAAATCAAACACTTTGGAAATCAAAACCTTGAAATTCATAACACTTTGAAAAATCATAACACTTCCCTTCAAACAGTTTAGATATTAATAGTAGTATATAAATAAATAGTTTATAAAATAAAATAATTTATAAAAATAGTTATAAGTTAAAACAATTTATATTAAAGTAATTAGTGTATTTAAAATAGTTTATATTAAATAGTTTATATTAAAATAGTTTATATTAAAAATAGTTATATATTATAAATAGTTTATAAAATAATATAAAATAGTTAAATATAATTTAAAAATACTTTATATAATAAAATAGTTTCCACAAATTTAATAAATCAATTCAAATCAACTCGAATTCCAAAAATTCACATTTAATTCAATCTCAATTCATCGATTTCAATTCAATTCAGTTCTAAATAAACTATTTCAAATTATCAATTTCAAATACATATTTGAACCATAAAATAAGCCATTTCAATTTCAATATATTTCAAAGCTTTAAATATACAACATTTTGAAAACTAAATTCGATAATTTCATATATATCTTAATTTAACTTCATTATTATTATTTAGTTTTGCAATATTCACTAAATAAATTCAATATCATTTAAATAAAAGCCCAAATTTCAAATCTCTAAATATTTCCTTCAATTTATTTAAACTTGAAATGTTCATTTTAAATCATCTTAAACCAAAATCAAGCTATAAAATCATATCCTTTAAAAACCCCAAATTCCATAAGTTCAGATCGATTTTATTAAATATAATTCTTAATTAAATGCAATTTCAAATCAATTTCAAATCTATCTTCTCAACCTTAATTTATTAAATCATTACAAACTCTATATTAAAATATAATTTAAATAAATACTTAACCATATTATATTTTAATAAAATCAACTTTATTATTAAACTTATTTATATTAAAACAAATTTATACATAGCTTAAAATCAAGAATTTAACTATATATAAAAGAACATTTATATAATATCTAAAATCAATATTTTTATAAAGCCATATATTTCTTTCCAAAACCATAGAAATCATTTTCAAAATATTTATATATATAGACCAACGGTGTCTGTATATAATTTTCTATCCTATGGTCAAGTGATACGGATATTTATCATTTCAATCTGCAATTTAAATATATACGGGTATATATCTTTTCAACCCGTAATCCCAAATTCAATTCAATAAAAATCGCTTAGGTTTATCATTTCAACCCATAACGATTTTCTCCTATTCTACAGATCGTTCGGGTATGTATCATTTCAACCAATAGGGAATTCTATACTAATAGGGAACTTGCAGAGTGATAACAGTAATGATAATAATATAACAATCAGTAACAGGCATATATCATCAATGTAAATAACAGATAATGGTGTCAGATGTCACAGGTAAACAGATGGCATATATATAAATGTAAATAACTAACAGCAGCATATTTCAATTGTCGTTTCAATTGAAATCAAATTTAATAAATATAAGAACGTTAATCGTGAGTGATTGCTCACCTTTCGAGGCTAGAGAGAACAGGAGATGACACAGATACGCATACTCATACGGACACTGAAATTGAGTTACGAATCCAAGCAAAACAAAAAAATCGGCATGCATTCAACGATCAAAGTTGATAACAGGAATTGATGGAACAAATCAGAACGGAATCGATGAAGATATATATCTATCAAAATAAGATCTATATATACATATAATATATATATATATATCACATATTTATCCAAAATTTCTTCAAATGAATATTTAAACGTATTATATCTATATACTCCAAAATCTATTTAAATATTAACATAAATTTGACAAAATACCCAATACATAATATATACATAACTTTCCCATCTTTGAAATAAGATAACTCACTTTTATTATTATAAAGAAACAAATCAGCGAACTACTATGCAACTTATATATAAAAACTTACTTTATCACTATATGTATATATGAACAGCAGCTCTGATATAACTTACTAGCATAGACTTACACAATATAAACACTATATATAATATATATAATATCAAAACATGCTTCAGGCAAAATATATATATGTATAACAAGGTATGGAAAAATGAGGGAATTCAGTTGTACAAAGTAGTAAACGTATATTGTCTTTGAAAAATACATACTATGATCATATATATAAACCGCCAATGCACAAATATATGCCGATTATAAAAGCTTATATGAACTAACTACATTATATATAAAATAAAAATTTGATTAACAGCTGTGGGTAGAAAGTATATATACAAATTAACTTTATATACATATAAATTAAGAATCTAAAGATACGTACAAGTTAAATAAATATATATATATATATATATATATATATTCTCTGTAAAACAGAATAGTCGAATAGTATATACAAACTTAGCTAGAATTTATATATAAACAGATTATATATAAACAAATATATACAACATATGAAGACTCATACTAGGAACATATTTGTTTTTCTTTTTCCTCCAGCTTGTATAAAGAAGTATGCAGACTGAAAGAACCATTCAAACACTAACATATTTTAACTTATAAATAATTATATAACAGAAATCTAAACAGAACTATATATATAATATATGTATTGATGTACAAACAGTAACATGTTATATATAATATACTTTAACTTGCTGTGCTTGAAATATATATAAAACTTGAAATATATAAAACTAAAGTAACAATATATATTGTTAGGAACTGGAGATAGTAGTTTTGATGACAACAACCTTTATAACTTATTTTATTATAACTTATATACTAACACTATTGTCTAGATATATATGAATGTTATTATGCAGGATTTATATAAGGCAGGTACTGATTATTGAAGACTGTACAGTATAAAGATCAAGAATGAAGAAATCAAGTTTGAAGACTCATGAGTATCAAGATCAAGATTTCGAGTTAAGTGTCTAGTTCTTGTTAAAACTTCATAATAGCACGGAAATCTTCATTGCATATTTCATTTGGGATGGAACCCATTTCTACTTTCTTAGTGGCTTACAAACCCACGACAAGTAGCTTACAAACCTATGACAAGTGGCTTACAAACCCACGAACATCCTGGTTTTGTACAAGTTCTCGAGTCCTGATGTGATGAGATATTCTGCAGGAAGAAGCTTGCAAAACTACTTCAAATGGTTTTTCAACATGATTTTCAAAACTGCTTTTCAAAATATTTTAGCCTTCAAATTATCTTTTCAAATGATTTTCAAATAGATGTTTTAGCCTTAAAATATTCTTTGTTTTTGTGTTTTAAAACATAGTAAAATTAGTTTATTTTACTCCAGAGTCATTTCATTTTGTTTTCATTTCAATACCATTTTCAAAACAAATTTTATATTATTTTTAACATAGGGATGTCGACATCATGGGATACGCCATGTCGACATGGTGGTCGTTGAATTCAAAAGTTTCAATTTTCAAAAGAAGTGTCTATTCGTTTAAATCTCTTCACAAATGGTTATGACTGTTGGTGCTCTATAAATAGCCTTCACAAACGAATTTTTTAACTAACTATTTTCATATTTGCTTCACTCCTTCTTCTCCACAAATCCATATTCTAAAATTTTCATATTTTTAAGATCATGCCGAAATTCTGCCAAATTCTCAAGTGAATCAAATTAGAATCTCATTCTTGTTTGATTCTCTGCCCTCTCTCGAAGATCAAAGTTCTATTCAGAGTTATAGGATCAATTTGTAATCAAAAGTTTATCGAGTCTCTCTATAAGGTGTGGTTGTGCCTGGAAATCAATTGGGTAATCTTGTGGCCCGTAAATCAAGAGAGTTTGCCCCGGACTCGTGAGACAGGAGGGTAGCTCAAGGTCTTTAGAAACTGAGGATTGTAACCTCGACTTTGGTATAATAAAAATCTATATGAGGTGTTCTGCCTTGGTACAGGACTGGATGTAGGGTAACTTCGAACCAGTATAAAATCCGGTGTGTTCTTTCCTTTTGCTGCTTTTCATTTACTTTCTACATCTGTGTTTGATTCTGTGATTGTTCTGTGATTAAGTTTTGCATTTGTTTGTGTCATAATTTTAATTTAGTCCATATAAGTCTTAGAATCCATTAAACACTATTCACCCCCCCCCTCTAGTGTTAAATTAGCCTTAAGATCCTTAATCCGCACCCCCTTTCATATATATGCAGTGCGGTTTGCAAACAAAAGAGGAGAAACGTGTACAGACTTATACGAGGTAGAGCCAACCTATAACGAGGCTACGGTGGACGAGGTCAGGCGGCGAAGGTCTTCGGCCAGAGAGAAAGAGGAGGTGGCGGCGTCTTCGATTGGCTCGGCTAGAGGGTAGGTCGTGGGGGCGGCCGCCGTTGGTCAATGAGCATGGTGATGTGGCAGTCTGGGTGCTCACTCGTTGGCGTGGCGGGTTGCTGATATGTGTTGCGGAGATGATGGCGCGGGTCAAGTCTGGGCACACGTGGGAAGGCAGTTGGCTACCGTGCGCGAGCTTGCGCCATGGAATGAAGTCTTGTTTTTTTAGGCGAAATGGTGAGGAGATGCAACAGTTAATTTTTTATTTTATAATGGTGGAAGATGATAGCAGGCAAAAAAAAGGACACAAAAAAATAACGTAAAGGACGAGCAACTAAAATATGAACCGAAATCAAACTGGAGATAAAAAAGTACAAACAATAAATTTCTAGAAATATGAAAAGGCAACAAGCTATTGGTTCATACGGTGGAACACGAGAGTTAGGGGAAACTAAAAGATCGAATGCGGAACCAATACGAAGTCGTTTTTGATTTTTCCGACGCGTACCGGGATTCGAAAAACAGAAATGAATATACCGCTGAGATCAACATGACGAGACAATCAAAACGGTATACACATATCAGTGGTACGATCATCCGATCAAAAGTCGATATCGGTACCGAAAATGCTGCTAAAATGTCAGAAATAAGATAAATGGGACAATAACAGTACGAATTTGATGAAACGGAAAATGACGTCTCACTCAGAAGATGATTTACAAATTTATTATATAAAAATATTCAAGTTTGGAAAACATTTTGTTACCATCAATTTTTAACTGATTGGAATTGAAATAGAATTACACTAGAAAATAAACTTCCATATTTTCAGATGAAAATTTACCGGTTGCTATGTTAAATTAGACGTATTCCAAATATTAAAGTTGTATTTCAAAAAAAAATTAATTATTAAATTTTCACAAAATTTCAGTTAATCACGTTATTAAAACAGTTAAAATTTACGGGTCGTTACACTCTCCCCTACTCAAAACTTTTCGTCCCCAAAAAGGAAGGAGGTAGGAGAATAGAAACAACCAGAAAAAAATAGATTGAAAAACAAAATAAAACAACTAATTTAAAACCATATAAATTTTGATTTAAATTAATTAATATTCAACAATTGATTTTAAATTCAAGGTATTTTAATAAGTTGATTTAATTTCAGTTTATAGATTCCTTCAAAACAAAGTTTATATCTCATTTATTATTCAATTAACTTATTATTTAATTTATCTCAATTAACATTTTTATAATTAAAAAAAAAATTAATTGTATAACATTTTTTTTATATCCACTCAAATTTTATTTATAAAATCATTTTGTATTGTATATTATCCAATTATATATTCAACTTCTGAATAATTTAGGTAAGTTATCTTAGAATGAAATTGGGTATTATACAAGTAAAAATTTCCTTATTCAATTTATTTCAAGTTTAAATATTTATTCAAAATTTTGGCTTTATTTAAAACCATCCTTTAACATAAATTTAAGAATTAAATTTCCAATTCACTTCAAACAACTTAGAGATAATTATATACATATATATATATTATATATCTAAATAATCATATACCAATATATATTATAAATCAAGCCATACTTTAGAAATTTAAATCAATTTAATTTCCAAAACAAAATTGTAGCAAAGCTACAGAATGGTCTCTCCACTCTGAAACTCAAAAATGAATGTCGATGATGCGGCCGCCATCATCGAAATTATTTTCCAGCGACAAAGAGAATAGCACTGATTTAAACATATAAAATTCTTTGAAACGATTTCTATTTGAAATTACTTTAAATAATATACACTTTAAAACTTTAAAACCAAAGTTTGAAATCATCGGAAATTAAATTCCCAAATTCCTGATTTTAATTCATTTCAAATTCCAAATCAATTTATAAACCATGTTTATACATTCATTTAGAACAATAAATGAAAATCAAATATTATCATTTCAAACAACCAATTTAATTAACTTATTAAATTCCAGAAAATTATACTTATATATATAATATACAAAAAAATTATTTCATTTACCGTATTTGAAAATAATATTGTGTCAGTTTGCTCTATTCAAGTGTTTTGGAATTTCTATCGATAGCATTGATCAGACGAATCGATCGAAAACCCAAATCAACATCAACAACTCAAACAACACACTATAAAACATTTTAATATTAATTACAAATACACTCCTTCACTCGATGATACACAAATAGATTTCAAAATAAGGATAGAGATTCAAATTCAAGGGGTTCTAATCAAATAGAATTCTAACTAAAATAGATAGGCTCGAATGGGAGGTAAGATAATTGAATTACAAAATAGGAAGATGAATAGACTTATATAAATCGCGGGCAACCTTAACCGGGTTATCCATGACTTCAATAATACGATCGATGCAGAATTCTGGGGCAAATCGACATTCGATCGCCAGAGATAGAATTCAAGCACTACCAGAGATAACAGCATCTAAACCGAGGATACAGAAATCTTCGGTGAATCAATCCATTGTAAAAGAGTTTCACTCCTTTACAAATCATTTAGTGGAGCTATGGGATGCTCCAGAATCAAAGTGAATATGAATAGGGAGAGACGAGGATGGATTTCAGAACGAATGAAGAAGTTCCAAAACCCAAAGGAAACAGAGTCAAAGAGGATGATATTCCAGCACGAACGAAATTGATTCTATAATCAAATTTACTACATATGCTAAGTTTTGCCTAAAACCAAAGCTTTGATACCACATGTAACAGCCTGAAATTTTCAACCATTCGCATCCTCATATGTCAGAATTGAATTGCTCAAAATATCAGATTGTTAATTTTATAATTTGGCAAAACTCAGCACATACAGTAAATAAAATAATCATAGAATCACAGACACAGAGTAGTATAAAAATAATGCAGCGGAAACAAAAGAATAGTAGTTCATCAAGCTACTATATATATATAACAGAGTTAAACAAGATACAACAGAAGTCTCGAATACATAGATAGTTGGAATAGATGTCTCAATACAATAGTCAAATACAAGATCAGAATACATCACTGGAATCAACTGAATAACTGAAAGCTGGATAGATAGCTGGATCTCCAAGCGAAGCTCCAACTCCAAAGGTGAGTCTTGAATACTGGTACACTCAGTCTGACCCGAGCATAAAGCAAAACACAAAACACTCGAGTCAAGATTAACATTCTTATATCAATAAATCCAACTCAAGTGAAATATCAACTGAAATACAAGTAACTCAAAGGATACAAGTAACTCAAAGGATGTTTGGGATAACCATCCTCTAAGGATCCGTTAAACTATCTACTATGTAGTACAATACGCTATTATAATATGTCTATAGTAAAGTAAACTATTAAAATAGCGTTAAGTCTTTACATTTTCCACCTTAACACATTTATATATTCCCATAGTCTATACAGTATCGTAATCTCCCCCGTACTGGGCATCGTCAGAGGGCACTCCATAGGTATGGTACAAAACAAACTCGTAGAAGGTGCGCTAGGGTAGGTGACACGGCACAACTAGGCAATGCCAGGGTGGATATACCAATTACACTTCCGGGCTAGTGGTAACGCATAACAGCCACTACCGCCCACCTCGAGCCACACTCCCAAAAATCAGAGGGGTGCACCCAATCAATCACAAAGTAATAGAATGGTATCGAAGGAGTGTGCCCGATCAGAGGAGCTACCTCATTGGCCCGTCAGTTGCTCCTGTTTTAGCCACCTTATGCTAACTCACGGGAGTTAGGTCCACGTATATACCTCATATAGGATCGTCGCCACCATCCTACTTCATTCTAGAATCTCCACCGCGAACACAGTTGTTAAAGTGGTTTTCGGTATCGACAGAGAGTATGCCCATATCCGACCCCGGTCTCTTTAACAACCAAACGTTATTATAACACCGCGGTCATTTCAAAATAGTTTATACTTCAAAACCAAAATATCATTTCCCTTTTAAAACCATATCAAAACGATATCATTTTCACTTCAAATATATCCATTTCCAAAAATCATAGCACTTCAAAGTTATAACGCTTTCGAAATCATAAGTCTTTTGAAATCAAACACTTTGGAAATCAAAACCTTGAAATTCATAACACTTTGAAAAATCATAACACTTCCCTTCAAACAGTTTAGATATTAATAATAGTATTTAAATAAATAGTTTACAAAATAAAATAATTTATAAAAATAGTTATAAGTTAAAACAATTTATATTAAAGTATGGTCGAGTTCAAGCAACTCCAAATGCCATGTTAAAGCTTGACTTAATGAAGGCATATGATAGCATACATTGGACTACAATTGTGAGAATAATGGCTCTGATGAGATTTCCAAAAGTATTTGTGGCATGGATCTACAATTGCATTTCAACGCCCACTTACTCAATAAAATATAATGGCTTCACTTCAAAAATTTTCAAAAGCAAACAGGGGATCAGGCAAGGAGATCCTATCTCTTCTTACTTATTCATACTAGTTATGGAAGTTTTTACATCCATGTTGACAGCCAGTTATGTGAAGAAGGAAATTTTGTACCATTCTAAATGCAAGTCCCCCCATATTTCATCCCTCCTTTTTGCTGATGACATTATGATTTTTACTAAGCCTGATCAGAGATCCTTGGTAGACATATTAGCCTTGCTTCATAATTTCTATCAAATGACTGGTTTGAAGCTAAATGCAAATAAATCACAAATTCTCACTTCTGGTATTACAACTAATGAAGCTAATCATTTAATTGTTGTATCTGGTTTGCAAACTATGGAAGGTAGCATGAATTACCTGGGACTTCCCCTGTGCTCTTCAAGAATTACAGCTGCTAATTGTCTGCCTCTGTACTCTAAAATTTGTGGCTTACTGTCCAGCTGGGCTAACAAATTCCTCTCCCAAGCTGGAAGACTTGTGCTTATCAAGTCTGTTATTTCTTCAATGGTGGTGTATTGGGCTCGGGTGTATATCCTACCATTTAAGCTGGTGAAAATGGTGAGAAAAGCTATGCTGAGATTTTTCTGGATAGGTACAATACATTCTAAGAAAATTATTCCTTGCTCTTTTGCCAAAATGGAGCTGCCTAAAAATAAGGGTGGTCTTGGAATATTTAATTTGCAAACATGGAATAAAGCTGCTTTTAGTGCACATTTTAATGCCTTGCTTAGTGGTAAAGCTTCCTTATGGGTAGAATGGACCAAAAAGTATAATCTAGGAGGAAGGAATTTCTGGACTATGACAGTGCCCCAAAACTGTAGTTGGACTTGGAGAAAGTTACTTCAGTTAAGACCAATTTACTCCCCTTTTTAAAAATTTGACCTCTCCACCACCAGTACTGTCAGATTCTGGGATGACCCGTGGATGTCTGATGGCCTATTGCTTGGGAAAGTGTTTTCCCCAAACCAGATAGCTCAGACTGGAATTAGTAGGGATGCATATGCAATAGATCATCTTTTTGATGGCATGCTTTTGCTGCCATACACAAATAACCAGGAAATAAGGGCTTTTTGGAATAAATATCAAGGACAAAGCTTCCTCTTAGCAAACAATGACACACTGCTCTGGGCTGGGAAGACTCACACAATCTTTGGTACTTATGCTCTCCTTGCTAATGTGAATGAAAGACCTAAAACAGTGTGGCACAAGGTTCTATGGTCAAGACACTCCCCTGCCCGCGATAACTTGATGATGTGGAAGGTTATCATGAAGGCACTGTTGACTAAGGGAAAGTTGATGAATTATGGTATGACTGTTGATCCTCTGTGTGTTTTCTGTAAGTTGCAGAATGAAACTGAGGATCACATTTACTTTGAATGCATTGAATTAATGGGACTTTGGGGCAGATTGATGAGAAGAATACATAAAGATCATACTCATGGCCTGTCTGATATGGAGTGGGTTTTGATAAGCAAAGCCACAAAGTGGAGGAAGCATGATAGAACTGCATTTTACTTCAGCATCAAAAAGTACTTGAAATTGGTTTGGGAGGAAAGAAATTTAAGATGCTTTGAAAATAAAACTAGAAGTATGGATCAGCTTTAGGAAGTGATCAAGAATGTTATCATTGCTGGTATGAAGGAAAGCACATTTGATTTCAGTGTCTTTCAGTCTGATCATTGGATTTAGTTTCCTTGCTTTAGTTTTTCCTCATTCTCCTTCTCTTATCTTTGTTTCTTCTGTGTTGTAATCTTCTCAGTAGTTTTCCTTTGTTGTTTTCTAAATTGTTGTTGCTATTCTTTTAGCACTTTGTGTTTTCTGTTTTTTTCTTTTCTGGTGATTATGAGCTTGTTCATAATCATTTTTTCCTTTTTTCTGTTAGCAATAAACTGGTAGGGGACCAGTTAACCCCGCTTGCCATGCAAAAAAAAAATTATATTAAAGTAATTAGTATATTTAAAATAGTTTATATTAAAATAGTTTATATTAAAAATAGTTATATATTATAAATAGTTTATAAAATAATATAAAATAGTTAAATATAATTTAAAAATACTTTATATAATAAAATAGTTTCCACAAATTTAATAAATCAATTCAAATCAACTCGAATTCCAAAAATTCACATTTAATTCAATCTCAATTCATCGATTTCAATTCAATTCAGTTCTAAATAAACTATTTCAAATTATCGATTTCTAATGCATATTTGAACCATAAAATAAGCCATTTCAATTTCAATATATTTCAAAGCTTTAAATATACAACATTTTCAAAACTAAATTCGATAATTTCATATATATCTTAATTTAACTCCATTATTATTATTTAGTTTTGCAATATTCACTAAATAAATTCAATATCATTTAAATAAAAGCCCAAATTTCAAATATCTAAATATTTCATTCAATTTATTTAAACTTGAAATATTCATTTTAAATCATCTTAAACCAAAATCAAGTTATAAAATCATATCCTTTAAAAACCCCAAATTCCATAAGTTCAGATCGATTTTATTAAATATAATTCTTAATTAAATGCAATTTCAAATCAATTTCAAATCTATCTTCTCAACCTTAATTTATTAAATCATTACAAACTCTATATTAAAATATAATTTAAATAAATACTTAACCATATTATATTTTAATAAAATCAACTTTATTATTAAACTTATTTATATTAAAACAAATTTATACATAGCTTAAAATCAAGAATTTAACTATATATAAAATAACATTTATATAATATCTAAAATCAATATTTTTATAAAACCATATATTTCTTTCCAAAACCATAGAAATCATGTTCAAAATATTTATATATATAGACCAATGGTGTTTGTATATAATTTTCTATCCTATGGTCAAGTGATACAGATATTTATCATTTCAATCCGCAATTTAAATATATACGGGTATATATCTTTTCAACCCGTAATCCCAAATTCAATTCAATGAAAATCGATTGGGTTTATCATTTCAACCCATAACGATTTTCTCTTATTCTACAGATCGTTCGGGTATGTATCATTTCAACCCATAGGGCTATACTAATAAGGAACATGCAGAGTGATAACAGTAATGGTAATAATGTAACAGTCAGTAACAAACATATATCATCAATGTAAATAACAGATAATGGTGTCAGATGTCACAGGTGAACAGATGGCATATATATAAATGTAAATAACTAACATCAGCATATTTCAATTGTCGTTTCAATTGAAATCAAATTTAATAAATATAAGAACATTAATCGTGAGTGATTGATCACCTTTCGAGGCTAGAGAGAACAGGAGATGACACAGATACGCACACTGATACGGACACTGAAATTGAGTTACGGATCCAAGCAAAGCAAAAAAATCGGCATGCATTCAACGATCAAAGCTGATAACAGGAATTGATGGAACAAATCAGAACGGAATCGATGAAGATATATATCTATCAAAATAAGATCTATATATACATATAATATATATATCACATATTTATCCAAAAATTCTTCAAATGAATATTTAAACGTATTATATCTATATACTCCAAAATCTATTTAAATATTAACATAAATTTGACAAAATACCCAATACATAATATATACATAACTTTCCCATCTTTGAAATAAGATAACTCACTTTTATTATTATAAAGAAATAAATCAGCAAACTACTATGCAATTTATATATAAAAACTTACTTTATCACTATATATATATGAACAGCAGGTCTGATATAACTTACTAGCATAGACTTACACAATATAAACACTATATATATTATATATAATATCAAAACAGGCTTCAGGCAAAATATATATACAAAACAAGGTATGGAAAAATGAGGGAATTCAGTTGTACAAAGTAGTAAACGTATATTGTCTTTGAAAAATACATACTATGATCATATATATAAACCGCCAATGCACAAATATATGCCGATTATAAAAGCTTATATGAACTAACTACATTATATATAAAATAAAAATTTGATTAACAGCTATGGGTAGAAAGTATATATACAAATTAACTTTATATACATATAAACTAAGAATCGAAAGATACGTACAAGTTAAATATATATATATATATATTCTCTATAAAACAGAATAGTCGAATAGTATATACAAACTTAGCTAGATTTTATATATAAACAGATTATATAAAAAAAAATATACAACATATGAAGACTCATACTAGGAACAGTTTTGTTTTTCTTTTTCCTTCAGCTAGTATAAAGAAGTATGCAGACTGAACGAACCATTCAAACACTAACATATTTTAACTTATAAATAATTATATAACCGAAATCTAATCAGAACTATATATATAATATATGCATTGATGTACAAACAGTAACATGTTATATATAATATACTTTAACTTGCTGTGCTTGAAATATATATAAAATTTGAAATATATAAAACTAAAGTAACAATATATATATGTGGTGCGGTTTGCAAACAAAAGAGGAGAAACATGTAAAGACTTACACGATGTAGAGCCAACCTATAACGAGGCTACGGTGGACGAGGTCAGGCGGCGAAGGTCTTCGGCCAGAGAGGAAGAGGAGGTGGTGGCATCTTCGGTTGGCTCGGCTAGAGGGTAGGTCGTGGGGGCGGCCGCCGTTGGTCAGTGAGCATGGTGACGTGGCAGTCTGGGTGCTCACTCGGTGGCGTGGCAGGCGGCTGATAGGTGTTGCAGAGATGATGGCGCGGGTCAAGTCTGGGCACACGTGGGAAGGCAGTTGGCTACTATGCGCGAGCTTGCGCCAAGGAATGAAATCTTGTTTTTTTAAGGCGAAATGGTGAGGAGATGCAATAGTTAATTTTTTATTTTATAATGGTGGAAGGTGATAGCAGGCAAAAAAAACAGACAAAAAAAATAACGTAAAGGACGAGCAACTAAAATATGAACCGAAATAAAAGTGGAGATAAAAAGTCCAAACAATAAATTTCTGGAAATATGAAAAGGCAACAAACTATTGGTTCATACGGTGGAATACGAAAGTTAGGGGAAACTAAAAGATCGAATGCGGAACCAATACGAAGTCGATTCCGATTTTTCCGACGCGTACCGGGATTCGAAAAATAGAAATGATTATACCACTGAGATCAACATGACAAGACGATCAAAATGGTATACAAATATCAGTGGTACGATCATTTGATCAAAAGTCGATATCGGTACCGAAAATGCTACTAAAATATCATAAATAAGATAAATGGGACAATAGCAGTCCGAATTTGATGAAACGGAAAATGACGTCTCAGTCAGAAGATGATTTACAAACTTATTATATAAAAATATTCAGGTTTGGAAAACATTTTGTTACCATCAATTTTTAACTGATTGGAATTGAAATAGAATTACACTAGAAAATAAACTTCCATATTTTCAGATGAAAATTTACCAGTTGCTATGTTAAATTAGACGTATTCCAAATATTAAAGTTGTATTTCAAAAAAAAATTAATTATTAAATTTTCACAAAATTTCAGTTAATCACGTTATTAGAACAGTTAAAATTTACGGGTCGTTACAAGTATCAAAATGGAGAAATGCAATAGGCTAGCATATGGACATACAGGCACACTATTATTCATATATACAAACTAGCAAGATGGTGCTAACAATGTGAATGGCCAAACCATCGAGAATAGAAGGCAGTAAAACACACAAATTACCATAACAGGCATGTGCATCAAGTCAGGCATGGACACACAAAGAAATGCACACATGAAATCGGGTGCAGCAACGGGAAGCCAAACATGAACTACAACAACATGGTGCAAATAGGAAATAACAAGGTCCATCTCTCTAAATCAAGCAATCTATAGGAGTCAAGACATCATCCGAGGTCTCGAAGTTATAGCAGCTCAACTCATCTGTAGTCATCGACTCAGACAAGGGATCAATACATAACCAGAAACATGCAGTGGTGAGACAAAATGGGACACATCACTCAAGTTTATGGGCATGGACACTCAGGGACATGCATACTTAGGCATCCAAACCAAGTCAGGCGAATATGAATACAACAGTGACAGTGATCAAGTGTAGACGCGCAACAAGTCTAAGATCAATGCATAACAAAGCAACAGAGGGAGATACACTGATATACACATCATCAAAGCAACCAAACTAACTTCAGCTACTACCAACATCGATTGTCAGCAAACCAAAAAGAATAATATTGATTTCAAACAAAACAACACTTCACTATAGTCTCAAGTAATGTAAGTTAATCTCAGGCAATTCAATAGATACATGTAGATAAAGGGACGTGTAGCAAGTTTCAATCATGCATCAATATATCAGTTAAATTGAAAAAGTCAAGGAAGCAATCAGAAAATCAACCAGGGTCAAACTACTTGTGAATATATATCAATATATTCGAACATATATCAAAATGAACGAGTCAGAAACATCAAAGCCATTCGATCAGAAATCAACGTAAAAAGAAAAGTTCCGACAAGTTTTAATCAAAATATACAAATGATAATATAGGGAATCAAACCCTATATAAACCCATGTCATCATCGGCATTAAATCAGTCGAGTACAACGCATAAAATCGAAAACTTAAATTAGAGAGTTCATACCAAATCAATCCAACTCGACTCATTGAAGCGCAATCAAAGCTAGGCAATCGATTAACAAAGAAACCAAGGCAAAAACATCTCTTTAATCGATCAATTGGAATCAGTAGCTTCAATTTTCAGAAACCCTAAATCAGATCGAAGTGAAGAATGGCTTGAACTAAATGAAATATGGGCTCAAGGAATAAGGGAGGTTAATTTTAAACAGGCTGTTTTTATTTGGGTCATGATTATTTGAGATAAAAATTATTGAGGGCTAAGTTTTTATATAGGATTTCCTTTTTATTTTAATTGTAATTTTATTTTAAAATTGTTAAACTCTAGTGTTAACTAGGTTACGAGCTACGGGGCGTAGTTTGAGAATTTGCAACTTTATGGTAGAGTTGTAGGAGGGTTTTGAGCGCAGGGTTAGAATAAACAGGTAAGCAATAGTCGCAAGTTTACAGGGTCTGTAAGTGGTCGTATGTTCGATTCCTACTAGAAACCATGGAGGCAGCAGTAGGCAGATTTTGCTGAAACTGGATAAATTTGCATGTCATTTTTATTTCCGCATTTACTCTATTATTATCTATGTTGCAATTTTTATTTATATGTGTATTTTTTTATATAAACCTATTCATCTCCCTTTAGGGTTAATTCAATTCTACAAGTGGTATTGAAGCTAGGTAGAAAAATTCACTTTTTTTACTATGGCTAGTTTTAATAATGCTTTTTCTGAAGGTCAATCTATTGCCAGGCCACCAATGTTTAGTGGTACTGATTACGCAACTAGGCAATGCCAGGGTAGATATACCAATTATGCATCCGGGCAATTGGTAACGCATAGCCGCAACTACCGCTCAACTCGATCCACACTCCTGAATCAAAGGTGTGCACCAAATCAATCATAAAGTAATAGAATGGCTAACGATGAAGTGTGTCCAATTAGAGGAGCTACCTCCTTGGCCCGAGAATCGCTCCTGTTTTAGCCACCTTATGCTAACTCATGGGAGTTAGGTCCACGTAAATATACCTTTAGGAACGTCGCCACCATCCTACTTCATTCTGGAATCTCCACCGTGTATACAGTTGTCAAAGTGGTTTTCGATATCGATAGAGAGTATGCCCATATCCGATCCCGGTCTCTTTAACAACCAAACGTTATTATAACCCGTGGTTATTCAATTTCAAATGGTTTATATTTTATATCAAACATCTTCATCTCAAAACCAAATAAATTCCATATCATTATTCTTTAAAATATATTCATTTTTCCAAGGTAGTAACACTTCCAAATTCATTTAATTATAACCCCTTTGAAACGTAAAAATGTAGAAATCATAGAACTTTAAAAATGCAACCTTTAGAACCGTACATTTGGAACTATAACCCTTTAGAAAATTTGTAGCATTCAGAAAATGTCACTTTTAAGAAAACACAGCAGTACAGAAATGCTACTTTAAGAATTTGCAGCGGTGCAGAAATGCTACTTTAAGAATTCGCAGCGGTGCAGAAATGCTACTGTAAGAATTCGCAACGGTGCAGAAATGCTACTGTAAGAATTCGCAATGGTGCAGAATTGTTACTGTAATAATCTGCAACAGCGCAGAATTGTTACAGTAAGGAAATCGCAACAGTGAAGAATTGTTACAATAAGGAAATCGCAGCAGTGCAGAATTGTTACAGTAAGGAAACGTAGCAGTGCAGAATTGTTACAGTAAGGAAATCGCAGCAGTTTTGAATTGTTACCGTAATACTTCCTACTATAATAGTTTATAAAAACACAAATAGTACATATCTACGCAGTTTTTATCAAAGTCATTATATCATTCCTATTATACTACTCAAATTTTAGCTATTCGGTCATTAAAGAAACCACACCTTTAGTCAAATAACTTTGTTATTAAACATCAAATTTTAAAACAGAAATCTTTATACCAAGTTAAATGTAAGAGATCCTGAACTCGACCTTCGAAAATTGGCACCCATACTTCACTTGTACTCAAATGACGTAGATTCAAACGCCGAATCTGGCTCCCCGGAGCTTATAACACAGTAAGTATAACAACACAGCGGAATAAAGAAATGGATAATATCATATACAACTCCAATGAATACAATATCCAGAATGATATACAACATTGCTATCAATATGATACAAGAATATCAGAGATAAATAAAGATGCTACAGCGGAAAACAGAAGTGATAACTCCAAGTGATCCGACAAAGAGAATGAGACCAATAACTCCAACATCAAGCTCAAACCATCTTCACGTTTCACTAAGATAAACAAGGACAGTCATCCGTGAACTCCGAACACTGAACTAGCTCCCGATAATCTACTAAACCTGACTATCTGAAAAACCCAACTCTAGACTGCCCGTGTGGAAAATTGTGGGCACCTAGAGTTTAGGAAGGGAACAATAAACTCCGAGTCAGTCATGTGACTGGTGTGAGTAACAAAAATAGTTTATCTTTAAACAAACAACAAAGGAATTTTAAACATTGAAATCCGTAATGCTTTTTGGAAAATGAAACTACCATAAGGTCTCCCGCCACACACACAATGCAAACGCAGAATTGGAGGAGATTTCTCCTTATGATAGTCAAAAATGCTTACTACGCAAAATCATTCGATATTATTACTATTAGTGCATAGTGTAGAAAACCATTTCGAAAATATAATATTAATCTTAGCCAACATACAACCATTATTGTATGCCTACTGTAGCTACTATGTTCAATAGCAGGTTACCGCCACATTCCATAGCAGGTTATACAACTAAAACCGTACAGGGCGCGTATTGTTTCTTTGGATTTCCAACAAATGGTCAGGCTAAGGAACTTCCTACTGCCACATGGGTACGCCTCTGGAGGGACGTCCCGAGAACTTAACCAGCTCTCTGCCAACACAAGGCCGGGTTACCTCTGTATCTAGGTAACTACTACACGAATATGCCACCCCCGGTCCTTTGGGACCTTTATCCGAGGCCTCGATCACACAGCAATAATCACACAGTAAATGAGATTGGAGCAACCACACAGGTAAATATCTGGGCTCCATACCATAATATCACCTTTTTCCAGAAGGAAATGACATTCCCTAAAGGGTGCGACCCTCATAACCTTGCCGTATCTTTCCTGTTTCGACCATTTCTGTTTTGTGAGGTCCGATGAGGTCTCGTCCACAAAGCTACGCTTTTCACAAGGCCATGCTTTGATCAACAAATGATCAGCAACACACAGCAATACTTAGCATGCCACACTACCAAATTGGGAGTATATCACTGATAACCTTCATCTACATAACCTATGAGCTCGTATGTCTCAGAGAAGGGTGTTAAGCTAAGAGAATAAATCTCCAACACCAAACAGAAATGTATTTGAAAGAAATCAGCTTTATATCTCAAAGTGTAATGTCAGACATACAACCATACAAGTCTGTTCTGGGTTCAAACAGAACCGAAGGCACTTCCAAAGAAGCCCTTGCAATCCGGGTATTCACAAGCCCGAACGGACTTCCCATCACTTAGGAAATCTCTGTACCGGCGCGACTCAGTGCAGAGATAATCGACGGGTTATCCTTCCGTTTTCACAAATACCCGATCTTCAAATGCTATCCATATACGACGTATCACTATTCGAAATGGGTTATATGACACAAAGTCCTCTCCCGGCTAAACCAAATAGTGAGCGCAATATTTTAAAACATATGGATATTGGGATTTCAGTTAAGTCACAACTTATCACCCAAAACTTCTCTTCAAATGGTTTAAACACATTACCATTTTAATCTTTTACACAAAAAGATTCATCTCACAAAGTTCACCCAGTTTCACAAAGATCTATTCATAGATTTTCAAATCGATTTCCATTTCAATTTGGATTAACTCGTCTAATCTTTAAAACAAAGATTTAACTCATAGCTTTCAAAACAATTCCATTTCGACCTTTTATACAAAAGGTACACCTTTCCAATTTCAAAACAAAGTTCAACAATCTTTCACAAAGGTTTATTCATAATTCGGAAAACTATTTTCCTTTCAATTTGAAATTCTTTTGACACAAATTGGAAATTCATTCCTTATATGAAAGCTTCTATTATTTGAAAACAAATAGTTTTCATTTTGGAAAATCTGATTCATTTATACGAGTTAAAGTCCTTAGGTTAAATTCAAATTCTCAAAACCATACTTTTAAAATGGTTTAAATTCATATAAACACATTTATAACATCTTTAACCATAATTTTCAACATAGAATTCAATTCCTTATTTTGAATTCAAATTCAAATTAAATTATTTAAATTTCAAGATATTTAAAACTCCTTTCAAAAGCTTTTCATATTCAACCCCAATTTCCAATTTCAATCTCAAAAACATTAAATTTAAAATCATCTGTGACTTAACCGATTTCCTCGTGAAATCCATATTTGTGTGTGTAACAGTGTGGTCCAGGGGTTTCACACACAATAGTGCAACATCATTCAATCATCACAGATTCAAATACAGCAATATATTTGATAAGCGGTATAAACTATAACGCTTATCTTTTATTCACAGATCACAGATATATAAATTACAAATAATATATTACATTCATCCCAGATAAATAAACTACAGTACAGATCACACACAAATCAGAATATATCACACAGCATCACAGATCAGGGAATATCAACAATTCAATCATTTAGTCAAATCAAACATTCACCAGTAAATTTTATTAATCAACTGATTAATTTTTATCGGATGTATCAACTATTAATCCGGGTTAATTATCATAAGTTAATTACAAATTATTTGAAATAATTTCCCTTTCAACATTTGTTAGTTAACTTTTACTATTAACTAATCAATCTTAATTGATGAACCAATTAACCTTTAATTACTTAATTTATCTGAATTAATCACAATTTTTGGTTGATCCTTTAATTATTAACAAATAATTATACTCAATTCCTAATCATCATTCAAGTTATTACATTCCGTAGTTATCTATTAATTACTTCTCTAAGTAATTATACTTTTCAAATTATCAAGTGATTACTCTAGATTAACTTAAGAAATTTGACTTGAACTAATCAAATTAACTCAATTAATTACTCTGAATAATTAATGCTTTAATTACTGTCATTAAGTAATTATACTTAATAATTCCACAATTGATTATTATTGAATCAATCAATCTAAATTTATTGTTAAAATTAATCACATTGATTAATTATTCAAAAATCTTAGTTAATGACCTTAATCATCTATTAAATTTCTTTAATTTCTCTTCTAAAGAAATTTACTTATATTAATCATTATTAATTATAAATTGATTAACCGTTAAGAACTCATTAATTAATGAATTACAAAGCATTAATCTTCATTAATTAAAGTCAACTCATCCATATCTATGATTTAATTGTTATTTACAATATGGTTGAAAACATTGTTTCAAATTTCCTTTTAAATTCCAGTTTAGATTTAAAATTTGAAATAAATCCTCATTTCCTTTAAATAAAGCTCAGAACAAATTTCCTTAGCATTTTTAAATCTACATGTTAAAATAACAATTGGTTATGAAGGAAATTTTTAAAGAGTTTAAAATCACTATTCTTTTCAATTTTTAGCATATTTAACTTATTTTAAATACATAAGTTATAAAACAAAATTAATTTCAAAATCTTGAAATCTGATTAAAAATTTATTTCAGGTTTTAAACTTTTTTTTTCTTTCAACTTGTTAAATTTTTCATTTGCAATTTCAATCTATTTTAAATTCAAATTTTTCTCATACATTCAATTGCTTTTAAATTATTAAAACAAATTGAATTTAAAGCTTTATTCATGTCCAATCTAAATTCCAATTCAACTACAATTTATCTTCACATTTTGACTTAAACTTCAGTTTAAAACCTTTATTGATAAATTTAAATTTAGTTTTCAAATTCCAAAACAGAAACCAGGTTCAGGTTTGAAAAGCCTGTAACACATTTTCGACCCGAGCCTTGACAATTTTGCTTCGAGTAAACTACTCGAATCACTCGAGTTAACATGCGAGGAAAACTAGTTCTTCCCAGGCAAACAAATACCCAGGCTAAACACACCAGAGTTCGTGCACGTGCACGGCATCGCCGGCCGACTCCAGGCATCACCATGTCGTCGAGCACATCGACGATCACTTCCAGGTCATGCTCCGATCACTCAAACTTTGCCGTCGCCTCGAAATTTAAATTTGAGTTCAAGTTGGAAACCTGGAACAACCCAACCCATCACAACCCAAAACCTGTCAATGCCTCGCTCTCACGGCTCTGACCACGAGAACACGTGAAACTCCGGCCACCCACTCCTCAACACTTCCTACACCATCTCCCCAAAGTACGTCGAACTCGATCGCCTGGCGACGATGAACGAACCCACTTACACGGCCTCGTCAAAACTAGGTCACCAGATTTTGAAAGCTTCCCGCCATCGTCATGATCGATTAACGCCATCGCCTCATTTTTCTTGGAACCACCGTAGGCCCCTCCATCTCCAGCCAAAGCCCCGACCAACACGACTCAGTCGATCACCAGTAATTGGTCGAAATCCAATTTTTGAACAAAAACAAACTGTTCTCAAACCAGTCGCTTAAAAATCATCAAACAAGGCTCAAAAATCCTATTTTTCTATGAGAATTCGAGTTATATACCTGAATCAATATTTCGTGAGGTTCAAAATTTCTAAACTTTAAAGGTTTCACTGTAAAAATTTGATTTTTCATTCTATATGCATTGATACTTCATAAAACCATTTTTAGATTATAACTCATTCTTAAACACAACTAATTTGTTTAAAAACTAAAGCCTAATATTGATTAGAAAAGAAGAAATTGAATTTTCTTTGTTGTTTTGTACTTTGAGACTAAACAGAGAAAAAAGCATTCACTGATACCTATATATATACACAGAGCAAATGGCAATATATATGACTTAAGTTAAGTTTTTGGTTGTTACTCGCCTTGTTTTCCAGAAGAAAGAACAAAGTTTATGATGACACAGGCTTTGAAAAACTGGCAAGCTGAAATCTTTCTTCTTTGATTCTCTAATTTGAGTTGAGCTGGAGTTTAAGTTGTTTAGGTTGTATTTTGTTGAAGTTTGAATAATATTTACTTCAGATTTTTTTGTTTCTCAGCTTGGAATGGACGAAACTGAAATGAAGATGATGGATAGAAATTGAGTTTACTGGTGATAATATTTGTACAGGGTGATATACGGGTTCGTACAATGTTTAGCAGGGATATTTCTTTGCTTTGGGGGCTGATGGATATTTGCATTAAGTGCTTTGGTACTAATTTACATATAAGTATCTTCCTTTGCAAGCTTCACATATTTATTTATTTGTTTTCCTACTTATATATATATATATGTTTTGTTCAACTCAAATACATAATGTTGTCTTCTCATACAGGCTTTCCTATATATATTTGTTTTTTTATTTTTCTTTTGTTATATTGCTTTGTAATATAGATGAAATTCTATAGTCAATATATTGTTGGAATTAGTCAAATTTATTTCTATTTTAATTTTGTTGTTAGATTTTATTTAAGTGTTACTTCATTTTTATAATTTATCTTATCTGATTTGTATTTTTATTTTCCTTTCTAGTTTATCTTATATATATTTATTTCCTAACATAAACCATCGATTTCTAAATTTTAAACTATTTATTTATTTTATTTCTTGTGTCAAAGTCTATATTTTTATAATTATTTTCAAACCATTTATTTAAGATTTAAATTCAAATCAAATATATACATATATATTTAAATTTACTCATATATGCCCGTATACATATATATTCACATATATACATATATATACAATATTTAAATTTTAAATGATTTAACATAGAATTTATTTGAACTCGGGGAAACTCGAATAAATTTACAAAATAATTTTACAATTTTAATTCAAAAATAAAATTAATTATCAATTTAAATTTATATAAAATCCAGGGTCGTTACATTAAACGTATTTTTACCTACATTTTTAATTCCTTTTCCGTAAATGACATTTATCATTCTTATTCCCCAAATCATACCATTTCATTTGGTTAAAACTTACATATCAAATGTATGTTTAACTTACATTTATTTTCAGAAAACATTTATCATTTTAATCACTTATTACAATGAATTAAAACTTACAATTTATAGGTTAGAATAAAATGCTATTATTAAGTCAAATCGGCTTATAAAATTTCAATTAACCTTCATACTGTAAATTAGATTCCAAAATTTACATTTCCAACTATTTATTTCTTATAAAAATTTTAACACATGTAAACAAATTTTTCTTCAGCAATTCTTACATTAAATTTTAGTTGAGGTTCATATATAAAAATCCAAAATACTTAATAATTTTTAGAAAAATCATTTTAAATCAACCACGGATTCTGTATAAAATTCTCTACCCTAGGGTCAAGTAACTACGGACATATATCATTTCAATCCGCAATTTATTAATTTTTCGGGTTTTATATCATTTCAAACCCGTAATTCCAAGTCAAATAAAATTTCTCAAGCCTATCATTTCAGCCCATAACAATTTTTCCTTACTCTAAAGATCGTTCGGGTATGTATCATTTCAACCCATAGTGAAGAAACTTGCAGTGTGATTCCAGAATATTAAATAAACATAAAATTATTCAACATATCATGACATATGATCAAACAGACATAATATGTGATATGAAATAACAAAATAAAATCATATGAATGACATAATATAAACATATGAAATAACATGATATAAACATATGAAGTAATATGATATAAACATATGAAATAACATGATATAACACATGAAATAACATGATAAAATCATAGGTGAAATGTCAAACTTGCATATACATATCCTTACAATTCAATTGTCATCAATTCATTAAATAAATAAGTACGTATGTCAAGTGTGATTTCTCACCTTTCTTTGGTTGGAAAAGTGATTCAAAGTGCAACACAAAATCAACAAACTACGGACCAGTTTGAGTGAGAGGATAATCCAAATCCGACGCTTTAAAAAAATTCCATACGTAAACAAATAATTCTCATAGACAAATAAAAATAGAAAATAATATATATATGCAAAATACATAAGTGGGCTTGTCTAGGGTTTGAATAGGCTTGGTCGAGAGGTGGTTTTGGTTTGGTCTAGGCTAGGTTTGGATTAGGTGGGTTCGGCCATAGCTAGGTTTTGGGTTAGGCTAGGGTTTTTGGTGAAGGTGTGTTCGGCCTTAGGATAGGGTTTGGTGATGGAGGCTCGACCTATGAGTTTTGGTGATGGAGGAGATGGTCACGGCCAAGGCAAGGCAAGGGGAAGTGTTGAGGAAGTTCGGCCATAGGAGTTTGTGGTGGGAAGAGAGGAGGTAGAGGCCGAAAATTGTGAAGAAGAAGAAGAAGGGAAAAGGAAGAGGAGAAATGGGTTTTGGTTGGAGCTTGGTGATTGATGAAGGTGGAGATAGGTGTGGCCGAAATTTGTGGAGAGGAGGAGGAGGAAAATTGGAGAGGAAGAGGGGAAGAAGTCTAGGGTTTTGGAGAAGGAAGATGAAGAAGAAGAAGACTTACACTTTTCCGTGGAGGCGCAAACGAATGGATGTGGAGACTAGCCAAAACCCTAGGAGATTATATATAGACTACTCATCTAACTAAAGGTTTTCTAGCCCAAATGGTCTAAGCCGAAACAAATCACAATAAAAATAAAATAGAAGTTGTAGGGAAAATAACTGCGTGTAATACGCCAAAAGTTGCAAAATTTGAGAAGTAAACATCAAAATTTAACAAAACGAAAAACTGGGAAAATGTTAAAATTAAATTCATCTTCATAAAAAAAAGTTCAAAATTCAAATTTCCTTTTTAAATTTTCATAGAAAGTCAAACTTTGACCAAAGTTGACCAAAGTTGACCAAAGTTTGAATTTTAAGAAAAGTCTTTATTTTATTAAATTTGGAAAAACATTTCACATCAAAACTCAAAATTATACTTTAAACTTTCCAAGTTTATCAAATTTAAAATAGTTAAATTCAAAGTTTCAAATAAATTTTCATTTAAAATATTTTCAAAATTTGCGGGTTGTTACACTCTCCCCCACTCAAAACATTCCTTCCTCGAAAAGGAACGAGACCAGAAAATAAAGAAGGATAAGGTAGGACAACAAATAGTACCTGGAATAAACAATTCCGGATTTGAAGCACGAATGCTCTCTTCTGTTTCCCAAGTACAATCCCGATCATTTGTGATCCATTGCACTTTGACTAGGTTGACAGATTTTCTCCGAAGCTGCTTCGTACCTCTATCGATAATACGAAGTGGCTTCCTCTTGACAGTAAGGTTCGGCTCGACATCCAAACTCTCGAGAGCAGAAGGCTGGACAATCAAAGATGGATCATGAAGATACCGACGAAGATGCGAAACATGGAACACATTATGCACTCTAGAAAGTTTCCCAGGCAATTCCAAACGATAAGCTAAGGAACGAATTCTCTCTAAGACGCGAAAAGGACCAATAAACCTAGGAGCGAGCTTCCCTCTCCGTCCAAACCGAATCACATTTCTTAATGGAGAGACCTTAAGGAAAACTCGATCACCAACAGAAAACTCCAAACTCCTCCTACGCCTGTCAGCATACTTCTTCTGTCTATCTTGAGCAATCCTCATCTTTCTCCTAATCTCCTCAACCTTCTCAAATGCTTCTAGAATCATATCCGGACCAAGAAGCAAACGATTACCGGATTTAATCCAGCAAGACGGAGATTTGCAAGGGCGTCCATAAAGAGCAGCAAATGGAGCCATTGCGATACTAGTCTGAATTATAAGAGATGGAATAAGATAAACAAATGTTTAAGACAACCTTAAATGGATATTTGATATTATACCTGATAACTATTGTTATAGGTGAATTCAACGAGATGGAGATGATCTTCCCAAGATCCTCCATAGTCAAGGACACAAGCCCGAAGAAGATCTTCTAAAATCTGAATTACCCTCTCCGTTTGACCGTCGGTCTGCGGATGGTAAGCAGTGCTCAGATTTAGACGAGTACCTAAAGATTCCTGAAAAGCTTTCCAAAACTGACTGGTAAAGATGGGGTCTCTATCACAAACAATACTAACAGGAACACCATGAAGATGGACTATCTCTCTCATATAAATCTCAGTTAAACTAGAAGCAGAATGGTTAGACCTAACCGGAATGAAATACATAGTCAATCTATCCACAATAACCCAAATACTTTCATTACATCTCCTAGTCCTTGGTAACCCATCAATAAAATCCATAGAAACTTGTTCCCATTTCCAATTGAGAATCTCAAGAGGTTGCAACAATCCAGCGGTCTTCTGGTGATCAGCCTTAACCTGCTGACAAGTTGCACATCTACTAACAAAAAGAGAGATATCACGCCTCATACCCTTCCTCTAATAAAGCTTCTTCATATCATGGTACATCTTTGTCACACCTGGATGAATAGAAAGTCTAGACCGATGATTCTCCCGAAGTAACTCTTGCCTCAATCCATCGACATTCGGGACACAAATCCGATTATTAATCCTTAAAATCCCTCTATCATCGATCTGAGCTCCACTACCATTTTGGCTACTACCAATAACTCTGCTACGAACATTTTCCTTAATAAGCCTAAGCATCTCATCCTCATCTTGCTTAGCAATAATATGATCCATAAGAGGAGAAGAAACAACAAGTAGACACAACATCGCCTTCTTTCGACATAAAGCATCGGCTACAACATTAGCTTTCCCTAGGGTATAGTTGATGTCTAGGTCATAAGAAGCTAGAAGCTCAAGCCACCTAACTTGCCTCAGATTCAAGTCCTTCTGGGTGAAAATATATTTCAAAGACTTATGATCCGTAAAGAGCTCAAACTTAGTTCCCAATAGATGATGTCTCCAAAGCTTCAAAGCAAAAACTACGGCAAGCAATTCCAAATCATGGGCTGCATAATTGGCTTCATGGGTCTTCAACTGACGACTGGCATAAGCGATAACCTTCCCATCCTGCATCAGAATGGCTCCCAAACCTTCACGACTGGCATCAGTATATACCGTTAATCCCTCATTTCCATTTGGAACGGTAAAAACCGGTGCGGAAGTAAGCTTGCGCTTCAACTCATTGAATGCAGCTTCACACTTATCATTCCATCTAAACTTAGCATTCTTACGAGTTAGAGCGGTGAAAGGTGCAGCAATCCGAGCAAAATTCTCAATGAATCTCCGATAATAACCGGCAAGGCCCAAAAAACTACGGATATCAGATGGAGTCCTAGGAGTTTCCCAATTCTAAAATAGAATAGGGAGAATAAGAACCGATAAAGATATAGAATAATTAATGTACAAAGGAAGAAGAAAAGATAGACTTACATTGATCGCAGCGATCTTAACTGGATCAACAGAAACTCCATCACTAGAAACAATATGTCCAAGAAATTGGACTTCATCTTTCCAGAAATGGCATTTTGAGAATTTGGCCTTCAACTGATGACTTCTGAGAGTCCTCAAAACGAAGCTCAAATGAGATTCATGCTCCTCCTCTGTCTTAGAGAAAATAAGGATATCGTCGATGAAAACTAGAACAAACTCATTGAGAACATCACGGAAGACACGATTCATAAGATCGACAAAGAAAGCTGGGGCATTAGTCAAACCAAAAGGCATAACTAGCCATTCAAAGAAACCATCCTCAGAACGGAAAGCAGTTTTGGGAATACTTTCCTCAATAATTCTGAGCTGGTGGAAACCGGTGGCAAGATCAAGCTGAGAGAATACAGTAGCGCCATACAGCTGATTAAACATATCATTAATATGAGGCATTGGATATTTGTTTTTCATAGTGAGCTTGTTCAGCTCCCTATAATCAACACACATCCTCAAAGAACCATCAGACTTAGTGACAAAAACCACTGCTGCTCCCCATTCGGAATGACTGGGTCTGATCAAACCTTTGGAGAACAAGTCTTCGATTTGCTTCCTCAACTCAACCTTCTCACGGGGTGCCATTCTTCTGGGTGGAAGAACTACAGGTCGAGCTCCAGGAATGAGAACAATACAGAATTCGATTTCCCATTTAGGAGGTAAAGAAGTGACTTCACCAAATACGTCGGGATAGAGTTTGACTACAGGAGTTGAATCAAAGTCACTAGAAGAGGAATCAAGAGAATAGATAAAACTGCCTGCAAGATCTTGAGGCTTTCGGCATTGTATCACCAAAGGATTTCCAAAATCATCAACAGGAGAAACAGTCTAGGTCTTGCAAGAGATAACAACTTCATGCGTCTTCAGCCAATCTCCTCTAAGCAATAGATCAAAAGCATCGAAACCAAGGACATAGAAATTTCTAGAAAAGCGATGGTCAGAATGGCAGAGTTTCACATTGTTACAAATCCTACTAAGGTTTGCGAGACCACCAATAGGATTAGTAACACAAAAAGGTTCGGTTGCAAACTTAGGTGAAAGGATATGCTCAAACTTATCACAAAGGTCCACAGAAATGAAACTATGCGAAGCTCCAGTGTCAAATAAAACACGAACAGGAAGATTAAACAAGGTAAAGGTGCTCTGGAGAGTACCTTGGGTATCACTAGGGGCAGGTGGAGTAGGCGGAGCATGAGTGGAAGAAGTCATGGCAAAGACTCCAGATGTCATGCCCTTCTGATACAAGGGACAGTCCAGCTTGAAGTGGCTAGGCTGCAAACAGACATGGCAAAGATCACGCCTAGTCATCTGAGCTGGAGGAATAGCAGCTCCGGCTAAAGTAGGACAACTATTGGCATAATGCCCTTTCTGATCACACCTAAAGCAAGTGATGGAAGAAAGATCAATAGGCTGCTTCCGGGAAGAAGAAGATCCTACACCTGGATTCTTAAGCCAATTCTGCTTCTGACGCTGGAACTTTGACTTTCTCTCCTTAGAGTTGCTAGAAGACGGCTGAGATGAAGGTGCACGAGCAACACCTGATTCCGTAGAAGTGGGGTTCTCATATCTAATGGCCATATCCATCAATGCAGTAAATAGGCTATGCATATGAGAAATCAGTCAATCATAAAACTTCGGGCGAGCTCCAGCTATAAACTTCTCATTCTTCATAAGAGGGGTATCAATCAAACTAGGACCAAACTTGGAAAGCTCATCAAACTTCCTCTCATACTCAGCAAATGACATATCCCCCTACTTAAGGTCCATAAACTCTCTGTATAGTTGAGACTTCCGAGCCTCTAGCATCCACTTCGTCACAAAAGCCTCCCTAAACAAGATATCCGAACTTAAGAAAGATTCAAAAGGGATAACCTAAACCAAATTCAAAAGGACTAACTTAAGACAATACCTAAACTGATCCCAAGAAATATCTGCCTCAACAGTGTTAGCTATAACAGACTCCCACCAATCTAGTGTTGCATCCTTCAACTGCCATGTTGCTAACTGGCGCTTCTGAGCGTCAGTGATCTCCAAACCAGCAAAAATCCTTTCCAAACCTCTCAGCCACTGCTGAGCCTCAATGATGGACTCTGATCCTGAAAACTTAGTACCACCTAATCGGGTGAACTCCTTACTCAAGGTGTTGGAACTGGGGCAACTGGTGTTGGAACTGGTGCTGGAACTGGGGCAACACCACGACCTCTGGCATTCCTACGATTCATCTTGGAAATTCAAGAATGAATTTTAGGACAAAGATAAAGGAAAAGATAGAAGAAAAGACCCAACTAGACTGGAAATCCTAATCTAAGAATTCTATAAAACAAGGTGGATTCGAAAGGAAGGAAATATTCTAAGAAAAGGAATTTTAAAACAAGAAAATTTTTATATCCAAAATAATCTTTTAAAGATCATTTAAAATCATTTTATACTTGAAAATACGTTCTCTCACAAAGAATGATTCTAAGATTGATTTTACTTATTCTAGGGTATTTCTACCCTATCTCTAATGAGATTTTGCCTCGTAGGCTAAGGTTTGCCTAAAACCAAAGCTCCGATACCAACTATAACATCCTGCCATTTTGAACCATTCAAATCGACAATAAAACCACACATGTCAGACTTGAATAATTCAAAACAACAGATTGTTAATAAAATTTGGGGCAAATAAAATCAATCACAGAATCACAGACACAGAATATCAGAATAACTCGTAGCGGAATAAATAACTATAGTAGTTCATGAAGCTACTAGATACAAAGTCTCAAAACCAATACATAATACCAAGTCTGGAAACAAATATACTTGTAAAGTTAGATACATAAGTTGCTATTACAAAAGCAAAAGTGGCGTGGAAATAACTGGAATAAAATATCAAGTAGACGACTGAATTTTCAGCGGATCTCTAGCTTCGAAAGAGGATGAAACCAAAGCTGTGGAACTTAGGCTGACCCGAGCGTAAAGCAAAAACACAAAACACTCGAGTCAGGACATACATGCTTATAAAATGTAAATCAACTCAAGTGAACTGTAAAGAAATGCATCAGTAACTTAAAGGATGCTTGGGATCGCCCATCCTCTAAGGATCAGTTAAACTATCTACTATGTAGTAATATACGCTATTATAATAGTGTCTAAAGTAAAGTAAACTATTAAAATAGCGTTAAGGCATTACCCATATCCCCCTTAACACATTTTTAGGTATGCCAATAGTTTATATAGTACCGTAACTCCCTGTAAACTGGAGCCGCCAGAGGATACCACATACGTACGATATAAAACAAACTCGTAGAAGGCGCGCTAGGGTAGGTGACATGGCACAACTAGGCAATGCCAGGGTAGATATATCAATTACGCATCCGGGCTGTTGGTAATGCATAGCCGCAACTACCGCCCAACTCGATCCACACTCCCGAATCAAAGGTGCGCACCAAATCAATCACAAAGTAATAGAATGGCTAACGATGAAGTGTGTCCGATTAGAGGAACTACCTCCTTGGCCCGAGAATTGCTCCTGTTTTAGCCACCTTATGCTAACTCACGGGAGTTAGGTCCACATAAATATACCTTTAGGATCGTCTCCACCATCCTACTTCATTCTGGAATCTCCACCGCGTACATAGTTGTCAAAGTGGTTTTCGGTATCGACAGAGAGTATGCCCATATCTGATCCCGGTCTCTTTAACAACCAAACGTTATTATAACCCATGGTTATTCAATTTCAAATGGTTTATATTTTATATCAAACATCTTCATTTCAAAACCATATAAATTCCATATCATTATTCTTTAAAATATATTCATTTTTCCAAGGTAGTTACACTTCCAAATTCATTTAATTATAACCCCTTTGAAACGTAAAAATTTAGAAATCATAGCACTTTAAAAATGCAACCTTTAGAACCATACATTTGGAACTATAACCTTTAGAAAATTTGTAGCATTCAGAAAATGTCACTTTTAAGAAAACGCAGCAGTACAGAAATGCTACTTTAAGAATTCGCAGCGGTGCAGAAATGCTACTGTAAGAATTCGCAGCGGTGTAGAAATGCTACTGTAAGAATTCGCAACGATGCAGAAATGCTACTGTAATAATCCGCAACAGCGAAGAATTGTTACGGTAAGGAAATCGCAGTAGTGCAGAATTGTTACAGTAAGGAAATCGCAGCAGTTTTAATTGTTACCGTAATGCTTCCTACTACAATAGTTTATAAAAACACAAATAGTACATATCTACGCAGTTTTTATCAAAGTCATTATATCATTCCTATTATACTACTCAAATTTTAGCTATTCGGTCATTAAAGAAACCACACCTTTAGTCAAATAACTTTGTTATTAAACATCAAATTTTAAAACAGAAATCTTTATACCAAGTTAAACGTATTTTTACTTACATTTTTAATTCCTTTTTAGTAAATGACATTTATCATTCTTATTCCCCAAATCATACCATTTCATTTGGTTAAAACTTACATATCAAATGTACGTTTAACTTACATTTCTTTTCGCAAAACATTTATCATTTTAATCACTTATTACAATGAATTAAAACTTACAATTTATAGGTTAGAATAAAATGCTATTATTAAGTCAAATCGGCTTATAAAATTTCAATTAACCTTCATACTGTAAATTAGATTCCAAAATTTACATTTCCAACTATTTATTTCTTATAAAATTTTTAACACATGTAAACAAAATTTTCTTCCGCAATTCTTACATTAAATTTTAGTTGAAGTTCATATATAAAAATCCAAAATAATTAATAATTTTTTAGAAAAATCATTTTAAATCAACCACGGAGTCTGTATAAAATTCTATACCCTAAGGTCAAGTAACTACCGACATATATCATTTCAATCCGCAATTTATTAATTTTTCGGGTTTTATATCATTTCAAACCCACAATCCCAAGTCAAATAAAATTGCTCAAGCCTATCATTTCAACCCATAACAATTTTTCCTTACTCTAAAGATCGTTCGGGTATGTATCATTTCAACCCATAGTGAAGGAACTTGCAGTGTGATTCCAGAATATTAAATAAACATAAAAATATTCAACATATCATGACATATGATCAAACGGACATAATATGATATGAAATAACAAAATAAAATCATATGAATGACATAATATAAACATATGAAATAACATGATATAAACATATGAGTAATATGATATAAACATATGAAATAACATGATATAACACATGAAATAAAATGATAAAATCATAGGTGAAATGTCAAACTTGCATATACATATCCTCACAGTTCAATTGTCATCAATTCATCAAATAAATAAGTACGTATGTTAAGTGTGATTTCTCACCTTTCTTTGGTTGGAAAAGTGATTCAAAGCGCAACACAAAATCAACAAACTACGGACCAGTTTGAGTGAGAGGATAATCCAAATCCGACGCTTTAAAAAAAATTCCATACGTAAACAAATAATTCTCATAGAAAAATAAAAATAGAAAATAATATATATGCAAAATACATAAGTGGGCTTGTCTAGGGTTTGCATAGGCTTGGTCGAGAGGTGGTTTTGGTTTGGTCTAGGCTAGGTTTGGATTAGGTGGGTTTGGCCATAGCTAGGTTTTGGGTTAGGCTAGGGTTTTTGGTGAAGGTGTGTTCGACCTTAGGCTAGGGTTTGGTGATGGAGGCTCGGCCTAGGGGTTTTGGTCATGGAGGAGATGGTCACGGCCAAGGCAAGGCAAGGGGAAGTGTTGAGGAAGTTCGGCCATAGGAGTTTGTGGTGGGAAGAGAGGAGGTAGAGGCCGAAAATTGTGAAGAAGAAGAGGGGAAAAGGAAGAGGAGAAAGGGGTTTTGGTTGGAGCTTGGTGATTTGTGAAGTTGGAGATAGGTGTGGCCGAAATTTGTGGAGAGGAGGAGGGGGAAAATTGGAGAGGAAGAGGGGAAGAAGTCTAGGGTTTTGGAAAAGGAAGATGAAGAAGAAGAAGGCTTACACTTTTCTGTGGAGGCACAAATGAATGGATGTGGAGGCTAGCCAAAACCCTAGGAGATTATATATAGGCTACTCATCTAACTAAAGGTTTTCTAGCCCAAATGGTCTAAGCCCAAACAAATCACAATAAAAATAAAATAGAAGTAGTAGGGAAAATAACTGCGTGTAATACGCCAAAAGTTGCAAAATTTGAGAAGTAAACATCAAAATTTAACAAAACGAAAAACTGGGAAAATATTAAAATTAAATTCATCTTCATAAAAAAAGTTCAAAATTCTAATTTCCTTTTTAAATTTTCATAGACAGTCAAACTTTGACCAAAGTTGACCAAATTTTGAATTTTAAGAAAAGTCTTTATTTTATTAAATTTGGAAAAACATTTCACATCAAAATTCAAAATTATACTTTAAACTTTCCAAGTTTATCAAATTTAAAATAGTTAAATTCAAAGTTTCAAATAAATTTTCATTTAAAATATTTTCAAAATTTGCGGGTTGTTACAGATGCTCAGCAATGAATACGATAATTTCATGATGATGAAAGATGAAAAAAAAATATGGACATTTTCAAAATATAGTATTCAAATCCAAAACTCTGGGAAAAGCTTATAAAGAATTGGAGATGGTCTAAAAAATTCTGAGAATCCTCCCTAGGAATTTCAAAGCAAAAGTGACTGCAATTTAGGATTCCAAAATTTTGAAAAAGCTAAAATTGAAGGAGCTAATAGGAAATCTTATCACTTACGAGACAGAATTGAAGGTCAAAGAAGAACGTGAAAGTGGAGACTCGAAAAGAAATAAATTGCTATAAATAGTACAATCGATAGTGACGACGACACCATGGCTCGGCTAGCACTATTGATGAAGCAACTTGGACTCAAAAGCATGGAAATCTAGCAATATATCAATGGATAAAAACTAAAATTGTCAAAGTTCTGGATGCTTCTAAAGAGGAAGAGATAATATGCCACAAATGTAATAACATGGGTCACATTAAGCCAAACTGTCCGCAGAATCGATTTGATAAAGGAAAGAGGAAGAAGCAAAGGAGTTTCACAGCCACTTAGGATGATAGTTAAGAAGAAGAGGAGAACACTGATATTGAGAAAAAAGAAGCAAATAAGTGTCTTATGATGGGAAAATTTAGCGACAGCGACGATGAACCAAGTGAGTTATCAAAATTATCACATACTAATTTATTATTATCATATCATGAGTTAAACTCAGAACTCTATAGATTTCAACAACGATATGATAAACTAGAATCGGAGAAAATTAATCTACTTGGGATAAATAATGAGTTAGAATCCATAATTGAACACATTAAAAAGTTTAACTCAAATTGTGAGAAGTGTCAGTTTTTAGAAGAAGAAATTAATAGGTCTAAAACTAAAATTGAAACTCATAAAAATGAAAATTTATTTTGAAAAATAAAAGACAACACAAAAAGAGAGAATTCCATCAAAAGATGCACCTCACTTTTGAATGAAAATAATACCCTTGGAGCTAAGGTTCAAAAACTTGAATCAACAATAAAGAAATTTTCAATGGGAGAAAAATCATCGAATATGTTGCTAAAAAATCAAATTTTCATTGAAAATAAAAAAGCACTTGGTTTTGATAAAGTTGAACTGATTAAGAAAATGAATACTGATAATGTCAAATTTCAAAAATATTTTTTAAAATGCTGGAATAGAAACAAAAACAAAATCGTTAAACATTTTTGGGTTCCAAAAGGAACAAATGTAGATGTTTTGAAATTTAAACAAGTTTGTGTTCCCAAGAGTATAGTTGTAGGCACTAACGGTTTGTTATATATACGAGTTTGGGTACTAAAATCTACGAATGAATATAAGAGTGGTCCTACTTCATTTGTTAGACCACTCGACTCCTCTAACATTTACGTACAAAAGTGGGTTAAGGAAAAACTTCGATAGAGACAGATTTCAAGTTATTCTACGTGATCGATGAGCTAAATTTCAAATGTTACATAGCCTAGAAAGATGAGGTGGAGATCTACACATTTTGGGTATCACATCGAAGGTAGGTAAGGTATAATATCTAAACTCTATTTTGTTCTCTTATTGTTAATTTTGTTTTTGTTGACATTGCTGTAGTATTTCTGCAATATCTTGAACTTCTTAACTCCGATTTACAAAATTCAAGATGTTTTGGAAAACAGATTGAAAACTCTATAAGTTTTATTTCTTATGTTTCTCCGGAATCTGAACTTAAATAGGTCAAAAACTGCAAATCATTTGGATTATTATTTGAAAACCGTTTCAGAACTTCTTGACACAACTGTAGTATTTCATTCATAACTTTTGATCGATTTATCATTTTGACTTGAAACCAATTTTAATAAGTGGCATTATTGAGCATCTAAAACTTTCATGTTTTATGCTAAATAGAATTATGGACTTAAAGTTTTCAAATAGCAGTTTCAAATGGACCGAATTTTCAAAACAGGAATTTTCAGTTACTTTGGTAGAATTGTTATCTCTCGTTGTCTTGTTCATGACTAACAAAATAATGGTTGGAGAAATGTTTTTGTTTTTGCTTCAATATAAATGCCTTTACCTTTAACTGATATAAATGGTCTTGCTGAAAATTTTGAAAATCAATTCGAGTGATTTTGAGAAGTAAAATTTTTGCTTGTGTTCTTATGTACCAATATATGTCACCTTGGTCAATCCAAATACAAGTGGTATCAAACATCATGTTGAAATCATATTTGCATTTGACTGATTTTCAACTAGCATACATTTTTACAAAACCCCATGTAGGTAATCGATTTTCACATAATTTTTATTTTTTAAAATAACTTGGGTTTTTACTTTGATCAAAATATTCTTGTTTATTTTGGTACGGGATTTGCTCTAGAAAAATTAATCGTTGACTAATTGAACCCTTTTTAAAACTTATCAAAATTATTAGTAATGTTTGAGAAAATGATGGATAGTGATTAAATTATATTTCATAACAAAAGGAGGTATAATTTGAAATTTCATGAAAATTAAACAAATCATATAATATTTTAAATTAGTACTTATTCCATGATCATTTCTACCACTATCACTTTTCTTTTAATCCATACACTAAAATTTAATATAGTATGCAGAAGCTGGTATTTCAAAACAAAGAAATATTTTTTTATAAAATAATTCTATCCAAAATTTTTCACTCTCATTTAAAAGTACTCGCGGTTATGCATGGGTGAATCAATTTAATTTCTATATATGTGCTTCCATTCTCATTTAAAAGTCCTCATGGTTATGCAAGGCTGGGACACATATAAGAAAGGGATAAATACTAAAGTAGATTCTAATATTTAAAAGTGCTCACGGTTATGTATGGTTAGAAAATACTTGATATTCATTTATAAGTATCTACTAATCTCATTTAAAATTCCTAATGGCTATGCATGGTTAGTAAGTGCTAAATATATTTTTTATATGATATTTAAAAGGAAAATTCACAAATTACTCCTTTATTGAAAATACCAAACTCCTGTCAGTGTATAAAATTTTCCATAATCCTACAATTTCTGTAAAGTGGAATTTGTTTCTAATTAATAAAATATTATGATTTTTGTTTGATTAATTGGAATTTGCAATATATATATATATATATATATTTCGATGTTGATTTGATTTTATAATTTTAATCAAAATTTATTACTATTTCAATTACTATTATTATTTTTCATGATAACAAAAGGGGGGGAGAGGGTAAGTTTTGTTGACTGAGTAATAACCTTACTAATATTCGAGAGTGTTTTATATTCAAAAGTTGTTTTAAAATTATTCTTGAAAAATCAATTTTTCCTTTTCAATTGCACACATATATGTAGAAGGAGTTTAGTTGTAGGGGGAGCATTTAAATAGGAGGAGCTTGAACACATCATGATGCAGCAGCGGATAACTAAAATGGATGATACGGTGAAAGTAACGATCGATGGAATAGAAGATACCGAATGGCCCAAATCCGTTGATCAAACGATACCGGATTCTAGCTATCCCAAACACGTTGATCGCGCATGATACCGTGTTTAAAGATCTACGATTCTTCGTACGTTGATCTAGCGCACTAGATACCGTGAATCGGCTTCAGCAGTCGTTGAATCGAGCGCACTCGATTACCGAAAGTGGAGATAGGAGATCACACTCAACTACCAATTGGAGAAGTGGCACAAAGCATACAAACAAGTTTTTATTCAAAATCAACTAACTATTACAAATGACACCACCATGCCTATTTATAGGCGTACAACTCAACACATCACTAGGTCTTTCACGACCTTACAACACATACTTACAGCACAACACTTAGGTCGGCAACGACCTAACACAAAAAACGACCTACGACCTAAAATACAACGCACATGACCTACGACTTACATATTTACAACACAACATATATGAGCTACAAACATAACGACTTAAGTATACAACCCACACGACATTAGCTTCAGTGACATAAGAAGAATTAGCTTTTGAAACATCTGGTGCGACCTATAGGATGAGCGATCTAAGGAACTGAGCGACCCAGGCTTGAGCGACCTAAGATTGATGCGGTTTATGCCCTTGAGTGACCTATAGGATGAGCGACCTAAGGATCTGAGCGACTTAGGCTTGAGAGACCTATCATGAAGTGGTATTGGTGAACGACCTAGTATAGGTCGTAGCTTGCTCGTCCGTTCTGAACGACCTAATATTCCTCGCATAGGTGAGCGACCTAGCATAGGTCATAGTCTTTTAGGTCGTGACTTTTTAGGTCGCAGCTTGCAGATAGAGTTAGGTCGTTGGTGACCTAAGTCAAGTGGTATGCTGGAGCGACCTATCTCGTTAGGTCGTAATCCATTAGCTCGTGACTCGTTAGGTCGTTGGCAACTTATAAGTTCTTTAGGTCGTTCGAACACTTTATTTGTTAACTTGTTAGCTTGTTTCAGCCCGTTATCTTCCTCGTTAGGTCGCATACGACCTAAAACCACGTTAGGTCGCTCGCGACCTAAGACTTGGTCATTTTGGGCTGCATCATCCTTCCCCTATTGGAAGAAATTCGTCCTCGAATTTAGCAGTTCTTCGTCTTCGATACTCTGATCTTCGTGAAATGGAACCAAGTGTTTGATATTGTCAATATTAGCCATAGGATGATGATCCGACAAGCTCATCTTACAATCATTCTCACAAATTGTCTTCATTACTTCCAAACGACCCATTCCTCCTATATCCAGCTTGTTGTATGTACCAACAAGAGATCGTTCAACCTCCAAGTAGGTAGACTTGTTTCCACTTTGCGCCTTCCTTAATCCCAATACAGAGTCCATATTTACGTTCACCCATGACCTAGTATGTATAGGTAATGACATGCATAATCCTGACTTCATCGCGGTCTCTTTTGAAATTTGATAACTCTGACTCTTCTGAACAAGCCTTTCATCCCCTTTTCTTATTGACGGCTCAAAACAAAACATTGTAATCATTCGCTTGGTATGATCACAATCCACGTGTCTTTCTACACGCACATCTTTGATAACTTTAATCTGCCAACTGCGATCAAGGATATACAATTGCCTTCATTCGAATAGTAACCCATCAGCCAATCTTCCCAACTCTACCTGCTCTGTCGGACACATATGGTTATGTGGCATATACGGTACAATAGCACTTGACACTTGATTAACATGATGTACATTTCCCCTTGGCAGTAATTCCTTGGACAACTCCGTAGGAATTACATCTTCACATTCATTCAACATTGACTTAACCTCTTCGACAATTTCAACACTTTCACTGGTTTCATTTTCATTTAACAGGAATACTTCTGCACTACCCTCCACTTCTTTAACAAACTCTCTTGTAGATTGTAGACTAGTCGAATCCACTTCCTTCATCAGTAAACTACCCTCTTCATCTCCTGACTTATTTGCTTCACCCTCATCCATCTTTGCTGACTGTGAACTTTCAACCTCATGTTCATCAGATTTCGTTGGTTGAAAATTAATAACTTCTTCTTTGTCAAACTTTGGTGAATGAACACGATCGACTTTATCTTCCACATCAACAAATTCCTTTAAAGATAACAAAGTTTTTAGCTCCTTGATTTCCTCCAATTTGTTTTCACTCTGTTGACGCTTCTTAGGAACCAAAACGATTCGTGTATCCTCGAACATAACATTGTAGCTGTTAGTGCATCCATCATGTTGCACAGCCCTGTCGTATTGCCATGGTCTTCCCAACAACAGATGGCATACATCCATGTCTACCATATCACACCAAATTTCATCTTTGTATTTCTTCCCAATGGAAAAATTAACACAAGCTCTTTGATTAACTTTCACCTCCCCTCCTTTCCTCAACCAAGCTAATTTGTAGGGGTGTGGATGCTTTTCTGTTTTCAATGACAACTTCTTTACGGCTTCCGAAGAAATGATATTATCACAGCTTCCTGCATCGATGATAAATTTACAAACCCTTCTAAAGATCGTGCACGTTGACTGGAAAATGTTACTCCTCAACCAACTTGAATCCTCCTCTTGCTTTGGTGTCAAACACGATCTTCTCATCAACAAACTACAACCCTCATCTCCAGACAATAATTCTTCTTCTTCAACAGGTATTGAATTGACACACTCAACCTCTGCATCTTCATCCTCAATCCCCGCAATCATTGCCCGCTTCTTGGGTTTTGTACATTCATTGCTTTTATGGCCCAACTCTTGACAATTAAAGCATTTGAAATGACTATTGACCTTTGCTTTGTTGACTTCATTCATAATTGACTTACTGACGACTTTGGAAACATCCGCACTGTTACTAGCATCCTTGTGCTGATTGTTGGAATTCATAAACACTCCACCACCTCTCCTTCCTTGTTTCTCCCAAGCAAGTGCTTTCTGATGTGCTTCGGCGACAGATCTTGGATCAAACATATTCACCATGTCTTGGATCTGCGTTCGCAACCCTCCAACATACCTAGCTGTTAGCTGTTCCTCTGTTTCCATAATATCATTCCTCGTAATCAATTGGTAAAAATCATCTGCATACTCATTCACTGATCTCGTCCCTTGCCTTAGATTCTGCAATCGTTGATACATAAGGATTGATAATTGTGCGGCAAGAAAGTTGCTTTCATCATTTTTCTCATCTTATCCCATGTGACAATCTTTGACTTCCCCATCCGCTCTCTAGTAAGTTTGGTTTGCTACCACCATGCCATAGCTCTCCCTCTTAATCTTGTAGCAACCAACTTCACTCTTCGATCCTCGGGAACTTCTTTGAAGTCAAAAATTTCTTCAACATTTGAAACCCAATCCAAAAATTCCTCCGCTTCCATTCCACCCTTGAATTCTGGAATTTCAGTTTTCATCCCCGACTCCCATCGGCGATCATCTTCTACAACCTGATATGCATTCCGCCCTTGGTCTCGATCTCGCGAATGAACACTACTTCTACCACCATCTTCATCAAAAATAGAGGTACTTCGATAACGATCTCGACCTTCCACATTTCTATGATCTCGCATATCTCTTCTACTTTGTCTATCATCATCACGGTATGGTTCATGTTCAAACTCACGTGGAGTTCTTCTCTCTTCATTTCTATACTCGTGATGTTGTCTTCTCATTGAAACTGATGATTCTCGTCTTCCTCGATCAGATTGTGGCGACACCCTCCTCGCTTCCGTAACCGATGGCGAAACTCTGTTTCCTCCATGGTTCGAGATTGGCGACCTTCTTCTTTGACCTTGGTTCATGTCCATCATCAATTTCTCTAACCTCCCAATACCTTCATCTAACTTCTCATTGAATTTGTTGCTAATTCTTTGTTCCATCTGTTCGGCATCCTCTCGCTTATACAAATCTTCAACATTTTGATGACGGTTAGCTCTTCTCGGCGGCATGATTGATTCTTCAAACACACTTCAATTCTCGGCTTTGAACTTTCAAGATGATATCAAATGATGCACGGCCTTCAACTTCAAACTCTCGGCTTTGAACAACAAAGTGATGCACGGCTTGAACTCTTAAATAAGAATTGGCTGTAAGACTCGGCTTAGCTATGATTGGCTAATTCTAGCTCTGATACCAAATGATGCAGCAGCGGATAACTGAAATGGATGATACGGTGAAAGTAACGATCGATGGAATAGAAGATACCGAATGGCCCAAATCCGTTGATCAAACGATACCGGATTCTAGCTATCCCAAACACGTTGATCGTGCACGATACCGTGTTTAAAGATCTACGATTCTTCGTACGTTGATCTAGCGCACTAAATACCATGAATCGGCTTCAGCAGTCGTTGAATCGAGCGCACTCGATTACCGAAAGTTGAGATAGGAGATCACACTCAACTACCAATTGGAGAAGTGGCACAAAGCACACAAACAAGTTTTTATTCAAAATCAACTAACTATTACAAATGACACCACCATGCCTATTTATAGGCGTACAAATCAACACATCACTAGGTCGTTCATGACCTTACAACACACACTTACAGCACAACACTTAGGTCGGCAACGACCTAACACAGAAAACGACCTACGACCTAAAATACAACGCACACGACCTACGACTTACATATTTACAACACAACATATACGAGCTACAAACATAACGACTTAAGTATACAACCCACACGACATTAGCTTCAGTGACATAAGAAGAATTAGCTTCCGAAACATATGGTGCGACCTATAGGATGAGCGATCTAAGGAACTGAGCGACCCAGGCTTGAGCGACCTAAGATTGATGCGGTTTATGCCCTTGAGCGACCTAAAGGATGAGCGAACTAAGGATCTGAGTGACTTAGGCTTGAGCGACCTATCATGAAGTGGTATTGGTGAACGACCTAGTATAGGTCGTAGCTTGCTCGTTCGTTCTGAACGACATAATATTCCTCGCATAGGTGAGCGACCTAGCATAGGTCGTAGTCTTTTAGGTCGTGACTTTTTAGGTCGCAGCTTGCAGATAGAGTTAGGTCGTTGGCGACCTAAGTCAAGTGATATGCTGGAGCGACCTATCTCGTTAGGTCGTAATCCATTAGCTCATGACTCGTTAGGTCGTTGGCGACCTAAGTTAGGTCGTTGGCGACCTAAGTTATGTCGTTGGCGACTTATGAGTTCTTTAGGTCGTTCGAACACTTTATTTGTTAACTTGTTAGCTCGTTTTAGCCCGTTATCTTCCTCGTTAGGTCGCATACGACCTAAAACCACGTTAGGTCGCTCGCGACCTAAGACTTGGTCATTTTGGGCTGCATCACATCATACCAAAAACATTTATTTAAAATTCAAAATCTTAATATATGATTTTTATCATCAAAAGAGGGAGATTGTAGATTACAGTGGTTTATGATTTATGTTTGATGATAATATATATATATATATATATATATATATTCGTTAAATGTGTTTGTTATAGTGTTATTGCAAATTCACAAAATTAAATAAATATTTGCAGAATGAAATAATTGAATCAGAATTTTATTTGAACAAATATTTTATTTAAACAAATATTTTATTTCAAATTCAAATAATACACATTTAGCATCCACCATATTTACATTTTCAAATACAATACAACTTTCACTATCACTCTCACATATACAACCTTTCTACACACTCTCATATACAATATCAACTCACACTCACTCGAGTTTGTTTTTTATGTTGATTTGCTTGTTCCAGCTTGTGTCCAGCCATATGTTATACCTGTCAAATAAACAATGCAGTAAACTTAAAAAAGAAACGAAACTTAAATTGCAAAAATAAAATTATAATCATGATTTAATATTACCTCGGTTATTTGGGTTGTTTGTTTTCATATTTTAGATAGGGACAAAATATAAATGTACATGAGCAACATATGACATGCATAGTGTATCACTGTACATGTCATAGGGCCACGCACATATACAAAATTCATTCACGCTTGTATCAATGAATTGCAGGGACAAATACACGAGGTTAAGCCCCAAGCAAGCTCGGGCTTAACACAAGTGCACATATACAAGTACAACCATCCACATATTTTGACATAAACAGGTCAGCACAAGATATGACAAGAGCAACATACTAGCAAGGGGTACAAGTGCACCAAGCAAGAGTTTAAAGTGTCAAGTGCACATGGTAAGGCAAGGTTAGGCAGAGGACCAGTATCAAAATGGAGCAAATGCAACAGGCTAGCATAAGGATGTACATGCACACTAATATTCACATATACAAACCAGCAAGATGGTGTTACAAAGGTGAATGGCCAAACCATCGAGCAAACAAGGTAGTAAAACACACAAAGTACCATAGTAGGCATGTGCATCAAGCCAGGCATGGACACACAAACAAATGCACACATGAAATCGGGTGCAGTAATGGGAAGCCTATGGCGACCCACCTTTCTAACCCCTAGGAATGACACTTAACGCATCCTCGGTGTTCGTGTGCCGTTGCGCAAGCATCATAAAAATGAATCATCATAGGCTGGAATAAAGAACAGAATAGGAAACCTCACAACGAAACTGCTAAATAAAACATAACAGTAAATAGTACACGAGGTTACTCTTTAACAGGGAGTTATCAGAGTTACACAAAAGTACTACAAATCAGCTTAGGAAGTTATAACATCCTGCCCTTACAAATGCTAAAACAAAATACACTTACACAAACCAGATAATACAGCGGAATATATAACTAAGAAGATGAAAGCCTCTTGCTCGGACCCCGCCTTCAAAAGAGCCCAACAAAGACCTGTTACTCTCGGACTACTCAAATAAAATGAGTACCCAAGAGTTTATGGAAACAAAAAACTTGGATCAGACGGTATGTCTGGTATGAGTAAAAGTTTTAAAACAATGGGTGTGAAATTTAAACACAAATATGTGAGACCATGCAGCTGAACACGGAACGGGTTTACTCTCACATAAATCAACTTCCAAACATGAAAAATGGATAAATAATTAAACACCACTAAGAATGGTTGACTCTTTTTGGTGCAAATAAGGAGATAAATTAGAATGTTCGAATCAAATAAGAAAAGGAAAATCTCTAAATAATGACTAGAAAGATACACCACCCTTGAAGTATACCTCTAGTAATATACTTCTGAGAAGCTCATATACTCCGTGACACTTCTCCGAAATGTACCAGCAGGATCCTACCAAACCTTACCAAGTATCTGAATACTTCACATCTAAATGCACAAATGAATCCGGTCTAGTTGAGATGTGAAAATACCCTAATGGGAGCAACCCCATAGAGCTGGACGTCCTTTCGCACTTTGGGTTCAGTCGTTTACCGACAAACGATTAACAAAGCTCAACGGAGCAAAAAATCATCTTAGAATGACGATAATAAAGAAGCTGAAGTAACTGATAGCTGAGGAATCAACTATTGAGGATATAAAACGATCGTACATGGAAATTAAGTCTTGTATAATTATCACCACTCATTGAATTCAAACTTGTACTATTTCTTAGTTAACAATAACAACAGACAAGTCAATTTAGTGTTACTTCAAAGTCATGTCTCACGGTTATTCTTAACTTTCGAAATAGCGACAAATCTACTTCTTAGATGTTTAGTGCCAATTATACAAATAAATCATTCCCATACAAGTGAATCGCTTTACGGAAATTAATTCATTTCCATAAACAATTCAAACTTTTCTTTTAAAAACCCAAATTCGTACTTGGCTTCACATTACAAGTATTAGCTTTAAAACACGTTGTCAAAGAGTTTATTAACTTCGAACATCATTATGAAAATGATTTAACAACTTAGAACATCCTTATACATTGATTAATTAAATTCAAAACTTTGTTAACTAGTTAATTAATTTACTTCAATAACCTTTAATTAAAAAAGGGTAAATCTCCATTAAAAAGTCATTAATTCAATTAATTAATAATATAATTAATTAAATAATAATTAAATATCATTATTTAAAAGTGATAAATTAATAATAATTTTATTTAAGAAAATATTTATTTAAGGTTACCAGATTTATTCATTAATTAAAAATGGTTAATTAATTTTAAAATATCATTGATTAATAAATTATTTAATCTTAATCCATCATTATTCAAAGATTAATTAGCCTTAACATCATTAAATAAAATGATTAATTAAAATTAAAACATCATTAACTAAGTAATTAGTTAAATTTAAAACACCTCATTAATAAGTTAAATAGTTGACCTTAATCTTTATTAATTTGAATGATTGATTAAATAATTAATTAAACTAAATTATCATTATTAAAACAATTAAATTATTTTTTGAAACATCATTAATCAAAAACTTGTTTAACTTGTAAAATAATTTCAAGCACGATAATGAAACCAAATGATTTCAATAAAAGGTGATTTTCCGAAAGTGCCGATATAGCGACTATCGCTATACGGGCAGTTCAGAATTCAAGCATATGAGATTTGCAACACAACTATACATCACATAACAAAGGAATGAGCATACATGCATGATGATTTATAATAACATAACATATATCAAGCATTTAAAAACAACGACATTAGTTTTACTACTAGATTTCCATATAACCAATGATTTGCTTACTAACTTTCCAAAGCGACTATCTTTCAAGCAACAAAACAAACCATCAACCAAACCATTATTACAATTATATAACAAGCATTCTATAGCTACAAATATGGACATGAATATAGTTTAAACTTTATGGATCAAAGGTGGAAGCTTTACTCACCAAAACGCTTACTAACTTGATCGAAATCGCACTATCTCTTCGAACAACACTAGGACCAAGCTTTGACTTGATTTGATGGACCTTTTATGGGCTTTTGGGCTCAGCCTAAAGCATATGGGGCTCATCCATGGTGGATATGTGGGGGTATAGGGTCTTGTTTTGTAGAGAATGGTATTGTTTTTGTAGAGGAGGAGTTGTAGATGAATATGTGAAGTTTTGTAGTGAAGAAAATTATATTTTGTCAACTTTAAACATGGACTTGGAAGCCATGGATGTATATGAACATGAAGAAGAGAGAAATGAATATGGAAATTAAGATTTAAAGGGAGAATGTGTGGATGGTGGGTATTCATGGGCATATAAGTGGGGTATTATTTTAAATTGACTTAAACATTTAAATATAATAAATGTTGTCATGTTGCATGCTTTCCATACCCCTCCACCCTGCCAAGTACACACGCACACTCCTAGGCCCCTCCTTCTCCATGCCTTAGGTCCTAGTTTAGGTGATGGTGGTGCATGAGAGGTTATATTATATTATATTTTTTCTTTTATTTAAACATATTATGTCTTAGCATGATTATATTTAAATTAATCATGGTTCATGTTATCCCACCTTTTGGTCAAGGCTGGAATATCAACAAATTGGCAAGGAATGATGGATATCAGGATTGGAGTTCAATTGGAAACAAGGCTGCAATGGATATTGTCAAAATTTGACCGGGCTCCGATCGGGACGGGATCGATTGGAGATGATGATCAATGCTAAAGAAGGCTACATTTCAAGTTTCAGGTTAATCGGAGTTCGTATGCACAAGATATGAATGGATTAAAATGCATGGAAAGGTTCGTATCGATGCATTTCGTATCGATATTGGTTCGAATCGATGTTGTTCGCATCACTCATGGTCTGTCGCACTTCGTATCGATGCACTTCGCATCAATCGGCAGGTGATGCTTCGAATCGATACGGCTCGTATCGATCAAAAGCAGAGCATAGTTATGGACTTCGAATCGATTGGATTCGTATCGATCGGCAGAGGTTCGGCTTGGTGAAGTACGTATCGATCAGGATTTACTTCGAATCGATCATGTTCGTATCGGTCGGGAAGGATTCAGGCTACAGGTTTCGAATCGATACGTTTCGTATCGATAGGCATGCGAGGATTGAAGATGCAATTCGTATCGATCGTGGCTGGAATCGATACGAAGGACTCACGTATAGATTGATTCGAAGAAGGTCGAAGGCATTGGTAGATAGATGGATGGATATGAAGGGTTCAGGTGCAATATTCGTATCGATCGTATTCGAACCGATCGATACGAAGGGAGCAGTCAAAACAGTGAGATTCAAGGAGCGACTCGATCAAACCGGAGTGAAAGGCGGATCGACCCGAAGATTGCGCGCCACATCACCACGAGAGCACGTGCAGGCTATCGATTCGAAGGAGGTTGAGTCGAAGCAAACAGCCACCGAAGAACACGATTTCGTATCCATGATATCTCGAGATCTACAAGTCCAAATGCTATGAAATTTTCACAGTAGCTTGGGCACATGTTGAAGAATGTTCACACCAAATTTCAGCTTGATTGGACAATTTCTTGATCGATTCGAACATAGCTTCGAATCGATCCCAAAGTGGGCCCGGATTTCCAGAAAGCGGGCATGTGGGCCCCCTCACGTGCCAGAACTAGTCTCCCCTCAATTTAGGCGAAATATCAGCCTCCTACACCTATAAATAGAGCCCCTGGTCATTCAGAAAAGGGGTCGGACAATTTAGAGAGATAAAAAGCGCCCAGACTCTACCAGATTTACTCCAGTTCGCCATTGCTGCTTTAGGTTCAGATTATAATCATAAAATCCGTTGTACTACGCGATAGGAAATTGTAATCTTCAAGCATCGATCAATAAAAGATAAAAACTTTGGAGTGGACGTAGGCCGGAGATAGCCGAACCACTATAAATCTGGTGTTTTTGTTCATTATTTCTGGATTGCTGTTTGTTGCTTGTTTAGATCTGAGATTTGTGTTTGAATATTGCTGATTTGTATTCGTACACTGGTGCTTTCACAACATTCGGGGTTTGTGACCATTTTTGGCGCAAACACTTTGGTGCTTTCACTGAGAAGGACTAGCACCCGCTACATCGGATTGAAGTTTAGATTTGAAAGTTTGAAGGATTCAGATTGACTCGGCAATGACTCGACAAACAAGACAAAGAGCTGAGAGAAGCCAACAGGGAGGAAGTCAAGAGGCATCCTCCGAAGCTAGAGAAGGACAAGCTTCGATTTACATTACGAGAGACGAAATGGAAGCTATGGAAAATTCATTGCATGAGAGGTTGATGAAGAGTCAACAGGATATGATACAGACTTTCTTCGAGCAGATGAGAGCTGCAGGAACACAGAACCTTGGACCAACTACAGCGACTGCAAATGTGGAACAAGGAACTAGGGTTGCGGAACCCAATGGAGGATAGAATACAGAACCGGAAGGCAATCAACAAGGGCTTGGGGGCAGGCCCACAGGATCCAACGCAGAAGGACCTTTGGAAGGAGTTCAGCAGGCTAGAGCCAACGTTGCGGCTAATGAGCCACATGAAGAATATGTGCCGGAGTTCCCTCGGGAGCATGGGGGGCAACACCTAACAGGCAATGCTGGATTAATGGAAATCATTAGGAAGACTATGCGTGGAGGTTCGACCAATAGAGACTTGGAAGGAGTGAACAGGAGTCCGTTCGCTCGGCAAATCAGGATAGCTCAAAATCCACCTAAGTTCAAGTTACCTATTGTGGAAGTATATAATGGAAAGGCTGACCCGACTGATCACTTGATGAGATACACTAGACACATGGAAGTGCTGGGGGCATCGGAGGAAGTAATGGCCAGGTGTTTCCCTTTATACTTGACAGACCTAGCGGCAATGTGGTTTAGGCAGCTGGAAGAAGGATCTATCAGGACTTGGAGGGAACTGGTGGATAGGTTTTTGGGACAGTTTTGGGTTCATATCAAAAGATCTAAGAACGTGATGACGTTAACATCGGTAAAGCAAAGAACGGATGAATCGCTTAGAGCATTTTTAACTCGATTTAATGCGGCGGTTGCTTCGGTGGATCGGCCGGATCCATCGATGGTTTTGATGGCGGCAGTATCGGGAGTAAGAGAGGATTCAAATTTTAAGGTATCTCTAGTACGAGACCCACCACTGGATCTTGGGGAATTCTTCCATGAAGCTGAAAGGTTCCTTCGGCAAGAAGACGCATGTACTGATTTAAAGATAAAGGAGGTGAATATGACTGGGGATGGAGGACCATCCAACGGAAGCTCGGATAAAGACAAAGGAAAAAGGAAGCTAGACGATGATTCAGGAAAAGCATGGAGGCGATGGAAGGATCCAAAGTTTTCCACATACACAGGATTAAACGAGACGCAGGAGCGGATATACATGGAAACCCGGAATCGCCTTCCTTACCGGAGGCCAGCTAGGAGAGAACCTTCTGAACGAGAAAGGGCATCAGGAAAGCACTGTCTCTTCCATGATTTGGATGGACACGATACCAACAGCTGCAAGCACCTAAAGGACATAATTGAGGAGCATGTGAGGAATGGACAATTGACGCAGTATGTTGGGGCTCGGAATGCAGCGGTGGAGCAGGAGCAACCACCGCCCACCTCAAGCCATGATGGCATGAGGCCCATGAATGATGGTCGATTGGTTATCCATTGACCAGGATAATATGAAATAAGTAACAAACCATTGGCGAGCAACCAAGTCATTTACACATGTATGGGGACGGAGATAGCCCCTAGGCATGCTCTGAATGATGATAAACCGTAAAGCCATGGTTTGCGAAATCTGTCTTTTGTTTTTGATTGGACACTTGGTTTTCTGGTTTGATTTTGGAGTTTGGATTGAACTCCTGGTTTTTGTTTGCTTTCTGTTTTGGATTTTTGTTCGGATGACTGGTTTTTGTTTTGGGTTTTCTGTTTTGGATGTTGGTTTGGATTTCTGATTTTCAGATTTGATTTGGATTGGATTTTGATTGGATTCTTTTTAGTTTTTGATAAACGGTCGTCGAGTATGGACTCTGCTCGGCAAGGGTCCGGAGAGAGCAGGATTCGGCCTAGGATTTAGGTCCTATATTATCGGTTATCATTTCAGGTCGTTGAGTATGGACTATGCTCAACAAGGGTCCGGAGTGACCAGGATTCGGCCTAGGACTTAGGCCCCCTACTGTCGATTATTGTTTCAGGTCGTGGACTATGCTCAACAAGGGTCCGGAGTGACCAGGATTCGGCTTAGGACTTAAGCCATGGCATTACTTACGTCCAGGGACACTGGACCACGGTCGTCAGGTGTGGATTGCGCTTGGCAAGAACCCGAAGAGGTTAGCTCAACGTCCAGGGACACTGGACCACGGTCGTCGAGTGTGGATTGCGCTTGGCAAGAGCCCAGAGAGGTTATGGATTTGGATAACGACCCGGAGAGGTCCTGGATTCGGCTGTTGGCTATTGGATAAGAATGGATCAAAGGCTCGATCTTCGAGTTCGGATGGACATGGAATTGGCTATGGACTTTGGATATCGGATAAAGAAAGACTTTGGATACCGGATAAAGAACTATTCAAAACACGCCTTATTATCATAAGGCATGTTTTGGGGGGCAAATGTTATCCCACCTTTTGGTCAAGGCTGGAATATCAACAAATTGGCAAGGAATGATGGATATCAGGATTGGAGTTCAATTGGAAACAAGGCTGCAATGGATATTGTCAAAATTTGACCGGGCTCCGATCGGGACAGGATCGATTGGAGATGATGATCAATGCTAAAGAAGGCTACATTTCAAGTTTCAGGTTAATCGGAGTTCGTATGCACAAGATATGAATGGATTAAAATGCATGGAAAGGTTCGTATCGATGCATTTCGTATCGATATTGGTTCGAATCGATGTTGTTCGCATCACTCATGGTCTGCCGCACTTCGTATGGATGCACTTCGCATCGATCGGCAGGTGATGCTTCGAATCGATACGGCTCGTATCGATCAAAAGCAGAGCATAGTTATGGACTTCGAATCGATTGGATTCGTATCGATCGGCAGAGGTTCGGCTTGGTGAAGTACATATCGATCAGGATTTACTTCGAATCGATCATGTTCGTATCGGTCGGGAAGGATTCAGGCTACAGGTTTCGAATCGATACGTTTCGTATCGATAGGCATGCGAGGATTGAAGATGCAATTCGTATTGATCGTGGCTGGAATCGATACGAAGGACTCACGTATAGATTGATTCGAAGAAGGTCGAAGGCATTGGTAGATAGATGGATGGATACGAAGGGTTCAGGAGCAATATTCGTATCGATCGTATTCGAACCGATCGATACGAAGGGAGCAGTCAAAACAGCGAGATTCAAGGAGCGACTCGATCAAACCGGAGTGAAAGGCGGATCAACCCGAAGATTGCGTGCCACATCACCACGAGAGCACGTGCAGGCTATCGATTCGAAGGAATCGATTCGAAGGAGGTTGAGTCGAAGCAAACAGCCACCGAAGAACACGATTTCGTATCCATGATATCTCGAGATCTACAAGTCCAAATGCTATGAAATTTTCAAAGTAGCTTGGGCACATGTTAAAGAATGTTCACACCAAATTTCAGCTTGATTGGACAATTTCTTGATCGATTCGAACATAGCTTCGAATCGATCCCAAAGTGGGCCCGGATTTCCAGAAAGCGGGCATGTGGGCCCCCTCACGTGCCAGAACTAGTCTCCCCTCAATTTAGGCGAAATATCAGCCTCCTACACCTATAAATAGAGCCCCTGGTCATTCAGAAAAGGGGTCGGACAATTTAGAGAGATAAAAAGCGCCCAGACTCTACCAGATTTACTCCAGTTCGCCATTGCTGCTTTAGGTTCAGATTATAATCATAAAATCCGTTGTACAACGCGATAGGAAATTGTAATCTTCAAGCATCGATCAATAAAAGATAAAAAACTTTGGAGTGGACGTAGACCGGAAATAGCCGAACCACTATAAATCTGGTGTTTTTGTTCATTATTTCTGGATTGCTGTTTGTTGCTTGTTTAGATCTGAGATTTGTGTTTGAATATTGCTGATTTGTATTCATACACTGGTGCTTTCACAACATTCGGGGTTTGTGACCATTTTTGGCGCAAACAGTTCATTACCACTAATACTTTACTTAACTATCATATGACATGTGTACATGTGTATGCATGTGTATATGAGTGATACAAAATGTGTACAATGTTTTTGATGAATTTTCCGATCCCGAAAAATTGAATTTTCAAAAAACGTTCTTTGGTCACATTTTCTATTTTTATTTGAACCGAATACTTTGGTAAACAAAAATTAAAAATGATTTAATATAATTAATTAATATTTAAAATATGTTTATTTAATTATTAAAATCCATTATTTAAATATTTAAAAATGATTTAAATATTCAAATATAAAGCGATTAATTTACGGGCCGTTACACTCTCCCCTCTTTAGGAGAATTTCATCCTCGAAATTAATACATAAAAGATAATCCAAAAGGTATATTTTATACCAAGAGATTCATATAACAATGCAAAGCAACTATGCCATGCATAATGCATTAAAACATAAACAACTAACCTGACATTACATCAGGATAAGTTTCTCTAATATGATCCTTAGTCTCCCAAGTACAATCACGAGGGACCTCACTCCACTGAACTTTCACAAGCTTAACCATCTTGTTCCTCAACCTCCTTTCATCCCGATTTACAATATGAACTGGATGTCGGACTACCGTCAAATTCGGTTCTATTTCTAAGTCTTCCTGAACGGACGTCTCTACAATCAGCGACGGATCATGAACATGCCTTCTCAGATGAGATACATGAAAAACATTATGAACTTCTGACAATCTTTCAAGAAATTCTACTCTATATGCCAACGATCCAATCCTTTCACGGATTCTAAATGGTCCAATGAATCTGGGTGCTAGCTTCCCTACTCCTCTGAATCATACAACTCCTTTAATCGGGGAAACTTTCACAAGTACCAAATCCTCGACCGCAAACTCTAAGTCCCTTCTCCACTGATCAACATAATATTACTATCGATCCTGGGCTTCTTTCATCCTTTCCTTGATCATGGACACTTTCTATGATGCTTCTCGAATCATCTTTAGCCTAAGATTAAATGATATTCATATAAGAAATAAGGGTTAAAAAAGTCAATTAAGAAGGCTTAAATTAAGGTAAATGATGAACCAGCCCAATACGGAAAAAGAGTTGATTTTTTCCAAAATTCAAAAATTCGGCCGATATCTCGTTGTTAAATCTCGTCCGAGATACCGGACGAGATATTGAAATATCGTCCGAGATTTGGGTCAGACGAGATTCAAACGAAATAGCCCGTTTCGAATCGCCCAGGCTTGAAAATGAGATCTCGGCCAAGATGAGCGAGATTTAAAACCTTGTACCCTCCTAAAGAATGGTATTGGATAGTTCTTCTTCTGTTACAACTGTGGCAAACCAGACCATATGGCACAAAAGTGTCGGAATATGCCAAATCCTACACGGCGGGCTAACCTGACTGAAGAAGCCCATGTGACTATGCTTACTGAGATCAACCTAGTCGGTGGATTAGAAGGGTGGTGGGTAGACACTGGTGTTTCTCGCCATGTCTGCTATGATCGTGAAATGTTTAAAACATTTAATGCTGCTAAGGACATGAAATAGATGTTGGGAGATTCTTACACCACTGCTATTGCTGGAATTGGGACTGTGGAGTTAAAGTTTACCTCTGAAAAGAATTTATTGCTAAAAGGTGTGATGCATACAACAGAGATGAAGAAAAATTTAGTATCTGGTTTCTTATTAAATAAAGCTTGTTTTACTCAAACTATTGGATCAGACTTGTACACCATCACTAAAAATGGTGTTTTCGTTGGTAAAGGATATGCTGTAGATAAGATGTTTACATTAAATGTTGAAGTTAATGGTTCTGTTTATATGCTGTGTGATTTTAATATTTGTCATGCTAGACTTTGTCATGTTAATAAGCGACTAATTCATAACATGAGTAACTTAGGCCTAATCTCTAAAGTTTCCATAAATGATTCTGAAAAATGTGAATATTGTAGCCAAGCTAAAATTACTAAGACCTCACATAAATCTGTGTTTAGAGAGTCAGAAACTTTAGATTTAATACACTCTAATATATGTGAATTTGATGGTACTTTAAATAGGGATAACAAACGATACGTTATTACTTTTATTGATTATTTGGTCCGATTTTACTTATGTTTACTTCATGAAGAATAAAAGTGATGCATTAGATATGTTTAAATTATTTGTCACTGAAATTGAAAATCAATCTAATAAGAAAAGTAAAATATTTCGAAGTGATAGAGGAACATGGTATGAATCTAACTTATTCATTGAATTGTATAAACAACATGGCATAATTCATGAGAGAACTGCACCCTATTCGTCTGAAATGAACGGTAAAACTGAAAGGAAAAATAAAACTCTTACTGAATTAGCAGTAACTGTTTTATTAAATTCGGGTGCAGCATCTCACTGGTGGGGGGAATTTTATTAACTGTTTTTTATGACTTAAACAGAATTCTAAATCTAATAGCAAAATTTCACCTTTTGAGATTTTTAAAAATTATAAACCCAACTTGTCTTATTTTAAAACTTGGAGTTGCTTAGCATATATTCGTATTCCTGACCCTAAAAGAAATAAATTAGCAAGTCGAGCATATGAATGTATTTTCATTGGTTATTCCATTAACAGTAAAGCATATAGATTTTTTGATTTGAAAGCTCGAGTTATTATTGAGTTAAATGATGCTGATTTCTTTGAAAATATATTTCCTTAGAATAGTGAGGGAATATCTATCACTAATAATCCAATAATTAGAAAAAATGAACATAATGCGGAAATTGAATTTGAACCTAGAAGAAGTAAGAGCTAGGATAGTTAAAGATTTTGGTCCAGAGTATTATGCTTATGCACTAAAAGACGACCGTGCAAATATGAAAGAAGCTCCGTCTTCTTTAGATTCAGACCTATGGTAAGAAGCTATAAATGGTGAAATGGAATCTCTTGAATCCAATAAAACTTGGCATCTTATTGATTTACCCTCTAGGTTGTAAGTGGGTACTCGAAAAGAAGTTGAAACCTGATGGTACAATTGATATATATAAGGCTCGTCTTGTAGTTAAAGGATTTAGACAAAGAAAAAATATTGACTTTTTTGATACATTTTCACCTATTACAAGAATAACATCAATTCGATTATTAATTTCTCTTTCTTCACTTTATGATCTACTAATTCACCAAATGAATGTAAAAACTGCTTTTCTGAATGGTAAATTAGAAGAAGATGTTAATATGGACCAACCCGAAGGTTTTGTTATACCTGGTCAACAGCATAAAGTTTGTAAATTGGATAAATCTCTATATGGTCTTAAACAGACACCTAAATAATGACATGAAAATTTTGATAATCTAGTTATTTCACATAGTTTTAAAGTAAATGAAAGAGACAAGTGTATCTATTATAAATTCGAAAATAACATTTGCATTATCATATGCTGCAAGACATTCTGAATATGCGAGCCTCGTTGATAGTCTTTGGTAAGTTACTAATTGTACTAGAACCAACATTGCATATGTCGTGGGATTATTAGTATAGAGCATTGGCATGCTATTGAAAGGGTCATGAGATACCTTAAAAGAACCATGAACCTTGAATTACACTATCAGAAGTTTCCTGCTATCCTTGAAGGATACAGTGATGCAGATAGGAATACTTTATCAGGCGATTCCAAAGCTACTAGTGGATATATTTCAGTATTGCAGGAGAAGTTGTTTCTTGAAAATCTAAAAAACAGACAATCTTGGCTCAATCCACTATGGAGTCAGAAATGATAGCACTAGCTAGTGCTAGTGAGAAGCAGATTACTTAAGAAATATGCTAGTTGAAATCCCTTTATAGGAAAAAACGATACCAGCTGTATTGATCCATTGTGATAGTACCATGGTTATTGCAGAAGTTGAGAACCATTATTACAATGATAAGAGACGACAAATTCATCGTAAGCACAGTACTATAAGAGAGTATAACTCTTCAGTATATGTAAGAGTGGATCATGTACGTACTGATGAGAATTTAGCGGATCCTTTGATGAAAGGACTGGACAGAGAGAAGGTCCTTTCTGATAGAGTTAGGGGTGTGCCCTAGGGGCAATTATGTAATTTGTTACATATATCTAACTCGTTGATCAATCTTGTTCGAAATAAAAGGTATTTTCTTCCTATTATATAATTGATATAATGTGATTATATTAATTAATTAACTTAATTAAAAGTATATTTAATAGAAAAATCCATAAATGGTATATTTTGTGATAGTAGTTACAAAGTGTTGTAACTGTGAGTAATTTATCACAACGAAACAAATATACCATTTTAAATATTCCTAGTCAAGATGCATCGAGACAGAATATCGATGTATCTGTTGAGACTGGAGTATGTAACGCTCTCCAAATGTTGGGCAGTGTATTACTCATGACTGTTGGGGGCACCTAGGGGTTACGTACTAATAGTTATTGGATAACTATGGAACAACTCACTCGATAGTTTTTTGTTGGTTAATATAACTAAGGTCAAACAGAAAATATCGATGTGACTGATTTACACAGTTCTCTCGACTTGAGAATATCGTGGATCTTCAATATGAAAGTTCCGCTTTGATTATAGCCAAATCATGGCATGGCGTCCATCGAGTGACTATAGTTGGGTCGAGTGGAAGTATTGGAAGTGAAGCACTATTCAAGAGAGGGTTCGTCTCCTCAGTTATATGTGGTTAGTATTACAGTCAACTCAAGTCAACTCAAAGTCAAAGTCTCTGGCCAGAGCATTTCGGTTAATAATAATTGTTATTATTGAACCAAGGACTTTGTATTTGGACTATAAAATTGAATGTGGATGAGGTTGGGATTTTGACCATTACCAAATTCCATAAGTCCAAAGTGATATAGTTTTGACGAAGAGAATTGGTGTAAACAAATGTCACAACCGGGTAACGCTTATTAAACTAAAATTGGAATCTACCGAAAATGAGTAAGCGATAAATTTGGCCATAATGTCACACCACCTGCTAAGTGACGTGTAACGACCCGACTTTCCAGACCCGGAAAATCGAACCATTTTAGTTAAGAAGAAGAGGTAGAAGAAGAAAAATAGAAGACAACATCAGAATCTAACCATCGCAGCGGAATAAAATATAATATATATATCAACAGATCTTTACACAAATCAAAAACTATATCTGTTTATACAATACATCATCAGAGTACATCATCAGAGTACATCAACATCCATAACATACAACTGAATACACAGCGGAAAAATAATAGCAAGTACGAGAGTACGTATCGTCATCCAGCTCGTCTCCTGAGCTCCACAGCATCATATCCTGAACCTGTTTATCTCGGTCTGACCCGAGCATCATATAAAACAATACCCGAGTCAGTCTGGAATACCAGCGTGAGAAAATCACACTCAATTGATTATTAAAGTTTCAAAAATCCTTTTGAAAATAAAAGCATCTCGTAAGACCACGCCACAAATAAACATGTCGGGTTTTTACCTTACGATAGCTAAAACACTTTTTATAAAAATCCTCTGATATTATAATAGTGTCTATTCACAAATACTTATTAAAATAGCTGAAATTGTTACATGATTAAATTCCAGCATACTAGGTATACAAACAAATACCGTACAAGGCACGTAGGGAGAATGGATTTCCAACGAATGACTAGGCACTGGGGTACCACCTGTCACAGTACGTGGCCTAGATCACAGTACCGAGGAGTACGCCCGCTCCCCTGCAACACAAGGCCGGAATCATCCCTTACTGGATAATTCCAAATAAAATCACCCCACGGTTGGGATCAGCAACCGCACCACTAAGCCGAAATAAAGGGACATCTAGACAGTGATGACCTTACTCTCAAGTGGGGGCTACCCACGAAGCCTTGCTGCATAACCCCTGATTTTCAGTCATTCCCGGTTGATGAGGTTCGAGGCTAAACGATACCTTTATAGCACATATCCCTTAGAATGCCCATCGTCCACCTGACGATGTCACGAAAGCATTCGTCCATACAAGTCCGTCCCGGGTTCGAACGGAACCGAAGGCACTATTCCTACTACATCCATTTTGGAAATATCCTCAGGATTAGTAGCGACTAGCCCTTGCACTTCACTGCTCCATCTTCGACTCCGAACACGTTACACGAAATGTACAAACAGGATCGAAGTGGTATTCGAGTCTCCAGACCTAGAATCCCGGTATACGGAAACTCGATCCCGGTCACTTCGAAACGATCAGCGCATTTGGCCAATATTGATAGTCGGTTATTTAACTATCAATTAACATCCACAAGCAACCATCACACAATAAATAATTTCCCACATTATTTATTTGCCCAAATATCTTTCCAAGATATATTTCCAAATTTTCAAAGCTCATTTGAAAACAATTTCAAAACAGTTTCCGCTTACGGAAAACATTTCCCAAATAATTATTTCCACTGAATCACCAAGTACAAAATACTTTTAATTTTAAAATAATTTAAAAACACTTTATTTTAAATATATCTTATAACATTGAAATTAAACTACTTTAATACTTTATTAAAAATATATACTTTAAAATAAACCACTTTATAAATATAAACTAAATTTCTCCTTTTAAAACATAATAGCAAATCACTTTTATATAATTACTACAATAATATATTTTTGAAAATACTTACTTAGGAAATTAACATTTAAAAAGACAAATTTCCTAAAACATGCTTTTTAAAACATACTTAAAACCTTTAACTTATATTTCAAATTTGCTTTGAAAACGTACTTGGCTATCCAGAGAAATACACTTCTCATTCCCATCTTTTAAAAATAAATCAACATTTATTTTTAAACCAAATCCATATCCTTTTATAAATTCCCACATTGAATTTATATTTTCTAATATCCACTGATATTCCATTTCACTTTATAAACCCAGTTTATATCTTCAAAATCTCATTTCTCTTTTAAATTCCAATTTTAAACAACCAAATCAATTTCCCATTGATTTTCCCATTTACTTTACTTCGAAATAAATTTCTCATTTACTTCATTTATTTCAAATTACATTTACTCTCAGATTTTATTTCTCATTATGATTTAAAATCTTTGAACTGATCACAAGTTTCAGATTTCCCAAATTCCTTCTTCCTTTTTAATTACATTTAAACATTGAATTAAAATAAATTATTATCCCTTTAAATAACATCACATAAATTTTCTTTAAATTCAATATTTCTCTGTTTATTCAAAATTCCTCTTTTCCATATTTATTAGAATTTTGGAAATCACTTTTATTCTTAATCAGATTTATTCTCAAATTTATTCCAAACTCTTTATAATTATTTACTCTTTTATTTCTTTTCAAAAATTCCATTCTAGAGATTTTGATAACTCAGCATATCCAAATCGATCCAACCAAACCATAACATCCAATTATCCATATAGTTCATCACAGGATATCAAAAATCATATCACAGAATATTTAACAAAATTAAATATTTTGAGGAATCCAGTTGGATCCCTCCAACCTGTTTCCCTGCATCCACAGATGTTAGCACAATACCAATTTCACTTCAAAGTGGAATATCGCGGTATATGGGTTTAATATAAAATCATCCGCTATAATGCGGCGCATAGGGTCTCATCCGCTATATAAATGCGGGAATATCAACAACTCCAATATATACATATGCCAATATGTATATATTGCTATATACTACTATATACCATATCAATCAAATCAATCAATTCAATCATCCATCAATATTTAAATTTAACCAATTAAATTTAAATTATAATTTAACTGAGTGAGATTAACTCACCTTTGCTTTTGTTTTGCCATCCATACCATACCAATTCTCGGCTTGATTCACAGTTTTAGACCTTGAATAACGATCATATGATTTTATTAATATTTGAATTAATCAAATAATTAATTACCCTTTTAAATAAATTTAACCTAGCTAATAAAATTTATTTTATTTTTCTTCCTTAAAACTACTTATTCCAAAATATCCTGTACATATTAAATTCAAATAATATAAATTTCCTTCCCAACCCTATATACATGTATTAATTAAAGTAAAATAAACAGAACTGTTTTAAAATTTCCTTTACTGTAGCATATTTTGTATACCTTCCTGTAACATTTGTATATTTCTCCTATATACATATTTTAACCCTAAACTGTAATTGACGTATTATAACTTTTTCCCAAATCTACATATCAGGATAGAAATGTCCTCTGTAAGTACTTATATATGTATATGTTATTAGATTTTAAAATTGAAATTAAATTGTTAATAGAAATACCTTACTGGAAAAACAAACCCAGGAAATCCATCTCGTTCAACACCAGAAAACTTCCACCATGCTAAACCTACCGCCATCAACTCTGACATAGGTCGAGACTCCCTACCGTACTTCGCAGTCGCGTGCACTCAGAAATGACCTTGCGATAAAGTCGCGACCTTCCTTTATCATTCGTCGATTGGGGTTGCCATCAAACGCCACTGCGCTGCTGTGAATCGCCACCGACCAACCCAGCTTCACCCCAATTGAACGACGTCGCCGCCTCACTCCCTCCGATGGCGAGTCTTAACTTCGATCGCGACTTCGTGCCGATCCTTGTTCGAGCTTCTGCCATCATCTCGCTTCGATTGGGAAGGGCTCGGCCTCATTCGACTCAAAAGCGGCCATTATTTTGAATAGATCGAAGTCGGGTTTCGATTTTTGAGAGAGGGGGTACGCGGTTGAATACAGGAGGTAAATGGGGAGGGAACGAACAATTGAAAGGGAAGAAGTATCGGCCATGATTTATTTTTTTCTGCTCGAATTCGATTTTTGAATTATACAGAGGGAAGAGGGTTATTAAAAATTGAGGGAGGCATGGTTTGCACGATCTCGTATCGTGATTTTCAGGCGTGATTTTAGGGAGACAACGTGCTGATGATAAGCCCCCCCCCTTTTTTTATTATTTAAATTAAATTTGTTTTTGATATAAATTTCAAAGTGTTTATGTGTCGTATGCTCGCACAACTACTCCAATCAATACGAAAATTGAAATCCGATAATAAAACAATATTATGGACCCAATGGAACTGGTTTCGTCGAATTCCGAGACTGTCCCTCGGAAGGCTATTTTTAAATTCAAATTTAAACAGTATATTTTTAAAACTGAACAAATCATCTTCAAATTCAATTTCAACACTTCTATTATTTCCAGTATCATTTATATGAATTTTACGAGCTTTCAAAATATTTTTTTTTATTAGCTTAGAATACCAGATTTACTATTTTATCCAACTTCAAATAAATTTAATTTAATTATTAAATTACTCAATAAACAGCAATATTTGAAATTTAAGTTTATAATTAATCTCTGAATATTTAAAATTAATTAAATATTCCAATTTCAAATATACAAAAATTCTGGGTCGTCACATGACGTGTGAACATTAACATTAGAATAGTTCGATGTTAATCGATGACCAAATTTACACCTAAGAGTTACACAGCCGAAATGATGAATTCCCTTAAGACCGAACAATTTAATTAGTTTATAATTATTATAAATTAATTAATATTTATGAAATATTAATTATAAAATTTGAATATGATTTGAGAAATAAATAATGTTATATATATTTATAACAGTTATAAATATATCGATCGATATACAATATCGACAAGCGATTAAATTAGATTTAATTGCATAGTATTTTGGCTTGGGCTATGATGGGTTTAAGGCCCATCATTAGGGCTGCAAAATTTCGGTTTGGGAAGGTCTAGGGGTGGCTAAAACATAGGGAATTGGCTTGGAGATAATGGGTTGAGATCAAGTGAGTATGGATAAAAAGGTTTTCCTCGTTTCTCCCTAATACAACCCTATATATATATAAAATTTTACTAACATTATTTTTGCCGCCATTACCTTCTACATTGTTGGTTAAAACATAGCTCTCAATCCACTCCAAAATTCTCAAATATATTTCAAATTAAAATAATACTATTCGATAGTTAGAGGTTGGTGATTCCGGAATTGCAATCTGATGAATCAAGAACAGTAAAAGGAAGGGAAGTCGCTACTTCAACATGGATTTAAAGGCGTCATTAAATTGGTAATTTTAATTCATATTACAGTAATTAAATTATATTCTATGATCCTATAATGAGCAATTTCATATCTGTTTAAATATATTACTACTATATGTTTAGTTAGGTGAGATTTGGTAAGTAGATGTAGTTGTCACAAATCAGTTTGGTTATGTGCATAATTTGTTTATTATACTATTTGATTTATGTATAGACAAATGTTGTTTACTGTAAAAAATCAATTTTTGTCATTAATAATTGTTTTATATATATTTATTAATAAATTCATATATATATATATATATATATATTAGTGTATATTTCTCTCTCATAATAACATATATGCATATATAAGATATATATATGATATAAAAAATTTAATACACTTATCTATATATTATATGAATTTAAAATTTTGAAAATTAATTATCATACACATATTCATATTTTTAAATTAACATTTATTGAATTTTGAATTGTTTATTATATATAAAATAATTATTACATTAAAAATTCAATTTTATATTTTTTAAAAATATTATATCATTCCAGAAACATATAGAAAAATTTAGGATTTTTTTCAATAAAGTTTATTATTTTTAATAAGTAATATTATTTCGAAAATCTATTTATGATTTATTAAAAATAATAATTTAATTGAAAAATTCTTCAAAAATTTTCGTAACCTTTCATTCATGATCCTAGAATTTTTGAAATTTTAAATTTTGAATTTTTAATAATATATTATTTTATATTAAATAATTATTGCCGAAATCAATGTATTTGTTTTTAAAAATAATATTTCAACTTTGAAAAATCTCCAGATTTTTTCTAAGCTCAATTTTATGATCCTAGATTTTCGAAAATTGTAAAATTTGAATGTTCATCAATAGATTAATTTATGTTAATTATTTATGGATGAAAACTTTATTTTATTCATAATATATACAAATTAAAATACTAAAATTATTATGTTTGCAAAACTAAGTTAATTTTGAATTATAAATAATTCTTAATAATTTTTCTCTCTTTCTATATATATATATATTTATCTATATATAAATGTTTTATATTCATATATGTAATATATTTATACATACATGTGTGTGTATTGTAATACATATACATGCACATATTTGGACAACATACATGACATACAAAATGAGCTAATATGTCTATTGCGATGCAAATCCCAACATCTACATATGGACATATTATACCTTTCACGGATTATTATGTTACAAAGGCACTCACACATATATGTGTATGATACATTTATGTATAAACTAAATCAAATAAAATTAATTTCATATCTTAATATATTTGAATTTAAATAAAGTAAATGATTTTATTTCAATGAAATTTAGAAATGTTCTAATTCACTTAGACTTCATAGGCCCAATAAAGATCCAATAGGGTAAAAATTTTGAAATTCACCCATAACTTCCGCTGCGGGCTGGTCCAGTTCCAACAATGGTATCAGAGCCCAATAGCCTATGCGGTCTAAATTAGTCATATTAGGGCTAACTAATTAAGCTTGCCCACTTAGTACGGTGTCTAGCAAGGTAATGTCTAGGATTGGAATTGGGTAATCAAGTACCCTGTCCTACTTGGTTACCGGTCTGGCCCGAAAGGTGAAGTGAGCCCAAAGTTGCTCCTAATAGAAAAGGCCCAACTTAATTTGGGCCTTGGGCTAATTTTCAAAATTGTTTTGAAAATTAATGTTAAAGATTTTAAATTTAATAGTTAAATTTAAAATAAAACATGTTTATTATAAAAATTATAATACTACATAAGTTTTCAAAATGTTTGAAAGGATAATGATATTTTCAAATGTTTGAAAATATTTATATAATAATTTCAAATTTCAAATTTATTAATAAGATTAATAAAATAAATTAATTAAATATGTTAATTAATTAATGCATATATGCATGTATTATATATGTTGATATATGTTATGTTATTTTAAAATGTTTAAGATAACATAAGTATACTTGTATGTATACAAGATAAATTTTGAAATTAATAAATTTTAATAAAAATTGTTTAATTGAATAAATTAATTAAAGGTGAATTAATTAAATAAAATACACATATATATGATATATGTGTGTTACACTATAAAGGTTATAGTATACACTATAAATGTTATAGTAGATATGTCCAATATAAAAGTTATATTGGAATACTAATTTAAAATTAATTAACGAGTTAATTGATTAAAATTAATTAGATAAGATTTAATTAATGGTATATTATATGTAAGACTATCATATAAGTAATATGAAATATAAAAGTTATATAACAATAAAACATATATGATATGTGTATAAACTAAATGTGGAACATTAAAGAAACCCAAATAGACTTGAGAAATAAATACATATGTAAATGTACATATACCGTGATTTCTGATGTGTCTGACACTTGAATCACTGGGGTATTTCATAAGAAATATATTATTATATAAGTCGATATCACTCAATATATATATTGAAGATTATGAATCTTCAATATAATGTTGTCCTCTACCATATATATATTAATAAATTACTTACATACTCCTTAGTTGTTGAGCAAACTCAAGCTAGGGATGTTATGCGCAGTATTATTAGTATATTGAATAGATGAGGTAAGATAACTATATGTATTTATTGAGCAAACTCAAAGTACATATACTATACTTAGGCCATCACGATATGGTAGGTATGAGTGAATAATCTCTTTCGATTTGTTGCGCAAACTCAAAGTCGAAATGAGATTAGAACAGGGAAAAATGGATTAGGAGTTGTATGTGATACAGCCGATAAGGAGTTATCCATCGTTGTGGGGCTATGAGTTGTTGAGCAAACTCAAGGTCAGAATACCAAAACAAACGAGTCATATCACCCACTAGTGAAGTTGTAAGACTTCTATGTTTCATCTTAGGGTTTGGAGAAACATAAAAGACTAGTGGGAGCCTTATTAGAATAATGAAACGGTAACATTTAACCTTTCTAATATTGTAAGAACATATGCTATATAATGTTATAATTATCTACAATGATAAATTTGTGCATTTAATATGATTGATAAAATGTTTGTCAATTAACATATATAAACAAACTGAATTGAAAGTTGACAAATAGAAATATAATATATACTTACTAATAACTCTAATTGCATGTTATATAATGTTTCTATACCCATGCAAGTGCCCAATTTCAACTACTTAATACATTTGTAAGTTGGTCACTTATATGTTTATTTGGTTTAGACCGTGTATTGCATTTTATGAGTTTTTGAACTCTAAATGCAATTCAAGACTATGGATATTTGATCCATTTACTTTCACATATAAATGTTATATGGTGAACAGTCATAGTTTGTGGGGTACAATATTTCGATGAAGTTAGTTCATTCAAAGTAAGCCAATAAACAGTATTTTAAGATCATATATTCAACTTGAATGGTTTCAAAAGGATCATATTGTGTTAATGTAACACAAGACCATAAACTACGAGATACATCTAAGAACTCGATCGTTGAAATGTCATCTTGAACGGTTTAGATAAAGTGCAACATATTTGATGTCTTAAATGTTAAGAATAATCGAATGTGCTTTTGTAAAAGGTTTGTTATGATATTGTAGTAAGGTTTTCTTTTGAATAGTTTGACCATTTGAAAGTAAAACGAATGTATAAGAATAGATGTAATTTAAGGTAAAGTGGATTGAAGAGAATGAATAGTCGCTTCTGCTTCATAGTGAAACATTGGAAACAAGAATTGTCATAATAACCGATACTTAATATTGGAATATGAAATATGATTTTTATTCTGAAATGTATTTTCATATAGAAAATTGTTTTCTATAACATTTATTTCTTTGAGTTCAAGATATTTGATGAAAGAACTCTCCATTGTAAACTAGTTGCAGCATATGAAATAAATATACAATATTAATAATATTAAGTGAATGGCGGACCTCTAAATTTAGTACGCTATTATAGTAATGGCGGAAATAGTGGTAGCATGCCATATAGCACCTAATGATTGCATCAAATTACGAAAATTGTTTTCGTAAAATGTACCGAACAGTATTTGTGAACTAATGTTTATTTTTTGGTATTGACTGAAAAATAGATATAACTATATTTCAATATGAGTATTATGAATATTCATTATGAAATAGAACTATATTATGGAATTTGTTTTCATAGTAAAAGCGACGTAACAAAAAAATACATATGTGTCTAATATTATTTACAGTTGTTTTGGGATTATAGACTAAGTCATAGTTTTGAGAAATAATTTTACTATATGATTATGAATCATATGATACAGGTTAATTATATCTCAAACAATTAATGGCTATGCACCCATTCAGTGGGAGCATCATAAGAGCTGATGAACTCTTTGAATTAATACATATTGATGTATGCAATCACAAGTCTATTAAAACCAAAAGGGTTACACATACTTTGTTATATTCATCGATAATTTATTACCAATATGTACATATGTATTGGATACACATGTAGTAAGTTTATGATAAAATCATAGAATATAAAAGAAAAGTAAATAAAATAACATGCAATAGAATAAAATGATTTGATTTGGTCGAATAAGTGAGTATATTGGAAAGAGTTCCAAATGTACCTAAAAATGAATATAGGTTCAATCTCAAAAGTCTCTCCTCCATGTGATACATAATGATGCATCGATAATGAGTAATCAGATATTATTGGACAATTTACGATTAATTGTGAGTAAAGTTGAGTTAGTTTCTTTCTATAATGTCATGTACTTAAGAGTAGTACGCAAAGTTGATGTTATTTCATTTAAACAACAGTTTAAAAATCATACAAGATAAGGGTTTGTAAGAAATCCCAACATATCATAGGCCAAGGAGTTTGCAGGTCGTGCGAGTCAAAAGGTTGCACGTAATAATTGATCATGAGGGATCTGGTATGAATCTCTAAAAAAATTTTGGAAAGGTCTGTCAACAAATGACATATTTATGTTTTGAACATAATTTTTGTAAACTAAAATCAGTTTTATAAATAAAAAGGTTCATAAAACGTTTATGAATCCCTATTCTATTCGCACTAAGAAACAATTGTTGTTACAAGATATATCAACTTCATTGTGAAGGAATTTCTTTGAGAAATTTTTGGTAGTTAAATGGAATTGGATCTGATCCATAGATAGAACTGATTATATGAGATGAAGTGAAATTAACTAACCTAAATGAACACATAGCATTAGAATGTATAATAAGTATTCTCGTACATCGAAGAGAAACTATGAGTTTCTTATTAATGTCGAGAATATACATTACCCTCAGTTGTTCAATTAAACCATCAAGATTGTTGACTCTATATGGTATGATGCGCAAATCTAAAAGAATTCCAAGTACGCTATCAAAATATGATTTTGGTGGTCGTAACCAAAGAGAAGTGATCCATCGGCCGAGATTGTATCTTTACTGGAAAGACTAATGTGGTTGGAATTAAATGAGCAATGTTGATAAGAATAATATCGCAAATTTCAATTATTGAAATTAGCATAACAGATTCGGTATTCAACATGCTCAAGTTAATTCAGATTTACTCACAAAATTATCGCTCGATAAGACTTAGTGTTTGGTACTTATGTATTGAAACTGAAAATTCTAAATAATGATTTAGGGTAAGCCGTTTACACATATTAACCAAAAATGTCTCAAAATCAGTGAGAGCGATATTGGATTTGTGAGTCTTTGGATATGATCAAAGAAATGATACAAATGTATCATTTTATAAGCATCAAGATTGAATAAGTATTTTGATAGAAATATCAAATAATTTGATTTTCAATCAAAGTGCAGAGGAAACGTGTGTTCATAAGAAAGAACGTTAAAAGGTACATTGATATTTCTAAACTATAAGTAAACAACACATTGTTGATTTTAACAATATGCTTGTATTAAAATCAACTTTAGTTATTTTAATACTCAATTTTGGATTGTAAATGATGTCTTTTATGGTGAGTATAAAAGATATAGGGATTGTCCCAAAACGATATACAAGAGCACCCTATTAAAAAGAGAACATGTAAGTTGGATTCCTTATGCATTGGCAATAGGAATTATCATACAGGTTATGTTGTGTATGATATTGTGTTTTGTTTATGTATTTGATACATAGAGAAAATATAAAATCCAAATTGATATCACTAAATGGTTGTTTGAGGTGTTCTCGCGTATTTATGAAATACTAAAGAATTGTTTATAGAAACAACGAACTCGTTATGATGGAACATTTGGACACAAACTTTTATAAGTGATATTGAGTATAACATGTCAATGATAAAATTCAAGTTAAAATTTTTAATTTAAAAATGTTTCAAAATAAAGGTGATTGTGGTCGATTCAACAAAATGCTGAGAACATTAACTTGAATAGCGCTACAATAAACCAATGTATATAGATATAAATGTACAAATTTATAATTGAGCCAAAGGTGATTCCAAATGTTGAGAATCCCATAATATTTTTATAAGATAACAATGTCATGAAATTGGTCATGATAGAACTTAAAGCTCACTAGAAGTCGAAAGACATACTTCAGAAACATATTTCGAATTGTTCCACATGATAAAGGCGGTTTATCAGTGTTAGAGAGAGTTAATCGACAAAGTAGATAATTAAAACATAATAGCATACTCATTCACTAAGGGACTGACCTAATTGGTTTTGAGAAAACTGATTGGAGAAGTTGGAATTAAATCCCATAATTAATCCCAAGTGCAAGTGGGATATTGACGCAGCGGATTAAAGAAAACGATCTTCAATCGGTGAAAGTAGCAATCGATGGATTGATGGATACTGAAATGCCCGAATTCGTTGATCCGAAGATACTGAATTCTTAGCTATCTCTGACTCGTTGATCCGAAGATACCGGGAAAGAGATCTACGATTCTTCGACGTTGATCTTGCGCACAAGATTCCGTGAATCGGCTTCAACAAACGATGATTCGAGCGCACTCGAATGACGTAAGTGGAGATAGGAGATACACTCGACTACCAATTGAAATTGAAAGCACAAAGCTAACAAAAGAGAATTTTATTCAATATTCAACAACTTTTACAAATGACCCAACTTGCCTATTTATAGGCTACAACTCATGCAGTACAAAAATTCACAACTCCTAGGTCGGAAACGACCTATAGATGACGACTTACGACCTATCTAAGGTCGGCGACGACCTATGCTCAACACATCGACTTATCAACATTACAAAACAAACAGGCTACGACCTTACAACATTACAAACGACTTACATAGGTCGTACACGACCTAAAGTACACACTTAAAAGACAGAACGACCTACGACTTAAACAGACGCGACTTATCTTCAATACATCTGCTTCCTTCAGCGACTTAAGAATCAACGGCAGAGATCCATGCGGCATAAGAATCAACGACCTCCAGAGCTTTACGACTTAAGAACTTTGCGGTATCCCAACTCAACGACTTAAGGAAATCAATGGCATCCAGAGCTTTGCGACCTAAGAATGAACGACATCCTTTCGTTTGCGACCTAACAGAAGCGGCTTCAGAAATTCTTCGCGACCTAAGGCCTCGCGACCTAAGTCTCCGCGACCCAAGACTTTGCGACCTAAGCCTTCGCGTCCTAACTTAGCTCGTTCCGTTTTCTTGCGACCTATCATAGGTCGTGATTTGTTAGGTCGTAGTACCTTCTCAGCTCGTTCCAGCGACCTATCTCCTTGTTTTAACTCGGCATCCCCAAACCCGTTAGGTCGTAGTTCTTTCCCTGGTGATATGTTAAGTCGTTCCCACGACCTATACCTTAACGCGTTAGCTCGTATGCGACCTAAAATCAAGTTAGGTCGTTCCAGTATCTCGTTAGGTCGTAGACAACCCAGAACCTTCTCCTTAGGTCGTAAACTCGAGTTAACTCCTTCCCCTGGTCTCCAGTTAAGTCGTAGCTCCTGCTCACATGCTTCGCATGCCTCCTTAGGTCGAAGACGACCTATAGTTACTTCTTCAAGTCGTGTGCGGCTTAGTCCCTTAAGTCGTGTACGACTTAGACCTTCATCCTGAGCTGCATCATCCTCCCCATGTTGAGAAAAATTCGACCTCGAATTTGCACTTTCTGCATTCACCACAACAAACTCATTCCCATGATATGGTACGAGATGCTTAACATTGAATACGTCAGACGTATACACATCATCTGGCAGCTTCAATTTATACGCATTTTAATTAATTCGTTTTACGACTTCCACAGGACCAATTTTTCTTGCTTTCAATTTGTTATAAGCGCCTACTGGAAAACGATCTTTTGTTAACACTGCATAAACCAAATCACCTTCATGAAATTCAACATTTCGTCGTTTCAAATCTGCAGATTGTTTATACTTCACATTTGCTTTCTCTAATCGTTCTTGAACGATTTTATGACATTCCGTCAGCCCTTCAACAAAATCAGCAGCTTTCTTAATTGTCCCCTTTGAGTGTGGTATCACCGTTAAATCCAACGGTCCTTTCGGTAAGCTCGAATAGACAATCTGGAATGGACTGAACCCAGTACTTCGATTCACAGCATGATTATGGGCAAACTCTGCCTGGCATAACTTCACATCCCAACTCTTCAGATTATCTTGCACAAGACACCTCAGCAAGTTTCCCAATGATCTGTTTACCACCTCAGTCTGTCCATCTGTCTGCGGATGATAAGCACTGCTAAAATTCAACTTCGTTCCCACCATCTTCCACAAACTTAACCAAAAGTGACTCAAAAATCGAGTATCTCTATCCGACACAATAGATTCTGGCAATCCATGAAGTCGATAGATCTCCTTGAAAAACAGTTGAGCAACATGAACAGCATCCACCGTCTTCTTACAAGCAATAAAATGTGCCATTTTCGAAAATCGATCAACCACCACATAAATGGAATCGTTACCACGCTGTGTCCTCGGTAATCCCAACACGAAGTCCATACTCACATCAACCCATGGTTTAACTGGTACAGGTAACGGCATATATAAACCAGCATTAGTCGCGGTTCCTTTCGAAACCTGACAAATATGACAACGCTCCACAAACTTCTCTACCTCTTTCCTCATTGATGGCCAAAAGTAGGATTGTGAAATCAACTGTAATGTACGGTCTCTCCCAACATGTCCCTCTTCGTGTAACTCCTTGATGATCTTCATTCTCAGACTACCCTCCGGTATGCACAATCGATTTCCTTTAAAAAGAAAACCATCTACCATCACGAACTCATCCGTCTCTCCCTCCTTGACTTTATCAACAAACTTTGCAAAGTAAGGATCATCGGTAAATAATTCTGGCAACATTTCAAACCCCGTCACTTCAACCTTCAACGTAGTCAACAAATGACTCCTCCTACTCAAAGCATCAGCCACTCGATTCGTCACCCCTGACTTGTGTTTAACAACAAAAGTAAATTGTTGCAGATATGCAATCCACGATGCATGTCTTGCTGAAATCTTGTCTTGCCCTTGCAAATGCTTCAATGCTTCATGATCAGTATACAGAACAAACTCTTTCTGAAATAGATAATGTCTCCAGTGTTTGATAGATTGCACAACAGCATAGAATTCCACATCATATGTACTGTATCTCATCTTTTCTCCTGACAACTTTTCACTAAAATATGCAATTGGACGTCCCTTCTGACTCAACACTCCTCCAATTCCAACCTTGGATGCATCAGTATGTAGTTCAAACACTAGCTGAAAATTAGGTAATACTAGAATTAGTGCAGTCGTCAGCAACTCCTTGATCTTCTCAAAAGCATTCCCTGCTTCTTCTGACCATGAAAACTGTTTGCCTTTCATACAATCTGTAACAGGTGCCATCACACTACTAAAGTGTGGAATGAACCTTCGATAGAATGAAGCCAACCCGTGAAAACTACGAACTTCCGTTATCGTCTTGGGCTGCGGCCAATCTCTAATAGCTTCGATTTTACTTTGGTCCACCTGTATACCCTTCTCTGAAACAACGTACCCCAAAAATAACACACTATGCGTCATGAACACGCATTTCTTCGTTGCAGCATAAAATTGTTCTTGTCGCAATACCATCAGCACTTCTCTAAGATGATTCAAATGTTCCTCTGGACTCCTACTGTAAATCAGAATATCATCGAAATACACCACCACAAACTTCCCAATGATTGGTCTAAAAATTTGATTCATTACCCTCATGAAAGTACTCGGTGCATTGGATAAACCAAATGGCATGACCAACCATTCGTATAGACCCTCCCTGGTTTTAAAAGCAGTTTTCCACTCATCGCCTAGTCTGATACGAATTTGATGATATCCGCTCTTCAAATCAATCTTCGAAAATATAGTAGCTCCGCTTATTTGATCTAACAAGTCATCCAACCTCGGCATTGGAAATCTATATCTCACCGTAATCTTATTCAATGCTCGACTGTCAGTGCACATCCTCCACGTTCCATCCTTTTTGGGTACCAATAAAGCTGGTACAGCACAAGGACTTAAACTCTCGTGCACTCGCCCTTGTTCAAGCAATTCTTCCACTTGCCTCCGCAACTCTTCATGTTCCTTCGGACTCATTCGATAATGTGGTCTGTGTGGCAACACAGCACCTGGAACAAGATCTATCTGATGTTGTATATCCCTCAACGGTGGCAATTCCGTTGGTAACTCCTCTGGAAATACATCGTCAAATTCCTTCAAAACTGGTTTAACTTCTTCTGGTATCTCAACCTCTTCACTGCTCTCTCGCCCAATTAACAAAAACACTTCAGGTTCCTCCTCTACTTCCTTCACAAACTCCTTCAACGATAACAAAGTTTTGAGCTCTTCAATCTCCTCCAACTTGTTTTCCTCCTATTGTCGCTTCTTTGGAACTAGAGTAATCTTTGTGCCTTCAAACATGAAACTGTAACTGTTGGTCCGTCCGTCATGCTGCACAGCTCGATCATACTGCCACGGTCTCCCCAGCAACAAATGACAAACGTCCATATCTACGACATCACACCAGATTTCATCTTTGTATTTCTTCCCAATTGAAAACTTCACACAAGCTCTACGTCCAACTTTCACTTCACCACCCTTCCTTAACCAAGCTAACTTGTACGGTTTAGGATGTTTCTCGGTTTTCAACTCCAACTTCTTCACCGCTTCTGTAGAGATAATATTATCACAACTCCCAGCATCAATAAAAAATTTACAAACTCTTCCCAGAATAGTGCATGTAGATTGAAAGATATTGTTCCTCAACCAACTACTTTCCTCCTCTTGCTTCGGTGTTAAACAACTTCTCCTCATCATCAAGGCGTACCCGTCATCTCCCGACAGTAAGTCTTCCTCCTCAATTGGTAAAGAATTAGAGCATTCAGCTTCTTCATCCTCATCCTCAACCTCAGCTATCATAGCTCTCTTCTTCGGCTTTGGACATTCATTACTTTTGTGGCCCAACTCTTGGCAATTATAACATTTGAAACTGTTATTGACTATCGCCTTCCCAACCTCATTCACAACTGATTTTGCAACAGCTTTTGAAACATTAGAACTCCCACTAACTCCCTTCACTAGATTGTTGGAATTTGTAAACACACCACCTCCTCGTCTACCCTGCTTCTCCCAAGCCAACGCTTTCTGATGTGCTTCCGCTACAGATCTAGGATCAAACATGTTAACCATATCCTGAATCTGCATTCTCAATCCCCCAATGAACCTAGATGTCAGCTGCTCTTCCGTTTCCATAATATCATTCCTCGCAATAAGTTGATAGAATTCATCAGCATAGTCGTTAACAGACTTCGTTCCTTGTCTTAAGTTTTGCAAACGTTGATACATCAAAGATTGGTAATTGTAAGGTAAGAACGTTGCTTTCATCAACTTCTTCATCTTCTTCCAAGATTCAACTTTTGACTTTCCCATCCGATCACGTGTAAGTTTGGTCTGCTGCCACCATGCCAAAGCTCTACCCCTCAACCTCGTAGCAACCAACTTCACTCTATGATGTTCTGGAACTTCTTTAAAGTCAAAAATCTCTTCAACATTAGCCACCCAATCTAAAAACTCCTCTGCTTTCATACCACCTTTGAATTCAGGAATTTCAGTCTTCATCCCCGACTCCCACTTGTGATCATACTCAGAGTTATTTCTTCCTTGTCCTCGAACACTACCACCATCATACTCCTCTTCAAAATCAGATGTATATCGTTGTCTATCTCGTCCACCCACATCTCTACTACCATTACGTCTACCACCATCATCCCTTCTATCTACATTCCTCCGTTCACGATCATTCACGTTCCTCCCACGCCCTTGATCATTTTCAACACTTCTGTCTCGATTGGAATGTGGCGAGACTCTACTACCCCCATGATTAGATTCAGGTGAAACCCTTCTCCGATTTTGATTCATCTCCGTCATAAGCTTCTCTAACCGGCCAATTCCTTCGTTAAGCTTTCCACTAAAGTTTTCATTGATTCTTTGCTCCATCTCATCATCCTCTTCTCTTCGATACAAAGCTTCTACGTTTTGGTGGCGATTAGCTCTTCTTGGCGGCATACTTGAAATCTTCACAAACTCCTCAACACTTCAAAATTCAAACACTTTTCGGACTTTGATCCAAAATGAAACGGATCGAAAACTTCCACTTTGTAGCAAATCGCGATGAACACGATGAACAAAGTTTCGGCCTCCAATTCAAATCCGATCAAACAACTTCGAACAATGATGAACACTTCTTCCTCTCGGCCAAATAACTTCAACTTCAACTTCAAAATGATTAGGCTCCAAGTCTCGAACCAGCTATGATTGGCTAGAACAAGCTCTGATACCAAAACTGACGCAGCGGATTAAACAAAATGATCTTCAATCGGTGAAAGTAGCAATCGATGGATTGATGGATACTGAAATGCCCGAATTCGTTGATCCGAAGATACCGAATTCTTAGCTATCTCTGACTCGTTGATCCGAAGATACCGGGAAAGAGATCTATGATTCTTCGACGTTGAACTTGCGCACAAGATTCCGTGAATCGGCTTCAACAAACGATGATTTGAGTGCACTCGAATGACGTAAGTGGAGATAGGAGATACACTCGACTACCAATTGAAATTGAAAGCACAAAGCTAACAAAAGAGAATTTTATTCAATATTCAACAACTTTTACAAATGACCCAACTTGCCTATTTATAGGCTACAACTCACGCAGTACAAAAATTCACAACTCCTAGGTCGGAAACGACCTATAGATGACGACTTACGGCCTATCTAAGGTCGGGGACGACCTATGCTCAACACAGCGACTTATCAACATTACAAAACAAACAGGCTACGACCTTACAACATTACAAACGACTTACATAGGTCGTACACGACCTAAAGTACACACTTAAAAGACAGAACGACCTACGACTTAAACAGACGCGACTTATCTTCAATACATCTGCTTCCTTCAGCGACTTAAGAATCAATGGCAGAGATCCATGCGGCATAAGAATCAACGACCTCCAGAGCTTTGCGACTTAAGAAATTTGCGGTATCCCAACTCAACGACTTAAGGAAATCAATGGCATCCAGAGCTTTGCGACCTAAGAATGAACGGCATCCTTTCGTTTGCGACCTAACAGAAGCGGCTTCAGAAATTCTTCGCGACCTAAGGCCTCGCGACCTAAGTCTCCGCGACCCAAGACTTTGCGACCTAAGCCTTCGCGTCCTAACTTAGCTCGTTCCGTTTTCTTGCGACCTATCATAGGTCGTGATTTGTTAGGTCGTAGTACCTTCTCAGCTCGTTCCAGCGACCTATCTCCTTGTTTTAACTCGGCATCCCCAAACCCGTTAGGTCGTAGTTCTTTCCCTGGTGATATGTTAAGTCGTTCCCACGACCTATACCTTAACGCGTTAGCTCGTATGCGACCTAAAAACAAGTTAGGTCGTTCCAGTATCTCGTTAGGTCGTAGACAACCCAGAACCTTCTCCTTAGGTCGTAAACTCGAGTTAACTCCTTCCCCTGGTCTCCAGTTAAGTCGTAGCTCCTGCTCACATGCTTCGCATGCCTCCTTAGGTCGAAGACGACCTATAGTTACTTCTTCAAGTCGTGTGCGGCTTAGTCCCTTAAGTCGTGTACGACTTAGACCTTCATCCTGAGCTGCATCAGATATTAATAGAGTTAAGGGGTATGCCCTAGGGGCAATTATGTAATTTTTTACATATATCTAATTCGTTAACCAATCTTGTTCGAAATAAAAGGTATTTTCTTCCTATTATATACTTGATATAATGTGATTATATTAATTAATTAACTTAATTAAAAGTATATTTAATAGAAAAATCCATAAATGGTATATTTTGTGACAGTAGTTACAAAGTCTTGTAACTGCGAGTAATTTATCACAACGAAACAAATATACCATTTTAAATGTTCCTAATTAAGATGCATCGAGATTGGATATCGATGTATATGTTGAGACTAGAGTACGTAACGCTCTCCAAATGTTGGGCAGTGTATTACTCATGACTGCTTGGGGAACCTAGGGGTTACGTACTAATAGTTATTGGATAACTATACTCACTCAATAGTTTTCTGTTGGTTAATATAACTAAGGTCAAACAGAAAATATCGATGTGACTAATTTACACAGTTCTCTCAACTTGAGAATACTGTAGATCTTCAATATGAAAGCTCCGCTTTGATTATAGCCAAATCATGACATGACATCCATCGAGTGACTATAGTTGAGTCGAGTGGAAGTATTGAAAGTGAAGCACTATTCAAGAGAGGATTCGTCTCCTCAGTTATATGCGATTAGTATCACAGTCAACTCAAGTCAACTCAAATTCAAAGTCTCTAACCAGAACATTTCGGTTGATAATAATTGTTATTATTGAACCAAGGACTTTGTATTTGGACTATAAAGTTGAATGTGGATGAGGTTGGAATTTTGACCATTACCAAATTCCATAAGTCCAAAGTGATATAGTTTTGACGAAGAGAATTGGTGTAAACAAATGTCACAACCGGGTAACGCTTATTAAACTAAAATTGGATTTTACCGAAAATGAGTAAGCAATAAATTTGGCCATAATGTCACATCATCTACTAAGTGACGTGTGAACGTTAACATTATAATAGTTCGATGTCAATCGCTGACTAAATTTACACCCAAGAGTTACACAGCTAAAATGATGAATTCTCTTAAGACCGAACGATTTAATTAGTTTATAATTGTTATAAATTAATTAATATTTATGAAATATTAATTATAAAATTTGAATATGATTTGAGAAATAAATAATGTTATATATATTTATAACAGTTATAAATATATCGATCGATATACAATATTGACAAGCGATTAAATTAGATTTAATTGCATAGTATTTTGGCTTGGGCTGTGATGGGTTTAAGGCCCATCATTAGGGCTGCAAAATTTCGGTTTTGGGAAGGTCTAGGGGTGGCTAAAACATAAGGAATTGGCTTGGAGACAATGAGTTGAGATCAAGTGAGAATGGGTAAAAAGGTTTTCCTCGTTTCTCTCTAATACAACTATATATATATATATATATATATATATATATATCTAAAAACAATTACTAACCTTTTTTGCCGCCATTAGTTTCTACATTGCTGGTTAAAACATAGCTCTCAATCGGCTCCAAAATTCTCAAATATATTTCAAATTAAAATAATACTATTCGATAGTTAGAGGCTGGTGATTCCGGACTTGCAATCTGACGAATCAAGAACAGTAAAAGGAAGGGAAGTCATTACTTCAACGTGGATTCAAAGGCATCATTAAATTGGTAATTTTAATTCATATTACAGTAATTAAATTATATTCTATGATCCTATAATGAGCAATTTTATATCTGTTTAAATATATTGCTACTATATGTTTAGTTAGATGAGATTTGGTAAGTAGATGTAGTTGTCACAAATCAGTTTGGTTATGTGCATAATTTGTTTAGTATACTATTTGATTTATGTATAGACAATATTGTTTACTGTACAAAATCAATTTTTGTCGTTAGTAATTTTTTTAATATATTTATTAATAAATTCATATACATATATATATATATATATTAGTGTATATTTCTCTCTCATAATAGCATATATAAGATATATATATGATTTAAAAAATTTAGTACACTTATTTATATATAATATGAATTTAAAAATTCGAAAATTAATTATCATACATATATTCATATTTTTAAATTAACATTTATTTAATTTTGAATTGTTTATTACATATAAAATCATTATTACAATAAAAATTCAATTTTATATTTAAAAAAAATATTATATCATTCCAAAAATGTATAGAAAAATCTAGGATTTTTTTCAATAATGTTTCTTATTTTTAATAATTAATATTATTTTGGAAATACTGTTTATGATTTAGTAAAAATAATAATTTAATTGAAAAATTCTTTAAAAATTTTCGTAACCTTTCATTCATGATCCTAGAATTTCTAAAATTTTAAAATTTAAATTTTTAATAATATATTATTTTAAATTGAATAATTATAGGTGAAATCAATGTATTTGTTTTTAAAAATAATATTTCAACTTTGAAAGATCTTCAGATTTTTTTCTAAGCTCTATTTTATGATACTAGATTTTTGAAAATTGTAAAATTTGAATTTTCATCAATAGATTATTTTATGTTAATTATTTATGGATGAAAACATTATTTTATTCATAATATATACAAATTAAAATACTAAAATTATTATGTTTGCAAAACTAAGTTAATTTTAAATTGCTACATTGTGTTGTAGTAGCACCGGTTCGATACCCAGCGGCCACAATAATAAGACATAGTGCACGGCCACTTATAAAACCGGCTAACCGAAGGCTATGGAATACAAAGTATCCATGGCCCCAAAGTTTAAAGCTTTTGAAATGCCTCACAGCAAAGGAGGTCTTGGCATCATCAATCTGCCGGTTTGGAATAGGGCTGCATATAGTTCTCACTTCCATGCAATCATGATCAAGAAGGACTCACTTTGGGTTTGTTGGTGTCTTGTGCATAATATTGGATCCAAGAATTTTTGGAAAATGGATGTTCCACAGTCTTGCAGCTGGATTTGGAGGAACATTTTGAAATTGAGAGAGATATTTAAGCCTCTTATCCAGATAAAACTCACTGCATCGAGTGGTTGCAGTTTCTGGAATGACCCATGGATCTGCAAAGGCGTAATACTTGATTCCATTCTCAACACTCAAGAAAAGTTTCAATCTGGAGTTAGCATAAATGCCAAAGCTGTTGATCTTATTGTGGATGGCAAGTTGTGCCTTCCATATTGCAGCAATCAAAATGTCAGGACCTACTGGAAGAATCTAGCTTGTAATACGTATGTCTTCCAAGACCAGGAAACAGTGCATTGGAATGGCAGACCACACTCAATAAGCAGTGTTTATGAATCACTTCATGGTGTTACCAATATGCCAGATTGCAAATGGTACAGAGCTACTTGCAATGATATTTCTCCTAGCAGGGATAATTTGTTCTTCTGGAAGTGTGTTAATGATGCCCTTCTAACAAGAATGAAACTTGTAGACTATGGAATGTTCGTTCCCACCATATGTACCTTGTGTGATGCCTATGCTGAAACTGCTCATCACATATACTTTGAATGCCCCTTAGTTCATGAGCTATGGAGTGATATGTTGATACAGATCGGGTTAGTTGCTGTTCCACTTCACTTCTCTGAGCAGTGGTCCCTGATTTATACTGCAACCAAGTGGAATACTGAGAGAAGAACATACTTTTTCTTCATTCTCAAAAAATTGATGAAACTGGTGTGGGGTGAGAGGAACAAAAGGGTTTTTGAAGGTAAATGCAGGACTGTGCTAGTGCTCTGGGCTGCTCTTAAGCATGATATATTCGATGGTATGAAAGCAAGTAAGCATGAATTTCTGGACCATCAAATCGAACCATGGATCCCGTAGCTTTGTTTCTTTTTTGATCTGTATTTTTTCTTTTCTTCTGTTTGTTCTCTTTTTTTAATAAATCTGGTAGGGGCCCAGTTTTCAACCCCGCTTACTCTGCAAAAAAAAAGTTAATTTTGAATTATAAATAATTTTTAATAATTGTTCTCTCCCTTTCTTTATATATATTTATCTATATATAAATGTTTTACGTTCATATATTTGATATATTTATACATACATGTGTGTGTGTTTTGTAACACATATACATGCACATATTTGGACAACATACATGACATATAAAATGAGCTAATATGTCTGTTGCGATATAAATCCCAACATCTGCATATGGGCATATTATACCGTTCACGGATTATTATGTTACACATGTACTCACAAATATATGTATATGATACATTTATGTATAAACTAAATCAAATAAAATTAATTTCATATCTTAATATATTTGAATTTAAATAAAATAAATTATTTTATTTAAATGAAATTTAGAAATGTTCTAATTCAGTTAGACTTTATAGGCCCAATAAAGATCCAATGGGGTAAAATTTTTGAAATTCACCCATAACTTTTGCTGCGGACTGGTCCAGTTCCAACACTTTCTACATCTAAAAGAGTGGGACTATTATCCTTAGATTGTTGAGTCACGCACAATGGTAACCTGATCTAATGACTGGAGATCCCAAGAACTAGACTCAATGGGTAATAACAAGTTGTAAAGTGATATGAGTTGAACATGTTATCTTTATATACTTAGAAGCATGTATTACTTAAGTGATTAGAGGATGGGTTAATAGAAACTCTTAATGAGATATATACTCTAAATGGAGTGGAGTACCTACCTTCAGGGTACTCTTGATAGACTTACCTGTGTGGATGTGCAAATGTGGTCGTTTCTTATGAAATTTTGGGCAAAATTCCTACAGCATTCACTAAACTGGGATAGACATGCATGACCATAAATGCACGGGCTTGGTTGATAGCACTTTAGAAAGTTGTGTGTGGTTTGATGTCAGGAATAGAGTTCATGACTACAAGTCACTCTAGTAAACTGAATCTTACTATGCAAAGGTTCAGATCGAAAGATACCTTTTGTTTATGCACAATCCTATATTTTCAGAAATTGCTTGGAAATTCTTTTTAATAATTCAAGTGGGGATTGTTGGAACTTTAAGTGAATTAGTTAAAAAATAAAAAAAACAGGTTAATGGTTATATATTTATGAGCCATTATTATAATTGAGCCGTTGTAAATGTATAACGGTAATGTATATTTATGAGCCATTATTTTAATTGACTCGTTGCATATGTATAACGGTCGTATATTTACGAGTCATTATTATAATTGAGTCGTTGCAAATGTATTACGAGATCACTGGCAAGGCGTTAACCTTGTTATTGCTGTTAATCATATGATTCTACTCTGATACCAAGAAAGAAATTGATAAAACTAAATTTTATTGAATTGTATTGTTTTATGATGATTTACAGTACTCAGATCACAAAATGAGATACACTGAAAATGCTCATTGATACAACAGAGAAATAATGTATTTAAAGAAAAGATAATTGGGCTTGGGCCTGATATCTGATGGGCCGGTTCTTCATTTGTATATTCATCTATACTCTTTTACGTTACTCTGTTGAATCCTTTATTTCGCCCCCTCAAACCCTACATCATCTAGGGTTTGCGAAAGAGGAAAGCAATGGCGCCGCCGACTTTATTTCCTTCGAAAAATTCTTCGTGAATAATGACGGCTCTTCATGTGTATACTCATCTACTCTTCTACTTTACTCTATCGAATACTTTATTTGAACAATGGCGAATCTTCATAGCTTTGAATACCGGTTCTCTTCATGGCTCTGAATAATTACAGATAAGTTGCCAAACTACTATTCTCTTGATTATTCCAAGATGTTTCTTCGGATGACTGCTAATTTTGATGAAATTCATTTTTCAAGCTTAGATCTTGATGGGAACGAAGCTTAAATCTGAGTCGCCTTCCAGTTTTTTTAACGGATCTGGTAAGTCTTCACTTCGAACTTTTAGATTTATTTATTAAACTATTCTTAAGTATGGTTACTAACTCTAGATCTACTATATTTGATGTTCCAGGTTTCGATATGATGAACTTTGAGCTTTAGCTCTGAGAACGTAGTATTGATCTTAACCTTCTGCTTGAACAACAGAAAGTAAAGTTTCAGTCTTTGGCTCAGATTTCGGCTTTAAAGTTGATGTTCATTGTTGGCAGTGCTGACTTTGAGTTTCTGCTTGAATAGAAGGAAATTCTTCTTAGATAATGGCTTTGTCAATATATCTACGATTTGGTAAGATGCAGGTATATGATTTACATTTAGCTCATTACTGGTAACTTGTTCTCTAACAAAGTAAAGGTCAATCTCCATATGCTTAGTTCTGCTGTGTAAAACTGGGTTTGCACTGAGTAGGACTGTGCTAAGATTATCACACCAGATTGTAGACTTACTGTCAGTTTTGACCTTAAGTTCACTCAAAAGTGAATTTACCCAGATTATTTCTGCAGTGACATTTTCCACACTTCTGTACTCTGCTTCTGTGCTAGACTTAGATACAGTTGGTTGCTTCTTTGAACACCATGATATAGGATTTTTGCCTAAAAATATACAGTATCCTGTTGTGGATCTTCTATCATCAGGATCTGTAGCCCAATCTGCATCTGCATATCCATTAATGTTTATGTTTTTGCATGATTCTAAGATCAGTCCATGTTTCATTGTGCCTTTTAAGTATCTTAGAATTCTTTTTACTGCTTTCCAATGCTCATCCAGTGGGTTTTGCATAAATTGACTGACTTTGTTCACACTAAAAGCAATTTCTGGTCTTGTGATTATTGCATATTGCAATGCTTCAACAATGCTTCTGTAATGTTTGCTGTTCTGTATTGCTTCACCTCTATTTCTGGATAAATGTAAGTTGCTTACCATGGGTGTAGATAATGCATTTGCCTTATCCATTTTTGCTTTAACAAGAATCTCTGAGATATATTTTTCTTGGCTTAGTTGAATCATCGAGTTGGACATTCTTTTGACTTCAATTCCCAGAAAATAATTTAAGCACCCTAGATCTTTGATTGAGAATTCTTTATCTAGATATTCAGTAAGTTTGTTGATTTATGCATCACTGGTGCCTGTAATAATGAAATCATCAACATATATTAGTACATATGTAACTTCAAGTTTACTGAATTTTGTAAATAAAGAGTTGTCAGATTTACTTGATGAATAGCCAAGACTGATTAATGTTGACTTCAGTTTGTCAAACCAAACTCTGGGTGCTTGCTTGAGTCCATAAATTGCTTTGTTTAGCTTGCACACAAGTTTTTCATTGCCTCTTTGTCTGAATCCTTGTGGTTGCTCCATGTAGACTTCTTCCTGCAAAATACCATTCAAAAAGGCATTATTGACATCAAGTTGCTTGATGGCCCAATCTCTACTTAAGGAAATAGTAAAAACTATTCTGATAGTAGAAGGTTTCACAACAGGTGAAAAAGTCTCATTGAAATCGAAACCATTTTGTTGTGAATAACCTTTTGCTACAAGCCTTGCCTTGTACTTAGAGATTAAACCATCAGGATTCTTCTTAATTTTGTATGTCCATTTACATCCAACAATATTTTTATTGGATGGCAGAGAAACAAAAGTCCAGGTCTTATTTCTTATTAGTGCATTATATTCTTTTTTCATTGCTGTTTTCCATTTTTCATCTTGTACTGCTTCAAAATAAGTGCCTGGTTCTTTGGTTTCAATGACAACATTATAAGTCTTTGGCTTGAAAATTCCACTTTTAGCCTTTGTTATCATGTGATGACCAGTTGTTGCAGGTTGTTGATCACTGCTTTCAACTGTGGCTTCATTATCATTAGATGATTGTGAATCATCTAATGATTGATGACTGCCTGATTGGATATCTGAATCATGCTGTGTATCTTGAATTTGAGTTTCAGATTCTAACTGCTCCTGACCTGGTTCATTTCTGATCATTGTGTGTTGTGAGCAATTACCTCCTTCAGTTGAGGTAGTGTATTGAGCATTCTGCCTTGCCCTTGTATGAGATTGGGTATCAATCTCTGAGTATTCTGGTAGCTTAGGTATTGAGACTCTTGGATTGTATATTTTTTGTGATGTTTTCACATCTTTCTTGCTAAAAGGAAATACATTTTCATTGAACACAACATGTCTTGATATAAAGATTTTTCCCTTGTCATCTAAACACTTGTACCCCTTTTTGTTTGTGGCATAGCCTAAAAATGTACATGGTGATGATCTGAAGTTTAGTTTATGTTTGTTGTAGGGTCTTAGATAGGGAAAACATAGACAACCAAATATTTTCAAGGTTTGATAATCTGGTTTAATTCCTTGTAATTTTTCTATGGGACTTTTAAAATCTAAAGCCTTTGTTGGCAACCTATTAATTAAGTACACAGTTGTTGAAAAAGCATCAGGCCAAAATTTTAGTGGTAATGATGCTTGAGCAAGTAAAGTAAGACCAGTCTCAACTATTTGTCTATGTTTTCTCTCAACTAGACCATTCTGCTCAGATGTGTATGAACAAGTTGTTCTGTGAATTATTCCCTTTTTTGAGAAAAATTCTTTAAGAGGGTGAAACTCTATTCCACCATCTGTTTGTATGGTTTTTACATTACAACCTATTTGATTTTCAACTTGAACTATGAATTGTTGAACTGCCTTATAGGTTTTAGATTTTGATTTCAGAAAGTAAATCCATACATATCTAGAGTAAGCATCAACAAATGAAACATAATATTTGTATCCATAATCAGTGTTGATGGGTGCTAGTTCCCATAAATCTATGGCAATTAATTCTAGAGGTTTACTATATTCAGTTTGTGAGTCTGAAAATGCAAGTTTATGACTCTTTCCCATTTGACAGTATGTACAAACATATGGTAAAGTAATCTTCTCAAAAGAAATTGTATTTTTGTTCAACACATGCTTAACAATGTTTACATTTGGATGGCCTAGTTTATAATGCCACATATCAAAAATCTTACAGTCATCTTTACATTTGATTTCAGAAACATTACAGCATTTTTCCTTAAGTCCATAATTTCTTGATTTAGCTACATCAAATTTGTACAATCCTCTAAATTCTTTACCCTGCAATAAAATTTCTTTTGTTAGAATATCTTTAACTAGACAATACTTTGGATAAAACTCAAAGAATACATTATTATCTTTTGCAAACTGGGATACACTTAGTAAATTTTTTCTTATCAATGGAACTTTTAAGAGATTATTAAGATAAAGTTGTTTCTTGCCAATAAAACTTGCATTTCCAGTATGTGTAATTCTAATAGATTTATCATCCCCCATATGCATAGAATGTGTACCTTTGTACTCTTTGCTTCCCAAGTTTAGACTGTTCAGGTCATTTGTCACATGATTTGTAGCTCCTGAATCTGGATACCAGCATTCGTCATGAATATCTTTAAGTTTGGCTGTATCACAATTTGTGTTTTCTGAATGACTTCTCCGATCTTGTTGAGTGTTAACCATGTTAGCATTTGGTTGATAGTTTCTTGCATTATTTTGTTGCTATGACACATAATTGCTATCAAATCTGAAGTAGCATTTGCTTGCTATATGACCATATTTCTCACATATCTGACATCTGATTCTATTGTTGTTATTCTACCTGCCACCCCTACCTCTGGCTCTATTTGTTTGACCACCTCTTTGACTGTTAAATTGATTTCTGCTGTTATAGTTCTTTCCTTGATTCTTGTTCCTACTATTACTAATGAAATTGGCAGAGAAATTTGAACCAGTGGATTTCTTTTGCTCTATTCTACCTTCCTGAGCAAGGAGTGTAGCATGAACATACTGAATTGTGGGTGTTGTTTCTTTTGAGGAAATTACTGCTACAACTGCCTCATACTCCTCATCTAGGCCATTTAAAATTGACAGTATTTGTTCATAATCAGAAATTTTATGCCCAGCTGAAGCAGGTTGATCACACAACATCTTAACTTTAGACAAGTAATCTCTCATTGGTAGAGTGTCTTTCTTTAAGCTTTGCAACTGCCTCTTGTAGAACATGACTTTTGCTGCTGACTGAGTATTGAATACTTGTTCAATTGTAGACCAAATTTCATTTGCAGATTTGCATCCAATTAATTGTGGCAAAAGATTAGAACTAATTGTAGAGAGTAACCAAGAACTTACTAAGCTATCTTGCCTTTGATGTGATATGAATTCTTGGTTACTTGTCAGTTTTCCATCTTTATCTGTGACAAATCTAGGTGGTGTGATTAATGTTCCATGAACATAATCGTCCAAACCATAGCCTTTAATTGTTGTTTCAATTTGAAATTTCCAGAGTAAAAAATTTGATTCATCTAGTTGTACATTGATAATTTGACTTTGTGGTTTGACCAAGGCCTTAATCAAATCTTGTGTTGCAGATCTCTAGGTGGTTGATTATGTGTTTCTTGCCATGGATGAGGGGGGTGATGACTCTTCTTCAGCCATTGAAACTGATTTATGATTAAAAACAAGATCTTGAATATGCAGTGCGAAGATCTTGAAGCAAGAAACTGCAAAGATTAATGAAAAGTGCAGAAAAGCAGATATAGACAGAGTGCAGCTAGAAGATAACTGAATGATGAAGCAACTCTGACAGTTACTTCTTGGCGTGGCACAGACTGAAACTTGATATAAAACTGATAAGAATCTTGATACAGACTCAGGTATGTCCGAACTTTTACAATCAAGTGATGAGAATCTTGATTCTCTGATGATGCTGGTTGCGCAGCCTGATCTCTATGATGATATTGAATATGAGAGATCACTGGCAAGGCGTTAACCTTGTTATTGCTGTTAAGCGTATGATTCTACTCTGATACCAAGAAAGAAATTGATAAAACTGAATTTTATTGAATTGTATTGTTTTATGATGATTTACAGTACTCGGATCACAAAATGAGATACACTGAAAATGCTCATTGATACTATAGAGAAATAATGTATTTAAAGAAAAGATAATTGGGCTTGGGCCTGATATCCCGGTTCTTCATTTGTATATTCATCTATACTCTTTTACGTTACTCTGTTGAATCCTTTATTTATAAGCCATCGTTATTGAGCCGTTGCAAAAGTATATTAAAAATTCATTTTAAATGACAATAAATTCAAATCCATTAACATTCTCTCACATTAGCAACGCATACAATTTTCATTCTTCTTATTTAAACGATAGATATACAGAAGAGAAAATGTGAATAACAGACAATTTTTCTTTTTTCTTCTTTGTCATCTGCATTTTCTCTTTTTAAAACACTTTACAGGCAATTAAATTAGAAAGTGCTATATTCGGAACAATTTGCTGTGGTGCAAACAACAAATTGACCAAATTTCAAAGGCTGATTTATTCTGGGGACGAAGCGGTTGATAAGATAGATTTGCACCTTGAGGCTAAGCCGTGAATCGACTTAAAGAGAGTGACCTAGTTCGCGACTCGATTCAAAAAAAGTTGACGCTGCAGATTCAAATTGAGATACAACAATTAGAAATTTAGAAATCAAAGTAATATATGTTGGTCAGTGGGCAATGACATATCTTATATATCCACGTATGAATATAGTCTACTTGCATTTTATATGTGAACGAGGAATATTGGTAGCAATAACCAAATTGCATACAAGTTTCACAATTTGGTGAAGTGAGTAGTATAAGGAGAGAATATGCATTTAACCCCCCATGAAATAGACTACAATAATTTGCCAGTCTAATCCACCTTATCTATGATTTGTAATGTCTGAATGTTCCAACTGGCTTTGCTGTAAAATATCTCACAGCCCTATAAATTATAACCTCCTATTTTTCCCAAATAATTTTCAGGTTTTATCGATAAACTGTTCATGTGGATTATTATGTTCATGTACTGACCCATTTTTCACCACTTTAAATATCAACAATATTAACAATGACGACGGCGGCAGCAACAAAAATAATAATCAATAGTATACATGATCAAATTTCATCACTACAACCACTTATTGTCATTAAAGCCTAAACTGCGGTCATATATGTTGAACTAAATGTGTAACATAATGACTTTACTTGTTCTGTAAGACTCTATGCCATATATTAAGACTCTAAACATGATATTGCCGACAAGAAAACTATAAGATTCCACTCACTGACACAAGAAAGAACCAAGTTCAAGGTTAAAATGTATGATTATGGGACCATAATACGTGGAGGCACAGTAGCTGAAAGAGTACTGCATACATTATTGACATTAAGGCACAAATATTAAAATATTGATACATTATTGACATTAAGCTACACAAATACAAATCTTGTTTCACATTAGAAAACCAGAAATTTTGATCCAACATGTTTTAAAATATCATAACTTTCAGTTTTCATTACACATTAGTTTCAAATTTAGAAATTTTGCAAGTTCTAGATTGTCTGGGTGAATTTTGGAAAGACAACTGATGTACACAGGAATTTATATGTCTGATGCTGCAACCATAGCCCGAACTCTTGATTTTTGGGAAACAATGTGTTTGTGAACAATATATCTGGTTAACCATGTCTTTGTCTTAGTTGATCCTAAATATCAAATGTTCCTACAATTCAAATATACTAACCTAAATTTACATAAACGAGCATGTGATAAATTCCTCATATTTTACAAAACTACGATAAGACAAACCTACTAACGATCAATTTAATAATTTGCTATGGTGCATATAAATTATTGGGCATATGCACCAATTAACCAATATTTTACAGACCAGGGCCCAAATGTGATCAGGTATGCAAGTTGTCTAACCAAAAGTCTTATTTGAGTTTCAATTCATATATCAATACAACTAATCAACTATTTATAGGGTTCATTTCCCAATCAATAAATACCCTATTATGAATCATACCAGACTGTTGTTCCACTAGTAACACAAATAGCAATCCGGGACATCAGTTCTATCTAATAACAGCCATAGATCAAGATCAACGGTGAAGAATTAACAAAGCTATTTCACCCGGATAACAAGCCTGCTTGGGCCTTGTTATTTTAGCCCATTTTCTTTTATATAAATACATTGTACTGTATCGTATCACTTTGTATCATAAAAGAGTACCATTCAATAAAACAGAAATTTACTTTTCTCTATTTTGGTATCAGAGCTGTAATAGCCTAACGGCAAACTCAACCAAATCAAGAATTTTTTAAATTTTGGCTCCCCTCAGGAAAATATCATCATTGGGGAGGCATACCTTCTTCTTGATCAAGAGAGATCCATTCCTCTTTCTTTCTGTGCCCTCCTAAAGAAAGGATCAGACATTCATCTTCATTTCTTCCCTTTGGTTGCACGTTTTTTCACTGCTATTCATGCATATTACTGTTTCATTGTGAAACAGTAATATACACCTTTCATAGCAGATAGTTTTTCTTTTCCTCACTCTTTTTTTTGGTTGGCTGCTAAATTCAAGATTAGCCTCGCCATCTGTCCTGATCATCATCCCTTCTCCAAGAAACCGGGATTTCAAGATTCTTGAATCACTATGGCACTTGAAGAAGAAGACGTGACATCAGGTACTTCTGAGAATCCATCAAGGGAACACCGAAGTTCAGATCCTGTCCTGGTCAAACCAAAAAATCAAGCCATTACTACTCCTTTGGATGAAGATAACTATATCCTATGGAAATACCAAATTGAAATTGCACTGAAAGGATATGACTTACATGACTATGTCATGGGCACCAAGATCATCCCACCAGTCATGATTACTGAAAAAGAAGGAAAAGCTGTGAGTAACCCTGAATATAAATTGTACCAAAAGCAAGATAATCTACTGTCATCATGGCTATTATCTTCTATCAGCCAAAGTTTATTATCACAAATCGTAGGATGCAATAGTTCCCACGAAATATGGTCAGCAATTCAACGTATTTTCAGTTCTCAATCTGCGGCAAGAGTTATGCATTACAGAAGGGAGCTACAGAATGCAAGAAAGAATGATACACCTATGAGAGAATATCTAGCAAAAATCAAGAACTTGTGTGACAAATTGAAAGGTGTTGGACACAATGTGTCTACCAGTGAACAAATCCTTGTGATAACCAATGGATTAGATCAAGATTATGAATCTTTAGTTACCTATATAGCAACGCAACCAACTCTGCCAGACTTAGATTACATTCATTCAGCCCTCCTTGCTCATGAAGGAAGGATCGATCAAAGAAAGTCCATGCAAGAAGATTTTAATGTAATTATGCAGCAACATCAAAGAATAAAAATCAAAAAGGTGTACCCAATCAATCTAAGCAGGATAGTCACAATCAGAGAGGAGGATACACTCAAAGAGGCAGAGGCAGGGGGAGAAACAATTATAACAACAGAGTCAAATGCCAAATTTGTGAAAGGTTTGGACATATGGCAAACAAGTGTTACTTCAGGTACAAGGAAGACACTAATAATGGCCAATCATCTCATGTCAACAAACAAGTCAGTGCAAATATGGCTCAAACTCAATCTAGAAATAATGGAGACAATACCACTGATGACACACCAAAGGCAAATGACTACAGTATGGATGAATGGTTCCCAGACTCTGGTGCTACAAACCACATCACAAACAATATGCAGAATTTAAACTTGGGCAGCAAGGAATACACAGGTAATCAATCTGTTCTCATGGAAAATGGTGAAGCTACAAACATAACACATGTTGGTACTGGCTTTATAAAAGGTACAAGGTTACTCTACTTAAATAAATTATTAAGAGTGTCAAGTATCAAGAAAAATCTCATTAGTGTTTCACAATTTGCCAGTGAAAATAAGGTGTACTTTGAGTTTCACCCAAAATACTGTCTAGTTAAAGACTCATTAAGTAAAAATATATTGTTACAGGGTAAACTGGACAATGGGCTGTACAAGTTCAGCAATATGGGAAATAATGATGCTGCTAATAGGACAATATGGTCTAATAATGTTAGTGCAAGATATAACAGTGATGTAAAAACTTTTTATGAGTGGCATTGTAAACTTGGCCACCCCAGTTATAATGTTGTCAAACAAATTTTAATGCAAAACAATATTTCTGTTCCAAACATGTCTGATTTGCACTTATGTGATCATTGTCAAATGGGAAAAATGCATAAATTACCTTTTGTTGTTTCTGAAACAATATATGAAAGTCCACTTGAGTTAATTGCTGCAGATCTGTGGGGCCCAGCACCACTCAATTCAATGCAAGGATACAGGTATTATCTATCACTTGTATGTGCACACACCAGACACACTTGGTTATATTTCCTCAAATCAAAATCAGATACTAGTAATGCTGTTACACACTTCATTACTCACATTGAAAAACAAATCAACAAATGTGTTAAAAATTTTCAAACTGATGGTGGGGGAGAATTTAAACCATTAAAAGATTTCTTTAGTCAAAAAGGAATACTTCATAGAGTTACTTGTCCACACACATCTGAGCAGAATGGTTTAGTAGAAAGGAAACACAGACACATTGTAGAAACTGGTTTAACACTTTTGTCACAAGCATCACTACCAATGAAATACTGGAGTGAAGCCTTTGCCACTGCAGTATATCTTATCAATAGGATGCCAACAAAAGTATTAAACAATGTTTGTCCATATGAGAAGCTTTATGGAGTCAGGCCAAGTTATGATCATTTGAAAACCTTCGGGAGTTTGTGTTTTCCCTACACTAGACCATACAACAAACACAAATTAAGCCTTAGATCTAGTCCATGTACTTTTTTGGGCTATGCTCACAATCAGAAAGGGTACAAGTGCATGGACAGTAAAGGCAAAATTTATATTTCAAGACATGTAGTTTTTAATGAACATGTTTTTCCATTTGCAGATAAAGGAAAGCAAGACAAGGAACCCAACATTGAGAGAGCACATAATATTCATATTCCAGAACTGTCTCAACATGCTAAAGGAAATATTCAACATATGCAAAAGCATGATGATAAAACCAAACCCACAACAAGTTCTACACCAGAATACAGTTCAGATCATGTCAATGAAACCACCAACTATCTACCAGTTAACTCAAATGATGAGCAGTACACTAATCAAGACAATAATCAGAATAGTAGTGCATCCACCAATAGTCAGGAAAATGACACTATAGCAGGCAATGATGAGCAGATGGAAAAGACTCATGAGCAACATACTGAAATAAGACATCCCATGATCACAAGGTCTAAAAGTGGGATTTTCAAACCTAAGACCTACATAGCTCAGATAAATGAAGTGGAACCGACCTCCTACGATCAGGCAATCAAGCATGAAAGATGGAAAAAGGCTATGGATGAAGAATTCAATGCCTTGGTCAGAAATAAAACATGGACTCTTGTCAAACCTCCAAAACACAAAAACATTGTTGGGTGTAGATGGACTTACAAAATCAAAAGGGATGCTGATGGGAACATAACAAAAAATAAAGCCAGATTAGTTGCAAAAGGATATTCCCAACAATATGGTTTCGATTTCACTGAAACCTTCTCCCCAGTTGTCAAACCCACAACCATAAAAATCATGCTGACTCTAGCACTTCATAAAAACTGAAGAATAAAGCAACTAGATGTACATAATGCTTTTTTGAATGGTGAGTTATGTGAGGAGGTCTACATGCAACAGCCAGAAGGGTATAAATCAGATGCAGACCAAGGTCTTGTATGCAAACTACATAAGGCCATATATGGACTAAAACAAACATCCAGAGCATGGCATGAGAAATTGAAAAATACCCTTACACAATTAGGGTTTACTGCCACCAAATCTGACAACTCACTCTACTTAAGGAAAAGAAAGCATGTGAGTGTTTACATACTAGTATATGCGGATGATATACTAATCACAGGAGATGATCAACAAGAAATTAATCAAGTCATAAAACTACTTGACAGGCATTTTGCCATCAAAGACATGGGAGAATTAAAATTTTTCCTAGGAATAAACATTCAAAGGATATCTGACAGTGAAATTATCTTATCTCAAAAACAGTACATCAGTGATATTTTAGTAAGAGCTAACATGGATAAAGCTAAACCTCTACCAACCCCAATGACAAATCACAAACAGTTATCTAAAGACAGGGGCGAACCTATTGATAACATTAAACAGTATCGAAGTATCGTTGGGGCACTTCAGTATGCAACAATCACTCGACCTGACATATGTTTTAGTGTAAACAAGGTATGCCAATACATGCAAAATCCTTTAAGTGAGCATTGGTGTGCTGTAAAACGTATCCTCAGATATCTCAAAGGAACATTAGCATATGGGTTACACTTAAAGACTGGCAAAGATATAAACATACGTGCTTACAGTGATTCCGACTGGGCCAATGACCTCGACGACAGAAGATCCATTTCTGGGTTCTGCATTTACCTAGGACAGAATCCAATCTCCTGGTGTACAAAGAAGCAGTCTACCATCTCCAGAAGCAGCACTGAAGCCGAATACAGATGCATCGCTAGTACTGCCGCCGAAATAATTTGGATCGAAACCCTAATTGGAGAATTAGGGTTCGAATTAACTCAGAAGCCCACAATCTGGTGCGACAACCTCAGCGCCATATCCTTATCCATGAATCCAGTCCAACATGCTCGCACAAAGCACATGGAAATTGATCTCCACTTCGTTCGAGAAAGAACAGGAAATGGCAAGCTCGCTATTCATCACGTTCCATCCTTTCATCAAAGAGCTGACTTCTTAACAAAGGCTTTATCAACGAAAAATTTCAATCGATTTCGAGATGAACTCAAAATTTTCTCAGCCGACATGAATATTTGATGAGGAGATGAAACCCTAGTTTCGTTTGAGGCGGCATATTATGAATCATACCAGACTGTTGTTCCACTAGTAACACAAATAGCAATCCGGGACATCAGTTCTATCTAATAACAGCCATAGATCAAGATCAACGGTGAAGAATTAACAAAGCTATTTCACCCGGATAACAAGCCTGCTTGGGCCTTGTTATTTCAGCCCATTTTCTTTTATATAAATACATTGTACTGTATCGTATCACTTTGTATCATAAAAGAGTACCATTCAATAAAACAGAAATTTACTTTTCTCTATTTTACCCTACCCTCCATTCATTCCAAAACATCTAAAATCCATTTTATCACACACTTCTAAAGTTAAAACATATCTCTAATGGCCTCTTTCTTTACATTTGTATTCAGCCTCAGTCTTCTTTTCAGTATCAACCTAAAAGCATGCCTAGCTTCAAGAATTCTCGTACAACAAACATCAAACAGTGAATACATAAAAACGAAATGTGGAGCAACAACATACCCATCGCTCTGCTACTCTTCCCTTTCTTCATACGCAAGCACCATCAAAAGCAACCCAATGCAGCTGGCACACGCTTCACTCTCTGTAACACTAGACAGTGCACGTGCTTCCTCCACTGCCGTGAAAGGCATGTGTGCAGCAGGGGGCATGAGCCATGGGGTAGCAGCAGCAATGAAAGACTGCATGGACACAATAAAAGAATCAGTGGAAGAGCTTAAGGGCTCCATGTATGCAATGGATAATATGAAAGGCAAGAATTTCACGTTTCAACTAAATAACATTCAGACTTGGGTCAGCGCAGCACTCACTGATGACAATACGTGCATGGATGGATTTTCAAGTAGAGCCATGGATGGCAAGCTCAAGACCGCTGTTAGAGGTCATATTTTAAACGTGGCACAAATGACGAGTAATTCACTGGCTCTTATTAATGCCCTTGTTCTTTCTCACTCTACTTCTCCTTAGATTTCTATGTTTTATCCACGTTTCTGTGTGTTAGTCCGTGTTTGCACGCTAGCTACCTGTAGTTTTATAGTTGGATGGTTTCCATATACTCTTTGGTTCAGATTTATCATACGTCTGTATGTACTGCACTGTAATTTTGATGTGTTGTTGGATTACTCTTTGTTTTTATTTTAATACTGTGGTACACTTTATGATGAGATTCCCTAAGCGACGAAGTGATGCAGAAAACACGTAGAGTTTGGGTCCTTTTAATTTTTTTTTTCTCAAACACTTGGAAAATCAGGATTAGCTTTGTAAACTCTTTGATTAATGGGAAAATTGGTTTGGCTTCTTTTGACATATCCGAGAGTATATTTGATCAGCATGCGTACATATCTCTTTGATTTATTTTCCAAATCCTTCATTTTTTTCAAAATTTTATTAAGAGATAACACATAGTTTATTTATGTGTACGTAGAACATAATTTTGAACATTAGCGCTATTCTAAACTGATTCAAGTTATTTTCAAATCAAGGAAGATCTACCGTTAAAGAATATCCCATGATTCTAAACATAGTTTATTTCATGGATGGCACAAAAAGTTAGCGCTTTTGGTTAAACTTACACATCAATGTTGAGTAGGAGTTCTTTACTCTTTAATTGGTTCGACAGGTAGATTTGGTCATTCATTCAACCAAGAAAAATATAGCTCTCCCAGTTAATTTATACTATATCACAGTTATTCTTTCTCATTTTTCATCAAATTTGTGGTATCAAATCTACTAAACCAAATTATACATATGAAAGAATATGTTTGAAGAAGGAAATAGAATGGAAGCAGAGATAATTGAAAGGAGCAGTGATAAAACTGAAGAAAAAGAACTGGTTATAAACAGTTGCAGGTATGGGGAGTATAAGTTTTAACAGAACAGGGTAAAAATAATTATGAGATAACACAAAGTATGGGGAAAAAAACAAAAAACAAAAAACAAAAACAAAAAATCAAAGAAAGAGAAAAAAGAAGAAGGGAAGACAAAAGAAGAAGAAAGAAAAGAAACAGACAGGGAGCATCGTGTAAGAAAAAGCGCATGCATCACTCTCTGCAAGTTGCGTTGCATAAGAACTATATGTATTTTGTTCTTTGTGGTTTTGTGACTCTTTATAAGCTTTTGTTTTTCAAAAAAAAGAAGTCTCATTGAAAATTAGCGGTGTTAGATGCACATAAAATATCTGGTATTCGCGTGCTACGAGACTGCAGGTAGGCGATATTTCAGCGTTGAGTCATTGACCAATATATATTTAGCACTACCACCCCTTAAAATTAACCATTCGACCTTCATATAAGCTACAAGGAAATTTAGTTGGTAGATTAATGAACAAGTTCAGCTTAGAGGGCAGTATGAATACATGCTATCTTTTTCATATATGTAACACTAAAATCTTGTTTCTGTTTATCTTTATATAAAAAAATATTAGCAATCAGTAATCGTTCTTGAATCAAGGGGTTTATTTTTATCCATTTTGATTTGACTGGAATTCATAATTGTTTGAATTGTGTAATCTCCAATTACTGACATTGGTAACCGACCTAATGCAATTTGATTATAATTTAATTCGTGACGATCATAAGTTGAAAATTCATATTCTTCAGTCGGTTCGAGTCCGCTTATCTCCAGCCCGTGCACTTAGCTGATACTATGACAACGCCCAATTTTTTCAATTCGGCAGTTCGATCTATGATTTTTCATTCATGGACGTTGATAAGATCCTTCCATTTAGCTCCACACCATCCAGCTTGTAGTCAAGGTTTTCAAAACGGAATTTAAATCATAAATCGTAAAGCTCGGACCTTAAATCAAAACGGATTCTAATCGTAAATCATAAATTCAAACGATCCGTATTTTAAGGATTGTGCACACTTTGAAATTGATTTTGATGTTTGAACTAGTACAGCTTAATTTAAAACTCAATTTTCTTTTGTATTCCATTTTTATTCTATTTTAAGAACATTATAATTGAAATTGTAGATCCAAATAAGTATGTTAAATATGTTATTCCATGTTCGGTGTTTTGTTTGATGGTGATTTTAACTAAGTTTGAATTGAAATATAAATCGAATTGTAGAGGGAGAGATCCAATTTGAACGGGATTTAAGTCGCAAGATTTTAAGTTTTTTGATAACAATGCTGGTAACAGTAACATGTTAGCTGTTTAAACTTGTACCCTATCCGGGGCACCATCTTAATCTTCCATACAAAAACCAAAAATTTCTAAACTTTCACCGGTTGGCGAAGATAAACACCATCTCTAAGCGAATGGAGCAAACATTTACCGACTATAGGCAAATGTATCAATGGCAGTTGACCTTGATGTCTTTATTTACATATTGTACAGAAGAAAGTTGGAAAAATTAGAAGAAGCTTAGGTATACGTGAGCAAGGTATTAACATAGGAGGGCTTGGACCTCCAACCTTATGGTTAAAGGCCACACACTTTGACCAACTAAGCTATTCCAGGTTGGTTGTAAATTGATCAAATCAGGTTATATCAATTATGTTACAAAAGTTCATGACTCTCATCATCTAAAGAAAACCTAATTGTGTTCCTTTCATTCACTCCTGTCATCTGTATTAAACTGGATGGTTACTAAAGGAGGAAATAATTTGGACAAGAAAAAAGGACAGGATGGAAACTAATAAAAAGAGAAAATTGTCAAGGAAAAATATATATTTGAGTATAGTGTCTTTAAATTTCCTTATTTGTTTTTCGTAGCTATGGATTTTATTTTTTTCAGTAATGAAAAATTACATGTGCAAAACAGATATTGACCATACATTCAGAGTGGATTTATCTTCAAACTTTTCAAAGTATCTGGTCGGTGTGCAAATATCAAAGAAATGCAAGGTAGTAAAATGCTACCAATAGTTCCAAGAACCAATCTAATTATTTCAGGGATTAACTCTATGGTTTTATGTTGGTTGATGACCTGTCATATTCCCTGTGGCTATGCTACTATTGACAAAAACAGTAAATTGTGGGTAGATATTTTGTGGGGTGGGTAGATATTGTGAAGGCAATAATTAGTGCGGTATGTCTATGGATATTAATAGTTTAGGACGTTAAAATTATTTTAAGGAGCTTAGAAAAAAAGGTTTACAGTTCACTGAAATAGTGATAGCTGATGGGGACACTATGAACTATGGTTTGATCCGTGGATAAATGGGAAATTTAAAGGGAATGCGTATGACACCAAACTTGTTAATTATACTATAGCCTGTCAGGGCCTGAATCCTACCCTGCCAGGGCCTGAATCATACCATACTGCTGTTGTGGGAAATTCTAACTCGAGACCACTCAAATCGAAACCTCAAAGCACAGCGGAAAACGAGAACGTAGTAAAAGTGTAAAAACAATCAATCAATATCTCAATCTAAATCTCATTCCAATCCAAAACCAATCACAATCACCAAACAATCAATAAAAAATCAAGGCAATAACGATAAAATAAATCACACAACGATTTATGATGCTTCCACTAACGTCTTGTTAGTGTACATCCACTTTGAGAGAGAACCTTTATTAATACAAATGAGAAGAGTACATGAGATTGATTATAATAATTAAAATTCTAATAAAACTGATTTGTGGAGAAGAAAATTAAAGAAAATTAAGTTTAGATAAACCTTAATTAATGGAGGATAAATCCTAGATTAAACCCTCAATCTCGTTTTAGTTGTCACGTCTTTGAATCCTAAAAATAGCTTATATAGGAGAGTAGAAAACCTAGGCAAAATTTCAAAATTGCCCCTGCGAATATCAAAAATCTTCACACCAAAACCTGAACTGAAAATAGGCTGAAAAACGCATAGACGCCTGTCATATACCTCGAGAAAACATTTCCTGACATCACAGACGTCTGTCATAAAGTGACAGACGTTTGTCCACAATCTCGGGTTCCAAACCCTGTAGTCACATACGTCTATCACTTTATGACAGACATCTGTTGTCTGATGTTGGCCACAACACTCCACCTTCATCGTCATATCTTCCTTCTCCGAGCTCCGATTTGCGAACCGTTTTTACCGTTATAAAACTACTTTTGATCTCTTCAATACTTCATACAGTGTCGTCAAAATTCAACACTCCACCTCGACACTATATCCATCTCCAATGGTATCATACCATCATCAACAACCGATAGCACCAACCATCACCCCTTCTACCTTCAACCAAACGTGAACGCTTTTCCAATGAGCTTCGACAAAATCATCGCCCATTGCACTCCATCAACGAGCTCAAGCAAAGCCTGCGCCAACTAACGAAGTATTGAAAACATCCAAATCCTAAACCGTCTCACCAAAGACTAAAGTGCTAAGGAGTGTAAACTAGCACTCACCAAGAAGAATGATTCACAATCTCTCACCGATACTCTTTCTCATCCATAATCAAGCTCCTCCCTCAACCGTGTCATCCCGTGGCACCTAGCACTTCAACAAGCGAATTAAGTTCGATCAATGCTCGAACTACCCAACCGGCAATGCCTTAGTGAACATATCCGCCGCGTTATCCTTTGTGTGCACATTCCGAAGATATGCTTGCTTATCTTCATTCATGGCTACTATAAATGATTCTCTCACTTCAATATGCTTAATCCATGAGCTAAATGTCAAATTCTCTACCAAGTGAATAACACTCTGGCTATCACGTCGAACATCGACACTATCATGCTCGTATCCCAAGTCACACAACAATCGCCTCAAGTAAAGTGCCTCCTTTGCCGCCTCCACCGTGGTTATCAACTCCGCCTCCGTAGTGGATAAAACAATTATGGTCTGCAATCTCAATCTCCAACTTATAGCCATACCACTAAGTGTGAAGACATATCCGAAAGTTGATTTTCTTCGATTTCTATCACCGGTGTAGTCCGAAGCACAATAACCAACCAACTTGCAATTCTTTCCATCACTACCGCCAAAAACAAGACCACGAAATGATATACCTCTAAGGTATCTCAATATAAGCTTCACAGCTTCTCAATGCGATTTCGCCGGATTAGCCATATACCGACTAACCACCCCGACGGTATTTTGCAATATTGAGACTTGTACACACCATAGCATACATTAGACTTCCAACCGCACTAGCATATGACACATTTTTCATATAAGCCTTGTCTTTCTCCAAAATAGGCGATCCCTTACTCGAAAGTTTCATATGCAAAGGAAAAGGTGTATTTGATGCATTTGCATTCTCCATGCTAAACCGGCAAAGCACTTTCTTTATGTACTTCTTTTGAGTTAATTTCAACTCAAAACGATTTCGATCCATTTCTATTTCCATGCCCAATATCTTCTTTGCTTTTTCAAGATTCTTCATTTGGAACTCTGATTTCAAACTCAGTCTTAACTTGTTGATTTCATTCTTATTCTTAGAAGAAATAAGCATGTCGTCCACATACAAGAATAAATACACCCAACAATCATTTTTCAACTTCTTGAAATATACACAAGCATCCTTGATTCTTCTATCAACACCATTTGCAAGCTTAAAATGATCAAATCTCTTGTACCATTGTCTAGGTGGTTGCTTTAAACCATATAGCGATTTCTTTAACTTGCAAACCAAATTTGACTTACCATCTACAACAAAACCTTCCGGTTGCTCCATGTAGATGACTTCATCCAAGTCACCATGCAAGAAGGCGGTTTTTACATCAAGTTGATCCAACTTCAAGTCTTGAATAACAACTATGGTAAGTAATATCCGGATAGAAGTATGGCGCACAACCGGTGCGAATCTCATCATACTCTTTTCCCTTCCTTTGTGCAAACCCCTTAGCCACTAGTCAAGTTTTGTATCTTCCATCGTCCTCCACCTTGTATATCCATTTGCACCCAATAGCACGGTTTCCCTTAGGAAGTGGAACCAAATCCCAAATTTGATTCTTCATCAACGATTGCATCTCTTCCTCAATGGTAGAAATTCACTTCGAGCTATTACGACTTCATGACGCCATCAAGGTCCATCGGCTCATCTTGGACTACATGAAGAGCATGGTCCAAATTATCACAAAAGCTAAGATAGTTCCAATCACCATATCTATTGGGTGGCCCTATAGCACGACGACCCACCTAACTAGCAATACCATCACCCAAACTTCTTTCAGCTCCACCTTGAACTGAATCCTCTCTAGAATCAAGTACATCACAAACACCACTAAAGGAACCCTGTAGACTAGGTGATGTTACATCAACCGCTTCCTCTTCACAACCAGCTTCAACTACTCTACTCTCTCTCTCTACTACTTGGACAAAATGTGAAAATAACTTCATTCTCCTTTGATTCACCATGAGCCAAATCCGGAACATCCGATGAGCTCTCATTCCCCTTGAACAAAGTCGACTTATCAAAAGTAACATGACAAGAATTCACAACCTTCTTCGTTACGGATTCCAAATTCGATAGCCTTTTACTCCATCCGTATAGCCAAGCAAAATCCCCTTGAAAGCTCTAAGCTCAAGCTTATCATTTCCCGGATCACACACATAAACCGGACTACCAAACACACGAAGATAACTCAAGTCAATGCTCTTTCCTTTCAACACTTCCTCCTGAATTTTTTTACCAATAGCCGAGCATGGAATTTTATTAATAATATGCACCGCGGTTGACAAAGCTTCGGCCCAAACACCACAGACGTCTGTCATAAAGTGACAAACGTTTGTCCACATTCTCGGGTTCCAATCCCTGTAGTCACAGACGTCTGTCGCTTGATGCTGACCACAGCACTCCACCTTCATCGCCATATCTTCCTCCGAGCAGCTCCGATTTGCGAACTGTTTTCACCGTTATAAAACTACTTTCGATCTCTTCAATTCTCCATGTAGTGTCGCCAAAATTCAACAACTGCCTCAACATAAAACTACATGGCATGTGAAATCAAAGAGATGCAAATTGAAAACAAGCTGCTGCTGAGTACCGGCTAACGAAAGGAAGCCCTAAGGGTTTCTCATTGCACTCAGCTTGGACTATCTAAATAGACACAAAAAATGGCGTTACGTAGCGTGACAGCGAAAGCAATCATTGCGTGCATACAAAACTATATCAAACATGTTAAATGCAAATGACTAACTACTATAATGAGAAAGAGAGATAATCACAAGTGTTTACTATAAGATGTGGTATATGCAACGAGAGACCACTTCCTCTTTTAGTGTCCTTTTAGGTTAGTGCCTACTTGTAAAGCCTAATGAGATTAAATTGAAGCGATCAACTAACATTGCCTTCAACGTCAAGGAGGAAGCTGATTTCATTGCCAGCAAATTCCACTACGAAAACGATATAGGGAATTTTGACACTATGTTGTGACGTCGGTGTGGCATGTGTGGATGGAAAGGAACGATCGTCTTCGAGAACCGTTGCAGAACAAAGTTCGTTAGCGCAAAACCCGTAGAAATTTTAGTACATGTGTTGATTTAGGAACTTGTAAAATCTTTTGACTTCCTCTAAAACCCATAGCAATTTGAGTACACGTGTTGATTTGGGAACTTGGAAATCTTTTGACTTCCTCTAATGTTTTACCCACAGTTTCTCAGAGTTTCAATGATCAGATCGTCGAACCGTGATGACTTAAGGTTTAAGGTTTAGATGGTTCAACCGATCAAACTGTCAAAACCGTGAATTTTTTTAATACAAAATTTACATATTTAAATACAAGTTATACGTAGAAATGTTGAAATAAAAATGGTAGGTAGACAACCTGTAAATGTTCTTTAAGGTTTTTAATGCTGTAGTGCACAACTGCACCAACACAACTGTAGTTGTGTAGACAATAGCAGTGCACAAGATGGATAGTGACGGTGAACTTGAACATGTTTGCAATGGTTCGGAGGAGTTTGTAATGGCAAAAAACGAAGCAGTGGAGCTTCTTGTTTAGATATTGGGAAGAATGATTTTTGCAAAGTAGATTTATTTATTTTTTCAAAATAGTATAGAGAATTAGAATGAGAATGAGAGAGAATGATCGATGAGAAAGTAAAGGGAAAATAAAAGAACCGCGGTTCAACCAGGTAAAATAGACAGTTGGACCGCCGGTTCAATGGTCCGATCTGGATTTGTGCACGACTAAGTTCTGATTGAGTTCCGGATTGAAGTGGTCCACGGTTCAGGGTTATTCAAGGTCGACTACGGTCAGGTCTGGTCATTAAAACACTGGTTTTACCTTGTTACTCAAAAAGCAATTGTATAGTGGTGGCTCTATGTATAATGTTAATTAAAAAATAATAATAATCAATGTGATATATTCTATATAATAATAATTCCAAAACAAACTAAAAAAATCATGTTAAATAATACCAACATATTTAGTGGGTTTCACATTGAAAATATAGCATTAACTTTAAATATTAATATATGAAATGCGATTAATCTGCAAAAGGAGAGTTCTTGGTTCAAGATGCAGTGGGAAAATCATAATTTTAATGTTATTGACAATAAAAGAACTATGATTTCTTATCGAAAAGAGTAATAACAAATCAATAGTTATTTTGTAGAGAAAAACAAAGCATTGATTATACTTAGGATATTTATATTCAATTTATCTTGCATTTATTCTTTTGAAAAAAGGAAAACAAAGAAAGAGTGAAATAAAAAGAATAGAGATTAAAATATTAAGAGTAGAGTTGAAATAAAAAAGAAAAACCACAAATAAATTTGTAAACAAACGAATTCATACTTTTTTAGCTTTGTATTAACTTTTTTATTTGCAAAAATGAGAAATTTGGATTTTTATTCAAACATGGAGAAGTTTGGAATTTATTTTTAAATTGTAAGAAAAATAAATAAGTTGGGTTGGACCTAAATTCGTATAATATAAATGGCATTATATTAATTTGGTTTTAGTTATAGCCTGACATAAGCTAATAGTTTGGTTTTAGTTAAAACATAAATGAAGCATGTACCGATAAGAAAGAAGAAGATAATGTTGTTACATTTCTTATACTAGATATAGACGTTTTATTGATTATAACGATGCATATGCTATATAAGCATGGTTAGGGACAACTATTTTTGAGGAAAATGAGTGATCCTCTCAATAAGGAGGTCATTCATATAATGGGTCTACGTAGTTTATTAACTAGCATTAGATCCGATCGAATTATTATATAAAATCATATTTTATTTAATATTATTTCATATTCATTAATTAATCGTATTAATTAATTTGATTCAATGATTATTTGAATATGTCATATACATATTCATAACATCACATGATAACATAAAGATAAATAGACATGTGTTCACCACATATGCATATGCACATGGATATTTGCAGTTTATATCCATAGTGTGTGTCTAATACGTATGCATGTGACAAATTATCATGCATATCGGAATATTTATGTCTAATTATATACATATGTCCAATTATACTGCAATATATGTTTATGGTTTTACATACATATTAACAGTACCATATTGTATAGGTTAGACATAAATACAGGGTCGGCCCAAGGACATATAATGCCCTAGACGAGCTTTATTTTTTCATTTCGTTTACCATATTTCTTAAAAGAGAACAATAATTTTAAATGTAGAAATAAAATGAAATTTTTTAATGTAGAAACAATATGAAAACTCTTTCATATATAGAACGACAATTACAAAATATTGGTCTACTAAGCCATTTAGAGTACATATCAAAAACCAAAATGTCAACATGATATCATAGCATACTAATGCAATTAACGGAAACAACTCCTCATATTTTTTGAAGCAAACTCGTATATTATCTCTTCATAGTTAAGCATATCCAAGTACTCATTTTCAATTGAAATCATAGATAATCCGTTTAACCTTTCTTGTGACATAGTAGTCCGAAGATATGTTTCAATCAATTTCAATTTTGAGAAACTTATTTCAGCCAAAGCAACCGTTACTGGAATAGTCAACAAAATTCGATAAGCAATCTAAACATTCAAAAATCCACTAACATCTCAATAAGATCTCAAAAAATTTAAAATATCAATGGATTTAGTTACTTTCGATGGTAGAATCTTTTTTAATTGTCGAAGCCCGTAGAATAATTCTTTACCACAAATATCTTTCTCTTCGTTATGTTCCCAAAAAAACTTCTAATTTCATGCAATGGTTCTTCAACTCGTCATCGTCAATATTTTTAAACTTCAAATTTAACAAGAAACCAAAGTTCCTTCATAAAGCTTAAATTGCTCAAACCGGTCTCTAAGTGAAGTTAAAGCTTGATCTATTATATGAAGAAAATAAGTAACTTGAAAATTATCTTCGGGAGATTGCATATCATTATTCTCTTCGATATCTTCATCAAATTGTTTTTTTCTACGCACAACTCTCTTTTCCAAAAAGATTGGATCAATACCGACTTCAATTGCAATTTCTTTAGCTTCATTCATCATGGTTTCAAATCCATATTCTCTAAGTTTTTCAAAAAATGCTACAAGCTCCTTAATATTTGTAATTGCATCTTCGATATCTATTTCCTCATGTTGAAGTATTTTACTTACTCGATTGATATCGTCTAATATTGTGCACCAAATACACAAACTAATCAAGAACTCAAAATTTTCCAAAGCATTTTGGCATAAACCTTTAGCCTTCGTAACACAACATCATCTTTAGAATTATTTGCAATATCAATTAAGGCATCTTTTAGTTCTGATGTTTGCGTTCTTATTGCTTTAACACTTTCAATGTGATTTTCCCATCGGATTGCCGATAATGGTTTTGGAGTCAAGCCTTTCACATAGCTTCGAAGTATTTCTCATCGATGAGTTAAGCCAGAAAATAAAGTATAAATCTTTTGCACATATGCAAAAAAGTTTTTAGCTTTTATACATGATTTTATCATATCACATAAAGCAAGATTAAGACTATGACACCCACATGAAATGTAGAAGGCTCTAGGATTTATATCAATTAGTCTTTTTTGCACACCTTGATGTTTACCTACATTAAGTTCAATTAAGTATTTAATATTATTGTCAATGGATTAAAATCTAGTTTAAGGGAAAAAAATTATTTACTATTGTTACCTTTCATGTTTGAACCATTGTCATACCTTTGTCCTCTCATATCATTAATATCAAGTTTAAGCTCAACTAAAACATTTTCAAGCTCTTTAAAAAGACCGGGCCCGGATGTATCATCCACCGTTATAAGTCCAAGAAAATATTCTTCCATCTTGATGCCATTTGCATTATCAATATTCACACATCTTATAATAATGGACATTTACTCTTTATGGCTCAAATCCGGAGTGCAATCAAGAATAATAGAGAAGTATTTTGCTTTCTTAATCTTTGTAAGCATTGCTACTTTGATCTTGTTAGCCAACAAACTTATCAATTCATTTTGAATTTTGTGACTTAAATAATGATTATTGATTTCATTATTTATAAATTCTATAAGTTGAAAAAAAAAACCCATTATTTTTCTCATAAATTTTCTCATTTGATCCATGAAATGGTAAATTATTTCTAGAAAGTGTTTTGACAACACCAATTATGCGCACAAGGACTTTTTTCCAACATTGTTTCTCTTGATCAATTTGCGTTTTCATTGCTTTATCGATTGTTGCTTTTTGTTGAAGCCCTCTACGCAAATCCACCCATTTGATTAGATTTTCATTGTGCAATGGATTACCTTCATGCTCTCGTAATTTATTAGATAAATTATGCCAATCATTAATTCCTTCATCGACTAATTTGGATGTTTTTTTATATGCTTAAATAGCTTACAACAAAAACAATAAACTTTATCATACTCATCCGAGTACACAAGCGATTTTTTTTCATGATCTTCTCTCCGTGGATAGCCGCCGATGTAATGTTTAATGAGAAGTGTTTACCGTCAATCTTATTTCTTGGAAACATATCATTTTCTTTTACTATTTTGATGGGACCACATTGAATTAGCATAATTCGTTTGGTATCGGTAATTTTTTCCCATAATCCCGAATCGCAATTTATATCAACATTTTTTTCAATGTCAAATATAGCTACATCCCCAACATCTTCATCATCAACATCAACGTGTACATGTGCATTATTATCCCCGTTTACAACTTCTACAACATGTTGATCTTCAATTTCCAACATTCTCATTTGTAGGCACTTCATCTTCATTTATCTCGATATTGGCATCAATATCATTATGCTCAAAATTAATTGCTTCAACTTGATTTTGAAGTTTGAGATTTCTTTTGTCTTGATTCAAATAAATTTGAAATTGAGCCTACCAATGATTTTGCTTCTTCGTCTTTGCGTTGTTTTTTCTTTCTATTTTGGTACCCGGAATTTTGTTTCCAAATCCTATCTCAAATTAAAATACTGCACATTATTATTAATGAAAAAATATATTAACATTTCACTCATTTTAATTCTTTTGAACTCAATTCTAGTAACTAATCATAATTTAATTTATTCAAATAAAGTATGAAATCAATGTTATTCATTTTCAAATTCATTCACAAAATGAATGTATGTTCATTTTCAAAAAATATATTCATTCACAAAAAGAATTAAAACAACTCAATTCATTTTCAATTTGCAAACTAAGCCTACTGCAACTTCTTGCACTATTTCAACAGACAACAGCATTAGCAACGATTCATATTTGTAGGCTCTTCAAATGGTTCCAATAAAAGTTTCATCAACCATTTTCAAAAAAACGATTATTTTAACAATCAATTCTTATGCAATTATACACAAATTAAATGGTGCAATGACAAATCAGAAAATTAATTTAGAAATTAGGGCAGTTGGTTAATCTTAAATTAACTCACTTAGTCTGGGATTTATTTAAAAAAATAGTAAACCAACAAATAATCCAATTTCTAAACTAACATATAATCCAATTATGCAGTTTCTATATAATCATTTAATCAGTATGAGTCTATGACAGATTGACAGTAAACCATAAAACCAACATTCAACATATCTGTTAGTTTAGGAATTGGATTAGGGTAAATCAACATCTTTAGGAATTATGAATTTAGGAATTAGGGAAATCAACATTCAACATATCTGTTAAAAAAATATAATCGAAATCAGTAAAAAAAAAATCGGTATTCGTAAACTCGCATAATTTAGGAATTATGAATTAGGGCAAATCAAAATTGCAACCGTGGGAGCTGCACAATATACGACGACGGACCATGGGCAGTCGGCACGAGGTGGCTGACGATGGCAACAGACCTAAGGCGAAGCCGAGCTGAGGCAGGAAATTTGGCTTGGGCTGGCGGTGATGAAGAATCGATGACTTGTGGAGCGCGTCGCGATTTGAGAAGAAGATCGAAAGAGAACACGTTTTTTTTGTGTTTGTTGCCCCCTTCGTAGAATGATGCCCTACCGCCCTAGGCAAATGTATCGTTCCCCAATGCCTCGGGCCGGGCCTACATAAATACGTATGTATGTAGTATATATTTTGCCACTTATGTATTTTTATATATGTGTGCGTTTGAAACAAATCTATATAGTTAAAGAAGACACACACACACATATGAAAGTTTGGTGTTAAAGAGAAACGGAAATAAGTAAATACTAGAAGTAGATCCAAACAAATGAGCATCCAAAAGGAAAGAAGGGATGATAATATAATTAAATAATTAAACCTTTCCCTTTTACAAGTTTTAGTTAAATCTAGATCAAATCTCTAAAGGAAAGGTAATTACTGAATTATTCATAATCAAATTTTAGTATTAAAATTGAAAACTGAAGTAGTACATAAATATATACATATTAACAGAATCATCTTTAAAATAGTATCGTAATTAAAATTGTAATAAAAATTGATTAATCAAAACATTCCATATGCGTGTGTGTACACACGCTATAATTTGAAATTAATTAAAATTTCAAATTTAAATATATTTGATTGAACAATTAAAAATAAAATTATTTTGTTTGAAGTCATAATTGACTTAATCAAATGATATGATTTAAGATGTTTCACCGTTTCAACACAAATATAAAAGGTATAGGTGGAATTCAGTGCACGAGGCTCCCGCACGATCGCGGGCTCTGTAAAGATCGATAATGTACGCAGTCTTTCCCTCACATTGCGAGGAGGCTGTTTCCAGACTCGAACCTGGATGCTCAAATCACCATGTGGATGACCTAACCGTTGCGCCAAGGCTTCACCTCTTCAACAACACAAATATGCTTATGTAAAATACAAATACATGAATATAAAATTTGATATTCTAAATAAATCAAATTAAATGAATATACATATGAAGGAATATACATATGCATATGCATATTTTATTGCAACCAAAACAAACATACATCAACAATCGAGTTCTCTTAAATGTGTAAAGAACTGGTTTCATATTTTATAAATGATAATGCATAAACAATTTTAATCAATAATAAGTGGCAATAGAATATTTATATATACCTGAATTTTGTGTCAAGGTTGAACATCATGAATGAATAATAACTGCATAGCTTCGTATGTAAAACTTTTGGAAAAAGGATCTTCCATTCAGTTGAAGACAAGACTTATATGGAGAGGGTGGCATATGCAAGTGCAGTTGGAAGCTTGATGTACGCCATGGCCTGCACGAAGCCAGGTATTGCTCATGCTATCAGTATGGTTAGTCACTACATGGCTAATCCGAGGAAGACTCACTGGATTCCCTGATTAAACTAGAGGTTACCAAGGAACCATGCATAGCACTAAATATGGAGCCGCCGAATACATCAGCTATGCCTAACATGTGAAATGGATGCATAAGGATGTTGTGCTCTGCCTAGAATACAATCATAAAATTGAAAGTACCAGAAATTCCTAAAGGCATACCATCAGAGAAACTTCCTTGACCAAGCCGTTAACGATATTTTGAGATACTTGAAGGGAACACCATATCATTGGCTTGTTTTTGAAACTAGAAAGAGTTGCAGCTTGGTTAGTTACTGTGATTCGGACTATGTGGGAGACAGAGACGGAAGGAAGTCAACATTGGGCTACGTGTTCACACTTGGAGGTACAATTATTAGTTGGAGAGCAAGGTTGAAGTTTGTTGTTGTACTATCTACTATAGAAGTAGAGTTGATAGCTGCTGTTGAAGCAACTAAGGAGAGACTTTATTTGAAGCATTTATTGTGTGATCCAGGCTTTGCACACAATAGTGTGGTGATGCATTGTGACAATCAGAGTGTAATTCATTTGGCTGAAAACTTGACATTCAGTTCGAAAACAAAGCACATAGAAGACAAAGAGTCATTCCTTATTGCCATGAATGAAGAAATGGTGATTCATTTTGAAAAGATCAACACAAAGAACAATGCGGCGGGCATATTTACTATGGCATTGTTGGGTGCTAAGTTCAAACATTGCTCGAACTTGATTCGCTTATTGATGTGCTAGTGCCATATAATGGCACCATGGAGAAGAGTGGAGCAGCTTAGTTGAAGCTGGAGGAAGTTGTATACTTTTTGTTTGAGAGATAGAATTTGTCGTATACTTCTTGTTAGGAGATTGTTTTAACTCTATCTTTGTTTTGAGTGCTTTTAACACTTTGCTGGCGGAGGGTGGCCATGCCGGAGCTTGTTGACAAAGTGTTATGGGGGTGGCCGAGCCGGAACTTATTAGGGAGGTATTCATATTAAAGAAGAGAGTGCAATAGGGGTTGGTTGAGATAATTAGAATCGAGGAGGAGTGTTGATTTTTTGTGGGATTCAAACATATGGAAACTTTTCTAATTTGTAATTTGAAAAATACAGAAACTTTCCTAATTTGCAATTCGGAATTTGTAGAAACTTTCCTAATTTGCAAATTTGGAATTCATGGGAACTTTCGTTAATTACAACCTACTTTAGCTAAACTTTGAAATAGCTGTCACTACTAGAATCAACTTGTTTAGTGTCCAGACTTTGCGTCGGCTAGAATCGGCTAAAAAACACGGTCGATTCTAGCCGATTCTAGCCGACGCAATATCGCATTACAGAAGGGAAACCCGCGAGCGTTTTCATTATTCTTCCCTCCAAATTTTCACGTCAAAACCCTCCTCCTCGTCACCCGCCGCAGCCGCCTGCCGTCACCGCCGTCTCAAGTCAACATCGGTTAGAATCGGCTGTTTGGTTACAGGTTTGCGTCGGGAAGTTACGCCCAACAGAATTTTGAAAAAAATACCACGTGGATAAAGACGTCACTTCCCGACAATAAAGTGGTGACGAAACCGACGCAAAACCCGACTCGAATGTTTGGTGGTGACGTCTTTTTTTGCGTCGGTTATAGAATCGGCTTGTGTCGGCTAGAATCGGCCGACGTCGGTTTTCTGCCGACGCAATTGCCGATTTCCCTTGTAGTGTGTGATCTGATTGGAGAATTGATCGATCTATTTGTTTTACCGCACCATAGCACGACCATATATTTAGATTTTTCTGCTGTGAGGGATTGATCATCCCTCTACAACCAGTACTAAAATATTCACTGGTATACCAAATGTTTGAATCACGTAGCTTTTTGTTCAATTTTGTAAAGGAGTTGCTCACTGCCACAGTCATGGAGTGCTCTAGAGGTCTAATCTTCTTTCTATACCTCGCTACTTTAAGCTAAGTGTCCTCTCTATGTATTGTTTTTACTAAAAAATAATATATGCAAGGGTAACATGTATTTGAAGCCTTGGAATCCATTTACACTCCAGAGGTTTTAGTGAAGGTGTCAATAACTGGATGAACAATTATAGGTTAGATTTTTATTTTTATTTTATAATCATGTAAGAGAACATTACAATTACTTAAAAACAAAAATCAAGAATCCTTAGTTCCTCCATATGATTACACATGTGTATTTAATGAAAATAAACATACAGGATAAGAAAGAACGCATTTCAAAAATAATGTCATAGATGTTACATACATATAAATCGTTTAGTGCTGATTTATACAAGGCAAATAAAATAGTTTCATTCCACACGTTCATTTCTTGCACCAGCTGAAGTAGCTGCAACACGATGATTTGTAAGACCAAAATAATTGAGGTATTTTGAATCATTTGTGATCTGAGGAACCTTGCAACATGTTGATTTATTTGGTTTTTTGTTCATTTGGTTTTCTTTATTTTAATGTCCATTTTCTTGAATATTTTTCGTTTTGTCTCATGTGTAGAGTACTGTCGAAGTAATCATGTTTGGCTCTTTAATTCGTTGAGCCAAACAAGTCGCACTTATTTAATTATATTTTTTCTTTTATAAAAAAGAGTTGGCTGTCATAATCTTGTTGCCTTGTTTCATCCAAACTGCAAACTAATATCAATGTTCTTTGTGTTGGGTTCCTTTTTTTCTTAATTTTTGGTTGTTATTAATTATTGTATTCTTTTGGTTATTTATCCTCTCATATACTAGTGGTATAATAATGATACATTCTAATTTGGTAATCTGATGTTTTTTATGCTTATAGCTATGCTTAATTGCAAATAATATACTCGTAAAAAAAATTTAAGCTTATTAACTATAGTGTGCCTTTGGAAAATAAATTATCTATGCAATGAATGTAACCATGGTGTAAGGTTCCGGCCAGAACCACGAGATTCCGACCATCTCGGATCGGTTCCGACCGGAGGCGGGACGGGATTAGGTCAAAATTCCGTCCCGTGTAAAAAAAAAATTGCAATCGCTGCAGTAAAAGGAAGAGGAGACATGTGACAGCAAAAAATACAACTTACCACATCCACGTTCAGCAAATCGCTTCCAAATTCGAATGCTGGTTAGAAATTCGAGCATCGCCGAGGAGAAATTGAGCAAATTCGAGCATCTAAGCTTCAACCAAAATCGCGCTGAGAAGTTTCGACAAAAATCGAGCAAGCATCGACCAAAATCGAGCTTATGTGATATATTTTTTATTAAAAATTATATTTGAGTGTTTTCTTTTGATTTTATAACTTTTAGCATGTATATTGTTTATATATCTTGTTACATACAGTTGAGATATTGTCCACTTGATGTTTATAATTATTTTGTCAGTTTGAGAATTTGAAATGACACATTCTTTTCTGGATGTTAACCTAAATTTTGAACACCTAATAGAGGTTGCACACTGGAAAAAATTAACACCTAATAGATATTACGAGTTGGCAATAAGAAACACCAACTAAGTTTTAGAGATTGTAAAATCGTAGATTGGCATTCTAAAACGCCTACTTGCATATTGATATTTTAAAACACCTATTACATGTATTGTGTTTCTATAAATAACTGATATATCTCTTTACCTTTGAGGATGAAGTTCTTTGGTGTTTACCAAATGTGGTTAGAAAAACCATCATATTAAGTATGCATTATTGATAGAGATTTGTTATTATATCTATTGTATGTATGTATCTATGACTTGCATGCGTGCATGTGTATATATATCATTTTGAGCACTTAATTGTTAATTATTATTTAGTGTGTTTTCTTTAATATTTGTATTTTTGATACTATAGTTAATTTTCGTGGATCATGTTATAATTATGTGTAATAGAAATTAATGAAAAATTACAACAAATAATTTTTTTCTTTTAGAATATATAATCAAACGATCAATTTTTTCACCGTTGTACGGTCGTAGTTGTATGTATCTAAAATTACTTTTAGAAGTAGACTAAACTAACTGCAAAAAAAAACCCGTAACTCCCCCTAAACTTGCTACACAGCGCCTACGCACCTAATTGATTCAACAGCTAAGTCCCCCGTGAATTATTCAAAAACAAATATTCTAAATACAAGGAGAATATCTAACAAATATGTGGAATGGTTTGTAACAAAAGGCACGAAGTTTCTGTTGATATGATAATAACACATAGGTTGATGTTACTGACACAAAATACAATGAATTCAAACTATCAGCTGCTTTCATTTTGCAACACTAGCCAAATTGTATACCGGCTTCATTTTCACTGAATCATTAGGACAAGCAATGCATGTGCATTGTTTCTCTTGTCATAATTATTATATACCCGACACTAACAAAAAACTAGGATGACGATCAGTACAAGAATCTGAATTTGAATCGGTCGGTTGTTTTCATTTTGCATTCCTTGTTTCTTATTAGAAATTTAGAAATCAAATTAATATGTTGATTAGCAGGCAATCACATATCTTATATATCCTAGTATGAATATAGTCTACTTGCAATTTTATATGTGAACGAGGAATATTAGGAGCCCGAGACACAAATAGAGTTGCACTTCTGAAAGTAGTTGCCCTAATCAAATTGCATTGCAGCCTTTCCCTCGCTTTGCGAAGAGGCTGTTTCCAGACTCGAACCCTTGATGTCCAGATCATCAGTCAGATGACTTTACCGTTGCGCCAAGGCTCCACCTCTTATAAAATATCTCTTAACTCTACAAAATATAACCTCCAATATTTCCCAATAATCTTCTGGTTTTATCAATCAACTGTTCATGTTGATTATTATGTTCCTGTACTGATACACTTTTCACCACTTTAAATATCAACAATATTAACAGCTGCAGCAACAATAATAATCAACAGTATACATGATCAAATTTCATCACTACAACCTGCTGTTGTCATTCAAGGCTAAATTCGGTCATGCATGTTGAACTAAATGGTAAGCATAATGATTTTACTTGTTCTGCAAGATCATATGCCATATTTTGGTTGCTTGCGTTGCATTACAGCCGATTAAATTTAATCGAAATCATGAAATTAAGGCTCTAAACAAGATATTGCCGACAAGGAAACTATTAGATTCCACTCATCGACACAAGAAAGAATAAACCCAAGGTTAAAATGTATGATTATGGGACCATAACATGTGGAGGCCCAGTAGCTGAAAAAGTACTGCATACATTATTGACATTAAGGTACAAAAATTAAAATCTTGATACATTATTGACATTAAGGTACAAAAATACAAATCTTGTTTCACATTAGAAAACCTGAAATTTTGACCCAACATGTTTTAAAATATCATAACTTTCAGTTCTCATTACACATTACTTCCAAATTTAGAAATTTTGCAAGTTGTAGATTATCTGCGTAAATTTTGGAAAGACGACGGATGTACGCAGGAATTTATATGTTCAATGTAGTAACCAGAGCTTGAACACATGATTTTTGGGAAACAAATGTTCCTATGATCCAAATAAACTAAACTAAATTTATATAAACGAGCATGTGAAAAATTCCTCATATTTTACAAAACTACGATAAGACAAACCTCCTAACGATCAATTTAATAATTTGCTGTGGTCTGTATAAATTATTGGGCATCTGCACGACTTAACAAATATTTTACAGACCAGGGCCCAGATGTGATCAGGTATGCAAGTTGTCTAACCAAAAGTCTTATTTGAGTTTCAATTCATATCATTCACAGGGTTCGTATCCCAATCTATAAATACCGTACCCTCCATTCATTCCAAAACATCTAAAGTCCAATTTATCATACACTTCTAAAGTTAAAAACATATCACTAATGGCCTCTTTCTTTACATTTGTATTCAGCCTCAGTCTTCTTTTCAGTATCAACTTAAAAGCATGTATAGCATCAAGAATTCTCATACAACAAACAGCAAATAGTGAATACATAAAAACAAAATGTGGAGCAACAACATACCCATCACTCTGCTACACTTCCCTTTCTTCATATGCAAGCACCATCCAAAGAAGCCCGATGCAGCTGGCACACACTTCACTCTCTGTAACACTAGACAGTGCACGTGCTTCCTCCACTGCCCTAAAAGGCATGTGTGCAGCAGGGGGCATGAGCCATGGGGCAGCAGCAGCAATGAAGGACTGCATGGACACCATGAAGCAGTCAGTTGAAGAGCTTAAGGGCTCCATGCATGCAATGGATAATATGAAAGGCAAAAATTACGCATTTCAACTAAACAACATTCAGACTTGGGTCAGTGCAGCACTCACTGATGACAATACATGCATGGATGGATTTTCAAGTAGAACCATGGAAGGCAAGCTCAAGACGTGTGACGACCGCCCATGACCCCTGCACCGAATCTAGGGATAGTGCGCTGTAAAGTGTGCCAGGCGACCATGGACGATTGTCAAGGTAAGATTAAAACAACAGGATCTATCATACTACTCACAGCGCATGGACAAAATACAATAGAACATATGAATAGTGAAGCTTTACAGAACAAAATGACATCTTATAAAACTCCATAATAGTTGAATACAAGCATTCATATAGTCAATACATCCAGCCTCACTACATATCTCTCAGAGAAAACAAAACAGCGGAATATCCAGTACATATAAGAAGATAATATGCAACCCTCTAGCTCGTCTTCGATATCAGCATCGTGAGAAGAGAACAGCACCTGTCACCTGCTACCTAGTCTGCCCGTCCCAAAATGGACGAACAGCCCAAGGCAATAAGAATTAAAACATAAAGCCTTGAGTCAGACAACAGTCTTAGTGAGCAGTAAATTAACTAACAACATACCAAAAAAGCATAAAGGAAAAGGAATAGGAATACAACCCTCCCACTCCAACCTCATTCTACAGTGATAGCCCCCAGACACACACTAAGCAGAAGCAAACATAGCAGAGCATACAATTTAAAGTAAAGCTACTATCACTCGAGTCAAGGGCGATGTTTTCCAAGTACCAAGGCCTAAATCAGATAAGCACCCAGAAAATACCGCTCTTGAGTCCGAATGACGATACAACCAAACATCCATGACTCTGGCTATCACTGTTATCATTGCTTCGATATCACCGTTAATTGAATGACCGGCACATTCTTTCAGCCGTCCGTCAAGGGCTAATGGAAACCCCGGTTCTAGACATAACTCCCGCACGTCGTCGCAGCCCGTGCCTAGGACTATCGAATCTGCCCAGAGTACTCGACCATCAACAGTTGGCCGTTGGGACTATCGAATCTGCCCAAACGTACTCTTGCTTAGAGCATGCTAGAACCTTCAACAACGATGCTATCCAAGCCTCCTAGTCATCCTCCTCGACGACTATTCTCATATCCATTCATTATCCTCAACTCGAATCATATCACCGAGTTATCAACATGCTTGGAATGATCCCGTCTGGATTAGACCAAGTCTTCATCATATGATTGCCTCGCTTCATTACATCCTCGCAAAGCCTCATCTCATCATCACATCATCGAATCTATGCATAAGAGCCTCATCATCCCGCTACATATGCCACGAGCAGCTTTTCCAATTCAAGAGCCTTTCCCCTAGCTTTTGAATCACCTTCGATCTAAATCTAATCATCAATCATCTAGTTCATAACAATCAATCAAATCAATCATCAATCCAAGCAATCAAGCATTCAAATATGATCTAGGTAGACAATTATAACAATAATGGCATTTTCGTAATTAAAGAGTTGAAAGTCCAATAAGCATGAAAACATGGATTATATCTCTATAAACTTGATGAATGAACTTGCATAGGTTAACATATGATAAAATGGATGTAACATCATCATGAACAATGGATCTATATGGATCTACACATAGGATGAAGAAAATGCATGGAAATCACTATTTTAACACCAAATCGAGCCAACAATCCGATATACTCCTTTGGATCCGTGTGAGAGATAATCACCACTCACCAAATCACCTAAACAACCTCAAATCAACACACTTCAGATCTGGACAGCGAAGGATGAAGCTAGATCTATCACAAATCCGCTTCAAATGAAGAAATCTCCCTTGAAAAGATGAAGATCTTCAATCTAAGCTCTTGAATCTTCAATCTTGATCTTTGATTTGGATGGATGGAAGCACTAGATTAGAGTGGAGAAAAGAAGTGAAGAAGTGTGGAAGTCGAGCTCTCAAAATGGCAGCACTTCGTCGCTTCAAAATCCGGATCCCAAAAAGTGAGAACAACCCCTCCTATTTATAGCTGAAAACTGCCCCTTAAGTCGTAACTCGGCTATCTCCTTAAGTCGGTGCCGACTTAACACCATGCCGACCTAGTGCCTTGCCGACCTAGTGCCTTGCCGACCTAAAAACTCATCATACTGCCGCAAAACCCAAGTCCTAAGTCGGTTGACGACTCAACAACAAAGCGCAACTGCGACTTAACACATAGGCACGACTTAACTTAGGTCGTTGCCGACTTAAGTGCCTTGCCGACTCACAACTCAACACACGTTGCCGACTCAACTACCTACCGACTCAATTACCCTGCCGACCTAACACTTAACACCCAAACACTTAGGTCGCTCACAACATGTCCTTAGGTCGTTGCCGACCCAACTCTACTCCAGAATACTTAGGCTGCCTACTATTCTTCCTTAGGTCGCCCTAACCTCTTAAGTCGGTCAACCCCACTTCCTTAACTCGGCAACGACTCAACAATAATTTGTCAGATATGCTAACTACTAAGTCGTCCCGGTCTTAAGTCGACCACTATCTTAACTCGTCAGCCGACTTAACACTTAACTCACCACTATCCTTAAGTCGGTTAATACTATAAGTCGGTCAACTTCTTAGATAGGCTACTCCCTTAAGTCGGTCACTCGACCTAAGCCACCCTATCTTTCTTAGGTCGTCGCCGACCTACCACTTAGTCATTAACCCGTCCAGACCTATTTCTTAACTCGTCCAAACTTCCTAAGTCGGCTACGACTTAAGACTTAAGAAAAATTCTGCTAAAACCCGAAATGACCTAACAACAATACAATCAAAGGTCAATCATTTTAGAATGTTTTGATCCGTAAAAATACGGGTCGTTACATTCTCTCCCCCTTAGGAATTTCGCCCCCGAAATTCCAAACAAATAAGGCAATCATAGCTATTCTGTACGCCTATCATCCATAACAATCAATAGACCATGCATCCAATTCTAGCTTAGCGTACAGAATTCTAAGACTTAGAACAAGTTACAATTTCGTTAGATGACACGACACCTTAGGGCCATACCTTGAAGAGTTCAGGATGAGCTGCCTTCATCCTCTCTTCCACCTCCCACGTACAGTCGTTATCATTGTCACTCCATTGTATCTTGAGCAACTTAACTATCTTCCTCCTAAGCTGTTTCGTGTCGGTTTCAACAACACGAAGCGGCTTACGAGGTCTTCTATCGACTGGATCAACTTCTAAGTCTTCACAGCTATCAGCAGAAACCACCGTACTCGAGTCGTGCACATACTTCCGTAGATATGATACATGAAAAACATTGTGCACACCCGACATTTTCTCCGGTAACTCCAATCTGTAGGCGAGCTTTCCAATTCGCTCGATGATCGGGAATGGTCCAACAAATCTCGGAGTCAACTTTCCTTTCTTCCCGAATCGGATAACATTCTTCAGTGGAGAAATCTTCACAAAAACCATCTCACCTACGTCGAACTCCAAATCCTTACGACGTTTATCAGCATAACTCTTCTGACGATCTTGGGCTGCCTTCATTCGTTGCCGAATGATCTCTATACAATCTGAAGTCTGACGAATCATCTCTGGCCCAAGCATCAACTTTTCCCCAGTTTCCAACCAACATGTCGGAGAGTTACACGGTCTTCCATACAATGCCTCATATGGTGCCATACCAATACTTGACTGGTAACTGTTGTTGTAGGCAAACTCCACCAAATGAAGGTGATCTTCCCATGATCCTCCGAAATCCAAAACACAAGCTCTGAGGAGATCTTCCAAAACTCGGTTGACTCTCTCAGTCTGACCATCTGTTTGGGGATGATAAGCTGTACTCAAACACAACTCGGTTCCCAAGACTTCCTGGAAGCTTTTCCAAAATCCACTAGTGAACAATGGATCTCGATCGCTCACTATACTCTTCGGAATACCATGGAATCGAACTATCCACTTAACATACAACTCAGCCAACTTTGATGCAGTCCTAGTCAATCGAACTGGAATGAATCTTGCACTCTTGGTCAAACGATCCACAATGACCCAAATCCTTTCATTTCCCGTTCTGGTTCTAGGCAATCCATCGATAAAATCCATCGACACTTGTTCCCACTTCCATGTAGGAACTTCTAATGGCTGAAGCAATCCACTTGGCTTCTTCTGTTCGGCTTTTACCAACTGGCAATTCATACATTTGGAAATAAAATTTCCAACATCCTTCTTCATGCCTTCCCAGTAGTAGGTTCTCTTCATATCCCGATACATCTTGTTTCCACCTGGATGAATTGTCAACTTCGAGTGATGACTTTCCTTCAGAACTTCACTCCTCAATTCATCTATATCGGGAACAACTAGTCGTCCTTGCTTCCGAAGCCAACCCTCTCGATCGACCTCGAATCCTTTATCCTTTTCTGGATCCAACCCAGATTCCAATTCACGGATAATCTTGACAAGCTTACCATCTCGCTTTTGGCTCTCACCAATCCTTTCCACAAGAGTGGGTCTTATTGATAAGTTTGCCAACATCTCAGGTTCCAATTCGCATCTAGGCCTGAAGTCAAACTCAGCTAAATACTCGAGACTCTTCCATTCTGAAAACATGGCTCCCAATCCTGCATGTCTTCGACTTAACGCATCTGCCACTGCGTTACCTTTTCCGGGAGTATAAGCTATACCAAAATCATATGATGCCAAAAACTCTAGCCAACGTTGCTGCCGAAGATTCAAATCCTTTTGGGAGAAAAGATACTTCAACGACTTGTGATCCGTAAACAACTCGAATCGAACTCCCAACAGATAATGCCTCCACATCTTCAGAGCAAATACAATCGCCGCTAACTCCAAATCATGAGTCGGGTAATTCCTTTCATGCGGCTTTAGTTGTCGACTGGCATACGCAACAACTTTATCCTTCTGCATCAACACTGCTCCAAGTCCAGTACCACATGCGTCGGTGTAAACCACCATCTCCTCATTCCCATTAGGAATAGTTAAAACAGGAGCGCTCGTCAGTCGCTCTTTCAGGATTCCGAAAGCTTGCTCACACTTAGCATCCCAACTGAACACTTGGTTCTTCTTCGTTAATCCTGTTAACGGTGCAGCTACCTTGGAGAAGTCTTTGATAAACCGTCGATAATATCCTGCTAATCCAAGAAAACTTCTCACATCTGATGCATTCTTAGGTCTAACCCAATCCTGGATTGCTGCCACCTTAGCGGGATCAACCGCTATTCCATTTCCAGAGATCACATGGCCTAAGAACCTCACTTCACTCTTCCAGAAGTGACACTTCGAAAACTTAGCCTTCAGCCGATGTTTCCGTAAGATCTCCAAAACAATACGCAAGTGCGTCTTGTGCTCTTCTTCCGTTCTGGAATAAATCAGAATATCATCCACGAACACAAGTACGAACTTGTTCAACTGATCTCTGAACACTCTATTCATAAGATCCACAAAATATGCTGGCGCGTTAGTCAATCCAAACGGCATTACCAGCCACTCAAAGAAACCGGATGGTGTTCGAAAAGCAGTCTTCGGTACACTATCCTTAGCCACTCTCAACTGGTGAAATCCCGTTGCCAAATCCATCTGAGAAAACACCTTAGCTTCGTGAAGCTGATCAAACAAGTCATCTATTCTCGGCAATGGATACTTGTTCTTCTTAGTCACCTTATTCAGCTCACGATAATCCACACACAATCTCAACGACCCATCTGCCTTGGTTGCAAACACAACTGGTGCACCCCACTCGGACACACTACGCCGAATGAATCCTTTCTGCAAAAGATCATCAACTTGCACCCTCAACTCCTGCTGTTCCCTAGGCGCCATCCGCCTAAGAGGCATCACAACAGGTCTGGCTCCTTCAACTAGATCTATACGAAACTCGATCTCTCTATGCGGCGGCAACCCTTTGACTTCGTCAAAGACATCCTCGAATCCATTTGCGATTGACACTAAAGACAGTCCATCCCGTGGAACAACTAGCGAATACATGAAGCTCATGAAGACGCCTTCCTCATGCTTACATCGTATCACAATCTTTCGCCCTTCCACATTCTCGACTGCCACCTCTAGCCTCTCACAATCAACCTTAGCCGCATACTTCCTAAGCCAGTCCATACCCAAGATAATTCCGAACCCCGCAAAGTTCAGAACAAAACAATCACAAACAAAAGAGCAACCATGACTCGACACAACTAGACCACGGCATAACATACACAAACAAGACGAACCCCCAACTGGATTAGTCACAACCAATGGCCTATCAACAATATCCGGTGCCAAACCTAACCGGCCTACGAGTTCATTACAAACAAACGAATGCGACGCTCCAGTATCAAACAGAACTCTAACTGGAACACCACATAGGAAAAGAGTACCTTGAACAACCACACTCTTTCCCTTCTCTTCAGCAGTAGGAGCTTTCGAAGACGACGGAACAGCTCCTAAAGCATAGGCTTGCACAATCTGCCTGTCCTTCCTTGGTTCTGGACAATTCTTCCTGAAATGCCCCGGCTTGTCACAGTTGTGACACTTCATCGGTGCCTTCGGATTCTTACAATCCTTAGAGAAATGGCCCTTCTGCTGACAATTGTAGCAAGTCACCTCGCCTTTCGGCTTCTTCTGGCCATCCTTACCCTTCTGCTGCTGCTGCTTCCTCTTCTGGTTTCCACCCTGCTGTGGTTTAGATTCCCCCTTGGTCACAGCAACAACAGATCCTTCCTTAGGAAACAGACTCTCATGCCTAAGAGCTTTCTCCACAAGCTTCTCAAATGAATCGTCCAAATGATCCACCAACTGTCTCCCAAGATAACTATCCAAGCCGGTCACAAATTTCTCATTCTTCTGATAAGCAGATTCAATATACGACCGGGCATACTTGGACAAAGCTTCGAACTCAGAAACATACTCAAGAACTGATCTTCCACCTTGCTTGAGCTCCACAAACCTCTTGAACAGAACAGACTTCTGGGCTGTAGAAATGAACTTAGCTTCAAATCTGACTTGGAATTGCTCCCAAGTAATCTCTTCTTCCGGAGTAGTGATGGTAATAGAGTTCCACCAATCAGAAGCTCTCCCTTGAAGCTGCCTTGATGCCAACTTCCTCTTAGTTGCATCATCAATTCCCAAATCGCCAAAGATCCTTCTACAAGCATCTATCCACCTCTGGACCTCAATGGTAGATTCTGTTCCCAAGAAAACCTTCCCTCCAAGAGCAGTATAATCCTTGCACAACTTAGCAAAATCCACTGGTTTCGAAGCTTGGACTTGAATTCCAACATCAACTGCTGCCCCCGGAACTGGTATCCTTCTCATGATCGAAGTCATCATAGCTTCGAACATGGCTGCATAATCAGCAGTCTCTTCAGTAGCACGGCCTTCCCTAGCAGCTGGTCTCCCTCTTCGACTCATTCTCAATATCTATAAAAAAGGAATGATTAGAACATCTAGAGAAACAACTGCATAAAGGACTAACTTACTGCTAAACTACTATATTATATATAGTAATCATCCATCAAATTACAATTACGTCTCTCATACGTAGTTACGACAGCGAGCGTTGGGTAAAATCGATTAACCAATGCTCTGATACCAAATGTGACGACCGCCCATGACCCCTGCACCGAATCTAGGGATAGTGCGCTGTAAAGTGTGCCAGGCGACCATGGACGATTGTCAAGGTAAGATTAAAACAACAGGATCTATCATACTACTCACAGCGCATGGACAAAATACAATAGAACATATGAATAGTGAAGCTTTACAGAACAAAATGACATCTTATAAAACTCCATAATAGTTGAATACAAGCATTCATATAGTCAATACATCCAGCCTCACTACATATCTCTCAGAGAAAACAAAACAGCGGAATATCCAGTACATATAAGAAGATAATATGCAACCCTCTAGCTCGTCTTCGATATCAGCATCGTGAGAAGAGAACAGCACCTGTCACCTGCTACCTAGTCTGCCCGTCCCAAAATGGACGAACAGCCCAAGGCAATAAGAATTAAAACATAAAGCCTTGAGTCAGACAACAGTCTTAGTGAGCAGTAAATTAACTAACAACATACCAAAAGAGCATAAAGGAAAAGGAATAGGAATACAACCCTCCCACTCCAACCTCATTCTACAGTGATAGCCCCCAGACACACACTAAGCAGAAGCAAACATAGCAGAGCATACAATTTAAAGTAAAGCTACTATCACTCGAGTCAAGGGCGATGTTTTCCAAGTACCAAGGCCTAAATCAGATAAGCACCCAGAAAATACCGCTCTTGAGTCCGAATGACGATACAACCAAACATCCATGACTCTGGCTATCACTGTTATCATTGCTTCGATATCACCGTTAATTGAATGACCGGCACATTCTTTCAGCCGTCCGTCAAGGGCTAATGGAAACCCCGGTTCTAGACATAACTCCCGCACGTCGTCGCAGCCCGTGCCTAGGACTATCGAATCTGCCCAGAGTACTCGACCATCAACAGTTGGCCGTTGGGACTATCGAATCTGCCCAAACGTACTCTTGCTTAGAGCATGCTAGAACCTTCAACAACGATGCTATCCAAGCCTCCTAGTCATCCTCCTCGACGACTATTCTCATATCCATTCATTATCCTCAACTCGAATCATATCACCGAGTTATCAACATGCTTGGAATGATCCCGTCTGGATTAGACCAAGTCTTCATCATATGATTGCCTCGCTTCATTACATCCTCGCAAAGCCTCATCTCATCATCACATCATCGAATCTATGCATAAGAGCCTCATCATCCCGCTACATATGCCACGAGCAGCTTTTCCAATTCAAGAGCCTTTCCCCTAGCTTTTGAATCACCTTCGATCTAAATCTAATCATCAATCATCTAGTTCATAACAATCAATCAAATCAATCATCAATCCAAGCAATCAAGCATTCAAATATGATCTAGGTAGACAATTATAACAATAATGGCATTTTCGTAATTAAAGAGTTGAAAGTCCAATAAGCATGAAAACATGGATTATATCTCTATAAACTTGATGAATGAACTTGCATAGGTTAACATATGATAAAATGGATGTAACATCATCATGAACAATGGATCTATATGGATCTACACATAGGATGAAGAAAATGCATGGAAATCACTATTTTAACACCAAATCGAGCCAACAATCCGATATACTCCTTTGGATCCGTGTGAGAGATAATCACCACTCACCAAATCACCTAAACAACCTCAAATCAACACACTTCAGATCTGGACAGCGAAGGATGAAGCTAGATCTATCACAAATCCGCTTCAAATGAAGAAATCTCCCTTGAAAAGATGAAGATCTTCAATCTAAGCTCTTGAATCTTCAATCTTGATCTTTGATTTGGATGGATGGAAGCACTAGATTAGAGTGGAGAAAAGAAGTGAAGAAGTGTGGAAGTCGAGCTCTCAAAATGGCAGCACTTCGTCGCTTCAAAATCCGGATCCCAAAAAGTGAGAACAACCCCTCCTATTTATAGCTGAAAACTGCCCCTTAAGTCGTAACTCGGCTATCTCCTTAAGTCGGTGCCGACTTAACACCATGCCGACCTAGTGCCTTGCCGACCTAGTGCCTTGCCGACCTAAAAACTCATCATACTGCCGCAAAACCCAAGTCCTAAGTCGGTTGACGACTCAACAACAAAGCGCAACTGCGACTTAACACATAGGCACGACTTAACTTAGGTCGTTGCCGACTTAAGTGCCTTGCCGACTCACAACTCAACACACGTTGCCGACTCAACTACCTACCGACTCAATTACCCTGCCGACCTAACACTTAACACCCAAACACTTAGGTCGCTCACAACATGTCCTTAGGTCGTTGCCGACCCAACTCTACTCCAGAATACTTAGGCTGCCTACTATTCTTCCTTAGGTCGCCCTAACCTCTTAAGTCGGTCAACCCCACTTCCTTAACTCGGCAACGACTCAACAATAATTTGTCAGATATGCTAACTACTAAGTCGTCCCGGTCTTAAGTCGACCACTATCTTAACTCGTCAGCCGACTTAACACTTAACTCACCACTATCCTTAAGTCGGTTAATACTATAAGTCGGTCAACTTCTTAGATAGGCTACTCCCTTAAGTCGGTCACTCGACCTAAGCCACCCTATCTTTCTTAGGTCGTCGCCGACCTACCACTTAGTCATTAACCCGTCCAGACCTATTTCTTAACTCGTCCAAACTTCCTAAGTCGGCTACGACTTAAGACTTAAGAAAAATTCTGCTAAAACCCGAAATGACCTAACAACAATACAATCAAAGGTCAATCATTTTAGAATGTTTTGATCCGTAAAAATACGGGTCGTTACAAGACGGCTGTTAGAGATCATGTTTTAAACGTGGCACAGATGACAAGTAATTCGCTGGCTCTTATTAATGCCCTTGTTCTTTCCCATCCTACTTCCCCTTAGATTTCTATGTTTTATCCACGTTTGTGTGTTAGTTCGTATTTGCACGCTAGCTACCTGTAGTTTTACAGTTGAATGGCTTCCATATACTCTTGGGTTCAGATTTATCATACATCTGCATGTACTGCACTGTAATTTTGGAGTGTTGTTGGATTCCTCTTTGTTTTTATTTTACTACTGTGGTACAATTTATGATGAGATTCCCCAAGTGACAGAGTGATGCAGAACTACTACTTAAAACTAACTATTTGACCTTCATATAAGCAACAAGGAAATCTAGTTCGGCTTAGATTGCAGTATGAATACATGCTATCTTATTTCATATATGCAACACTAAAATCAACAACATCATGCTTGCAAGAACAATGTGTTGGTTGTTTAAACTTGTACCCTACCCTGAGGCACTACCTTGATCTTCCATAAAAAATCATATCCCAACAGTTAAGGTCCAAAAACCAAAAGTTTTTCAATTTTCACAAAATGGCCAAGATAAATACCATCTTTAAGTGAATGGAGCAAACATTTACAGACTATATGCAAATGTATCAGTGGCACTTGACCTTAATGTCTTTATTTACATATTGTACAGAAGAAAGTCGGAAATTACACCAAGCTTAGTTATATGAAATTGGACGAGAAATACCGAGTATTTGTAAACATATTCTTGGTGGATGGCCAAAAATTTATATGAAATTGGACAAGATATACTGAGCATTTGTAAACATATTCTTGGTGGATGGCCAAAAATTTGTAAGCATATTCGAAGCTTAGTTATATGAAATTGGACAGGACATACCGAGTTTTTGTAAACATTATCTTGGTCGACGCCCAAAGAAATATAACCAAGAAACGCTAGAAGGATGGCCAAAAATTTATATGAAATTGGACAAGATATACTGAGCATTTGTAAGTATATTCTTGGTGGATGGCCAAAAATTTATATGAAATTGGACAAGATATACTGAGCATTTGTAAACACATCCTTGGTGAATGGTCAAAAATTTATATGAAATTGGACAAGATATATTGAGCATTTGTAAACACATTCTTGGTGGATGGCCAAAAATTTGTAAGCATATTCGAAGCTTGAAATTGGACAGGACATACTGAATATTTGTGAACATATTCTTGGGCGATACCCAGAGAAATATAACAAAGCAAACGCTAGAAGGAGGGCTTGAACCTCCGACCTTGTGGTTAACAGCCACACGCTCTAACCAACTGAGCTATTCCAGCTTGGTTTTATGATGGTCAAAATCAGATAATATCAATTATGTTGCTAAAGTTCATAACGCTCAACATCATAAGTAAACCTGATTGTGTTCCTTTCATTCTCTCCTGCCATTTGTATTAAACTGGATGGTTACTAAAGGAGGAAATAATTTGGATAAGGAAAAGGGACAGGGTGGAAACTAACAAAAATAGAAATTGTGAAGGAAAAATATATATTTGAGCACAGTGTCGTTAAATTTACTTTTTTGTTTCTCACAGCTACGGATTTTTCTTTTCATAAGGAAAAATTACATGTGCAAACAGATATTCACCATATTATATATATATATATATATATATATTCAAAGTGGAAGCGATTATCAATCATTTGTTATAGGTTGATGATTTAATGATTTTTGTTAAAGCTGGTCATATAAGTGCAAGAGCTGTCATAAAAGTGTTTGAAGCTATGAGAAAAAACAAATGTAAGACTTAATATTAATCAACTCGAATCTAAGTTGTTATTCAGTGTGGGCGGCAAGGGAAGGAAAAAAAAAATCTGAGAAGCAAAATTTTGAGCATGAAAGAAGTCTACTCTTTCTACCTGTCTCCTATCTCAGAGTCCCCCTATCTTCAAACTTTTCAAAGTATCAAGTCTGTTTGCAAAATATCAAGATAAAATTAGAATGCAAGGTAGTAAAATGCTACCATTAGTAACAAGAACCGATCTGATTAATCAGCAGTTAACTCTATGGTTCTATATTGGTTGATGACTTGTCATATTCCCTATGCTACTATTGATAAAACAGGTGAAATCCTCTGTCCCTAAATCTCCATGTCCCCATGTGCCCACATCATCATAACCATAAATTTAACGATTAAATGAATTAATCAGTAAATAGATAAATGAATGAATGTGATTAATTGGGGATATGGGGCACACAGCAAATGGGGAGGTTTGCTCTCTTGACAAAATGGGTAAATTGTGGGTAGATATTTTGTGGGGTGGGTAGATATTGTGAAGGCAATAACTACGGGAATTGTTACTAACACTCCAAATTTGGATATGAGAGGGATTTCAGTTTGAAATTCGGTGATGTGCCGAATTTAAGTCTGAAATTCGATGGGGTGCGCCGAACGTAGTGTAAAAAGATATTTTCGTTGAAGGTGCACCAAATTTTATTTTCTGGGTTCTCCTCATGTCCACTTTTGGAGTGTCAGTAACAACACTCATAATTATAAATTACTAGACTATGTCTATGGATATTAATAGTTTAGGACATTCAACTTATTTTAAGGAGTTTAGAAAAAGGTTTACAGTTCACTGAAAGAGTGATAGCTAATGGAGACACTATGAACTATGGTTTGATCCGTAGATAAATGGGAAATTTTAGGGAATGCTTATGACACCAAACTTGTTAATTATACTATAGCTTGCCAGGGACTGAATCCTAGCCTACTGGCTCAACATAGAACTACATGGCTCGTGAAATCAAAGAGATGCAAATTAGAAACAAGCTGCTGCTGAGTACTGGCTAACGAAAGGAAGCCCTAAGGGTTTCTCATTCCACTCAGCTTGGACCGTCTAACAATGTAATTAGACACAAAAAATTGGTGTTATATAGAGTGACAGCCAAAGCAATCATTTTGTGCATACTAAACTATATCAAACATGATAAATACAAAGGATTGACTACTTTAATGAGAAAGAGATAGCAATCCCTAGTGTTTACTATGAGATGTGGTATATGAAACGAGAGATCACTTCCGCCCTTAGTATCCGTATGGTGCCAACTTGTAAAGCCTAATGAGACTAAAATTGAAGTGGTCGGCTAACATTACCTTCAACATCAAGAAGGAAGCTGATTTCATTGCCAGCATATTCCACAACGAAGACAAGATAGGGAATTTCGACAGGCTTTGTTGCGACTTCGGTGTAACATGTGTAGATAGAAAGGAACGATCGCCTTCGAGAACCGTAAGAGAACGAATTCCGTCAGAGCAAAACTCATACAAGCTCAAATATGTCAAATGATGCCGAAATCGAAGAATTGGGAAATTTGGAACAGTGATAATGGTTAGCTCAAGGAAGTCGAAGTGACAATTTGAGCAGAGGCGTTTGATTCGGGAATTTGGAAAACCCTTAGACTTGTCTAAAATGTTTTACCCTGTTACTCAACAGTACAGGTATGGTCGGATCGACCTATAAAAGTTTTGAACATGTATGGAATTTACGGGAACAAGCATGATTTGCACTATTTTACAAGAAAAGTGTCATCCACGTGTCTTTGAGTAAACTCTACACATTTGATTACCATTATTGTTTTGTCACTTCATCAAAATCTAGAAATTTTCTCCAATGACCTTAAGATATTCAGACAATGACTATGCATAGTTTAAAAGATTTCGTTTCTAGTTTCATCAAATTAGAAATATTTAATGGTGTTAATTTCATTCGTTGGTAAAAGAAAATGTACATTTTAATGGCTAGATTGAAAGTTGTATATGTGTTGGCCACATCAAAATCAGAAGAGGTAGAGAAGGAACCAATTGCAAATATAAGAGCACAATTAAAATGGGAGCAAGATGATTACATTTGCAAGGAGCATGTATGTAATGCAACGGTGGATACGCTATTTGACATGTACTACAACAGACCGGTTGTAAAAGACGTTTGGAATGCACTAGAGGGCAAGTACTAATTGAGGCCGCAACACGCAAGAAATTTTTTGCTACTGTTTCCTGGAGATTTGACCAGGCAACTGAGTGCTCGGCATTGGATAGTACTCGGCATCCAGGAGCACTCGGCATTCAGAAGGACTCGGCATCCAGGAGCACTCGGCATCCAGAAGGACTCGGCGTTCTAGGAGTACTCGGCATCCAGGAGTACTCGGCATCCAAGGGTACTCGGCATCCAGGAGCATTCGGCATCAGAAGGCGTTCGGCGTATACGACTGCTCGGCATGACTGTATTGTTCGTCAAAAGCTATCGTTCGGCCAGGACCATCGTTCGGCCAGAGAGGATCGTTCGGCCAAAGGGATCGTTCGGCCAGGAAGCATTGTTCGGCCAGAGTTCGGCCAGAGAGCATCGTTCGGCCAGAGAGTATCGTTCGGCCAAAAGGATCGTTCGGCCAAAGGGATCGTTCGACCAGAAAGCACGTTCGGCCAGAGAGCGTCGACCGGCCAAAAGGATCGTTCGGCCAGGAGCATGTGGCTCGGCATCCAAGTGTTCGGCCTATTTGGTTCGGCATACGGCGACCACTCTATTTGAGCCAGGACGTTCGACCGCCGAGCCCACCTGAGAAGTCAGCCCATCTTTGTCTATAAATAGAGGGGCAGGGTCACAATGAAAAGGGGCTTTTTTCTGAGAGAAGACTGGGGAGACTCTACCATTTTGGAGACTCATCTTCTTTACTTAGCAACTTCATTCAAGCATTTGATCTACGAATTGTATTTGTAATCAATCATTAAGAAGATCAATAAAGTGAAAACTCAAAGTGGACGTAGGCAATTACGCTGAACCACTATAAATCTGGTGTTCTTACTTTCTGCATTTAAATTAGCATTGTCTTTCTTCTTTAATTTATCTTCATCACTTATATCTCTACTCAATCTTTCTCTACGAGGTTAGTGACCAATTTTGGTGCTAACACTTTGGTGCTTTCACTGAGAATTGAATTCTCAGACCTCAAGGATCTGCTTTGAAGCTACTGGATTGAACAAATCCCCCAAAGAAGATCCGACTCATTGATAGGACATCCGTTGATTCTACTCAGAGTTCATACCAATAACTCTACAATGGCAAGACCACGTACCAGGTCAGCTTCTCATAATGCGGATGCCCATGAGACTGCTAGCGTGCAACAAGCAGGACCTAGCAATCGGCCAGCGATTACAGGTGTAGGAATTGCCGCCCAGGACCAGACTCCAGTTGTCACCAGAATAGAGTTCAACGACTTGATGAGAGAACTCAGGGAAAGCAGGAGACAACTAGGAGAGCAGATGCAAGCTAACGCCAACCTGATGGCACAACTCACTCAACAGCAGCAACAGAATGCTGGGGGCAATCCCGCTCCTTATTCCTCATCCGACAGCTCAACTTCCTCTGATGAACCTCCTAGGCGCAGACGCCGTAAGACTGAAGCTGCGCGGGCAGGTGCTGCTGTTCAGACAGCAGGAGACCGTGACCAAGCCGGAGCTGGAAACCTAGGAACTAGAGTGCAGGTAGAGGCTGGAGGCCCAGACCATCAAAACGCTAACGATGTCGAACCTCAAGATGCACGTTTGGCAGATCGCCAGCAGAGGAGGCATCAGCCTGGTCAGTCACGTAGAACAGACTCCAACCTTCCACCTTCCATACAAACACCAGATCTGACAGCCATGGTCAGGCAATTGATGAAAGAAAATCAAGGCTTATCGAATGATGATTGGGGAGTATCAAGAAGTCATACTCCATTCACAAATGTTGTGCTACAGGCGGCGTACCCCAGAAAGTTTAGTATGCCTACTATCCCTGCGTATGAGGGAAAGACTGACCCTAGACAGCATGTCATGAGGTACGAGTGGATGATGGATTCAGCTAGAGCAAATGATGCTACCAAGTGTAGATGCTTTCCGATCACTCTATCTGGGATCGCTACTATGTGGTTTACGCGACTTCCTCCGCGGTCCGTATCCAATTTCGAGGAGTTGGCAAAGAAGTTTATTGAGCAGTTCAGAATACACACTACTCGTCCAAATGACGTAATGTCTCTGTCGAGTGTAATCCAAAATCCTGGGGAGTCATTGAAGGAATATTTACAAAGATTCCATGTTGCGGCAACTGAAGTCAGTAATCCCAATGATCACGCAATTCTAATGGCTGTAATGAGAGGTGTGGATCCGGATTCTGAATTTGGAGACTGGTTGGCAGGAAAACCTCCGACCACACTAGAACGTTTTTACTCAAAGGCACATCAGTTCATAAGAAGAGAGGAAGCTAGGTGGGTAAGGCGAGATAAGGCACCAGGACCTGTCCAAGAATCCGTGAAAAGAAACATTGCTGTGAAACGGTCTGGAGACAACACAGGAAAGGTCCAAGTCAATGTCCAGAACAAGCCTGGGCAGACTAAGGAGTCCGGAGGAAGAAATCAAGGGAAGAATAGAGAAGCGGGGAAGTGGAAGTCGAGAATTCCGAGCTACAACAAGTATACCCCGCTGAACGCGTCTCTTGAGAATATTTACCTCTCAACCTACAATACCTTTCAGTACAGAAAGCCACGCCCAAAAGAGTCAACCGAGGAACAGAAACGGACTGGGAAATACTGCCGCTTCCATGAGACCAGAGGGATGGACCCAGAGAGGTCCGCTGCTCTCAGAGAGGAGGTGGACAAACTCAAAACCAATGGGTTCGTCTGCGACGCCCTCTACCCTGAATGGGTATCGAACCCCGTGCTGGTGAAAAAGGCAAATGGGAAATGGAGAACTTGCATAGATTATTCCGATTTGAACAAAGCGTGCCCCAAGGATAGTTTCCCATTGCCTAGGATTGATCAGTTGGTCGACTCTACTGCCGGACACGAGCTGTTATCATTCATGGATGCATACTCGGGTTACAATCAAATCCCGATGCATATTCCGGACCAAGAACACACCAGCTTCGTCACAGATGTCGGGCTATATTGCTATGTAGTAATGCCCTTCGGACTGAAAAACGCAGGAGCGACTTATCAGTGTTTGGTGAATCGAATGTTCAAAGACCAGCTTGGTAGAATGATGGAAGTCTATGTGGATGACATGCTTGTGAAGTCACGACAGTCAAACGACCACATTCGAGACTTGGCTGAAATGTTTGACATACTCAGATACTATGGGATAAAGATCAACCCTCTGAAATGTTCCTTCGACGTTGCGTCGGGGAAGTTTTTGGGATTCATCGTCAACGCTAGGGGAATTGAAGCTAACCCAGAAAAGATTCAAGCTATTCGAGATGTGCAAGTGCCTAGGACTATAAAACAGGTACAGAGCTTGAATGGAAAAGTAGCTGCGCTGAGTCGATTCATATCCAGGGCCATGGACAAGTGCATCCCTTTCTTTGATATAATAAAGAAAGGGAAGAGGAACTTCGAGTGGACATCCGACTGTGAGGAAGCATTCCAGGATCTGGTGAGGCATCTGGAGAGTCCACCAGTGCTGTCAAAACCAGTAGACCATGAGATGCTGTACGTATACTTGGCTGTATCCCCACATGCGATAAGTGCGGCTCTGGTTCGCGAGGAGGACCGAATCCAAAAGTTGGTGTATTACGTTAGCAAGCGTTTAACGGGGGCAGAAAGAAATTACCCCAAAATCGAGAAATTGGCCTATTGCTTGGTGATTGCATCACGTAAGCTGCGCCCATACTTTCAAGCACACTCAATCAGCGTTTATACCGATCAACCCCTGCGGTAGGTACTCCAACGACCAGAAACTTCTGGAAGATTGTTAAAATGGAACATCGAGTTGAGCCAGTTCGATATCGCTTACTTGCCACGAAGAGCCATACAAGGGCAAGCATTAGCAGACTTCATTGCTGAGTTTACTGTGTCTGACGAACCAGATGGTCACAACGTCATGCCCCCCATTTGATGGAAATTATACACTGATGGGGCATCAAACGACCGTTGCTCCGGCGCGGGTGCAGTTCTCGTAACTCCGAAAAATCGATCGATTTGTTACGCTTTGAAGCTCGATTTCCCAGCTATAAATAACGAAGCAGAATATGAAGCACTGATTGCTGGCTTGAAGCTCATCGGAGAACTCGGGATCAAATCAGTTGAAATCTTTTGTGACTCACAACTGGTGGTTTACCAAGTGCGGGGAGATTACCAAGCAAAGGGACAGAAGCTTGCTCCGTACCTTGTTCTGGTTCAAGAACTTCTGTCGAATCTTGAGCGTTATGATATTTCGCATGTCCCGCGCGAACAGAATAAAGAAGCCGACTCGTTGGCTAAGTATGCGAGCACAGGCGATGCGCAGCAAATGGGATTGTATCCCATTGAGGCCTTGCATGCCCCGAGCATAGACGAGATGAAAGTTGATCGTGTGTTGGAAACGGAAATCGAAAAGGAGTCGTGGATGACCCCATTCAAACTGTACCTGACGACTGGGGCTTTACCAGAAAAAAGGAGCGAAAGACGACATGTCCTTCGAAAGGCCGCGCGATACGTGATGCAGGATGGATTGATGTATCGAAAAGGGTTCTCAGTCCCCTTATTACGGTGCATCGCTCATGACGAGACAAAGCGGGTCTTGCAAGAGGTTCACGAAGGGGAATGTGGCGACCATACTGGGGGGCAAATGCTAGCAAAAAAGATCCTCCACTATGGATATTACTGGCCGACCGTAAATTGGGACGCTGCGAACTACGCAAGGAAATGTGACAAGTGTCAAAGATATGCGAAAATCCCGAGGACTCCATCAACGAAACTCACACAAATGGTTAGTCCCTAGCCATTTGCAATCTGGGGAATCGACATAATCGGCTCTTTGCCTATATCCAAAGGTGGTGCGAAATACGCGATAGTTGCAGTCGACTATTTCACAAAATGGGCTGAGGCAGAACCCTTGGCCACAATCACTTCTAAGAAGGTCATTAACTTCGTTGTACGAAATATTATATGCCACTTTGGCCTCCCTCGCACCATCATTACGGACAACGGGACGCAATTTGAAAGCAGAGAGTTCAAAGAGTTCTGTTTAAAGTATGGCATCGAGAAGAAGTTCGCCGCCGTTGCACACCCAAAAGCTAACGGACAAGTCGAAGCCGTTAACAGAATAATCAAGTCCATACTGAAGAAGCGTCTGGAGAAAGTCGAAGGCAAGTGGGTAGATGAACTCCCGACAACATTATGGGCTTATAGAACCACCCACAAGTCCGCGACCGGCCACACTCCATTCGCCTTGGCGTACGGCTCGGAAGCTGTTATACCTGTGGAACTTGAAGTTCCATCACACCGAGTGACATACTATGATCCCAAGACGAACCAGGACCTCTTGTTGGAATCACTGGACTGCATCGATGAAAAACGTGAAGAGGCCGAATTAAGGGCGACATCACATAGGCACCGAGTCAAGCGTTACTACGACGGCAGAGTCCGCCTAAGGATTTTTGATGTGGGTGATCTCGTTTTGAAACGAGTTTTCCCGGTACCGTCGCGTATGAATCCAAGCTGGGAAGGTCCGTACGTCATTGAACGGAAGCTTGGAGAGGGAACATTCAAGCTAGCGACCGTTGATGGTGTGACACTCCCCCGAGCGTGGAACAGTGAACATTTGCGGCATTATTACATTTAGTATGTTTCTTTCCTGTTTTAGGCACAGTTATTTTCTGTATGTTTTCATTCAGTCGTAACTTAGTTACTTTTTAGCCATGTAATCGAGCAGTTTAGTTGTTTCTCATTAATAAAGGCTTAAAGCCGTTTTTTCCACGAACTACTAATGTCTCTATACCTCATAGTCGGGTGGTGAATTACTAGAACTACATTATCCTGTAGGATGTACGAACTCGTATAAACGATTTCAAACCTCCGAGTCCCCAGAGCGCGGACCGGAGTACTCTAAGTCCCCGGAGCGCGGACTAGAGTATAAATGATTTCAAGTCTTCGAATCCCCAGAGCATGGACCGGAGTACTCTAAGTCCCCGGAGCGTGGACTAGAGTATAAACGATTTCAAATCTCCGAATCCCCAGAGCGCGGACCGGAGTACTCTAAGTCCCCGGAGCGCGGACTAGAGTAGAAACGATTTCAAATCTCCGAATCCCCAGAGCGCGGACCGGAGTACTCTAAGTCCCCGGAGCGCGGACTAGAGTATAAACGATTTCAAATCTCCTAATCCCCAGAGCGCGGACCGGAGTACTCTAAGTCCCCGGAGCGTGTACTAGAGTATAAACGATTTCAAACCTCCGAATCCCCGGAGCGTGGACCGGAGTACTCTAAGTCCCCGGAGCGCGGACTAGAGTATAAACGATTTCAATCTCCGAGTCCCCTGAGCGCGGGCCGGAATACTCTAAGTCCCCGGAGCGCAGACTAGAGTATTAACAATCTCAATCTCCGAATCCCCTGAATGCGGGTCAACTTACTATAAGTCCCCGGAACGCGAATTTAGAAAAAAAATTCTAAGTACTCAAGAAGTATACAACTCATAAGTGCTTGAGTTTTGACCGCAGTTATTCAGAAAGCTAAAGAAAGAGTAAAAGTAAAAGAAACGCTCAAACTCCTAAGGAAACTGAACTTTATTTAATAGTCCAAAATGAGGTTACACAATTATTCCTCCAAAACTTGGAGTCAAAACCCTACCTACATAAACTTCGGAAGCAAACGATGAAAGTAGTTACAAGACCGAAGCACAATCTAATTGAACGAGTTTAGCGACTATTTCTTTGATTTCTTCTTCTTGTCTTCCTTTGTTGTTTCCGACGATTCCTCTCCCTCACGCTTCTTCTTGGATTTCTTGCTTGCTAAAGAAGCGGAATCAGGAGGGGGAGAAGGAACATTCAGCGGTTTGAATTTACCAAGGAGAATGATCTTCAAAGGTCTGTTCCACGGGTCGGTGAGTTCCAGAATCAGGCTCGACTTTGATCTCGACTTTCTTTTTCGCTTCTTCGGCGAGACGCTCTTTCATGCTCATCTTCGAGGTATGTTCAGAGGCGCCAGTGATTTCGATTTCATCACTCCCTTCGGCGGGAGATGAGGTGTCAAGCTTATCATCATCTAGCGCCCCGATCACTTGAGCGTCAGGGCCAGGAGTTGCTCCCGCATGAGCTACCTCGCTTGTTTTCTCTGCCTCTTCCTTGGCGTCATCGCTCCTCGGGGTTGGCTCGACATCAAAGCAGCCTGCATGAAAACATAAAGAATGAACATTAGGACGAATAACCGCTACTAGAAAGTGACGGATCTTTTAGCTTCTAAAGGAAGAGATTCCTACCGGGTTCTGGTTGGCTATCGGTTGCGCGTGGAGTCTCGCCCTCTAAAATAGGGGATAGCACATGAACACCAAGCCCGGGGTCTTCAGGATCGTAGCCGGCATGCTGCTCGAATGGGTCGAGTGTCGGCCGACCAGTCGATTGAGCAGTAGGAGGAGCAGCAGCGTGAGGAGCTGTAGTCTTAGCCCCAGATGGACCAGCTTCATCATTTTTCTCTTCTGGTAGGGGAGGACCTTTGCTATAAAGAGCCAAAGCTGCAGATAAGTCCGCTGGCTCGTTCCCTCTAAGAAATTCCTTCACCAGGGCATCCTCATCAACCTCCTCAGAGCTCGACTCGATTTTCCTGATCTTCACTAAAGTTTCCCAGGCCTCGGCTAGGGATTCGAGATAGCCCTCGCCCAAGAATGTCAAGTCACGATGCATGAGGACACGGGCGCCATACTCAGTAATCAACGGGTCAAACATACACTTGACCTCTTCCCTACCGGCTTCTGCGGCCGCCTCGAGGCGAGAGTCGATCTCCTCCGCAGCTTTTCTTTTGCCCTCCTCACGGGCTTCGTCCTTCATTTTTTCAACCCCAGCAAGTTCGTCATCGAGCTTCGTTTTCAGGAGCCGAGTAGCAACGATTTCGTCACAATATCGTTGTGACTCTTCTTGAGCAGCTACTTTATCCTCTTTCTCCTTGGAGAGTAATTCTTTCAACTCTTTGACTTGTATGGCGAGCGCGTCCTTTTCCTTTTGGATAGAATCTTTTTCTAAGGCAAGGGCACCGCTACGCCGGACTGCTTCATCAAGTTCCTTCTTGTGAGCCATCTCTAAACGAGTGACTGCCTCAGCAGTATCTTTTGCGCTTTGCTCAGCAGCTTCCAGCTTCGACTTATACGAAGCGAGCTCTTCGTCTTGATGCTTGATGATGTTCTTGTCACAGCCAGCCTCCAATTTCAGACGATCAATCTCATATTGTCGCTCAACAAACACCTCCGAGATCTTTTCAACCAAGTGTACAAACGCGTCATGTTGAACATAGACGTCGTTGTTACAGGCAATGGCACTCTGCTTCACGTGCCCAAGGATATGATGAATAGCTGGGAGGAATTTTAAACCATCAAAGCAAATTTTTGGAAATTTGGCCTTGAGATCAACCATCTTTTCCGCTTCTGTTGGGTCAACCGCGGGAGTAGGGGGAGGAGGCCTTGGAAGTTCTGCTCTTTTTCGTTGCTCCCGAATTTGCCTTGTACTCGACGAACCGGAGTGTTTTTCTCGAGGAGCCTCGGGTTGGGACCCCTTCTGTGAAGACTTCTCTCTATCCGACTCGGTTGGAGGAAGAGGATCACGGGACTATGAAGATTGGGAATATGCCTTCTTACGATAAGACGAATCGCGGGGACGGTTGTCTCTATCTTCGTAATCATCTCTGTCCCTGCGTCTGCCCGAACCTGAGTCCTGTCCGGGATGATGAAATATGGAAGAGCCGTGAAGGCGATCAAGTCTGTGAGAGCGCCCCATGTCACCTACAAGGAATAGAGATAACAACGAGTTAGGAAAAATCTGGGAAATAAAAAAAAGAACTTGAAGCGTATGATGGAATGCGTATGTGCGTGTGTGTCGTAGTGTTCCCCCCGACAGACCAGTTCTTTTGTCTTTACTAATCGGAGTATTATCTCCCTGGACTGGGAGTTGAACTCCCGCATTGCCTCTAGCGGGCGAAGAAAACTTAAGGGCTTCAGGATCGTCAAACCCGTAATTAAGTATATCGCCGGGGATGGAAAGATTCGACAAACCCCTTAGAGAACTCTCCATGTGCTGTGAGGAAGCCTCTTTCTCTGGCGGGATAAGCGTAACTTTTGAAGTTCCGCCAACTTTCTCCTTTCGTATCTTGTATTTTAACTTTTTCTTTCCCTTCGAAGGGGAGGATGACGTTTCAATATCGTGAACTTCGACCGCCGGATTCCAAGTGGGACCCACATTCTCACCTTGAGTCTCCGGAGCTTCGTCCTCTTTGTGCTCACCCTCTTCGTGCGCATCGGGAGTGTGGCGTGATGACGATCTAGCTTGTTTTTTCCCTTTACCAGATGCTGGCTTCGGAATGGAGATGCCCTCCGGGAGGCTAATCCGATGACCAGGGGCTAGCAAGCCGAACCTCGACAATGATTCATTCGAAATGATGGTTTGGATGTCTCGTTCCTTGGCAGGAAGAGCTCTAATGGCCTCAACGGCCTCAGAATATCCTCGGCCCTCCGGACGCGGGTTGATACTGAAAAGATGAAATGAGGAGTTAGGAAAAGCATAACTCCAATTAAACACGAATGATGACTCAGCGAAGAGACTTACTGCCTTCAACCCATCTCCTCGCAAAACCAGGAGGGCAACGCACGTAGAACTATTCCTGTTTGTATAGGGCGAATTTACTGCATGCTCCTGTCAAGATTTGGCATTTGTGGTACGGCTTGAGGAACATGAAGGAAGGGCTATCTTTCCGTTTCTTGATCGTATAAATGTATCTGATGTCGCCAGAAGTTGGAGGTCTAGAGAAGACGGCCATGAAGAGTAGGTAGGTCCCATATAGAAACGCGTGACCGTTCGGATGCAGCTGCGACGGGGCAATGTCTATGTACTGCAACACGTCCCGAAGAAATAAATTGAATGGAGGCACGTTGCCCATCCAGCACATGAACTTGTTGTAGGTGGTATATTCGACTGGGGGCAGGTGAGGACGATCGTGTCGCGAAGGGACTAGCACATCGGCGAAAGGAATCCCATGGATGGAACATATTCGTCGAAGTGCGGCTTCATTGATCTTCGAAGCTTGTGAGTCGATCGGATTGTAGAAAAGAATTGTTACCTCCAGGGCATCGGGTGCTAAGTTATAGGCAGGGGAAGTCGACGGATTTGAAGTATCAGCGGCTTCTTGCCTTGATGACGGCCCAGGCCTATCAGATATAGTGGCGGAGCTAGACTTCTTAGACATCCCCAATAAATAATGAATCTATCTAAGTACTTGTGAAAACTATACTTGAAAAATATTCAACGTTAGAATTAAAAACACGAATATTCCCCCCATGTGGTGTGTGAACTAGTGCAAGCAATCGTGTAAAAGCGTTGAAAGTTTGAAGGTCGCAAAGTTGTTGATATAAAACTGAGCGTCAAGTCATCGCCTTCGAAGACCGTCATCGCTGACCGTCCCCAGAAGCCTGCCTTTTGGTGATTGCAATTCCGGATCCAGAAAATGTATGATAATCTAAGTCCAGATTTATGTTTACTGAAGCTAGGAAGATAGTGATCAGGGTCGGCTTCACATATGCTAGAATGCTTGGGCCCTGTTTCTTGTTTTGCTATACGAGTAGATATAGTTAATAAGTGTTCAGCATTTGCGACTAGTCGGCTAAGTCATTGTTCGGCTAAGTCATTGTTCGGCTAAGTCATTGTTCGGCTAAGTTTTTTTCGGCTAAGTCTTTGTTCGGCCAAGTCATTGTTCGGCTAAGTCTTTGTTCGGCTAAATTTTGGTTCGGCTAAGTTGTTGTTCGGCATGTAAGTCGTGTTCGGCCTCGTTTTGTTCGGCATGTTTTAGCCTAAGTATGGTACGGCGTTTGTGACTGTTCGGTTGAGACGACCATCAGCACGCTATCCTTAACAATGGCCTCATCTCTTCCTCCATCCACACCGAACCACAAGGGCAAATCGTTCGGCAAGTCGAACCAGACCATACCGCTCGATGCCCCTAATCATCTCCTACTTCCTCCATGTTTCTACTTCCTCCAATCTGGTCCAGCATAAAACACTTATGCCGAACCACAGTATGTCTACCAATGACTTCCTAGGAAACCCATCTCTATTCACTCTTCCTTCCACCCTCGTCGCGTGACTCTTTAGACACTTTAGGCAAGGTTTGATTTATCCCATCAATTAAGGGAGTTCGAGCGTAAAGACTGTATTTAGGTGAAGGGATCGGTACCTAGTTGGTAAGGTGAAGACTTGGGAAGAATCGGCGAATTGTATGTTGGCTGGTAGCTTCGGCAGGTGCAAGGCAGAGGTGTTCGAAGTGTGAAAAGGGAAAGAAGGAGGAGGTGCTGGCTTTTATAGGGAAAACAGAAGAATTCGAAAAGGCTACATCCGGTGGAACCGGTCAAAGACACATCGTTCGGCATCAGCATATAATGATGTCCGGCACTGAAGGATCGTTCGGTTACGAATGTCTTGTTCGGCATTTAGAACACGCTCGGCACGCACCTAAACCACTGGAATTCTCAAAAAGGCATCTCCGTACGAGGTTAGTCAAGGATTTAAAACGAGACGAGAAGGTTACATGACTCAAAGCGTACCACGTTCGGTCACGTGATACACTTTGGGGGGCAAGTGTTTCTTGGAGATTTGACCAGGCAACTGAGTGCTCGGCATTGGGTAGTACTCGGCATCCAGGAGCACTCGGCATTCAGAAGGACTCGGCATCCAGGAGCACTCGGCATCCAGAAGTACTCGGCGTTCTAGGAGTACTCGGCATCTAGGAGTACTCGGCATCCAGAAGCACTCGGCACCCAGGAGCACTCGGCATCCAGGGGTACTCGACATCCATGAGCATTCGGCATCAGAAGGCGTTCGGCGTATACGACTGCTCGGCATGACCGTATTGTTCGTCAAAAGCTATCGTTCGGCCAGGACCATCGTTCGGCCAGAGAGGATCGTTCGGCCAAAGGGATCGTTCGGCCAGGAAGCATTGTTCGGCCAGAGTTCGTCCATAGAGCATCGTTCGGCCAGAGAGTATCGTTCGGCCAAAAGGATCGTTCGGCCAAAGGGATCGTTCGACCAGAAAGCACATTCGGCCAGAGAGCATCGACCGGCCAAAAGGATCGTTCGGCCAGGAGCATGTGGCTCGGCATCCAAGTGTTCGGCCTATTTGGTTCGGCATACGGCGACCACTCTATTTGGGCCAGGACGTTCGGCCGCCGAGCCCACCTGAGAAGTCAGCCCATCTTTGTCTATAAATAGAGGGGCAGGGTCACAGTGAAAAGGGGCTTTTTTCGGAGAGAAGACTGGGGAGACTCTGCCATTTTGGAGACTCATCTTCTTTACTTAGCAACTTCATTCAAGCATTTGATCTACCAATTGTATTTGTAATCAATCATTAAGAAGATCAATAAAGTGAAAACTCATAGTGGACGTAGGCAATTACGCTGAACCACTATAAATCTGGTGTTCTTACTTTTTTGCATTTAAATTAGCATTGTCTTCCTTCTTTAATTTATCTTCATCACTTATATCTCTACTCAATCTTTCTCTACGAGGTTAGTGACCAATTTTGGTGCTAACAGCTACAAAAAATTTTAATGATAAAATGACAAACGCTAGTAGTAGAGTAATTCAATGATATTATATACATCTTAAATTAATTCAACTAGCATAATCTGAATATGGATGAAGAGATTAAAGTCTTGTCCATAATAGATAAACTTCCTCCTATTTTGAAAGATCAAAAGGAAAATACACAAAAAACAAAAAGAAGCAAATAAGTTTGGACAACCTAGCATAATACCTATAGGCCGATGAACGATTGAGGCGGAAAGAAAGTGATGATTCGTTGTATTAATCAAATATCCAAATGGTGGAGAGAAAAAAAGCAAATAATGATTTGGAATGCTCTTTCAATAAAAAGATAAAGTTTTAGAATAAAATCAACTTCAATAACAAGAATGCTAAGAGAGTGAATGATTGTTACGACTTGGAAAACCAGGTCACTTTAAAAGCGATTGACGTTTCCTTAAAAAGAAAAAACAATCGCCAAAAGAAAGTTTTGCGTCCATGATTTCTGAAACCAATATGACTAAAAGAAAGGATTCTTGGTGGATCGACTCTAGTGCTACTGAACATATCTACAACGACAAGAGCAAATTCAAGAAACTTGAATTGTCTAAGGATGAAACTTGTCTTTATATGGGAAACTTAGCCAAAGTAGAGGTCACGAGGATGGGACAATAAACTTGAAGTTCACATCCGAAAAAATTATGACACTGAATAATGATATTACGTACTCGAAGTTAGAAAGAACCTTGTTTCTGCTAGTCTTTTAAGTGAGTTTGGTTACAAACAATCTTCGAGTCAGACAAATATTTATTGACCAAAGGCGGTGTGTTTGTGGGAAAATGTACATGTTTGATGGAATATTCAAATGGGGTATTAATAAATTGTTCTTTCTACTTATATTGTTGACTCTTTTTCTTTGTGATAGTAGATTATGACATGTAAATACTAGACGTATAAATGATATGATTACATTAAACATGATCCATAAGTATACCAATAAATTTAATTATCAGTACATGATATGCTTTTTAACAGGAATAATCGAAAAACCATTTCCACTAAAATCCATTAGTCCTACTAACAAGTTACAACTATTTCATAATGATGTCTGTGATATGCATAGCACTCCCACTAGATGAGGATATAAGTATTTGTCACTTTCTTAGATGGTTATTCAAAGTATTGTTACGTTTTTATAATGCATGCTAAAGATAAAGTATTAGATTTATGTGTGGCTCGCATTGTATTAAAGTGGATGCGTAGATTGGATTATGATTAGTCTCACATCGTAAGGTATTCTAATAGAGATCGGCATATATATGAGATTGGTAGCATATAACAACAAGGGATTCCTTTTGTTACAAATAAATGTTGCCATGAAAATATATGTGCTCTAAGGCGGATGAGATATCCAATCATGACGATGGCACCAAAAAAGTTTCGTTCAGTGGTCTTGCCTTTTCTACACTAAACGAAGTGCGTGCATAGTGGAAGATGCTAGAGGGTGCTGAAAATTTCAACATGGTACCAAAGCCGATGGTTCGAGGGGACCAGTATGATGCAGCGTTGACATAAGTGTGCTACAATATGTGGTTTGAGCTCGAAATTCTCATTAGGTGGAGTTATAAGTTAGAACGTGGCCTGCTCCAACCGTGGAAAGAGAACTCTTTATAAAACAGCTTGGTCCAACTGTTGAGAGGTGGTAGCAACCTAATCTAAACTGCTTGAGGTGTTAGCGACATTACCCAAGTGTTTGAGGACTTTGTATAACTTCAAGTTGAATTGAGAAAATGCTCGCTAAGGTGGAGATCTATTAGGTGTGGCTCGCATTGTATTAGAGTGGGTGCGTAGATTGGATTATGACTAGTCCCACTCGCAAGATATTCTAAAAGAGATCGGCATATATATGAGATTGGTAGCATGTAACAACAAGGGATTTCTTTTGTTACAAATAAATGTTGTCATGAAAATATATGTGCTCTAGAGGGATGTAGAGATATACAATCATGACGTTGACACCAAAAGAGCTTCGGTCGGTGGTCATGCCTCTTCTACACTAAATGAACTGCGGGCATAGCGGAAGATGTGAGGGGGTGCCGAAAAAATTTCAACATGGTATCAGAGCCGATGGTTCGATGGGACCAATATGATGCAGCGTTGACCTAAGCGTGCTCCAATATGTGGTTTGAACTTAGGATTCTCATTAAGGTTGAGTTACAAGTTAGAACGTGGCCTGCTCCAACCGTTGAAAAAAGAACACTTTGTAAAACAGCTTGGCTCAACTGCTGAGAGATGGTGGGGACCTAATCTAAACTGCTGGAGGTGTTAGCGACCTTATCCAAGTGTTTAAGGACTTTGTATAACTTCAAGTTGAATTGAGAAAATGCTCGTCAAGGTGGAGATCTGTTAGGTGTGGCTCACATTGTATTAGAGTGGATGCATAGATTAGATAATGATTAGTCTCATATCGCAAGATATTCTAAAAGAGATCGGCATATATATGAGATTGTAGCATGTAACAATAAGGGATTCCTTTTGTTACAAATAAATGTTGTCATGAAAATATATGTGCTCTAAGGCGGATGTAGGGAATCCAATCATGATGTTGGCACCAAAAGAGCTTCGTTCAATGGTCTTGCCCCTTCTACACTAAACAAAGTGTGCGCATAGCGGAAGATGCGAGGGGTGCCAAAAATTTCAACATTAGAATCATTTTTGACCTATAAAACATAAGTAGAAAACAAATGTTATTTTAAAATTAAAACCCTTAGATATGATAGAGGATGAATATCATTTCTCTGCATATTATGAATCTGCATGAGTAATACATGAAACATCTATAACATATACACCATAATAAAATAGAGTAGCAGAACAGAAAAATAGGACCCTTACCGAAATGGTTAACGATATGTTGTGTAACTACAATCTGAATACTAGTTTCTTTTGTGAAGCATTATTGACTTCATGTTATATATAATAAGTAAAATACCTCACAAGAAAACCAAAGTTGCTTCATATGAACTTTGAAAGAAAAGAAAGCCCAAGCAAGAGTATCTTAAAGTCTAGGGTTGTATGGAAATTGTCCGATTACCCTAACCAAAAACCAGGAAATTATGACAAGAGGGCATTGAGCATATTTTCTTAGGATACGCTCAACACATCAAGAGTATAAGTTTCTAATAATAGAACCTAATAATTCGGTTGAGGTAAACACAATAATAATTCAAGAGATGTGGTGTTCTATGAAAATAGATTCACATTCGTTCCATATAATCCATATATTTATGAAGCGGTAAAGGTTAATCCACATGTTTGTGAAATGGTGGAGGTCGGTGAACCTATTCATGAATTTAAGAACACTCAAATAATGATGAAACTGGTGAACCTCTCAGAGAAGTGAAATAATGAGGATTAAAAAATCATTCGGACCAGACTTTGTCACTTATTTGGTAAAAGGATCAAAAAATGTTATGAAACATAAAGACATGCTTTCTACAAGCATGGAATCGGTCCTTTAACATATAATGAGGCAATAAAGTTTCGGGATTCATCCTTTGGCAATAAGCTACGAATAATGAAATGGATTTTATTATGCGAAATGAAACTTAAAGACCAATAGACCTGCCTCTTGGTTCTAAACCAATAGGATATAAGTGAATATTTAAGAAGAATTTAAGAGAAGACGACATGATAAAATAATTTTAAGCTAGATTAGTTGCTAAATGATTTACTCAAAAAGAAGGAATAAGTTATTTTGATACATATGCAGTTTTAATTAGAATTTCAATAATCAGGACATTAACTGCATTAACATCCATTTAGAAACTTGAATTTCATCAAATGGGTTCAAGACTGATTTTTTAAAATAAAGAACTTGATGAGGAAATATATGTCACAACTAGATGGTTTTGTGATGCTTGGAAAAGAACGTAAAATACACAACCTTATTAAATCATTTTACGATCTTAAATAAGCACAAAAAATAATGACATGAGAAATTTGATAAAATCTCACCATCAAATGGCTTTAGGATACGTAAATCAGATAAATGTGTCTATAACAAATTTCATTCTGATAACGGAGTAATAATATGCCTTTATGATGATTGATATGTTAATATTTAGGACTAATACTTCGACTATTGAAGAAACGAAAAGTGTAACATCCCTAATTTTAGTTTAACATTATTCAGGAGAATTAATTAGATAGACTAAATAGAATAATGTAGTGGAATAAGGAGAATGATATTTGATAATTAATTGTCGTGTCTTAATGAATTAGTTTAGTAAGATTGTTTTAAACTTAGAAATGAAAAGAATAAATAAGAAGGGAAAATTAGGAATAGAGCTTTATTTCTTCCTTAAGCCCTCCCCTTCTTATTCATTCTCATTTTACATACACAAAACAATCAAAAGAAAATAGAGAGACCGGCCATAATCAAGGAAGAAAGAAGGGGAAACTAAAGGGATTCCAGGGAAAAAGCTTTAGGAAAATCAATCCTCATTAAATCTCAATCTTCTATCAAATTTAAGGTGAATAACAGTATCTATCTTAAGTTTTTATGGTTATTTTTGGATCTATGATCTATTTCCGAATTGATTATGATAATATGTCATGTATGGATTGATTTTATCATTATTGGATTAAATGATAATTTATTGGAATTTTTATGGAATTGATTTAGTAGGTTTTAAGGGTAAAACCTAAATTTTTGACCTTCTACTGATTCTAAATTTTGATATGTTGTGTAAAACATTATTTTGAAGATGGATTTTCAATTTTATAATTTTCCAAGTTGATATGAATATTTTATGAATATCTTTAGGCGGAAAAGGTGTTAATTTCAGGTTTTACTTATTAAAAATAATTAAATAATGATTTTGGCCTCGAAATTTATATATGAGAAAGAAGAAGCAAATTCTGATTTTTTGGGTTTATGGGGATTTTTCCCAAGTGAATATGATTTTCTATGAATTTAATTAGCTTGAAAAGTATTAAATAATAATATTATTTGGTTGAGTTTGCAAACTTTTTTAGGGCAAGAAAACTGGTTTTACAATAGTTTTATTATAACAAAAATAATAAAGTATATTTTTATCCAATAGAAAATTGACAAGGGTTAAGAGTTGTTGAAAATAAAAGATTTTATATGGAAATAAAACAGTTTTTGTGTTATTTATGAAATTACCATGTTGCCTGTTTGGGATATTGGAACCCTAACAATGGCCGATAACCATGGTGAAGTGTGACATTAATATGAAGGGATACATATGATATCTACTTAGGTAGGTATGGAATGAATTGATTCATATAGATGCATAAGATTTCAGCCTCCCCACATTTCGACATCAAGGATTTCGTAACCCTTCAAGATCGAAATACGACATGCTTTTAGTTGTTCTAAAGATTGATACCCCTTGTCACCCTTTGATTTCGGCAATATTGAGGCCATAAGTTATATATTCTAACATCCTTTTTATTAACAGCGTAGGTAGCCGTAGTTTTTAAAGAAGTCGACATCAAGTGTTTTACGACAATAGTGCCGTAAGACTTATTTTCGAAATCAAGTGTTTTATGGCAATGATGCGGAAAATATTATTTTTGACATCAACTAATTCGAGGAGTTGATGCCGAAAACCATCAGGATCGATATTCTTTACTTTCTATGTCGTAAGCCATATATTATGCAAACCAAATGTTAAGTTTTTATAGGCGCGATAACATACATACATACATATATATATATATATATATATGCAAAATCATGATTTCTGCCTTATGACCCTATGTTTAAAAAAAATTCAAAATATTTTGTTCAAAGCTTCAATATCAAGGGCGCAGCAACAAATTTCAGCAATATTGATGCCACATGTTACCAAATCAAATAGCTTATTTCTAATGCATGATAGCCAAAGGATTAAGGATTTTGAAAACCTCCTTTTGATATCATAAATCAAGAAAGCTATTTCGAAAAGAATTGTATTTTTTGGTATAAGATTTTGGCTAAGGAAGGGCTATGTTTCCCTTGTTTTAAAATATGATTTTAAGGGATAAATCATTTATAAAGATGAATGTTTTCAAGGAAATCAAAATGGTAATTTAGCCCATAGTTTTATATGAATTTACAAAAGGGAGTTATTACTTAAGATTAAGTAATTTTGTGATGCCAATGATTATTGATGAACATATTTTGAGAAATGTTGTTATATGTTCTGGTGGTTCATTTATCAGTTAAATTTGCATAATTATCATTTTTCATGCTCACATCATTATGACCCAACATTGCATCTCGGGGATTTGGGGGCAGAAACACCAGCTAGGTAGCCCAATAGTGATTATGGTCAGACTTAATTCCTAAGTGAGTAGAATTGCATCCACAAGATCAGATAGATCCAATGTATTAGGATGCCCAGAGTTGATTAACAGAATATGATTGGAGACATGTTATTAGTGGCAACTAGTAGGTTCATAGTGATCCCATGAAAACTATGATCTGAGGTATGTTATTAGAAGTATCTAGTAGGTTCATAGTGATCCCATGAAAACTATAATTGAAGATATTGTATTATTGAAAATTGATAGGTTCATAGCAATCCCATGAAAACTATGACTGGAGATATGTTATTGAAAAACCAGTAGCTTTATAGTGATACCATGAAAACTATGATTTGTGATGGATAGTCCATTTGAGTGAGACAAATAGTCTATTTTGGAGAAGGGCGAACCTTGGGCGTGCATATCCCTAGGAGGACAGAGTAGTCAGACTTATCCATTTTGCATACATGCATATGATCATGTTATGATTATTCTAACCATTGTGGTTGTAGGTGTAAGATGATGGTTGACATATTTTGATAAGCTACTAGTGAGGAGAATACCTATTCCGCTCGGTGATGCGGTCTCATCAGATATCTATTTGGTTTGAGATGGAATATTATTGTTCACACCGGATTTTTTATTAGATCCAAAGTTTTCATTTTCCCCCTAAACTCCCGGGTACTGATTTGAGTAGGTCGAGAGTAGGGATTTCCATGTTAGACGGATAAGCTTTCGAAGACGTGATGGAGGTAAGCTAGCTATTTGTAGGAGATTTTATTTTCCTCTGTGTTGTTTTGTGTCTACATAGATGTAATGATAGAAGTTATAATTGTCAAGTATTAGACTCTGATCAACTAAGGGGGCATCTTCATATGTCGCACTTGAAGTATTTTGTAAATATTATATTTCTCTAAACGTGGGATCGAATGAGATTATGTAATGAGTATGAAATTTTATTTATGAAATGAAAAGTGAAAGTTTATTATTAAAATGTGTTTGAAAATTTTCATATTCTTGTGTTTTTGATGTTACTGATACAATTAACATATCGCATTTTATCATCGAAAACTAATACCGTGGATGACTGCAACATCCATAACGCTTAGTTTTGGGCCTCAAAATGGGGATGTTGTAGTTTGGTATCAGAGCATAGGTTTATGAAAAACTTAAAAGAATTTTAAGCTTAAAAAGAGTTTTGAACACATAATCCAACTAAATCAGAGAATAAGATTGGGGTGTGGGATAGCTCTATAGTAACGTACTTGTATTTGCTATATATAAGTATGTATTCTCCCCTCTCTTAGACTGTTCTTCTATATCTTATTGAGGCTCGTATGCAAATTAAAAGAAAGCAAGATATGGAAGAAGGAAATGGAAGAATGAATCTAGGTGGAGGAAGTACCACGACCAATGGAAATGTTCGATCCAACACCAAAAGGAATCCAGGGCAATAAGCTAATGTTAATGTAGGTGCTACACCCCAACCAGTAGATATGAGGACTATGTATCAGTTATTTGTCAATATGATGCAAGCTGGAGCTGCAGCAGGTTTGGTTGGAGGAAATGCCGGTAATGTGGGAGGTGTTAATCATAAAGTGCATGTTACCAATAATTATGCTAAGATGAGCCGTGATTATACCAGTCTTAGAGGAAAGCCGTCTCAAGGAACGGAAGATACTATCAAAGTTAAGTATTGATTGTTGCATTGTGAAAGGATTTTTTTTTCTTATTTAGGCTTGAACGATGAGCAGAAGAGGAGGTTGGCTTCTAGGCAGTTACATGGAGCTGCTTTATACTTGCGGAACGGTGTGATCGTAGGAGTCCCAAAGGAGGAATTGACTTGAGCTGAGTTTAGAAGGAGATTTGTGGAGAGGTTCTTGTCTGAGGTAGCCAAGTCAACTTTGTTCAAGAAATTTATGGAATTGGAGCAAGGAGAAATGTTTGTTCTGGAGTATGCAATTAAATTTGATGAGTTGTCCATATACGAATATGCCACCATAGACACCATGATTAAGAGAAATGAAAAGTTCATCTAGGGTTTGAAGCCGGAGATTGCCAAGGCAATAATGCGACATCTCAGGGATCCAACTAATGTAGGGGCAGAGATAGCGGTAAGGAATGAAGAAATTCTTTCGACATTCAGAAGGGACAAGCCAGCGGAGACTCACGGTAGTTAAGGCAAGAAAATGAAGTTATTTTAGAAGAAGGGAGCTCAGAAGGGTGTAGCTTCCAAGAAAGGGAAGGCCGATCTTATTTGCTTCAAGTGTGATAAGAAAGGGCACTTTTCTCATGAGTGTCGAACCAGTAAGGGAAAGAAGATTGTAGAAAAGAAAATTGTGAAGTGTTTCAACTGCAACCAGATGAGGATTACAAGAATGAATGTCCAGAATCGACCAAGGCTGATAAAGGAATAGTTTGCTCTAGAGCTGTCTACATTTAGGCCGATCGCAAAGGACAAGGGAAAGACTATGATGGAAGGTACGCTTATGATTCATAGCATTCCTATTAAAATATTATTTTATACTGAAGCATCACATTTTTTTATCTTGCAATGTTTGGTGGATAAGTTAAGTCTAGAACCGTCAAACCTTGTTACTTCCCTAAGGGTTGCCAATCCGATAGGAGGATATGCAACTCTGGAGATGAGATGTGGCCATTTAGAATTTGAGATGCTAGATCATGCTTTTGCCTGCAATTTGTACGTATTTGATTTTATGGGCTTTGGGATTATTTTGGGTGTGGATTGGTTGAGCAAATATAATATTAGGATATTTTTCCTGGATAGAAAAATATCATTAAGACACCATAATAGTAGCGATTGAATCATATACTCAGTAGAAAATGCAGATTTCAATGTTTATGCTTTATTGGTGCAATAGAAGTGGAGGATGAAGTGAATCGGTTTTTTGTCGTAAGAGAGTTTGTAGATGTTTTTGAGCCAGTCACAGGACTACTGCTAAGAGCAGCTATTGAGTTTTGAATAGATCTTGTACCTAGAGCTGATCTCATAAGTAGACCACCTAGCAGAATGACACCTACTGAGATGAAAGAGTTAAAAGTACAGCTGGTGGACTTAGAAGAAAAGAGTTTTATTACACCAAGTAATTCGCCTTGGGGAGCAGCCGTGGTGTTCGTGAAGAAATCGGATGGATCGTTGAGGATGCATATTGATTATCATAAGTTGAATAAGAAGACTATAAATAATAGATATCCTTTGCCGAGAATAGATGATTTGTTTGATCAGTTGAGTGGAGCCAAAGTATTTTCCCAGTTGGATTTAGCGATGGGGTTCCATCAACTGAGAGTGGTGGAGGACGGTATTCTATTAACGACATTTCGAACAAGATATGGTTCGCATGAATGGTTAGGCATGCCCTTTGGACTAACTAACGCACCGCTTATTTTGTGGATTTGATGAACCGATTCTTTCAAGAGTATTTTGATAGGTTCGTGTTGGTATTTATAGATGACATTTTGATATATTCTAAGAATGAATGAGATCATGAAGTTTATCTTAGAATAGTGCTAGAAACATTGAGGCGGCATCAACTAAAAGCGAAGTTTTCAAAATGTTATTTTTGGAAGAAAGAAGTGAAGTTTCTTAGTCATGTAGTTTCAGAAGAAGGGTTATCTACGAATCCAGCTAAGATTGAAGCTATTAATAATTGGAAGAGACCCAAGACTGTGACTGAGATAAGAAGTTTTCTAGGGTTAGCTGGCTATTAACGGAGATTTATTAAGGACTTCTCTCGAGTAGCAGCACCTATGACTAAACTAACCAGAAAGGATGTGGATTTGTATGGATCGATAATGTGAAGCGGAATTCTTCAAGCTAAAGCATTTATTAACCAATGCGCCCACGTTAGTTGTTCTGGATGGAAATATTGATTTGTTAGTGTATACGGAGGCATGTGGGTCTGGATTAGGAGTTGTGTTAATGCAATGAGATAAAGTGATTGCCTACGCTTCTCGACGGCTTAGATCATATGAAATTAGATATCCAAATCATAGTTTGGAGTTGGTAGCGGTGATCTTTGCATTGAAAGTGGGGCGACACTATCTGTTGGGAGAAAGATACAAGTTGTTTACGGATTATTAGTCCTTGAAATATTCATTCTCTCAGAAGATGTTGAATATGAGATAGTAGAGGTGGTTGGAGTTTTTTGGCGGCTTACGATTTTGGTATTGAATATATGCCAGGGAAAGGAAATAAAGTTGTGAAAGCACTTAGCAGAAAATATCAGAATGTAGTGTTAGATATGTTAGTAGAATGAAAAGACTTAGAGGCATTGACTACCTCTGGCGGGCAGTTAAGATCATTGGCTAGTTCTAGTCAGAATACTACAATGTTATTCTACTTAGAGATTCGACCGGTGATGATCGAAAGAATTACTTCTAAGCGGAGAGATGATCCAAGTAGCCAAAAGGATTAGATGGCTTGAAGGTGGAATTGAGATTGATGGTTTAAAATATTTTAGTCTTGACCAGAACGGATGGTTGAGGAAGAAGGGACGATTGTGTGTCCCAGATGTTGGTGACCTAAGGAAGGAAGTTCTTAGGGAGTGTCATTGATCGAAGTTTACTATTCATACTAGAGGAACTAAGATGTATTAGGATATGAATAGGAGTTTCTTTTGGAAAGGTATGAAAATGGATGTAGACTTATGGGCAAAGCAATATTTGAATTGTCAACTAGTGAAAGTCGAGCATCAGAAGCTAAGTGGATTGCTTCAGCCTTTAGAAGTGCGACTTTGGAAAATGGGATTCGATATCCATAGATTTTATTGACGGGTTGTCAAGGTTGAATAGGGGAAATGAAAGTATCTGGGTCGTGGTAGATAGGCTGACCAAGAGTGCACATCTTATTCCCATTAAATCGACAAGGATGGCACCTACTTCGGCCAAGTTATATATGAAGAATATTTTTTGGCTGCATGGGATTAGTAGTAATATAGTTAGTGACAAATATACTTTGTTTGCTAGTGAATTCTGGAAGAGCCTGCAAGAAGTGTTAGGTACCAAGCTGAAGATGAGTACCACTTATTACCCATAGACAGATAGGCAGACAGAGAAAGTCAATAAGGTACTTGAAGACGTGTTAAGAGCTTGTGTACTAGATTTTAAAGGGTCATGGGAAGACTATTTGAGTTTTCCTATAACAATAGTTATCAAACTAGCATAGGAATATCGCCTTTTGAAGCATTGTATGGAAGGCGTGCAAACCACTAGCATATTGGCTGGAGACCGGAGACAGATTGGTTCTTGGTCCAGATATGATGAGAGAAGCCACGAAAAAGAATGAGTTGATTCGAGCACGGATGAAGGAAGCTCGGTCTAGGTAGAAAAGTTACGCTTATAAGAAGTGTAAAGATCTAGAACTTTAAATTAGAGACATGGTTTTGTTAAGGTATCACTGATGAAGGGTGTGTTACGGTTTGGAAAGAAGGGAAATTAGCACCGAGATACATTGGTCCATTTCCTATTATTGAGAGGATTAGAAAACTCGTCTATCGAGTAGAGTTACTGAGTAGTTGGGCAGAAGTCCATAATGTTTTTAATGTTTCTCATCTTAATAAGTATGTGCATGATCCAGACACTACTATTGCTCCAACGACATTGGAAGACTAAGTAATAGAACCAGATTTGACTTTTGTTAGGCAACAAGTTTGTGTTGTGGCGAGAGATGAGAAGAAGCTAAGGAACAAGACAACCAGATTAGTGAAAGTCCAATGGAGTGACAATGAGAAAGACTGTATTTAGGAAACAGAGGACATTATTAGGGATAATTATTCTAAGTTGTTATGAGAGTATGTTCTATTCTTGTTATATAGACTTTGTAGCCGGTAGGATATACTAGCATTGTTTGCTACAGTTGGTTGCATGTTTGATATGCTTATTGTCTGATCCTTACTGAATTTCAAGGACAAAATTCTTTAAGGAAGGGAATCGGTAACACCCCTAATTTTAATTTAACATTATTCATGAGATTTAATTGGATAAATTACATAGAATAATGTAGTGGGATAAGGAGGATGTGTTTTTATAATTAATTGGGTCGTGCCTTAATGAATTAATTTATAAGATTATTTTAAACTTAGAAAAGAAAAGAATTAATGAGAATGGAAAATTAGAAATAAATCTTTATTTCTTCCCTTAAGCCCTCCCCCTCTCATTCATTCTCGTTTTACATATACAAAACGATCAAAAGAAAATAGAGAGCCCGACCATAATCAAGGAAGAAAGAAAGGGAAACTAAAGGGATTAAAGGGAAAAAGTTTTAGGTTAATCAATCTTCATCAAATCTCAATCTTCATCAAATCTCAATCTTCTATCAAATCTAAGGTGAATAATAGTATCCACCTCAAGTTTTTATGGTTATTTTCAGATTTTTGGTCTATTTTCGAATTGATTATGATAATATGTCATGTATGGATTGATTTTATCATTATTGGATTAAATGACGATTTATTGAAATTGTTATGGAATTTATTTAGTAGGTTTTAGGGTAAAACCTAAGTTTTTGATCTCCTATTAATTCAAAAATTTTATATGTTGTGTAAAACATTATTTTGGAGATGAGTTTTCAATTTCATAATTTTTCAAGTCGATACGAATATTTTATGAATATCCTAAAATGGAAAAGATGTTTATTTTAGGTTTTAATTGTTAAAAATAATGATTTTGGCCTCAAAATATTTATATGAGAAAGGAGAAACAAATTTTAATTTTTAACAATTTTTGGAGATTTTTCCCAAGTGATTATGATTGTCTAGAATTTAATTAGCAGAAAAGCTATTAAATAATATTAAATAATAATATATTTGGTTGGGTTTGCTAATTGTTTTGGGGAAAGAAAACTGGATTTATAGTAGTTTACTGTAAAGAAAACTATAAAGTATATTCATCTAATAGAAAATTGACAGCGGTTAAGAGTTGTTGAAAAGCAACGACTTTATATAGAGATAAACAGCTTACGTGTTATTTACGAAATTACCATGTCGCCTATTTGAGATTTTGGAACCCTGGCAATAGCCGATATCGATAACTATGGTGAAGTGCGACATCGATATGAAGGGATGCATATGATATCTACTTAGGCAGGTATGGAATGAATCGATTCATATGGATGCATAGGATTTCGGCCTCCCTACATTCAACATCAAAGATTTCATAACCCTTCAGGACCGAAATACGACGTGCTTTTATTTGTTTTGAAGATTGATGCCCCTCATCGCCCTTTGATTTCGGCTATATTGATGCCATAAGCTATATATTCTGACATCCTTTTTATTAGCGGCGTAGGTAACCGCAGTTTTTAAAGAAGTTGACATCAAGCTTGTGCAGATTTCTTTTCAAATGCAAATCTTTAACTGGGTAGAAGGTAAACCCAAATACAATCTCGATTTCGAGGCTATGAGACACACCCTCCTGAATTTTCAAACTCAGGGCAGACTCACGTGATTTGACCAGACTACAAGCACACTGACTAGATTTTTGGGCTACTTAGCATGCCCACTTTATTTGAACGAGCTACAAGCACACCCAAGCAAATACTAATAGAGTTGATAATTTTTCTTAAGACAATTTCTTGAACTCTGGATACAATGGATCCTATAGCCTCTTGGACGACACTTTGATATTTGATTTGATTGAGATTATTGCAAAGTATTAAGAAATTAGTATTGAATCAATACAATGAAGTATGAATTGATTCTATTTGATTTTGAAGATAATAAAGTATAGTTTTTAATGAAATTTTCAAGAGAGTAAGAGGAGAGAAGAAAGCAAGCAATTATTTATTTAAAAATTCATTTGTGCTCCCCATTAATAGTAAATGAACAAATGTATCCATTCGTGAAGAGTTACGATGAATAGACACTTCCTTTCAAAATTTGAAAAACCATTTGGTGTCATGTATATTGACATACCCTATTCCTATATGTCGACATATGCTAGTGTATTTTCAAAACTTATTTCTTTTAAAATGTTTTGAAAATCCTACACTTTGTAAAATAATTTGATACTTTGTAAAATAGTTTTAACATAGCTTATAAACATTTTGAACTTTAAAATACTTTTATAAACTATTTTGAAATTTATTTTGGTTAAAAATATAGAAGATTAGAAAATTGGAGGTAGAGATCAAAGATTGCTTTCAAGGACTTTAACAATATATGCTATGACTCTATACACTAAATTATAATCTTGAGATCTTTATATCTTGGTCTTTGAACTCATGAGTTTTCATGTCTATCTCTTGGGTCTTTATATTGTACAGTCTTCGATTCATCATCTATGTAATATTTAGCACCATATACTATATAAGTTGGCAAAACAATAATATCTACATTTTATATGTTCGTATATGGTTGTTGTCATCAAAATCAATAATTGAGGTATTAACAATCTCCTCCTTTTTGATGATGACAACCATTATTTGTTCCTATATATAAATATGATATAATTCCCACTTAATATATGCATGCGTATATTTTATATTTTTTCCCCTTTGTCATCAATAAAAATGGATGAAAAATAAAACTCCCCCTAAATGAAATACTTATAAATTGTAAAGTCAAAATGAATAATTTTGGACTAAAGTATAATAATATGCAATATGATATGATGGTTAAAATATTAAGACTTTAAATAAATAAAACAAGATTTTATTTATTCAACTATACAATCCAAAAACATATAAACAAACCAAAACAATTCACAATCTAATAATAATATCAATCCAAATCAAATCAAATCATGACCTAACAATCTAAACATAGACAAGGAAAATTTAAACATGTAATTTAATGCTTTTTAATTATCAGAGACCTATGAATGGGACAAAAGGGATAGTGGAGACAAAAGTTTACTTTTTGTTCCATAAGATTTCCATCATGATCGAAGCAAACTTTTGCTACACATTTGACTTCGTCGTCATCTTCAGCGGCATCTTCCTCCTTCTCCTCTTCTTCCTCTTCATCATTTATGGAGTTGTGAATGACAAGGTTAGGAATTTCTTCTTCGACTACTATTGGATTAGGTGCATTATCCAATAGATGCTTCTGAAGATTTCGAAGGATGTGTCCTTGCTTTTCTTGTTCCTTTAAGAGGCGTATTTAGACGACCTCTATTTCTGAAAGCATGTTTAGGACATGCATCAAATCATCTTCTATTTTGATGAATTTGGCCATGGTGGTGGTTTGGAAGGGGCATAATGTGGAGGTTTCAAAGTTAAAGGGGACGGTGTCTTCTCTTGGTTGCTTGGAACTTCATTATTCCACTAATTTTATTTTATTTGGAATTTACAAAAGAAGAAGACAGAGAAATGAGAAAGAACTCGAAATTTGATGGTTATATAGTTATATTTCGAATTTCGAATTTGAAAGGGAAAACAATTTTCAAAATTCTACAGTATACATTGAAATAAAGGCAGATTGTATGTTGACATATGTATGTTATTTCTTTTTAAAATTGTAATATATATGATATTACATTTATATTTCAAAGAAATAACATATTTCTAACTCTCTTTTAAGTTTAATAAAAAATGTTTGAGCGAACGGTTTTATGAATATATCGGCTCAGTATTAATAAATTCGAATGAAATGACTCCTTTATTTATGTTGTCTCTCAGAAAATGATGGCTTATGTCTATATGGTTGGTCTTAGCATGATATGTTGGGTTTTTAGATAGATTTATTGCACTAGTATTATCACAATATATTGGTGATTTAGAGAAATTTAAATCAAAATCTTTTAAAATTTGTTACATATAGATAACCTGTGAACATGAAAATACAGCAGAGATATATTCTGTTTTTGTTGTTGATAGACAAAATTTTATTTTTTGCTAAACCAGAAAACAAGAGTGTCCTAAAAAATGAAAATTGCCACTTGTACTTTTTTGGTCTGATTTGAATCCAGCATAGTCATCATCATTGTAAGAAATTAAATCGAAGGAATCTTATTTTGGATAAAAGAGTCCATAATCTGGTCTGTTGTTTACATATCTTATTATTCTTTTTATGGATTTTAGGTGAGTTTCCTTATGTTGAGATTGATATCTTACACAGAGACAAACACTATACATTATATCAGGCTGCTAGCAGTTATATAGAGTAAGGAATCTATCAAACCCCTATATAGTTTTTTATCTACATCTTTTGAGTTTTATTCCTTATTTAATTTTTCATTAGTTGCGATGGGAATTGGCTTACCACTAGTATTTGACATACCAAATTTCTTAACTATATCATTAGCATATTTTTCTTGGCTTATAAAAATATCATTACCTAATTGTCTTATTTGTAATCCTAAAAAGAAAGTTATTTCTTCCATATGGCTCATTTCAAATTATTCAGTCATTATATCAAAAAATTATTTATTTAATTGTTCATTTATTGACCCAAAAATAATAGCATCCACATATATCCGTATAAGTTGAATATTATTATTATTTCTTTTAATAAATAGAGTACTGACTACTTTTCTTATTTCAAAGTTCGATTATAGTAAATAGGATTTAAGCCTATCATACCATGATTTAGGAGCTTGTTTTAAATTATATAAAGCTTTCTTAAATTTATAAACATGATTTGAAAGTTTTTCATCATCAAAAAGTGGGGATTCTTCTACATAAATATCTTTTTTAATAAAACCCTTTAAAAAGACACTTTTGACATCCATTTGAAATTATTATGATTCGAAAAAGTGAGTAGAATTCTAGTAGCATCTAATCTAGCTACAGGAGCAAAGGTTTCACCAAAATCTATATTTTTCCCGACTATAACCTTAAGTAACTAAATGAGCTTTATTTCTAATGGATTCCCCTTGTTCATTCTTTTTTTCTATAGACCTACTTAGTTCCTATTACATATTTACTTTCAGGTCTTGGGACTAATTCCCAAACATCATTGCTGGTAAACCGATCCAGTTTCTCTTGCATAGCAAGAATCCATGAATAATCCAATGATGCTTACATTGGATTTTTAGATTCATTAGTTAAGATAAAAACTACATTATTCATTTTATTTAATTGATTTCTTGTTTTTACAACAGAATTCATATTGCCTAGAATATTTTATATAGGATGATCTTTTAAAAATTTAGTTCTTTTATTTGGATATGAATTTTCTGAATTACCATTAATTTCATCATTAGTGATTTTATTATTTATAATTTCATTAGTAATATTTCTTCCTCATCAAAATTGGTATTATTGATGTTAAAATTTTCATCAAATGAAACATGCAATGTCTCTTTAATGGTGTTAGTTCTAGTGTTAAAAGCTCTATAAGCTTTACTTCTATTTGAATACCCAATAAAAATTCCTTTATCTGGTTTAACATCAAATTCATCTAAATTTTCTTTTGTATTTAATATAAAACATTTATCGGAAAAAATCCTAAAATAAGATACTTTACCTTTTTATTATAAAATAATGGATAAGGAGTTTTTTAGTCAAAGGTCTTATTAAAATTCTATTTAAAACACAACATGTTGTAGCAACTACTTCATCCCAAAAATTTTAGGTAATCACTATCATTTAACATCGTCCTGACACATTCTTATACAGTTCTATTTTTACGTTCTACCACTCCATTTTGTTGGGGTTTTCTTGGAAATGAAAAGTTATGTGTAATTCCTTTCTTATTACAAAGGTTTTTAAAATTCCATTTTCAAACTCTCCTCCGTGATCGCTCCTAATTGTTTTAATTTTAGTAGACATTTGATTTTGAATTCTTTTAGTAAAAAAATTTAAACATTTAAAAGGCATCACTTTTAAGGTTTAATAAAATTGTCCATTTAAATCTAGAAAAATTATCTAATATTAAAAAAACATATCTATTATGATTTATTGATTGTATTTGCGAAGGTCCAAAAAGGTCTAGGTGAAGTAGTACAAAAGGATGAAAAGTAGAAATCATATCTTTTGATTTAAAAGAACGTTTACGAAGTTTTACTAGTTGATAAGTATCAATAAGTTGTTGACATTGACACTCATTTTAGGGAGACCCCTAACAAGTTCATATCTAGCAACTTTAGATGGGTGTTTAAAATTCAAATGACCAAATCTTTTATGCCAAATCCAAGAGTCACTTGATTCAGCAAAAAGACACAGATTGTCATTAGAAACTTTTATACTTAAAATATAAATGTTATGTTTCCTAATACCTTCAAAGATAATGTTTCACTCCTCTCTTTGATGTGGCAATTATCTTTTTCAAACTTAATTTGAAAATCCTTACCACATAATTGACTAATACTAAGAAGGTTATGTTTCAAATTCCTAACAAATAGAAAATTAGAAATAGTTGTTGTCGATGCCAATCATATATTCTTTTGAGGTGTCTCCGAAGTTAACCGATTCACTATCTTTGTAAACTATATCTTTCTAGAGTTTTGGATTTCCAGTCACGTGTCTTCTGCATCCACTGTCTAGTATCCACTTATCCTTCTTCATTCGTGATGAATGAATATCAAGTGTTTGTTCACCATTGCAATAAAACATTCTTATTCCTATAATACAACATTATACCATTCCAACATATTAACTGACTTTTCAAAATGATTAGTTTTTAATATCATATTAGTTTTACAAAATTGTATTTCTATAGAAGTGCTAAAAAGAGTACTAACAACGTTTTTAGCCAGTTCAACTTTTCAAAAATCAAATTAAGAGTTTTTAAGAACCTAATGTTCTAATATCAAATGTGGACTGTAGAATTATGGATCTTAAGGCTAATTAAACACTAGAGATGGTGGTATCTAACTTATATAAATGTTTTTAAATTTCAAATCAGATTATCAATATAGAAATATACCAAAAATAAGTCACAGATGCAATCAAAGATAGAAATAAAAGCAATAAACTAAAGTATAGAGTTAGAGAGATGATACTAGGAATTTTATACCGATTTGGATTTCTCTTACATCTAGTCTCATACAATTGCTTATACAGATTTCTTCTCAAATGCCAATCTTTCATCGGATAGAAGGCAAACTCAAATACAATCTTGATTTCAAGGCTACGAGACACACCCTTCTGAATTTCCAAGCTCAGAGTAGACTCGCCTGATTTGATCGGGCTACAAGCACACCCTCTAGATTTCTGAGCTACTAAGCACACCCACTTAATTTGAATGGGCTACAAGCACAACCAAGAAATCTACTAAGCACACCCACTTAATTTGAATGGGCTACAAGCACAACCAAGAAAATACAATTAGAGTTGGAAGTTTTTCCAAAGACAATTTCTTGAACTTTGAATACAATGGATTCTATACCCTCTTGGACAACACTTTGATCTTTGATTTGAGAGAGAGATGTTTGCAAAACAGTAAGAAAGTAGTGTTAAATCAATATAATGAAGTCTGAATTGATTCAATGTGATTTTGAAGAGAACTGAGTATATTTTTCAATGGATATTTCAAGAGAGTAAGAGAAGGGAAGAAAGTAAGTAATTAGTTGTCAAAAATTCATTTGCACTCCCCTTTGTATAGAAAATGAACAAATGTGCATGTTCGTGAAGAGTTACCATGAATAGACACTTCCTTTTAAAATTTGAAAAACCATTTGATGGCATGTATGTCGACATACCTTATTCCCATATGTCAACATATGCTAGTGTATTTTGAAAACTTATTTCTTTTAAAATATTTTGAAAATCCTATACTTTGTAAAATAATTTAATACTTTGCAAAATAGTTTTAACATAGTTTATAAACATTTTGAACTTTAAAAAACTTTTATAAAATATTTTAACATGTATTTTGGTTAAAAATATAAAATATTAGAAAATTGGAGATATAGATTAAAGATTTCTATCAAGAACTTTAACAATATATGTTATGACTCTGTACACTAAATTATAATATTGAGATCATCATATCTTGATCTTTGAACTCACGAGTCTTCATGTTTACTCTTGAGTCTTTATACTGTACAGTCTTCGATTCATCACCTATGTAATATTCTGCATTATATACTATATAACTTGGAAAAACATAAATATCTATAGTTTATACGTTTGTATATGGTTGTATATAGTTGTTGTCATCAAAATCAATAATTGAGGTCATAACAAAATGATCCAAAAAAGATTCAATCAATTTGATTGCAAACCAATAACCACCTCATTTGATACAAATATGCAATTATGTTCCAATATTGGTAGATTGATGGATTAATTTAAATGAACCGAGCCAGTCTACAACAAGTAAATTGGGTGAATTTCAAAAAAAAAATCTCCATTTGGATCATAGTGGGCATATGAAGTCTAATGGGTTTCACTATATCCAACTTGATTGGTTTTAATAAAATTACATTTTATTATATTGTTCCTATTTTTAATGAATATATATAGTTCCTATTTTAATTAATTAACCATATTAATTAATTTAATTTAATGTTTATTAGGTCTGAAATTTGAACAGATAAGAACATATCAAATGTATTTATATTTCAATTGTGTGACAAACATGTAACACTTGAAACAAGTGTAATTTGGTTGGTCGAATTGTTAATTATGGAAATTGTTAGGGTTTCTCGCATTGTATATAGGTAATGGGAATGGATTGGAAAAAATAGTTCTACATTGTAAAGGCCCGTAAATCTGTACCCCTTGAATCGACCATAATTCACATCAGTTCGACTCAAGTTGAACGGAAAATACAAATCTTCAGGGTGAAGAAGAAAAAGGTAGAATAAAATAGAACAACAACAAAAAAATCTCACAATCACAGCAGAACAAAATATAATATATAATAAAAGAGTTTTATACAAAAGAATCTGTAACTGTTACTATACATACCATTATCAGAGTACAATATACAACACACAATCTGGACAGTCTACTAACTTGTCCTCATACAATGGAAATATAAATCAAGTACGGAGATACGTCTCTACTCCTCCAGCTCGCCTCCTGAGCTCCATAGCATTTTATCCTGAATCTGTAATACTCGGTCTGACCCGAGCATTATAATAAAATAACACCTGAGTTAGTCTGGAAAACCAGCGTGAGAAAACAAACTCAATTTGAATTATTAGAGTTATCAAAATCCTTTGAAAAACAAAGGTATCTCGTAAGACCGCGTCACACATAAACACGACAGGTTTTTCCCTTACGATAACCAAAACATTTTATAGAAAATCCAGTGATATTATAATAGTGTCTAAATACAAATACTTATTCAAATAGCTGAAATTGTTACATTAATTAAATTCCAGCATACTAGGCTCTATAAACAAAACCGTAAGCTCGTATTGGAGAATGGATTCCAACGAATGACTGGGCCTGGGGTACCGCCCGTCACAGTACACCTCTAGAACAATGTACCGAGGACCATGTCGGGATTCCCTGCTATACAAGACCGGCCTACCCCTAACCTGGATAGATCGAATATGTTATCACCCCGGGTGTTCCCACCCTTACTATCAAGCGCTTCTTCTTTCATGTATACCCATATCTAAGATAAATAGGTTTCCGAGGACATCTAGAAAAGTGATAACATACCCTACTTAGGTGCGACCCACTTAGCCTTGCTGCATCTCCCCTGTTTTAGTCATTTTCCGTTGATGAGGTTCGAGGCTAAGCGTTACCTTTCAAGAATAACTTTACTTAGAATGCTCATCGTCCTCCAATAATGATGTTCTGATAGCATTTGTCCATACAAGTTGCCCTGGGTCTGGACAAACCGAATCACCGTCTTCATCATCTTCACGGTATTTATTTGTTACGTTCAAACCGAATTGAAATGGTTTCGGATAATTAAATCCGATCCCGGTCTCTTTGAAAACGATTAACAAAATTGGCCAATATTGATAGTCGGTTATTTAACTACCAATCAAACATCCATAAGCAGACACTAGGCCTTATTTTTATAAACCTTCAAAACATTTTCTTCAAAATATCTTTACTGAGATATATGCTCAACCTCTCTCAATATTTCTATATTTTTGGAAACTATTTCAACACTTGTATCCATAACAGGATACTTCACCATTCTCAACACTTAGAAATATTTCCAACTTCCATTTTTATAACACTTAGAAAATATTTCTATTCCAAATCATTTCCCACTAATAATATTTTTAAAACCTTCTTTTCAATACTTCGGAAAATATTTATACGTATAATTTCCAAAATCATCTCAATATTAAACTTGGAAATATTTCATAACTTATCTCATAAGTCTCCGTATTTTTAATAAATCCTTCCTACGATTCCCAAACCGGTTATACCTGTTTATAATCCCAACCAACCATTTATAACTTCTTTAAATGAACTCAAATTTCTTTCCGAAGTTATCGCATCTAAAAATTTGAAATTTCCTTAAATTTAAAAAAATTATAGTATTTAAATTATCAAAATTCAGGCCAGTGCTACAATAGCGTCCAATAATTCCAATCACTACAATAATATATAATAGATTATTCTACACAAATCATATATCACTGTATATGAAAAATAAACAATATATTTGAGGAATCCAGTTGGATCCCTCCAACCTGTTTCCCTACATCCACAGATGTTAATACAACATAAAATAATACCAATCCCACTTCGAGGGGGATATCGTAGTATATAGTGTCATCCGCTATTATGCGGGGCGCATAGGGTCTCATCCGCTATAATGTGCTGGAAAATCACTGTAAATACTACATATATATACTACTATATATATATTATATCATACAACAGACAGTAATTTATAAATTCAACATGCATCCAAAATTTAACTTCAACTATTTAAAATTTAAATTTTGGTAATCCAAATGAGTGAGAGTTTTCTCACCTTTGATTTTATTGCATCAATTTCTAGCTACGAACCAAACTCGACCGGTTCCATTTATTTAGGACCTCGTGTGCAATTTATATTAAATTTCATTAAACTAATTAAATTCCAATTCTAAATTAAATAAACCGACTGTGTAATTAAATTTTGATACAAGGTATACCTCGCCTTCAATAAATTGCTGAAGCCCTACCCACTGCAAGACATGCTACGAGTTGTCAGGTCAAAACTTCAACCTTCCCTCTCCATCGCCTAAGGAACTGACCCTCCTCCCCTCTCGAATTCACTGAGTCGCCACCGCTCTTGAGATCGCCGGAGCACCACCAGGTGCTCGCCTATGCCTGGGCACCAATGCGAGCAAACCCCGCTTGAGAACTCTGGCCGCCGCCTCCTGCCTCTAGCTCATGCGCGGAAATCAAGCCCCTGCCCTATAACAGAATCGCATTCCTAAACCTTGTCGACTACCTCCCTGCACGTTGCCCCCCACCTTACGCGCGTGCGTACGACCGCTGCGCCTAGTGCCGCCTACATCCCCTAGGCGCTCGCCTGCGTTGCTCCTCCGCTTCAACCTCCAACTAGCTGCTCGAGTACAAACTCGCGACCAGGTCGCGGTTCTCTCTTTTTTTAATAAATTGAACTGATTCGATTTTGAATGGAGAGGCCGCGATTTTAAACAGAAAGGGATGATGTGAATTGATTTGAACGGGAAAAGAAAGAAAGAATATCGATTTGAACGAAAGAAAAAGGGTAGATCGGCTATGATTTTGACTTTGATTTGATTTTATAAAATTTTATTTAATTATAAAATATCTCATTTACTGTAACTTACAATTCTGATACCCTATCAAGGCGTGCCGCTAGGCGTCCACAATGTTATACCCCTATTTCAAACGCAATGGAAAAGGTTTCGAGTCCTAATTCGATCATATGGAGAAGATAGCTTTTTGAACCTAATTATTATATTAGATTTCGATATTAATTTCAACACGTTTCTATCCCGTACGATCAAACGATAACTCCAAACACTACGAAATTTGAAATTTGATAATAATACAATATTACGGATCTAATGGAACTGGTTTCGTCGAATTCCAAGATTGTGCCTCGGATCGCTATGTTAACGCGTCGATTAAATTGATGATTTCGAAAATTCCAAAATCGCTTAAATTTTTAGTTTTAAAATCTGACTAACTAATTTATAATTCTAAATCCAATATTTAAGCCATTTAAATATTTAAAATTGAACAACAAAAATTCTGGGTCGTTACATACATCGTAAAAAATAATGAGTTGGAATTGTATAAATATAAGTTTGGTCACATGTAACAATAAGGGATTACTTTTGTTAAAAAGATATTGACCAAACTCTATGTTGCTCCCACAGAGGGTGTGTGGATGGATCAGAAATTTCAACATAATACTGGAGCAGATGGTTACCCTTAGGACAACGGACAATGCGTAAGTGATTTGTAAGTCGTGGCGGTTAGCATTGTAGACTTAAGTAATCAGACTTAAGGTAGAGCTAGACCATGCTACGTAGGGTCTAGGGGAATGAAAAGTATACAAAGTCTCGATATGGTGCGGACATCAAAGTTAGCGTAGCGGAATATACATAGGTGGGTGCGGGCCAAGGTGAGGATTTGTTGGGTGTCTCGCATTATATGTGGATAATGGGATTGGATTGGAAAAAGAATAGTCTCTTATCGTGAAATATAACAGAGATGGAGTTGTATATATATGAATTTGGTTGCATGTAATAAAGACGTATTCCATTTGTTAAAAAGATATTGACCAAAATCTATGGTGCTCAGATGGAAGGATGTGCAGATTATTTAATCATGGTACCAGAGCCGATGGTAAAGCTGGGACAATATGCAAGATATCTATAAATCGTGGTGGTTAGCAGTGTAGACTTGTGTAGTCAGACTTATGTAGTTAGACTTAAGGTGGAGCTAGACTATAGTAATTATGGTCTAGGAGAATGACACGTATACAAAGTCTCAATATGATGTAGGCATCAACGTTGGCGTAGTGGAAGATGCATGAATGGATGCAAGGCAAGATGTAGATTTGTTAGAGTGTCTCGCATTATATATGGATAATTGGTCCTGGCTGTAAAAAGAATGTTCCACATCATTAAAAGTAGCAGAGTTGGAGTGATACATATATGAGTTTGATTACATGTAACAACAAGAGATTCCATTTGTTATAAAGATATTGATCAAACTCTATGTTGTATCCATGAAAGGATGTACGGACGGATCTAGAAATATCAACATAAACAACTTAATAGATCATAAATGTGACAACTATGTAATTAATTATGAGTTACATTTATCGCTTTTGGATAGGAGAAAGGTCACATTAACATATAGGATGTAAATTGCAAATATATGACAAGATATGGTAACAAAATGATATATGAACATGTGTATCATTATATATGTATGTATGTATGTATGTATGTATATGTGTGTGTGTGTGTTTGTGTAAGTTGCCATTAATTTATGTTTATGTAAATAATGATTCAAGAGCAAATAATGTAATAAGTTCCAAATCAAATCTTTGATCGTGGAAAGATTTATTTGACATCTAAAATTTTGAAAATTCCACCTTGTGCTCATGTAAAATCTAAGTTTAGATCAAACCTGACAAAAATTTGTAAATTTCATAATTTATTCATACCTAAAAGAAAGATGTGTATGAACTTACATTAGTTGTAGTTTGCATGAAAAGATCAGTCAATACTTGTATAAAATAAATGCATTAACATATTACGTAATACACATATATTTAATTTTAATTTTCGTGTATAAAGAATATTTTTGTGTGTATGTGTTGCTTCCACTGAATGGGTGATTTTTTCTTAATTTTTAGACTTTGAACTGCAAACATCTATAAGTAACAACTTGAAGAGTTCATTAATTCTTATGTCGCTTCCCTTGAATGAGTGTTCTGCCTTTAATCATTTGAGATACAATTCACCAGTACCATATGATTCATAATTATATGATTAAAGAATTATTTCTCAAAATTATGGCCTATCCCATAATTCCAAAATAATTTTAAATTTTTAGATATTGCTGTATTTTCTAATTTATCATTTTGCTATGAAAATAAATACCATTATTACAGTTTTACAATGAATATTTGTAATAAAATAAAAATATGTCTATTTTTAGCCAGTACAAAAATAGTTATTGTTTTATAAATAATATTCGGTATATTTACGAAAATAATATTTTGCATCTTGAGGCGTCCATTAAGAAGTGTTATATGCTATGCTCTCACTATTTCGGCTAGGCATGTCAATGGATACCCGAAATATTCGAAATCCGTCTGCATCCGTGTCCGAAAAGAGGATAAATAATTGATATTCAAAAAACGAATGTGGATGCAGATATGAAGGTATCCATATTCAAAAATTATCCATTCGATTTTTGTCAAGATTATAGTTAATATTTAGTGCATTTCAGTACAATGATAGACATGTACTTATTTTTTTATCAACCTAATGGTTTGCATTATATGAATTTAATGCATATTAATTACTCAAAACTATTTATTATCATTCTATTTGTTTAATTTTCATACTTTTATAATCAATGGGATTGAAAAAAGTTTACGCTATACCAAAAATCTCCATTTATATTTCTTGATTTATCAATCGTTAGCACAAAGGATAATTATTTGATATCCGTCCATATCCACGAATGCGGATATCCGATATTCGAAATTGATTTCGAATGCGGATGCGGACATGGCACTATCTGTATCCAAAATTTATAGGCCTAATTTCGGCCATTACTATAATAACATATGAAATATGAAGCTTCATTCAACTACTTATTATGAGATTTTATTTCATTCAATGTAACTAGTTTACAATTGAGAGTTTCAGATCAAATATCTTAAATTAGAAGAAATAACTTTTATAGAAAACAATTTTCCCTCTGAAAATACATTTGAAATAACATTTCTCATTCTATATTAAACATTTTTTAGTATTTTATATAATTCTCATTTCTGTTGTCTCTTCATGAAGTAGAAGTGATCGTTCACTCTCTTCATCCTAACTATGCCTTTAGTTGCATCCACTCTCGTACATTCCATTTCTTTTCCAAATGGCCGAACCATTCAAAAGAAAGCCCTTACTATAAGATTGTACTTTACAAAAGTGCATTTGGTCATCCTTAACATATAAGGATATAAAAAAGTACACTTTATGTATACTGTTCAAACTGGTATTTCAATGATTAAATTCCTAGATCCATTTTGTAGGTCTTGGTCTAGTGCTACATCTAACGCAATAAGAACATTATTGCAATCAATTGCTGTTTGCGCCAAAATTGGTCACAAACCCTAAATGTCATTAAAGCACCAGTGTATGAACACAAATCAGCAATATATGATCACAGATCACAGATCTAAGTAATGTAGAGGATAAAAAGTGAAGAGTAATAAACTTAAAACACAAAGAAATAGACAGAGACACAAGATTTATAGTGGTTCGGTATCTACGGCCTACGTCCACTCCAAAAGTTAATCTTTTATTGATGTTCTTCGCTAATTGCAGCGGATTACAGCAGTAATTTTCGAGAACAAACAATAAAGTTGAGTTCAATCTTGATTTTAACAAAGGTTGGACGTTGCTTGATCCCAAAAGTCCTTTTTCTGTAGGCTCTGGGGCTCTATTTATAGATGTAGGAGGCTGATATCTCACTCATACTTCGGGGGACTTCTTCTGGCATGTGAGTGGGTCCACGCGATCGATCCCATGAAGTTTCGACTCGATCCGTGATCGATACGAACCAATTTCGTATCGATCAAGATTTCGTCTTATGGAGTTGAAACTTGGCACGAACCTTCCTCGGCTTGTACGTAAGCTCTCGTCAAAATTTCAAAGCATTTGGATATGTGGTTTAGGAGATATGATCGATACGAGATAGAGGTTTTCGGTAGGCAGTGTAGTTCGAATCGATAGGTTTGAATCGATCAGGGCATGTGCCCAGGTGATGACGTGTTGCGAAATTCCTGGATCGATCCAGTTTGTGTGCCAAGTTGACCGAGTTATTTGTATCCAACACCGAAGCTTCGTTCGCACTGACCATTTATTCGCTTCCATTTGCTTCAGTCCTTGTTCGAATCGATTATCGATTCGTCGTAGCCCTCGTTCGTATCGATAGTTATTGGTGTACTTCATATCGATTGCTGCAGATACCATCGACACTAAGCAAACTCGCTTGAGCATGATGGATACGAACAATGACTCGTACACTATCGATTCGAACAACCACGAATCGGATGGATACGAACTAAGCCTCTGTGATCGATTCGAACTAAGTCAACCCCTGATCGATACAAAGTAGTTCGATCATGATGGATATGAACTAAATCGATACGATGCTGCCGCTTCTGGATCGATGCGAAGAGTCCAACCCGTATCGAGTCGAACATCATCGATTCGAACAAAGCTCTATGATGGATTCGAGCAACATCTTTTCCTTAACTTGTATCGATCATATCTCGGTCATACGAACTCCGATTGACCTGAAATTTGAAACATAGTCTCTCCTTGCCTTGATCATCATTCCCAATCGATCCTGCCTTGATCGGAGCTCGGCCAAATTTTGGCGATATCAATCAAAGCCTTGTTTCCAATCGATTTCCAATCCTGATATCCGTCCTTTCTTGCCAATTTGTTGATATTCCAGCCTTGACAAGGGTGGGATAACATTTGCCCCCCAAAACATGCCTTGTGATAAGAATGGGTGTTTTGAATAGTCCAAAATCCGATATCTAAAGCCCATAGCCATATCATCCAGGTGCATCGTTCTTGACTGCTCCAAGTCGATGTCTGATTCCAAATCCAGTAACCAAAGCTTTAGCTAATTCCATATCCATCCGAACTCGACATCCGAGTTCTAATCCATCCTTATCCAATAACCAATAACCGAATCCAGGACCTCTCCAGGTCGATATCCAAATCCGTAACCTCTCCGGGTTCTTGCCAAGCGCAATCCACACCTGACGATCGTGGCCTAGTGTCCCTGGGCGTTAAATAATTGCCATGGCTTAAGTCCTAAGCCGAATCCTGGTCGATTCGGACCCTTGCCGAGCATAGTCCATACTCGACGACCTGAAATAACAACCGATAATACAGGGCCTAAGTCCTAGGCCGAATCCTGGTCGCTCCGGACCCTTGTCGAGCATAGTCCATACTCGACGACCTGAATAAGCCAATTCGCCACGTATGGACGAAGAGACTTACCCCTTGTCGGGCATAATCCATACCCGACGACCATTTATCAAAAACCAGATGAAAACAATCATCCAAATGAAAGTCCAAACCAGAAAACAAACAACATCAGGAGTTCAAACCAAACTCCAAAACCAAGCCAGAAAAAACAAATATCCAAACCAAAAGAAAAAGCAGATTTCGCAAACCATAGCGTCGCGGTTTATCATCATTCAGAGCATGCCTAGGGGACATCTCCATCCCCGTACATGAGTAAAGGATTTGGCCTTCGTCAGCAGTTCGCTACTTATTTCATATCATTCTTGTCAATTGATAATCAATCGACCATCATTCCTGGGCCTCACGCCTTCGTTGTTTGAGGTAGACGGTGGTTGTTCCTGCTCCACCGTCGCATTCCGGGCCCCGACATATTGTCGCAACTGTCCATTCCTTACATGCTCCTCGATTATGTCCTTTAGATGCCTGCAACCGTTGGTATCATGTCCGTCTAAATCGTGAAAAAGATAGTGCCTCCCTGATGCCCTTTCACGTTCTGAGGGTTCTCTCCTAGCTGGCCTTCGGTAGGGAAGGCGATTCCGAGTCTCCATGAATATTCGTTCTAACGTCTCGTTAAACCCTGTGTAAGTGGAAAACTTTGGTTCCCTCCACCGCTTCCTAGCTTTTCCTGATTCATCATCCAGCTTCCATTTTGCTTTATCTTTATCCGAGCCTCCGCTGGATGGCCCACCATCCTCAGCTGCGTTCACCTCCTTTAACTTCATATCTGAACATGCATCTTCCTGCCGAAGGAATCTCTCAGCTTCGTGAAAGAATTCCCTGAGATCCATTGGTGGGTCCCGTATTAGAGATACTTTGAAATCTGAATCGTCTCTGACTCCTGATACTGCCGCCATTAAAACCATCGATGGATCCGGCCGATCCACCGAAGCAACCGCTGCATTGAACCGAGTTAGGAAAGCTCTGAGCGATTCATCTGTCCTTTGCCTTACTGACGTTAGCGTCATCATGTTCTTCGGTCTTTTAATATGAACCCGAAACTGCTTCAGAAACCTGTCCACTAATTCTATCCATGTCCTAATAGATCCCTCTTCCAGCTGTCTGAACCACATAACAGCTATATCCGTCAGGTACAGAGGGAAACATCGGGCCATCACTTCCTCCGATGCCCCCAGCACTTCCATATGTCTTGTATATCTCATCAAGTGATCAGTTGGATCAGCTTTTCCATTGTATACTTCTAGCGTAGGTAACTTGAATTCTGGTGGATTCCGAGCCATTCTGACGTCATGAGTAAACAGACTCCTGTTTACTCCTTCCAGATCTCTGTTCGTCAAACCTCCGCGCATAGTTCGCCTGATAATCTCAGCCAATCCAGCGTTGTCTGCCAATGGTTGCCCCCCGAGTCCCCGAGGGAACTCTGGTACGTACTTCTCATCCCGCGCTCCTACATTCCTGCCAGCATCTTGTTGTATAGTGTCAAATGGAATTCCTCCATGAACTGGTCCATTGTTGCGGGGCGGTGTGCCCTCGAGCCTGGATCCATCTAGGTTAGCAGTTGTGTGCTGATCAGGGGCTGTGCCTTGTTGAGTTGCTCCATTCGATTGCCTGTTTGGTCCTTCTGCTCTAGGTCCGTGGACCTGAACTCCTGAAGCTCCAGCCGTTCCTGCTTGTCCAAACTGTCTGAGGAGGTTCTGCATCATCTCCTCCTGCCTTTTTAGAAACTCTTCATGCATTGCTCCCATCATCACCTCCATCTCGTCTCTGGTGATGAAAGCTGAAGTCTGGTTAGCCCCTGATGATGCCTCCTGGCTCCCTTCATGCCGACTTCTCTCGGCTCTTTGTCTTCTACTTGATTGCCTTGTCATAGCTCTTTAGATCTGAACTCCAAATTTGGTATTGCGGGCGTTAGTTGCTTCTCAGTGAAGCACCAAAGTGTTTGCGCCAAAATTGGTCACAAATCTCAAATGTCGTGAAAGCACCAGTGTATGAACACAAATCAGCAATATATGATCACAGATCACAGATCTAAGTAATGTAGAGGATAAAAAGTGAAGAGTAATAAACTTAAAATGGAAAGAAATAGACAGAGACACAAGATTTATAGTGGTTCGGCTATCTCCGGCCTACGTCCACTCCAAAAGTTAATCTTTTATTGATGTTCTTCGCTAATTGCAGCGGATTACAACAGTAATTTTTGAGTACAAACAATAAAGTTGAGTTCAATCTTGATTTTGACAGAGGCTGGACGTTGCTGGATCCCAAAAGTCCTTTTTCTGTAGGCTCTGGGGCTCTATTTATAGATGTAGGAGGCTGATATCTCGCTCATACTTCGGGGGACTTCTTCTGGCACGTGAGTGGGTCCATGCAATCGATCCCATGAAGTTTCGACTCGATCCGTGATCGATACGAACCAATTTCGTATCGATCAAGATTTCGTCTTATGGAGTTGAAACTTGGCACGAACCTTCCTCGGCTTGTACGTAAGCTCTTGTCAAAATTTCACAGCATTTGGATATGTGGTTTAGGAGATATGATCGATACGAGATAGAGGTTTTCGGTAGGCAGTGTAGTTCGAATCGATAGGTTCAAATCGATCTGTTCGAATCGATCAGGGCACGCGCCCAGGTGATGACGTGTTGCGAAATTCCTGGATCGATCCATTTTGTGTGCCGAGTTGACCGAGTTATTTGTATCCAACACCGAAGCTTCGTTCGCACCGACCATTTATTCGCATCCATTTGCTTCAGTCCTTGTTTGAATTGATTATCGATTCGTTGTAGCCCTCGTTCGTATCGATAGTTATTGGTGTACTTCGTATCGATCGCTGCAGATACCATCGACATGAAGCAAACTCGCTTGAGCATGATGGATACGAACAAGGACTCGTACGCTATCGATTCGAACAACCATGAACCGGATGGATACGAACTAAGCCTCTGTGATCGATTCGAACTGAGTCAACCCATGATCGATACGAAGTAGTTCGATCATGATGGATACGAACTAAATCGATACGATGCTGCCGCTTCTGGATCGATGCGAAGAGTCCAATTCCGTATTGAGTCGAACAACATCGATTCGAACAAAGTTCTATGATGGATTCGAACAACATCTTTTCCTTAACTTGTATCGATCATATCTCGGTCATACGAACTCCGATTGACCTGAAATTTGAAATGTAGTCTCTCCTAGCCTTGATCATCATTCCCAATCGATCTCGCCTTGATCGGAGCTCGGCCAAATTTTGACGATATCAATCAAAGCCTTGTTTCCAATCGATTTCCAATCCTGATATCCGTCCTTTCTTGCCAATTTATTGATATTCCAACCTTGACCAAAGGGTGGGATAACAATTGCGTTGAATGCATGATCTCACATCATGTTTTGCTTGCTCATTTCGATTGAACTAATTTCATCAGGGTTTTGTACATTATGAATCATGACTATTCACTGTGTCCATTTATATGTTATCGAATATGGATCAAATATCCATATTGTCTTAGTCTTTTATAGTTTGAAACTCATAGAAGTCAATACATAATATCGAGCAAATAAACAACTAAGTGATCAAGGTACTAATGTTTTAGTAGTTGTATAATTGGGTGCTTGCATGGCTCTTAAAGTGACAACATGCCAAAGGATTTATTGATAAGTATATATTTATATTTCTTTGTTGATCTTCATTCAGTTCATTTGTATATTTTAACTGATAAACATTTATCAATTATATTAGTTGTATAAATTTATCGAAGTAGATTATTTTAACTTTATAGCGTATATTCTTATAATATTAGAAAGTTTAAGCACATTCATTTCATTTTTCTAACAAGGCTCCTATTAGAATTTTATGTTTTTTAGAGCCCTAAGAGAAAAAATTTGATTTCTCTAATGGGGGTCAGGACTCACTTGCTTTTGAATTCTTGTCTTGAGGAAGCTCTACAAATCATAGGCCCACATGCGATGGATAACAAATTATCGGTTGTATTATATATAACCCCTAAACCCATGGTCTTTGTCCTGATCTCATCTTGACCTTGAGGAACGCTCAACAAATTAAGAGAAATTATTCACTCGTAGCCATAATTTAGCAAAGGCCTAAGTATAATGCACGTACCTTGAGAAAAGCTCGGCAAATAGGTGTATGTATCTTACATCATCTAGTCAATATATTAATAGTACTACACATGACATCTCTAGCTTGAGGAAGCTCAACAACTAAAGTGTATACAAGTAATCTATTAATATATAAATGGTAGAGGATAACTTATATATTAAGGATTCAAAATCTTTAATATATATAAACAATGAGCGATATCAATTTAATGAACAGTGTATTTTTATGGAATACCCCAGTGATCTAACTGTCAAACACATCTGAAATCATGGTATACATACAATATGTACGTACTTGTTCCTTAAAACCTAAGTTTGATTTCTTATAATTTTACTTATGTTTATACATATATAGGTATATGAGTTTTAATTTATTTATTACTTTTACAATTTAATTAACTTATATATATATATATGTCTTATTAATCAGATCACATTTAACTAATTTTAATTCTTATTAGTGAAATCATATTTGATTAATTTATTTTATATAAAATTTCCGAAATTTATATAATTCATCTTAAACTGTTTAAGATAAACTTTGTATTGTATATATAAATATATGTATACATATTAATTAATTAACCTTTAATTAGTTTTATTTAATAAATTCATTTATTTAATTAAATTTTTTAATTAAATGTTTAAATTAATTCAAAATATTAGTTAAATTCATCTTAGACAAGTTTAAGATAAATATTTAACTAGAACAAATATAGGTACATACATATTTCAACATATATATATATATATATAGACATACATACGTATACATACACACATATGTTAATTAATTATTTAATTTAATTAATCAAATTAACTATATATATTAAAATTTCAAAATTGATTGTTCTAGTTTCTCAAAACAATTTTGAAAATCTTGAATTCATTTTGTAGCTTTACAAAAATTTCCTTTTATACTTTAAAATTAACTGTTAAATTTAAAATATATTCTAAATTTTCAAATTTAATTTTGAAAATTATCCTAAGACCCAAATCAATTTAAGCATATATAGTTAGGCTAAACTTTTGACTTACTCTACCCATTGGGCCAGGCTAGTAACCAAGGGGGATGATACTTGATTATCCAACCCCATGTCTAGATACTACTATTATAGACACCCATTAGATATAAAAGTTTATTAGTTTGCGCCTAATGCTGGCTAATTAGACCGCATAAGCCATTTGGTCTCTGATACCATTAATGGAAAAGACCAATCTGCAGTGGGTAAATTGGATGAATTTTCAATTTTTTTTCCATATTTTGATCATGGTGGGCCAACGAAGTATAATGGTCTCATTATATTCATTCTAGTTGATTTTAATACAATCATATTTTATTAATATTATTCTTATTTTAATTACATAATCATATTAATTAACTAAATTTTTAGGATTGAAATTTGAAAGGTAAGACTTGAGGCAAGTGTAATTTGTTTGGGCATTTGTGTTCTATCATTAAGGTATGCAAAGGAACACATTATTAATTATGGAAACAACTTAATGGATCGTAAATTCAGTTAAAACCGAATTAATCGACAGAAGTAGTTTATTTTTATCGGTTCGGTTTTGAAAGTAAATCGATTTGAATTCGGTTTGTAAAATAATTTATTTGGTTATCGGTTTTACCAAGTTAACCGAACTGCTATTGTATTCTCTAATTTTATGGTATTATAATATTATAAATAATTGGTTTAGTGATAAAATACAAAGTTTACCAATTAAAAATAGGTAAAATTTTATTATGAAGATAAAAAATACCAAATAAAATTTCTCTAAACATAAATTTATGCTTTCTTTTAGGTAATCATTTGAATAACAACATATCTTTTTAGTTCGGTTAAATTGGTTACCGACACAATTAACCAAAATTAATTCGGTTCGGTTTTGAATTTTTTGTCTCTAATTTGGTGTGACATTATTTTACCTCAAACTCACCGAATCAATCAAATGTTATCCCTTATGTGTAGTTAATTAGGAGTTACATTTATAGCTTTTTGATAAGAGAATTGTCACATTAACATATAGGGTGTAAAATACAAATGTATGGCATTATCTGTTAACAAAATGATATTTGAACATGTATATCACTGATACGTGTGTGTGTGTGTGTGTAAATTTCCAATAAATTATGTTTATGTAAATATTGATTTAAAGCAATTAATGTAATAAATTCTAAATTTAAATCTTTGATTAAGGAAAGATCTAATTGACATTTAAAATTTTGGAAAGTTTTCCACCTTATTCTCATGTAAAATCCTAATTAAGTTATGATCCAATTCAACTAAAGTAATTTATAACTTCCACAATTTATTCATAACCAAAAGGGAGATAGTGTATATGAATCTACATAATTGCAACTTGCATAAAAAGAGCAGTCGATACTTGTATAAAATAAATAACTAAACATAATACGAAATACACTTATGTTGGATTTTAATTTTTATGTAGAAACTTTGTGATATATATATATATATATCACAAAGTAACTACATTATATATATATATATATATTTGTGCGTGTGTGTGATAAACTAACTTCCATAATTATAACTTATATGTGTGTGTGTGTGTCTATGGAGTAGTCAGAATAATTAACAAAATAAATCTCAAAATTATTCCATAACCGAGTCTATTATAAATTATCATGATTCAAAAACAAAATTCAAGACAATAGTTTTAAATCTACATCAAAATATTATATATATATATATTTGATTTTATCCAAAACAATTGATCATTATATATATATATATGTATGCATGTATGTATGTATATGTATGTATATGTACATGTATACATACACACACATACACACATATATACATATATAGTTCATTCAATGTTAAATAAAATACATTTAAAAAATGATTCACAAATACACAAGTTGAAAATACAGAGATAAACTCCATTGTTGTGTTTTTTAATTTGATTTAGTTTATAAAAAACACATGTAATAAATCAAAATTCAATTAAAAAAGGGAAATATATATGTATGTATATGTATGTATATATGTATATATCACATAAATAAATTTAGGTCAAGGGTTGTGTAAAACAAGTACAAATTCACTGTAACAACCCAGAATTTCACTTTAAATATTGATATTTAAATATATTTTTAATAATTAAGTATTATAACTCAAACTAAAACTCTTTTTAGTAATAAATAAGGATGGTGAAATAATTTTCAAAATTTGTTTACAAAAATATTTAGTTCAAAGAAAAATAGAAATATGATCGAAAATTGTTTTTCGAAATTTTGACTTTTCGATGTTTAAAGGTTGTCGGAAAATGTTGTGCATATTTGTGTTAACATAAACACACATTTATAATAAGTTAGAATATAATTTGATGTATATATATCTAAACTGAATAAATATAATAAGTGATATGACATTTTATGAAAGTTTAAAACAAATTTGTAAAATAAAGTGACATAAAATGTCATCTTTTCAAAAACATTAGGTACATGAAGTACTAGGCATGTTGGCTTAGAAATGAAAGGGGGGACAAGCTTTTCACATAAGCAACGGAAGAGGAGGCAAAGGTAGTGATGTGGCATCATGTTGGTGGAGGGTATGTACTTAGGGGTGAAATTGTAATTTAGTTTATGTATTTCATATACAACACATTTCCTAATATTTTATCTCATTTTCTTATTTCATTTCCACTTTGGAAAACCTTCTCTAAGTTGTCATGTTCATTTTCATGGCTTCCTAATGTTCTTAAGTTAAGAATTCTTAGTTTTAGTCACTTTTAAAACTTCTAAATCCTTGTTTAAACTACCTTCATTCATCTCAACACTCCTCCTTCACAAAACAAGCCAACACACCTCTCATCACATCAAGGCCGAGCACTACCTTACCCTAGGCCTAACCCTTTTGTTTGCTAAAGCCAACCAAAACTTCATTTTTACAAAGACAAAGCGAAGATCTAGGTCGTGTGCAAGTTATAGCATAAGTTCGCTTAGTTTCGTCGATTTTTGGTGAGTAAAGTTTTAGACCTTAACTAAGTTTTCTAAGCTTAAAATATATGCTTGACTTGTTATAATATATGATATTTGTTTGGATATAAAATTGTGTTGACTTGGATATATGTGCATGTATTGTGATGAAATGACATATGGTTGAATATTAAAGTTAAATAGCCTAGTTAGTGTGCAAGTTATAATCTTACTTCTATATGTTGGTTATAACATGCTTATATGTGATTGAGTTGTGATTATGTATGTTGTGAATATGAATACATGATTGTATGCTAGGAAGTTAGAACCTTTACTTGTTGAAGCGACTTAGGATCCCTTATGTAAAATTTTGGTCTTTGGTTCCTAAAATTTGCAAATGTTTTGAAGTTTAAAAACTTATTTAGTTTTCATAAACATACCTTTATATTTTAGTAAAGTTTTCAAAGGGTTAAAATCAAAGAAAAGACCTAGAAAACAAAATTTTCAATTTTGGAAATTACAGGTCATATAATGATAGCCACTATAAGTGTAGTTCATGAAAACGAACTCTTTTCAAAATCTAAAAGTGTTGTTACTTAGAAATCTTTTTGAAAAATGTTTTCAAACATAATTTAAGTTTTAAAAAGCAATTATTTATTTTTAATTATTTATTTATTTAATTAATATTAATTAATTAATTAAGATAATTAGTACTTAATCATTAATTAACATAGGTAATTAGTACTTAAGTGTTAATTATGTAAGTTAATTATTATTAGTTAACTAATTAAAAGTTAATTATTATTTAATTATTAATTAGGGATTAATTATTATTTAATTAAGATTAATTAATTATTTAAAAAGAAGTTTAATTATTAATTAATTACTAATTAAGTTAAACTTTAAGTAAGATTTATTTAGGACTTAGTTAATATTTAATTATTATTTAATAAGGGTTTAATTTATTATTTAATTAGTTAATAAGGGTTTAAATTTTAAATCACTTTACCTTCTAAAATATCGGTTTTGTTTAAAACTGTTTTCTTTTGCAAAGGTGTTTTAAATCAAGGGATTTCTTTGTCGATTGCCCTTAAGTAACCTCAAACAAATATGAAACCAAAGTCGATGTGGTGACACATTTATGGAAAGCAAATCATCCCATAGTTAGCACTAAAAGCCGACCATGAATAGGCAAATCCTCTATCTGTGAGCTCTAGAATTTATTTCTAGGCGAGGGATGGAGTAAGGTTGAAATATCGGAAATGTGATAGATATGGAAGGGTTAATTTCTATCAATGAGTCATGTTTAACTAAGTATATAGTTATCCATATACAAACTATACAATTACCCTAAATTGCAGATTTTCTGCTATTGATAACTTGACTCGTTTTAACTCAGAAAGTATGCTATGTATATACGAGTTCCCCAGTGAAGACTCAAATACTTTTTGCATATTTCCAAAAGAACTGGAATTGAGTTAGCTAGGAATTATCGCTTAGTTTGGAGACACCGGTTTTGGATAAATATGATTTATTCGAACCACTCTAAACTAATAATGTTCATGATGAATCATTATGAAGTGTGCTATAGAGCTATACTATTCTTTCTGAGGGTGATTCGAAAATGGAAGATAGTAAATGTTGAATGTTTGTTCAATCCCGAAACAAATTGTATGGATGAATGCTATCATTGCATTGGATGCCTAGAGGGTAGTGTTAGCATTCCAAGATGGTCTACTAGGAGGAAAGGTAAATGCATAACCTCAAGCCTCACACCTTGAAGGTGGTTAAAACAGGGTAAATGCAGTAGGGATATGTGGGTCACGCCCATTAGGGTATGATTATCGCCTAATCTAGAGCGATATCTACGGTTTATGTATGCTTCAGGATTTCTTTATGGTTGTTGGTCGCAACCAAGGGGTGATCATATTCGGTACTATCCAGTAAAGGGTAGGACGATCCTATGCAGGTAGAGGGGCAAATGCGTTTGCTGCCCTTGGTATATTTTATCTAGAGATGTACTATATGGAAGGTAGTCCCTTAGCTTTGTAACACCCTATAAATGAACCATAAATACATAAAGTGAATTAAATAAAATATGATACGAGTTGGATATGGGAATTTCATAAAAGTTAGAATATGACCACGGAAGTTATTCCATTGCATTTGAGGCGCAATTATGATCTGTTTCCATATATAATATGCTGAAAATGGAGCTCAAACGAAGAAGTTGTAAGCATTTGAAGTTTCCAAATTTAAATTAATTTAGTTTAAATTCAAATGCAAATGAGAAATCAAATTTAGGATTTAAATTTTAAAAATTAGCTTGGGGCTTTGTAAATGTTTAAATAACGTTAAATGTTAAAATGTTAATTATGGAATAAAATAATTCGGCAACGGAAAGTAAAATAAACGCCCTAAATAAGATAGTAGTCGACCTGAATAGGTCAACCGGCCGACCATAGCGGTCGACCGGTCGCCCAACGGTGGTCGACTGCAATGGCAACGAACGTTGCCAATGGCAGCTAGGGTTTTATGCTATGTTCTATTCGGTTGTGTGCTCCAGATTTACTCATTTCCTACCTACTTCCATCATACGATTCTGGTGCGTTTCAACTCCTATAAATAGGACCCTATCCTCTCCACTTTTATACGTATTATTTTGGGTAATACGACGAAACTTTGCTATTGCTATCTCTCTAATAAGATTCAGAAACTTCGTAGAAAATTCAGGTAAGAATCTAACTTATTTCTTCGTCCAATCCATTCTTATCTTATTCTTCTCCATTTATTCTAAATCTAATGAATATATATACCTCTTTCCTATTGTGTGTATATATATTAAAAGAGAGAGATTCTGGAAGAGATCGAAGGGCTACAAATCCAATTGAGTAAAACTAAGGCTAATATATGAGTGGAAACCTTAGTATTTCTTTTCAGCAATTGTTTAGTGTATTTCTTTTGGATATGAATATGCCTTAGGGTTTTTAGGATTTCGAAAATATGATAGATAAAATCCCCCAAAATTCCTTTTTAATTCGATATTTCAATTTCTATGTTGAGATTTCCAATTATTTACATTAATTTGATGGAATTTGTTTCGTTATGCAATTTTTGATAATTTCACAGTCTATTCCACTTCCTCTTCTTCTTTGGGTCAAATTGTGATCCTTCAATAAAATAAGGGGTTTAGATTACGAATTCTATTCACAGTTTACACTATTTATTCATATCTATTTCATTGTAAAAAGAGGAGTTGAATAAAATATGAGATTTAGATTGCAATTCTTATTTTTAAGATATTCCATTTAATTGGTGAAATAAATTGAGTTTCCATTTTATTTACAAGTATGTTATTGTAGTTTTGATTACGAATATTTATTCCTTATTTTGTACATTTGAATTCCATGAAATCTTAGGAAATTGAAGAAAAAGGACTTGTAATAATAATTGATTAGGAAATTGACATTAAATGCTAGTTTAGGGCGTAAAATCTATGCGTTTAGAAATTATTAAGAACGAATATTTATTTATTTCTATTTACGTAAATAACGTATAAATATTGCGTATATGACGTAGTTAATTAGTCGCTATTTACATTTATTTTCCCCCATTAGGAAGGTAAATGATTTTGAGGTGAAAATAAGAGGAAACTCTTATATAGCCAATTTATTATTTTAAGACGTAGTAAAAAAGATTCCTTATAAGGCCTTATTTATGAAACGGTGAGATGTGTGTGTGTGTGTGTATGTGTGTGTGTGTATGGAGAGTAATTAATTTTTGGCTAATGCATAGGGATGCGAGGTCAATAGAGTTACATGATGGAAGTGTTCCCTTCACTTTGAGGCTTCCAGCAGTTGTGTATACTTTTATTGATGTGAGATATTCTTATGATAAATATTTGTAATGACACGAGGTTAGTTCCAACTCCAGTAGGGAAAATCTACCCACCTAATATGGCTACCAGTTTTTACGAATAGTGGACTAATATGAGATGTCATTGTAGGTATGTGCCATAAGACGAAGGGCTTGCTTCAGAGTTGAGATATTAAGTGGTTGGACCCGCCTTTTCCCCAGATGAAGTATCAAATGGCCAAGGTGGTTACACTAGGTGGTATCTCTACATGGGTCTGCTTCAGGAATTAGGCCTTAAATGACGAGGTCTACCTATTTTCTATTGGAAGTATTAAGTGGCCTATAAGATTCCATATGATGTCAGCTAGATAGTACCATTGAGGAGCATGCTTCTAGAATTAGGCCTTAAATGATGGAGTTTACCTATTTTCCATTGGAAAGTATTAAGTGGCTTAGGTACCATCTCTTATATTATTAGCTATTTATGACATATGATTGAGATATGGGATATACTGCTGGAATGGAAGGTATTAAGTGGTTGGACCCGCCTCCTTTCCTTATGAAGTATTAAATGATTTTAATGATTTTATGTTCGAAGACATATTCTTATTTTGAGATATACTGCCCAAGTACTGAAAAGGTAAGACTCGAGGTTTTTATTCACCAAACACTTGTTGTTTCGACTCACTCCTCACTACAACACAGGTTAAGGACAGAGTGATTGGGGTGACGACACTTAAATATGAAGAAGCTTGGTAAGTTGCAGTATTTATTATTATTTGCTTTTAGGTGTACCCATGGATTTAAATAACTGTTGTAAAATATTTTATATTTCGGTTTTTATGGGATTTTGTGTTATGACATTTAATGGTTTTTGAAAATAAATGGGTACACTTTACAATTATTTTGTTCCATTCGCTGTGAGTTCTGAAAGTTTGGTTTTGGCTCGGCAATGTTATTTCTTTTTACCACCAACAACTTACCGTAGAATGGATCTAAGTTTCGATGGACCTTTTCTGGGTTGAAATTTAGGCCTGTTCCTAGCTAGGTTGTTGCATTTGGTACCAAAGCTTTAGGTTACCCAATCAACGGGGAAAAACTATACATATGAGAGACATATTTGTTATTTTGAAAAATGTTTTTCAAAAAGAATTTTCAAAAGAATTCTTCTTATATATATATATACACACACACCTATACCCCTTCTTCTTGGACATGCGCACATACACTAGGCAAACTTTTCTTTTCTTTCAGCACGTAAATACTATCTTAGGCAATAATCACTAAAGGTTCAACCTACAAATAGTTGATATGGCTGATAATCAATCTTCTTTCGAACAAGGGAACCCTACCCACGGAAGACCACCCATTCGTGGAATGCCCAAATGGTTTAAATAATATCTTAGGACTGCCGGGCAGATTCATATTCCTCCAGTTGCACCAGTAGCACCCACTGCCCCGGCCGTTGATGTAGCACCCCGTCCTGCCGATTATCCTAAGCTATGTAAGGACTTTCTCAATATGGGAGGAAGGACATACTCTGGACCTGAATGATATTCGAAAGCTAAAGTATGGATTAGTAACTGCGAAAAGATATTTAGAGAGCTTGGTTGGGATGATCAATTAAAAAGAAGAATGGCAGCTTGGCACCTCAGGGAAGAAGCTTTAAATTGGTGGAACTTTGTGACTGATGAGCTCCCGGACAGGATATTCTCTTGGGATGAATTCAAGGACCGATTTGAGATTAGATTCATGTCTAGAGAAGATGTTAGCTTGCAATTGGAAAAGTTCTTTCAGTTGAGATAAGGAGATTCTACTCTTAAGGAGTACATAGCAAAGTTTATTGAAGTGGCTAAATTCGTAATGAACCTGATTGATGCAGCCCAGGTTGAAGTCTTAGGTCGTGTACGACCTAAGGAAGTGATAGATCCTGGATGACCTAACTGGTTACTACGACCTAACGAGCAGATAGGTCGCGTGGAGGAGGTACGACCTAAAGTGAAACAGGATGAAGCGCTTGGGTTATGCCATAGGTCGCTAACGAGTTACAACTTAACGAAGCCGCGACCTAGCGAGGTAACAAAGCTACACAGTGAAAAGGCGGAAGCAACGGAAGTGTTAGGTCGCGTACGACCTAACGAGGGTTTTAAGCCGCTCCAGCGACCTAGTGGAGAATCGCGAGCTATCGAGTTAAGACCAACTTTAGGTCGCAGAGATATGTTACGACCTAAGTTAGGTCGCGAGAAGATGAGGAGAGATAGGTCGTTCGTTATAGGTCGCAAGGCATTAAGTCGCGAAGACTTAGGTCGCGCAGTTTCTGAAGCCGCTTCAATTTTAGGTCGCCGATGAAGGGATGCCGTTCATTCTTAGGTCGCGCAAGCCAGATGCCGTCCATTTTAGGTCGAAAGTCGTGAATCGAGATGATGTGTTGTAATATGTTTTATTTTCTTGAGTCGCATGTATTTTAGGTCGAGTTGTTTAGGTCGTTTCCGACCTATGGTTGTAAAGTGTTGTGTTGTATTTTCTTATGTTGAAATCTTTTAAGTCGTTGTTTTAGGTCGTTCATTTTAGGTCGCGTCTGATTTTAGGTCGCACCATTTTTAGGTCGTAGGTCGTTCACGACCTAAGTGTTGTTGAAATTTTGTTCTGTTTTTGGCGTGTTGAGTTGTAGCCTATAAATAGGCATGTTTGGTCATTTGTAAAAGTTTAGTTGATTTGAAATAAAACTTTGTTTTGTTAGCTTTGTGCTTTCACCAAATTGGTAGTCGAGTGTAATCTCCTATCTCCACTCTCGGATAATCGAGTGCGCTCGATTCAACGACAATTGAAGCCGATTCACAGAATCTAGTGCGTTAGATCAACGTGTGAAGAATCGCAGATCTTTGAACCCGGTATCGTGCGCGATCAACGAGTTCGGGATAGTTAGAATTCGGTATCTTCGGATCAACGAATTCGGACATTTCAGTATTCATCAATCCATCGATTGCTACTTCCATCGATCTACCTTGTTTTGTTTAATCCGCTGCGCCAGTTTTGGTATCAGAGCTTGTTTAGCCAATCATAGCTAAATCGAGTCTTGGAGCCAATTATTTTGAAGAAGTTTGAAGAGTTAGCCGAGCTTAAAGTGTTGAGCCGTGCAATTTTGTTGGAAGTATTGAAGTGGTGTTCGTCGTGTTTTAGCAACAAGGTTGGAGATTTTGATCCATATCATTTTAGATCGAAAGTTGGAGAAGTGTTTGAATTTGGCCGTGGTTGTTTGCGCACCAAAGAGGAGTTGAAATTTTGAAGTGGACGAGTTAGCATAAGTCGGAGCCGAGCTAAGGGAAGTTAGGCCGTACATCATTTGGTACCTTTTGCTTAGTCCAAGCGAGAATTGTAGGGTTTGTGAAGTTTTCAAGCATGCCGCCAAGAAGAGCTAATCGACATAAAAACGTTGAAGCATTGTATCGAAGGGAAGAAGCTGATGAGATGGAGCAAAGAATCAATGAAAACTTTAGTGAAAAGCTTAACGAAGGAATTGGTCGGTTAGAGAAGATGATGTTAGAGATGAATCAGAATCGGAGAAGGGTATCACCTGAATCTAATCATGGGGGAAGTAGATTCTCGCCACATTCCAATCGAGATAGAAGTGTTGATGATGATCGAAGTCGAGATAGAAATGTGAATGATCGTAATCGGAGGAATGTAGATCGAAGGGATGTTGGTGGAAGAAATGGTGGTGGTAGAGATGTTGGTGGTCAGGATCGACATCGATATACATCAGATTGTGAAGAAGAGTATGATGGTGGTAGTGTTCATGGACGAGGGCGTGGACAAGGAAGAAATCAGTCGGAGTATGATCACAAGTGGGAATCTGGTATGAAGACTGAAATTCCAGAATTCAAAGGTGGTATGCAAGCTGAGGAGTTTTTGGATTGGTTGTCTAATGTGGGGGAGATTTTTGACTTCAAAGAGGTTCCCGAACATCGTAGAGTGAAGTTGGTTGCTACAAGGTTGAGGGGTAGAGCTTTGGCGTGGTGGCAGCAAACCAAACTTACACGTGAACGGATGGGGAAGTCAAAGGTTGAATCATGGGAAAAGATGAGGAAAATGATGAAAGCCACATTCTTACCTTATAACTATCAGTCGCTTATGTATCAGAGGTTGCAAAACTTGAGACAAGGGACGAAATCCGTGAATGACTATGCTGACGAATTTTATCAACTGATTGCAAGGAATGATATTATGGAGACAGAAGAACAATTGACAGCTGGATTTGTTGGGGGGTTGCGAATGCAGATTCAGGATATGGTTAACATGTTTGATCCCAGATCTGTAGCGGAAGCACATCAGAAAGCGTTGGCTTGGGAGAAACAGGGAAGAAGAGGAGGTGGTGTGTTTATTAATTCCAACCATCAAGCGAAGGGTGTTAGTGGGAGTTCTATTGTTTCTAAACCTATCAGTAGACCAGTGGTGAAGGAGGCTGAGAAGGCAAAGGTTAACACTGGTTTCAAATGTTATAATTGCCAAGAAATGGGCCACAAAAGTAATGAATGTCCAAAGCCGAAGAAGAGAGCTATGATAGCAGAGGTTGAGGATGAGGATGAAGAAGCTGAAGGTTCCAATTCACCACCTGATGAGGAGGAAGAAGAAGTGTCGGGAGACGAAGGTTATAATCTAATGATGAAGAGGTCCTGTTTAACACCAAAGCAAGAGGAGGATTGTAGTTGGTTGAGAAGCAATATTTTTCAGTCAACATGTACCATTCTGGGGAAGGTTTGCAAATTTGTTATTGATGCTGGAAGCTGTGATAATATAATTTCTTCAGAAGCTGTGAGGAAGTTGGCATTGAAGACTGAGAAACATCCGAAACCGTACAAGCTAGCTTGGTTGAGGAAAGGCGGGGAGGTGAAGGTTGGACGAAGGGCTTGTGTAAATTTTTCAATTGGAAAGAAATATAAAGATGAAATCTGGTGTGATGTGGTAGATATGGATGTCTGTCATTTGTTGTTGGGGAGACCGTGGCAGTATGATAGGGCAGTGCAACATGATGGGCGTACCAACAGTTACAGTTTTATATTTGAAGGCACAAAAATTACTCTAGTTCCAAAGAAGCGACAACAGGAAGAAAACAAACTGGAGGAGATTGAAGAGCTGAAAACTTTATTATCCTTGAAGGAGTTTGTTAAAGAAGTTGAAGAGGGACCTGAGGTGTTTTTGTTGATTGGACGAGAGAGTCAGGAAGTGGTGGAAATACCAGAAGAAGTAAAACCAGTACTGGAAGAGTTTGACGATGTATTTCCAGAGGAGTTGCCAATAGAGTTACCACCGTTGAGGGACATTCAACATCAAATTGATCTTGTCCCAAGAACTGTGTTACCTCACAGACCACACTACAGAATGAGTCCAAAAGAGCATGAGGAGTTGCGAAGGCAAGTGGAAGAATTGCTTGAACAGGGGTGTGTGCAGGAGAGTTTAAGTCCTTGTGCTGTACCAGCTTTATTGGTACCCAAAAAGGATGGAACATGGAGGATGTGCACAGATAGTAGAGCATTGAATAAGATCACAGTCAGATACAGATTTCCGATGCCGAGGCTTGATGATTTATTGGATCAAATCAGTGGGTCCGTAATCTTTTCTAAGATTGATTTGAAGAGCGGTTATCATCAGATTCGCATTAGGCCAGGGGACGAATGGAAGACGACATTCAAGACGAGGGAAGGATTTTATGAATGGCTGGTAATGCTGTTTGGTCTATCGAATGCACCGAGTACATTCATGAGGGTGATGAATCAGATTTTTAGACCATACATTGGGAAATTTGTGGTGGTTTACTTTGATGATATTCTAATCTACAGTGCTAGTACAGAAGAGCATGTTCAGCATTTGAAGAAAGTGTTAATTATTCTTCATGAAGAACAATTCTATGCTGCTACAAAGAAGTGTGTTTTTATGGCGAGGAGTGTTTTATTTCTGGGGTATGTTGTGTCGGAAGAAGGAATACAGGTTGACCAATGTAAAGTTGAAGCTATCAGAGATTGACCGCAACCCAAGACGATAACGGAAGTTCGAAGTTTTCACGGGTTGGCTTCATTTTATCGAAGGTTTATTCCACACTTTAGTAGTGTGATGGCGCCTGTGACTGATTGTATGAAGGGTAAACAGTTTGCATGGACGGAGGAAGCCGGGGTTGCTTTTGAGCGAATCAAAGGACTTTTGACGTCTGCACCAATTCTAGTATTACCAGACTTCCAGTTATTGTTTGAACTACACACTGATGCATCCAAGGTTGGGATTGGAGGAGTGTTGAGTCAGAGGGGACGTCCGATTGCATACTTTAGCGAGAAGTTATCAGGAGCAAAGATGAGATACAGTACATATGATGTGGAATTTTATGCTGTTGTGCAAGCTATTAAACACCGGAGACATTATCTATTTCAGAAAGAGTTTGTTCTTTACACTGATCATGAGGCATTGAAGCATTTACAAGGGCAAGACAAGATTTCAGCGAGACATGCATCATGGATTGCATATCTGCAACAGTTTACTTTTGTTGTTAAACACAAGTCAGGAGTGACGAATCGTGTGGCTGATGCATTGAGCCGAAGGAATCACTTGTTAACTACAATGAAAGTTGAAGTAACAGGATTTGATGTGTTACCAGAATTATTTGACGAAGATCCTTACTTTGGGAAGTTTGTTGATAAAGTCAAGAATGGGGAGACGGATGAGTTCGTAATGGTGGATAGTTTCCTGTTCAAAGGAAATCGACTGTGCATACCTGATTGTAGTTTGAGAATGAAGATTGTAAAAGAGCTTCATGAAGAAGGACATGTTGGGAGAGACCGTACATTACAGTTGATTTCACAATCTTATTTTTGGCCGTCAATGAAGCGGGAAATTGGAAGGTTTGTGGAGCGATGTCATATTTGTCAGGTTTCAAAAGGAACTGCGACTAATGCTGGATTATATATGCCGTTACTTGTGCCAGTTAGACCATGGGTTGATATCAGTATGGATTTTGTTTTGGGTTTGCCTAGAACTCAAAGGGGAAATGATTCTATATTCGTTGTGGTGGATAGATTTTCCAAAATGGCACATTTCATCGCTTGTAAGAAGACAGCTGATGCCGTCCGGGTTGCTGAGTTATTCTTCAAAGAGATATATCGTTTACATGGTTTGCCGGAATCTATTGTTTCTGATCGGGATACTAGATTTTTAAGTCATTTTTGGCTAAGCTTGTGGAAGATGGTGGGAACAAAGTTGAACTTTAGCAGCGCTTATCATCCGCAGACGGATGGACAGACCGAGGTTGTGAACAGATCATTGGGAAATTTGTTTAGATGTCTTGTGAAAGATAATCTGAAGAGTTGGGACATGAAGTTATGTCAAGCAGAATTTGCTCATAATCATGCAGTGAATCGTAGTACGGGATTCAGCCCATTTCAGATTGTATATTCTGGTTTGCCAAAGGGGCCGTTGGAGTTAACAGTCATACCACAACCAAAGAAGACAGTCAAACGAGCTGTAGATTTTGTTGAAGGATTGACAGAGTGTCATAGAATCGTTCAAGAACGATTGGAAAGGGCGAATGAGAAGTACAAACGTTCTGCAGATCTGAAGCGAAGGAGTGTTGAATTTAATGAAGGTGATTGGGTTTATGCAGTGTTAACAAAGGATCGTTTTCCGGTGGGAACATACAATAAATTGAAAGCACGAAAAATTGGACCAGTAAAAATTTTGAAGAAAATCAATGAGAACGCATATCAATTGGAATTGCCGGATAATGTTCATACTTCTGATGTGTTTAACGTCAAACACTTGGTTCCGTACCATGGGAATGAGTGTGCTACGGAGGAGGAAAATGCAAATTCGAGGACGAATTTCTCTCAACCAGGGGAGGATGATGCAACCCAGGTTGAAGTCTTAGGTCGTGTACGACCTAAGGAAGTGATAGATCCTGTACGACCTAACTGGTTACTACGACCTAACGAGCAGATAGGTCGCGTGGAGGAGGTACGACCTAAAGTGAAACAGGATGAAGCGCTTGGGTTATGCCATAGGTCGCTAACGAGTTACGACCTAACGAAGCCGCGACCTAGCGAGGTAACAAAGCTACACAGTGAAAAGGCGGAAGCAACGGAAGTGTTAGGTCGCGTACGACCTAACGAGGGTTTTAAGTCGCTCCAGCGACCTAGTGGAGAATCGCGAGCTATCGAGTTAAGACCAACTTTAGGTCGCAGAGATATGTTACGACCTAAGTTAGGTCGCGAGAAGATGAGGAGAGATAGGTCGTTCGTTATAGGTCGCAAGGCATTAAGTCGCGAAGACTTAGGTCGCGCAGTTTCTGAAGCCGCTTCAATTTTAGGTCGCCGATGAAGGGATGCCGTTCATTCTTAGGTCGCGCAAGCCAGATGCCGTCCATTTTAGGTCGAAAGTCATGAATCGAGATGATGTGTTGTAATATGTTGTATTTCCTGAGTCGCATGTATTTTAGGTCGAGTTGTTTAGGTCGTTTCCGACCTATGGTTGTAAAGTGTTGTGTTGTATTTTCTTATGTTGAAATCTTTTAAGTCGTTGTTTTAGGTCGTTCATTTTAGGTCGCGTCTGTTTTTAGGTCGCACCATTTTTAGGTCGTAGGTCGTTCACGACCTAAGTGTTGTTGAAATTTTGTTCTGTTTTTGGCGTGTTGAGCTGTAGCCTATAAATAGGCATGTTTGGTCATTTGTAAAATTTTAGTTGATTTGAAATAAAACTTTGTTTTGTTAGCTTTGTGCTTTCACCAAATTGGTAGTCGAGTGTAATCTCCTATCTACACTCTCGGATAATCGAGTGCGCTCGATTCAACGACAGCTGAAGCCGATTCACGGAATCTAGTGCGCTAGATCAACGTGTGAAGAATCGCAGATCTTTGAACCCGGTATCGTGCGCGATCAACGAGTTTGGGATAGTTAGAATTCAATATCTTCGGATCAACGAATTTGGGCATTTCAGTATTCATCAATCCATCGATTGCTACTTCCATCGATCTACCTTGTTTTGTTTAATCCGCTGCGCCACTGATAGACACACCTATGAAAAAGGCCATGAAGTTCATGAAGGGCTTAAATTCCCCACTAAGAGAGATGTTGTTGACCCAAGTACCTATGGGGGCCATGTATGAGATGATGGTATAAATGGAAATGATGCACGTGGCCAATGAGGAGGATAAGAAAGAGATAGAGAAGTCTGCACAGACCCCAAAAGGAAGGAGGGTCTAAGAAAGGGAGTTATTGGGCCAATAAGAAGTCGAAGGGGAAGTTTAAGAAGGAGGGGTCACGAAGCCCAAGATTGTAGGGTGAGTCTGATGAAGGAAGCCTTTAAAGGAAAGTGCTTTAACTTCCACGAGGAAGGGCATCACAAGAATCAATGTCCCAAGCAGATAGGCCTACGCTATTGAAGTTGTCCCTATTGCCAGTAACCCACCAAGGGATCAAGGAAAAGTAGCTCTAGAATGTATAACTCTTATTTTTGGGGTTACTATTCGTACCCTATTTGATTCGGGGGCATCACATTCTTTTATAACTATGGATGTTAAATTCCTCAAACCTTAAAACCCAGATGGTCAATAGCCCAATAGAGGTTTCCAATTACATTGGGGGTTCGGGCCATCTTTCTCTTATTTGCAAAGACCCAGCGTTAGACATATGCGACGTTGATTTCATATGTACTGCGTATGTTCTAAATTTCGAGGGGTATGGACTTATCTTGGGTATGGATTGGTTGTCATATTACGGAGCCATTCTTGATTGTGATAAAAGGGTAGTACAATTAAGGAGTCGTCGAGGTCATGACCTAGAAGTTCTTTGTACACCCAAAGCTTTAGTTGAGTTAAGCCATTTATAGTCACTAAATATATATATGTTGATCGAGAACCATTATCTGTACGCATAGTTTGTCAATTTATTGATGTCTTTGAGGAGGTCTCGGGTCTTCCACCCCATAGGGAGATTGAGTTCCAAATCGATTTGGAGAAAGATGCAAGACCCATTGCTATGCCTTTGAGACATATGGCCCTCATAGAAAGGAAGGAATCAAACAAGCAAATCTCGGAGCTATTAAAGAAAGGATTCATCCACAGGAGTACTTCTGAGTGGGAAGCCCCTGTCGTTTTTGCTACCAAGGCAGATGGTTCTTTAAGATTTGGCATCGATTATAGAGAGTTGAACAAGTTAACAAGGAAAATAGGTACCCTTTACCTAGAATAGATGACTTGTTCGACCACCTTGTAGAAGCTAAAGTCTTTTCCCAATTAGACTTAGCACTGGGATTCCATCAGTTGAGGATTGTAGAGGAAAGTAAGCCGAAGACCTCATTCTGTACGCTAGATGGACTCTATAAGTGCGAAGTAATGCCTTTTGGACTGACTAATGCACCAGCATACTTTGTGGATTTGACGAGTCGAATATTCAGATGGAAACTTAATACATTTGTCGTGGTGTTTGTTGATGATGTCTTGGTTTTCTCCAAAGGCAAGAAGGAGCATGAGGACCACCTCAAGGAGGTATTGGAGACCTTGAGACGAAACCAACTCAAAGCTAAGTTTTCTTGAATGATACTTTTGGAAAAATGAAGTTAGGTTCCTTGGGCATATTGTTTTGGAAAAAGGATTGGCGACGGGCCCTATTAAAGTGGAAGCTGTCCAAGGATGGAAGCGACCCGGATTTTCGACTCTCGAAAATCGATATAAATACGTTCACTATATAACATGCCAAATAACCAAGTGTCGAGAATACCGATTGCTAGGGGTAAAGAAGAAAGAGGTAGAATAAAATAGAAAACAACAACACAGAATCTCATAATCGCAGCAGAACAATATATAATAGAACATAACATACTTTTATACAAAGAGAACTATAACTGTTATTATACGTACCATCACCAGAGTATGGCAATCAACAAAACATTACCGGACAGTTATAATAACTTGTCCTCACAGCATATACACACAACGGAATATAATCAAGTACGTAGAATACGTCTCTGTCATGCAGCTCGTCTCCTTAGCTCCATAGCATCCTAACCTGAATCTGTAATACTCAGTCTGACCCAAGCATTATAATAAAATAACACCCGAGTCAGTCTGGAAAACTAGCGTGAGAAAAACACACTCAATTTGAATTATTAACGTTACCAAAATCCTTTGGAAACAAAGGTATCTCGTAAGACCGCGTCACACATAAACACGATGGGTTTTTACCTTACGATAACCAAAACATTTTATATCAAAATCATCTGATATTATAATAGTGTCTATAGCAAGTAAATTAGAAAATAGCTGAAATGCTTGCATCTCACGTTTCAGCATAGTTGGGCACAATCAAAACTGCACGTCGCTTATTGGAGAATGGATTCCATACAATGACTAGGCTACTGGGGTACCACCCGTCACAGTACACCTCTAGAAAAATGTACCGAGATCGTACCTAATGATCCCTGCCAACACAGAACCGGCCTACCCCTTACTGGATAGTACCGATTATGTTATCACCCCGGGTGATCCCACCCATATCGAGCGCTCTCTTTTCCGTGCACAACCATATCCATAAATTTTAAATATAATATTGCCGAGTGTATCTAGAAAGGCGATAACATACCCTACTTGGGTGCGACCCACTTAGCCCTGCTGCATATCCCCTACTTTAGTCATTCCCGGTTGATGAGGCTTGAGGCTACGTTTTACCTTTAGAATAGCATTCATACTTGGAATGCTAATCACTGCCTTCTAGGCAAACAATGCAATGATAACATTCATCCATACAAGTTGTCCTAGGTTTGGACAAACCAAATCTCCTTCAATGTTACCATCTCTATTATCTTCAAGATATCACAATTTGTAATGCACAAACCAGACCGAAGTGGTTTTCGAATAATTAAATCTGATCCCGGTCTCTTCGAAACGATCAACGAATTTGGCCAGATTTGATAGTCGGTTATTTAACTATCAAATAACATCCAAAACGGCCACTATGCTTCATATTATAATTTTTCCAAAATATTCATCTCAAAATATCTTTTTTTTTGAAAATGGGTTAATAATATTATTGCAGATGGGCTATGCGGCCCAAAGCCATACAAAAATTCGATTCACATCTATAACAGACAACAAAAGACAAGGCATTATTCTATACAACTTTAAACTACGAAAACCTAAAACCTTCCATCTTTAGGGCTCAATTGTGGCGGCTCCCAGTTCACTAATTGAGCTAATTCGTTCTACGCCTTCAACTTCAACGTCTCCAATAGTAGTTTTCTCGTGCCGTTACAGTGGTAAGTAACTTCTTTGGAATCCGCCCAATTAGCAAGCTAATATCCCTTTTTATTTGTCTTGTGAGGACTAACTCATCTTGTTGTCTGTTGTTAAAAACCCGATTGTTCCTTTCCCTCCAGATGTGCCACAAGGTGGTTGTGAGGCCAATTTTTCCGGTCTCTTGCATCAACTTCGTGAGGTTGCTCCCTCCATTCAGGTAATCTACTTCCTTTGTTAGATCCCGTACATTTTTAGTCTGTAGGCATCTAAGCTTTTGTATACACCACACTCTTTTGCTGTATTCACACTCAAAAAATAGGTGTTCATGTGTTTCCTCAGCAGAATTACAAAGATAACATAGTGTATTCTCCAATATCCCATATTTATGAAGTCTTTCTTTAGTTGGTAATCTTTTGAGTATGGCTTTATATAAGGTGTGAGCCATTTTTGGGCTATTGGACCTACTCCAGACCACTTTCGTCCAGTTAACCAAAGGGAATTTAGTTCTAGATTCCTTCCACACATCTCTGAATCTGAATTGACCATTTGAACTGCTCTTCCATATCCAGAGATCCTCCATACCATCTGTTTTAATGTTTTTGCACTGAATTTCCTCCTTGTAGTTTGAGCTGAGTAAATTCCTATCATAATGCCATACATTGTTATCCAGGATTTCAGCCACTTTGCATGTAGGAGCCCCATATGCTGAAAAGGCTTCCCAGCCTAGCCTATCAATAAAACTTTATGAGTTCAACCAGGGATCCTTCCATAAGTCTGTGTTATTCCCATTAGCAATTTCTCTTTCTAAATAAGTTTGTAGTTCATTCCTGGTTTTTAGGATATTTTTCCATGTAACAAAGGCATTATTATCAATTTTTATGGTCCAAAAATTGTCTTTTAGATACCTCGATCTCATCCAGCTAGCCCATAGATTTTTTGATGTTAGAACATTCCAGCTAGTTTCAATTCATATACTTTCTTAAGCTCATATAAATATTTAAGCCCAACTCCTCCTTCCTCTTTCTTTCTACAAAGGTATGAATATTTTACTTTGTGCATTCCCCCTTTCCATATAAAGTCTGCACATAATGAGTTCATTTTGGCAATAGAGAAGTCAGGTATTTGAAAGGATTGCAGCCAGAATTTGCCTTTAGATGTGATAACGGTATGAACCAGTTCAATTCCACCCGCAAATGACATAAATTTGGATCTCCACCCTTGTAGTTTGTCTCTAATATCATCAACTAGCTTACCACATTCCACATCTGTGATTGTGTTATTAGAAAGTGGTACCCCCAAATATTTAACTGGAAGGTGGCCCTCCGTGAACCCCAATCTCTCTAGCATAGCCTGCTTATGTGAACAGAATTTATTGAAGTAGCTTTTGGTTTTTAGTTCATTCAATTTAAGTCTAGCTAGCTGCTCAAAATCTGCGAATATAGACTTGACCTTGTCAATAGCCTTTGTATGACGCCCCACCTCTATACCCACGCTAGCCAAGGACACTACGGGGTAATGCCGTCAACTAGCACGGAGAATAAGGCTGTTGAGGAGCGACCATCTGTATAATTGCTTTGTGCGAGTACCGATATGCCAGATAAAAATATAACTTTTCATCTCAAGAGGAAATCCGACATACCGATACAAACTCAAAGCTACTACACAGTGGCTATATGAACTTCGGAAACAAATATAGAATAAACATAACACAAATCAGTCATAGATAATTCATATCACAAAGGCGGAAATAGATATGAATATAACACATGAAAGTGTACATCAGAGTAGTGGTCAAATAAGATCCACCATAACACAAAAGAATAGATACAAGTGCAAGACAATAGAATATGCATACATCAAGGAGTCTAATCTCAAATGTATACAACAAAAACTACTAAACTAGAGTAGTTAGCCAAAAGTCAGATGATGGTTCCAGATAGGAAGTCATGAGGAAGCACTTGTAAAATCTCAGTCTGACCCGAGTATTATTTAAGAAGAAAATAATAAACGGATCAGTCTAGCTAAAATTATCAGATAAAATGAGATAGAATATGAGATATGATAATAAAACGTATGATAACAAAAAGATGTCATACTGTGATAAGTATACCTTAGAAAACCCACAAAAGTCATACAATATCTCAAGAGTCTCAAAACACAGAAAAGAACGTCATATTCTTAATTTAATTCACCAAGCCACAAATAATGACATACATATCAATGCCCATCGTAAATGCTGGTGAAACATAAATTCCAGAAATCTATAATTAGAAATCCAGAAATCACAAGAAAATGATGGCCAAACCCAAGTGGGAGCATGAAAACTCACAAACACGTGTATCACAAACAATTTGGAACATTGACACAGTGCAAACGGTACGTCCAATGAACCGAAAAGTCGAGACATCGATGTAGTACAAACGGTACATCAGATGAATCGAAACACATGACAATTTGGAACATTGACGCAGTGCAAATGGTTCGTCCAATGAACCGGAAAGTCGAGACATCGATGTAGTACAAACGGTACATCAGATGAATCGAAACACATGACAATTTGGAACATTGACGCAGTGCAAACGGTACGTCCAATGAACCAGAAAGTCGAGACATCGATGTAGTACAAACGGTACATCAGATGAATCGAAACACATGACAATTTGGAACATTGACGCAGTGCAAACGGTACGTCCAATGAACCGGAAAGTCGAGACATCGATGTAGTACAAACGGTACATCAGATGAATCGAAACACATGACAATTTGGAACATTGACGCAGTGCAAACGGTACGTCCAATGAACCGGAAAGTCGAGACATCGATGTAGTACAAACGGTACATCAGATGAATCAAAACACATGACAATTTGGAACATTGACGCAGTGCAAACAGTACGTCCAATGAACCGGAAAGTCGAGACATCGATGTAGTACAAACGGTACATCAGATGAATCAAAACACAAGACAATTCGGAACATTGACGCAGTGCAAACGGTACGTCCAATGAACCGGAAAGTCGAGACATCGATGTAGTACAAACGGTACATCAGATGAATCGAAACACATTAAAAGTACATGGGTTGCTAGCCCACAAAGAAATGAGACGAAGCTCAATAAAATGAAGTACATTCCTTCACATGGACAAAGAGACATCGCACATTGCTAGTCTAAACCATAAAATGATCATCATCGATCATCAAGAAGTGTGGATTACACTAAGCTAGTAAATATAAGAGTTTAGCTTCATGTTCCATAACCACTTTCTTAACACAAATATTTACGAACAGATTGTAGATCTCCACTAGAAAATTGTCATAAGAGTTTCACTCGAACAAGTCCATAAATTAACCGACGAAGTAAACGCAAGCGTTTCATACCACTTGTTTTGCTAAGCCGTTTAATTATATTTTCTCATACGAATGAGGTAAAGGTTTGTATATACTAATAGATTGGAAAACGGTTTTAGAAACGAGCTTTGTAATAAAATAGTGTTGAAATCGTTTTAATGAAAGGGTTTTGATATTTACTACCAGTATAGAAAACCTTTATATTTTGAAGTGACAAATCATAGAAGTGACTGTAGAAACAATCAATCATAAAAATTCACATTCGAAGACGTGAATAAAATCCAAAGAAATCGATACCGAATCCATCAAAATGGATATTCCCAAAAATCCTGAAGAAAAGAAGTCATCAAAGTTGGTAATAAATGATAACAACAAAAGGGAAACAACACGAATCGATTAAAGTTGGAAATTCAAACATATAGGCAATATAGGAAAAATTGGCAAATATGAGCAGGTCGGTCAACCGGACCCTGAGGTCGGTTGACCGGACCAGAGGCAGAAGTGCTCGGGTAGCAGGTCGGTCGACCGGACCCTGAGGTCGGTCGGCCGAAGCCTGTGACCTGCACTCCCCAAAACAGAGGCAGGGAAATGCTAGAGTAGCAGGTCGGTCGACCGGACCCTGAGGTCGGTCGACCGGAGCCTGTTTCCAGCACTCCCAAGCTAATCAAATGAATGCCAATCCCTTCCGAAATGCAATCGGTCGAGCAACAACACTAAGGGTTTACGCCCATCGACTACCCGGCCATATAAGCTCTTCGATTCATCACCAAAAACATGATCAAAACATCAAAGTTAGGATTTTCACAGAATTGAACTCAAAACACTAAAAATTGGAATATTCACCAAATCAATCCAAACCAAAAGCAATTGCACAAGAATAAGTGTTAGGAATTCATACCTAACATTAATGATATCAAGAGAGGTAGATGTGAGATAAAAATCTCACCTTTTTACACACAAGCAAAGAAGAAGAAGCTCAATTGCAAAGAAACAACCAATCACACTCCACTTCAATTCTACAAGCTTCAATCTATGGCTTCACTTTGATTTTGGAGCAAGAAATCAAGATGCAAGAAGAAACTAGGGTTTGCAATTTCTATTTCCTCTTCCTTTCCCCCATTTTAGTTTTTACTTAAGTTTGGAGAGTGGGAATAAGAGAATGGAGAGGAGAGGGCTGAGTTAGAGGGTTAAGTGAGTTTAGTTAGCTAGTGGGCTGAACCCAACCCAAACCCAACTAGAAAAAGTGGCACATTTCAACTTACTCCAAATATATCAAGGTTTATACTCAAACAGATCACAAACGCCATTTTGGACTCAATGGAAGTGGTCTCGAGTCTCAATTCGAATGTTTGCAAAAAGTAGCTTTTCGGACTAAAATCCGACTAACGATTAAATATTTAAATAAAATATTTAAATATAAAATCGATAAATATGCGGGTTGTTACACTTTGTATTGCCTTTATCACCACTAATAAATCATTAGCATATATTAGGTGAGTTACATTTGGGAGGATATTGTATATAGGTTGAATGAATTTGTGATAACATGCGAACTCCATTTGAAGGGTAAACCATTCCATAGCCACAGCGAAAAGATACAGAGAGAGAGGGTCACCTTTTCTAATCCCATGATTACTATGTATATAACCTTTAGGTACTCCATTTATCATAATGGAGAAAGTAGGTGTGTCTAAAGAGTACTTGATCAGTTTTAGTAACTTCATTGGAACCCCCATAGAGTCAAGCATGTGAATGATGAATCCTCTATTAACCTTGTCATATGCCTTTTGTAGATCAACTTCGATGCACATTTTATCAGATCCGTGCTTGTTAAAATCTCTAATTAACTCATGTGCCATCAGGGAGTTTTCAGAAATAAGCCTACCTTTAATAAAAGCACTTTGACATTGTGAAACTAAATCAGGCAGAACTCTGTTCAATCTCATGCATATAATTTTGCTGAGGACCTTATAGGTGACATTACAACAGGCAATAGGTCTGTAGTCTTCAATTCTCTTTGGCTTCTTAGTTTTTGGAATGAGGGATATGAAAGTGTGATTAATTTCTTGTACAAATTCCTCCAGTCTCTAAGGCTTCATTGTAAGCTTTAATAATGTAATCTTTCAGGTGTACCCAATTTATTTTGAAGAAGGTTGCCCCCATTCCATCACGGCCGGGGGAGGAGTCACTATGGATCGAGAAGACAGCTTTCTTCAGTTCCCCTTCCTCGATCTGAGTTGTCAGCATGTTAGCACCAGCAGAGGAAATCTTCTTCCTACAGTTGATGTGAGGTAACTGATTGTGAATTTCTCCATTATACAGGTTGGTGAAATAGGTGATAGCTTGCTCTTCAATGTCTTTAATATGTCTTGAGGCATTGCCCTGTTCATTTAAATAGTTGTTAAGATTGTTATGATGTTGTCTCAATGACATTTTAGTATCTCAAAATATCTTTACAAATATATATATATATATATATATATATCCAAATCTTTCCACTATTTCAATATTCGCAAACAAATTTGAAATAGGGGCATTTCAACAGAAGGACAAACTTTGCAGTCCAATTAGTTTCTAGGACACTCATTCAAAGAAATTACTTTCAAGGCCAAAGTTAGCAGAATAATTACTTTCAAAGATAAAGTCAGCAGTCCAATTACTTTCAAGGACATAATTTCATAGGTTTTTAGGCCCTAGAAACTAATTATTTTACGTTTTGTCCTTGAAAGTAATTATTTCAATTTTGTGTCCTAGAAACTAATTTCACTTGCTAAAGAGACCCTTGTGGCTAATTTCCACTTTGAAATACTTATATCCATTTACATGATATTTTCAATCCATCTCGATACTTTAAAATATTCGTTCCAATTTCATTTACAATTCTATACTTTGGAAATCTTTCTGAAATAATAATCCAATAGTTAAAATATTTCCAACCTTTCTAGTCCAATGCTTAGGATATATTATAAGTACATTCTCTCAAAAATATATTTATTTCCATTAATTAGGAAATATTCCATTTCTATCATACTTCTCAAAATACTTACGACCTATTTATCATTCCCTTAACTCATTATTAACGAGTTCCAACATTTCCCGGAATTCATTAACCAATTCTCTTTAAAATTTCCATATTGATCACACTTGTTTATAATTTCAAATACCCATTTCTAACTTCTTTTATGAATTTAATTCATTTTTGAAGTTTCTATATTTAATACCTTGGAAATTTTACTTAAGTTTTCCAGAAATCCATTACAAGTTTCTCTCACAAAAATCATATCTATTAGATAACTCCGTTTGCCAATTTCAAGAGGATTTATAATAAATTCCAGTCATTTCAAATCTGTATATATAATAAGTATTTTAAATAATAAAATTATTTTTAAAACATGTTAAAGAAATTATTTCAATATCAAAACATTTTAAATAAACATCGATAACTTCTTTCCAATCCATTTTAAACCAAACAAATCGATTTTCAAAGCTTACTATAAAATGGAAATTCATTTCAATAAATATTAAATATTTTAATAATTCATTTTTCTGAAAATATTTCATACTAAAAAGCTTTAACTATATAGTTTATTAATTGGGAATTCCATTTAAAACAAATTTTAAATTCTAAACAATAATAGTTTTAAAAATTAAATATTCCAATTTCAATTTATAAATCCTTCTCGATTCATATCATTTCATAACCATCCTCACATTCAAAAATAGATTCTACTATTTTTCCCAAAAATCTATTTTCATATCTCAATATAAATTCACACTATGAAGTTATATTCCCAATTTATCAACTGATATCATTTTCCCTTATTTATAAACATCGTTTATAAATTTACAAATTCCTTGAGATTCATTTGTTTATAAAATTAATCTCTTTATAAAATTTCATTTTAAGAATCCATTTCTTTTAAATCCCATTTATTTTACAAATCTACTTCTAAATATCGATTTTCAACTTCTTTTCAAATTTCCGAAATATCATTTTAAAAGTCCATTATTAAAAATCCTTCATATAAATTATTTTAAAATATCTATTTTAACATTTTACGAATAAATAAGTATAAACCCCAATATCAAATCATTTTTATTTTATCCAAATCAATTTTCTTTAAAATAATCCAGATTTCGATATAAATATTTTTATATCCAAAATATCCTTTTAATTCCTTCAAATTCAAAAATAATATTTATGGTATTTAAAATACCAAAGTAAGGCCAGTGTTACTATAACATCCAATCAAACATATCACAATCCATAACAGTATATTCACACACATCATATATCAATATATATGGACTATTAATATATTTTTGAGGAACGCAGTTAGATCCCTCCAACCTGTTTCCCTGCATCCACAGATGTTAGATAACACAAAAATACCAATCCTGCTTCGAAGCGGGATATCGCGGTAATATAGGGTCATCCACTATTATGCGGGGCGCAGAGGGTCTCATCCGGTCTAATAGGCGGGAAATATATCCAACTACTAATATATATACTACTATATATAATATATCACCCAACTGATAATAATAATTATCAATTCATCCAATTAATCAATCAATAATTTTTAATTTTTCAAATTATAAACTAGCAATCCAAATGAGTGAGATTTACTCACCTTGATTTTTATTATTTGCAATCCAGTCGTATTTTAATTCTATTGTGTAGATCCCACAGCTACGAACCAAATACGACTTGTTTCATTGATTTTGTATCTCGTATGAATAAATTATAATATTTTAAACATTCGAATTTAAACAAAATTAAATTTATTTATATTAAATTCATTAATTGTAATTAACCTTTACCCTGTAAATATGAAATCTCGAATCGTTCTTCATCGCGACCCAGATAACCACACTCGATCGGGACTACCTCCACACGCCGCTTCTGGCCACGGAAAATGGTAACAACAACCACCTTCGAACTTCTCTCAACACGAGAATTTATTTCCCCTACTCGCGCTCCAATCCGGCTACTCACAGCGAAATGCGTTCCACATAGACAGGCCGCGACATGGCTACGGTCGCACCCTCAAAAACTTCATCGCCCATCACCAGCAGTCCTAACTCGAAAGAACCCTAAATCCTAAATCGCTACCTCCATCTTCCACATCTACATGCACCTTCGACATCGCGATACTCCTCTCTGCCTGCTTCGAACCAGAATGTCGCCATCCCATCTTATCATCGCACACAGTCGTCGATACACTTCCTACCAGACAACTCGATGCCGAAATCAACGAGCCACCACACACCTTCGTGCTTCCAAGCTTCGTGACCATGTGCTATTGCTTCCCTCTCTCGCTTGCTCGCGATTTCAGGCGACCAGAGCATCACGTTGATTTTTATTTATAACGAATTGATTTCGTTTAATTTGAACGAGAAAGAATACACGTATGAAGATGACACATGATTTCGATTTAGAAGAAGATAAGGTACCGCGATTATAAAAATAGGAGAAGAGTGGCTTATCTCAGAAGGTAGGGTTTGATTATATAATATTATTTATTTTCCAAAATATCACACTTATAATAACTTAAAACTTCGAACACCTATCGAGGTGTGCCGCCTGGCGTTCCTAACGTTATACTCCTATTTTGAATGCAATGGAACAAGTTTCGAGCTCCAATTTGATCGTTTGTGGAAGATAGCTTTTTGAACCCAATTATTATATTAAATTTTCAATAATATTTTCAACGCGTTTCTATACCGTACGTCCAAACGATAACTCCAAATGCTACGAAAATTGAAATCCGATAATAATATACTATTATGGATCCAATGGAACTAGTTTCGTCGAATTCTGAGACTGTTCCCCAGATCATTATTTTAACGCGTCGATTAAATCGACGATTTCCAAAAATTAGCGAAATCGCTTGAAATTTCAGTTTTAAAATCTTACTAACTAAACTATAATTCCAAATCCAATATTTAAACCATTAAATATTCAAAATCATTTGATGAAAAATTCGGGTCGTTACATTCCTTCCCCTTAAAAGAATTTCGTCCCCGAAATTGCTAAGGCAGGAAAAACGCTCCAAACCCATTAACTTAACAAAACCCACTCAGTTAAAACTCAACATTTCACTTTTCTAAATCCTTTAGTTTCATCCGAAACATTTCATTTCAATTTCTAATTCAAACTCTTTATTTCAATTTTGAATTCGAAAATCAACTTTTTAGTTAACAAAAATTTTCAAAAAATTCCGAAATTTTTTTAACACTATAAATTTTCGAATTTTTTTGGCAGAGTCTCTCTTGTATGGAGAGCCTTTTGTAATATGACAAGAGAGATAAAAATATATACATCGACCCACACGGTCAAAAAACACAATATTTATCAATATTTATATCTTTGCGGTATTTAATCCGAAAACGTACCTTTATTTAGTGTTATTAAGCAAGCGAGCTTGCTTCATTTGCAATTTCGCAACCCAAATCTAGCCCAATAGTCTCTCTGTACCTGTAGTTACTCAATTTAAACACGTAAGTATAACAAATATGAAATTTAATGACATTTCATTTATTAAAATAGTTAAACATAGATTTTGGATAACCGAGCTTGTTAGAAATGTATTTATAAGCAATCACAAGATTCCAATACTAATTTAGTTGCTTTCAATCGATTTATAAATCATTTCGTTCAATTCGAATGATTCCCAACCAATATTACTTGCATTCACTTCATAATTACACACATTATATTTATATCCCTTCCAAGTTGGTTCTAACCCACTTTATTCACTTTCCATTGATTCACAGAATTTTATTTACTCCCGTTTACGTTAACGACAATTTTTCCATGCTATTTGGTGCTATTTATTATTAAAACAACCATTTCAGCTTATAAACCATTCAAATTGATTCTAAGTTAATTTATCAACTTCCATTAATTCACATTCAATTTTTATTCACAAAAATCTTGTTCGCTCAATTTGCTTTCAATAATAATTCATTCCATGCTGATTTATTTATTTATTTAAAATAATAATAATATTAAGATGTATTATAACCTCTTATACATCACTAAGATACGTTTCCACTCAAACTAAATTCCATACTCAATTCATTTAAATAATATCCCAAAGCCATATTCAATTTATTTACACTTAAATAGAATTTATTTATAACTTAAGTCATCGCCATTCCAATCTATTTCTATTTTATTCGACAACATCTCAAAAAAAATATTTAATTCGCTTGCATTTAAGTCGAATTTCATTTTATAATTCAAGTTCCACATTCAATTTCGAATTTAATTCACAATCCAATTTACTTAACCAAGTTAAGTTCCACATTTTTATTCAATTAACTAAATAATTTATCTAATTAGTTCACTTCCAATTTATAATTCAATATCTGTTTTTTTTTCAAAAATTACTTCATTTAATTTACGTGAGTCCAAATTCATCTTATAATTCCAGTTTGGATTTTATTCCAAATATTTAACATTTCATTTTGGTTTTACCATTTTATTTCTATATTTAATAAGTTGTACCACTTATTATTCACAATTTTATAAATTCGATGTTTGAGTTTATTCCATTCAAATTTATAACTTATACTTATATAACCACTTTAATATTCAAAATTATATTCACTTCCATTTGATAACATTTTCAATCCAATTCAACTTTATTTAACTTGGCTTAAGTTAAATTCTAATCCATACAATTCTCTTATTGACTCAATCCATTTAACTTACTTAAATTAAAATTCAATTTCCCATTCCAGCTCAATTTAATTTAACTTACCTTAAGTTAAATTTTTAATCCACACAATTTTCTTTTACTAACTCAATTTGTTTAACTCTACTTAAGTTAAATTTTATTTCATATAGAAATTCACATTTCCCAAGTTATAAATCCAAAAACTTATTTTTTTTCTTCTGGATTCACAAACCATATAGCTGAGAATTTCAGAATTCAAACACCAGGTTCTAATTTAAACTATTTGAAATCAAATACATAACTATTTCTTGGTTTTAACAAACCATTCTTTGGAATTTTCAAAACCAATTTGGTTTTATCTAACACAAATTCCCTTTCCAAAACAATACTTGTTTTTTAACAAAAATCTCCATATCATATTATTTTGGCAGCAATCCGTCACTTAGAAACTCGAAAATGAACACCGATGATGTCGTGATCATCATCGAAATTATTTTCTTGCGACTTTAGTGAGTTCAGTGCTATATTACTTCCAAAATCCATTTTTAAACACTTTCTATTCAAAAACATTCCACAATAATATTACCATCATTTATTTCAAAAATATTTCCAAAATGTACACTCTTATAATTTTTTCACACCACTTTGAAAAACAGTTTTCCAAACTTTCCGGGATTTAAATTTCTGAATTCGAGTTTGAATCCATTTTAATTATAATTCATTTGTATAATTCATACTTATACAATCTCTATCCGGTTATATATAACCATTTTAATTTTTATAATCTTGTTTTGATTATAATAATATCAACCACACACCAAATATATATATAATAATTTTCAGAAAATTATTTCTTTTATATCAAAATATAATTTGGATAAAATTATTTCATTTACCCGCTTTAAAACCATACTGTGTCAGTTTACCTGGTTTAAGTGTTTAGAAACTCCTATCGATTTAGTGGTGTCCCGCTATTCGACCAGAATTTATATGCCACTCAACAGATAAGTCAACACAATATAAAACATTTTATATTCACTAACAAATACGCGCCGTATCTGTAAATACACTAGACTCATTCTAGGGTACTACTAATCCTGTCTCTAATGAGTTACCCCACCAAAGCCAAGGTTCTCTCTTAACCTTCAGCTCTGATACCAAGTGTAGCGATTGGGATTTTCGACCCTCAAAAATCGACATAAATACGTTCACTATATAACATTGCGAATAATCAAGTGCCGGGAATACCGATTGCTAGGGGTAAAGAAGAAAGAGGCAAGAGAAAATAGAAAACAACAACGCAGAATCTCACAATCGCAGCGGAACAATATATAATAGAAAATAACATAATTTTATACAAAGAGAACTATAACTGGTATTATACATACCATCATCAGAGTATGGCAATCAACAAAACAATACCGGACAGTTATAATAACTTGTCTATATAGCATATACACACAGCGGAATATAATCAAGTATGTAGAATACGTCTTTGTCATCCAGCTTGTCTCCTAAACTCTATAGCATCCTAACCTAAATCTGTAATACTAGGTCTGACCCCAGCATTATAATAAAATAACACTTGAGTCAGTCTGGAATACCAGCATGAGAAAAACACACTAAATTTGAATTATTAACGTTACCAAAATCCTTTGGAAACAAAGGTATCTCGTAAGACCCATCACACATAAACACGACGGGTTTTTACCTTATGATAACCAAAACATTTTATATCAAAATCATCTGATATTATTGTAACGACCTGGCATTTTGAACCATTCAAATCGACAATCATCCACACATGTTAGACTTGAATTGCTCAAAACAACAGATTGTTAATTTTTATATTTGGCAGAAGTGAACTTAGCATATACAGCAAATAAATCAATCACAGAACCATAGACACAGAGTAATATAACAATAAACAGCATAATAGATAAATAGTTGTTCAGGAAGCTACTACAGAACATCAGAGTATATACTAGATACAACAAAAATCACAAATACAAAGTAGTCTCAAATACAACAGCAACTGATAAGTCTGAACATAAACAACTGGAACAACTGGAAACAACTGAAAGCTGAATAGGTATAGGACAGATCTCTAAGCGAAGCTCCAAAGCTCCAAAGGTGAGTCTCGAATGCTGTGACACTCAGTCTGACCGGAGCATAGAGCAAAATACTAAACACTCGAGTCAGGATTAACATTCTTATACCAGTAAATTTACTCAAGTAAAATGTCAAGTGAAATACAAATAACTTAAAAGGATGTTTGGGATACCCATCCTCTAAGGATCCGTTAAATTATCTACATACATAGAACAATACGCTACATTGATAATGTCTACAGTAAAGTAAACTATTAAAATAGCGTTAAGGCGTTACCCATATCCCACTTAACATATTTTTATATATTCCTGTAGTCTATACAGTATCATGATTCCTCCGTAAACTGGAGGGCTATCAGAGGGCACTCCATAGGTATGGTACAAACTAAACTGGTAGAAGGGGCGATAAGGCATGTGACAAGGCACGCGAGGCAATCCCAGGGTAGGATTCTATCGTTTGCACTCGCGGACTGGTGGTAACACATAGCAGCTACTACCGCCCATCTCGAGACACACTCCCAAATCAAAGGTGCACCCAATTGAATCACAAAAGAAATAGAATGGTATCGAAGGAATGTGCCCGATAGGGGGAGCGACCCCACTTGGCCCGGTATAGCTCCTGTTTTATCCACATCAAGCTGTCTCACGGGAGTCAGGGCTGCGTTAATACCTCATATAGAATCGTCGCCAAACCATCCTACTTCGTTCTGGAATCTCCACCACGTACACGGTTGTTAAAGTGGTTTTCGGTATTGGCAGAGAGTAAGACAATATTCGATCCCGGTCTCTTTAACAACCAAATGCTTATTTCACACCGTGGTCATTTTTTTAATTTCAAAACAGTTCATACTTCATATCAAAATACCATATTCATTAAAATCATATCGCTTCCGAAATCATATTACTTTCGAAATCATCACTTTCGAAATCATATTCACTTTAAATCATAACAGCTCCAACTTAAACAGTTTAAATATTGAAAATAGTTTATATATATTGAAATAGTTATAAATTTAAAAATAATTTATATTTAAAATAGGTTATAGATTAAAATAGTTTATATATTAAAAATACTTTATATCTTAAAAATACTTTATATCTTAAAAATAGTTTATATATTAAAAATAGTTTCTTCCAATTTCACAAATCGATTCAAATCAAATTTAATTTAAAAATTCAATTTAAATCAATCCCGGTTCAACAATTTCAATTTAAAAGATTAAAGATTTAATTTAAATTCTCAATAATCCATTTCAATTTATATCTATTTCAAATTCAGGTTTGAACTACAAATTTAAAACACTTCCAATTAAAGAGGGTTCAAAGTCTAAATATTCAAACACATACAATAACTCAATTTGATAAATCTCATTTGTATTTCAAAATTCAACTTGGATTTATTTAAATTTGAAATATTCATTTAATTATTTTATAAGCATTCAAATAAATCCCAAGTTACAAATTTAAATCAAAACTAAAATATTAAATATCTAACTTCAATTCATTTAATTCTTAAATATTCACATAATCACCTTTTATGAACATTTAAATAGAATCTTAAATTCAAATTTAAATCAAGTTTAAATATTCAATTTCAATTTTTATTTAAATTTGAAAATATTCATTTAATCACCTTACTCAAAATAAAGTTATAAGGTTATAAAATCATATTCTTAAAATCTCAAAATCAATAAATTCAAATCAATTCTTATTTATATTCAATTCTTAAACAAAGAATACTTTAAATCAATTTCAATTTATCTTTCCAACCATACTTTATTAAAATTATTACAAAATCTATTTTTAAAATATTAATATAATTTTAAATAAATACTTAAACATATTATATATACTAATCAATTTAAATTTTATTAAATTAAATCATATTATTAATTTATTTTATATTAAATCTTATTTTATATATTTAAAAATAATAAAATTATAAGTAAAATCTTAAAATTTATATTTTCAAAACTAACTTATAAATTTAACAATTCTTAAATATATAATTTTTAAAATCAAAATTTTACACATATATAAAAATAATATATATATATATATATTATATTTTAAAATCAATATTTATTAGAACCCATATATTTCCTTTCAAACCTTGGAAATCATTTTCAAAATAGACCGACGGTGTCCGTATATAATTTTCTATCCTATGGTCAAGTGATACAGATATTTATCATTTCAATCCGTATTTTAAATTTAATATTTATGGGTATATATCATTTCAACCCAAAATCGCAAAAATTCAAAATCAATGAAAATCGCTTAGGTTTATCATTTCAACCCGTAACAATTTTCCCCTAATCTATAATATCGTTCGGCTATGTATCATTTCAACCCATAGGAAATTTCTAAACTAATCGGAAACTTGCAGAGTGAGAACAAATATGATGATAATATAACATATCGACAACAGGCATATATCATCAGTAATAATTTAAATATAATATATACAACAGGTTATGGTGGCATATGTCATAGGTGAACAATTGCAGGTAATGACATATTGTATTTAACAATTAAATAACTTAACAATTCAAATTTAACAGCATATTTCAATCGTACTAAATATAATAATCTTAATCGTGAGTGATTGCTCACCTTTCGAGGCTAGAGGAAACAACGAGGACGGGAAGCATAGACACGGATACGCACGAACAGGCTAGAGTTGCGAAAATCTCCGGACAGCAACGGAAACAAGCAAAGCAAGGTTGACGAACTTGGATTTGATGAAATACAATATATATTTTATATCCTTTTTTCCAAAAATCAATATTTAATTTAAAACACATATCAAAATAAAATCTCTCTCTCTCTCTCTCTCTCTATATATATATATGTTTAAAAATCAATATAAAATTTAAAACCCATATCAAATTAAATCTTTATATATATATATATATATATATCAAAAATCATTTTCTCTTAAAACACATCTAATATAATCAAAATCTCTATATGTATATAAAATTTTCTCTTAAAACGACTGCACCAGACAATTATTTAAAGATGCTCGAAAATATATTTATGATCAAAATATCTAATATAATCAAAATATAAAATCAAAGATGCACCAGACAAAATGACTGCAATATTTATATATGAAATCTTATTATTATATATATATTATTTCTAGAAAAAGAAGTAGAGGTGAAACTCAAAGCAAAAAAGGGCGAGCTTGCATCTCAATCTCAATATACATATATGAAAACTTCAGAAAAAATATGTATGAACACTATTATACTATATATATATATATATATGTTTTCAAATAAAGAGGACAGAATGACCGGACTGCTTGTCTTGTGGTTGCATCGCGGCAGAGTGGAGGTGGGTTTGATGCGTGTTTGGGATGAAGTGGCATGGGTTTCAAGGCACGACAGTGAGATGGTCTACGGGTTTTGCTAGGTGGGTGAGCGGGAGAGGCCGATGTGGTGGGCTGCGTGGTGATGCTGTATGTGGGGAGGCCGATGTGTTGTATGTGGGGAGGCCAATGTGGGAAGGGAGATGCGTGCTCTAGCATACGTTGTTGGAGGTGGTAGGCAAGGGAGAGGGTAGAAAGGTCAGGGAATGAAAGGACGTGAGTGGGTTTTAGATGCAGCGTTGTGGGATGGGTCGTGTGTCGTGGGGAGAAAGGTCGGCTATCGGGTGGAGTTTTGGTTTCTTGCATGGGGGAAAGGAGTGGAGGGGCACGGTTTTGGAAGATAGGAGGGAGAACGGTTAAAGAGAAGGCTGGGTTCATGCAAGGTGACGTGCAAAGCTTCAAGTGGAAGAGAAAAAAATGAGCAAACTTTATATTATATATATATATATATATATATATATTCTTCGTATAAAACAAGAGCAAACCCACGAACTAGAAAATAAATTGTGGGATAGAAAATGTCAAAGGCTGCAATTCTGGGAATTATAAAAGGCTGCAGGCTATTGGTTTTTCAACCGATGGATAGATGAAAGGTCACAAGGAAACAAAAAAGCAAAACGGGTACTCATACGGCTAACCGTTTAGCTGATTTCGTCGTGTACTGGACGTCGAAACACACAAATAAATATACTGCGTAGATCAGTGCAACAAGATAAATAGAATAGTACACAGATATGAGCGATACGATCGTCCTATCAAAAGTCGATATTTCGCTACCAAACTGCTGCAAATTCGCCGAAAATAAGATAAACGGGGCTAGAAAAATCCAAATTTGACGAAACGAAATTTGGCGTCTCACTCAGAAAATGATTTACATTTTTATTGTATAAAAATATTCGGATTTCGAAAATATTTTATTATCATCAAATTAACTGATTTTGAATTGAATTTGAAAATTACACAACAGAACTAATTTCATATTCGCTGATGAAAATAAGACATTTGCTACATTTAAATAGACGCATTCCAAATATCAAATTTTCATTGTTTAATTTAATTGTTATATGTTCAAGAAAAATTCAGTTAATTACGTTATTTAAACCGTTAAAATTATCGGGTTGTTACACTCTCCCCCACTCAAAACTTTTCGTTCCTGAAAAGGAACGAGATAGGAGAATAAAAGCAAATAGAAATGAAAGATAGATTCGAAATACATAATACCAGATACAACAATAAATTTAACCCATATAAATTTTATTTCTTTTTAAATTGACATTCAAAAAAATTAGGGTTTCAATCCATTTTATTTAATCAATAACTATTCATTGCATTCATATTTTATTGATTACAATTCAATGTATTTAAATCTATAGATTTGATTTTAATTTATTAACATTTGTTACAAAATTTTCATTCAAAACCAAATTTATTTCATTTAACTTATTTATTTATTCCATTTGACTTTACTTAAGTTAATTTCACTTAAAATTTCAATTTCAACTATTCTTAAGTTCATATTTATTTACTTAAATAGCATTTTTTAGCCAATTTATTTCAACATAGATTAAGTGTATAAACATTTATTATAACCACTAAAATTTATTTATAAATTCCCTTAACAAAATATCATTTTGGACATCTTATTACTTACATTTTATATTATATATTATTCAATTACATTCATCTTTTCCCAAGTATGTTTTGTTGATGTTATTGAGTGTAATTTAAGCACTATACAAATTCACTTTTATTTACAACATTTACATTGAGCAAATTCAGTTTGAATATTTTTATTGCTTAAATTTCTCTTGTATAACCTTAAATTACATATTTACATAACATTTAACTTTTAGAATATTTCAGGTAAGTTATATATCTGCTTTGGAATGCAATTGAGTATTATAGAAATTAATTTTATCCTAGTTCAACTGTTCCAAATTGTTCAATTCATTTCTTATTTTAGATACTCCAATTATTCAAAAAATTTGCTTCATTTCAATAATTTAAAACCATTAATTAACACAGAGTTTAAGAATTAAATTTTCGGTTTCACTTCAAACCATTTTGAAATAAATAAATAAATAAATACATACATACATATATATATATATATATACATACATACATACATATACACACACACACACATATATATATATATATATAATTTATAAATGAAATTATACTCAAGAAATTTAAATCAAATCCATTTTCCAAAACAAAAGTGTGGCAAAGCTACTAATTGGTCTCTCCACTTCGAGACTTGAAAATGAATGTCGACGATGCTGCAGTCATCACCGAAATTATTTTCCAGCGACAAAAGAGGCGAGTACTGACTTACTTATTTTTTAAAATTCTATGAAAATAATTTCCATTTGAAAATACTTTCAAATAATATGTTTTCCCAAAACTTTGAAAACCAAATTTTGAAAAGTACCGAAAATTTAATTTTCAAATCCTTTAATTTAATTTAATTCATTTACAAATCAGATTTATAAACCATGTTTATAAAATTTTATCTCCTTATAACATATGATAATAGTTAATGATTTAGGAATGTTGACAAAACAATAAATGATAACCTAGTATTATCATTTCTAACAACCAATTCATTTAACTATATAGTTTCAGAAAATTATACCTTTATATATAAAATATAATCATATAAAAAATTATTTCATTATAAATCTCGGAAGCACTATTGTGTCAGTTTGCTCTGTTCAAGTATTTTGGAATCCTTATCGATAGCGTTGGCCAGACGAATCGATCGAAACCGAAAATCAAACTCAACAATTCAAATAACACAATATAAAATATTTTTATATCAATTACAAATACGTTCTCTCATAAGATGATTCAAGAATGGATTTTAGAACAAGGACGGAGATTCAAATTTAGAGAGATCCTAATCAAAGAGAATTCTAATTACGAAGATAGGCTCGAAAGGTAGATAAGATAATTAAATCACAAAAAAGGAAAGATGGATAGACTTATACTAATCACAGTGAGCTCAACAGGGTCAATCGAGACTTAGAAAAGACAAGAATATCATCAACAAAAACCAGGACAAACTTCTTGAGAACATTGCGGAAAACGCGATTCATGAGATCGACAAGGAAGGCAGGAGCATTGGTTAATCCAAAAGGCATGACTAACCATTCATAGAAACCATTCGTCCAGGAGGAAAGACAACAGGTCAAGCTCTAGGAATAAGATCGATGCGAAATTCAATTTTCCGCTTGGGTGGGAGAAAAATGACTTCACCAAAACATCAGGATATTCCCTGACTATCGTGGTGGAGTCGAGATCACTAGGCTGAGCATCAGGCGAAAAGATAAAACTGCCTGCAAAATCCTAAGGCAATTGATATTAGATTTCAAGAGAATTACCTGGGTCGTCTACTAAAGAAATGGTTCGGGATTTGCAAGAGATAACAACATCATAATCGAGGATGTAGAAATCTCCGATGAATCGACGCCTATTGTAAAGGAGTTTCACCCTTTTACAAATGATACTAAGGTTGGCGGGACCGTTGATGGGATCAGACACACACAAGGACGAAGTTCCAAATAGAGATGGCAAGATGTGATTAAATTTATAACAGAGATCAACAGAAATAGTGTTATGAGATGCTCCAGTATCAAGAAGAACACAAACAGGAAGGACAAGAATAGAATTTAGTACAAAGGTAAAGTTCCAAAACCCAAAAGAAATCATAATCCAGGATGATCCTAATGAAGAATTTCAAGCCCGAACGAAGATGATTCTATAATTGATTCTGCTCATTCTAGGGTATTACTACCCTATCTCTAATGAGTTTTTACTCCATATGCTAAGTTTTGCCTAAACCTGAGCTCTGATACCACATGTAACGACCTGGCATTTCGAACCATTCAAATCGACAATCATCCACACATGTCACACTTGAATTGCTCAAAACAACAGATTGCTAATTTTTATATTTGCAAAACTTAGCATATTCGGTAAATAAATCAATCACAGAATCACATACATAGAGTAATATAACAATAAGCAGCAGGATAGATAAATAGTAGTTCAGGAAGCTACTACAGAACATCAGAGTATAAACTAGATACAACAAAAATCACAAATACAAAGTAGTCTCAAATACAACAGCAACTGATAAGTCTAAACATAAACAACTGGAACAACTAGAAACAACTGAAAGCTAAATAGGTATAGGATAGATCTCCAAGCGAAGCTCCAAAGGCGAGTCTCGAATGTTGTGACACTCAATCTGACCAGAGCATAAAACAAAACACAAAAAACTCGAGTCAGGATTAACATTCTTATACCAGTAAATTTACTAAAGTGAAATGTCAAGCGAAATACAAATAACTTAAAGGATGTTTGGGATACCCATCCTCTAAGGATCCGTTAAACTATCTACATACACAGTACAATACGCTACATAGATAATGTCTATAGTAAAGTAAACTATTAAAATAGCGTTAAGGTGTTAACCATATCCCTCTTAACATATTTTTGTATATTCCCGTGTTCTATACAGTACCGTAATTCCTCCGTAAACTGGAGGGCTATCAGAGGGCCCTCCATAGGTACGGTACAAACCAAACTTGTAGAAGGCGTGATAAGGCATTTTATAAGGCACTTAAGACAATGACAAGGTAGGATTCTACCGTTTGCACTCTCGGATTGGTGGTAACGCATAACAGCTGTTATCCCGCCTTTTGGCAAGGCCGTGACACCAAAGAATTGACTGAAAACGGAAGATAATAAGTCCCGATGACCGATTACCTACAAAGCTCACTATGGATGCTGGTAAATTTTGTCCGAGTCCGGATCGAGCTATAATTGATATGACACGACAAGCAAAGCTATGAAAGCCAACATTTCAAATTTCAAGTCGATCGGAGTTCTTATGCTCAAGTTATGGATCGATCCAATTCTGTGAGAAGCACGCTCTATACGTATCCATCATTTCGCATCGATCCATTTCGTATCCATCATACTTATTCCACTTCGTATCCATCACATCCTCTCTGTTTCGTATCCATCAACTGAGGAGATTTCGTATCACTTCCACTTATACCCAGTTCATATCGATCATCTTATACACACTTCGTATCAATCATCTTGTGCACAGTTCGTATCGATCACCAACAAACGATACGAAACAACACTTAAAAGGCGTCGATACGAAATCGATCTTCAATCGATACAAAGAGTGTAAGTTTATATCGATACGAATTGGAGTGGAGACATCGATACGAAGCGGCCTTAGACATCGATGCGAAATGGAGATGAAAGCATCGATACGAAACAGGCCAAGGACTATCGGTACAGAACAACTGCATGTAATCGATGCGAAGCAATCTCTATACCACCTATACGAACAAAGCACGATTCAAATTAATGACTCGGACACTCGACATGAAAAGTGGATCGATCCTAAAAATTAGCGCCACGTCACCTAGCAAGCACGTGCTTGGAGCGATGCGAACAGATTGATGCGAACAGAAGCGATACGATCTCAGCAGCCTTCAACAAATTCAAACTTGCATTGATCATAACTCGAGATCTACAAGTCCAAATGCTACCAAATTTTCACATGAGCTTGCATGCAACCTCAGGAATGTTCATGATCGATCTTGACTCAATTGTGCTAAATCTTGATCGATATGAATTTCATTCGTATCGATCATGGATCCAGTCCAGACGACCGAGGATCGATCGCGTGGGCCCACCCACGTGAGAGAAGGGGTCTTCCAAGATCTGGGCGAGATATTTGCTGCCTATGCCAATAAATAGCAGTCCTAGAGCTTCAGAAAAGGGATCTTTTTGGTTCTTCTACGCTGTTACTTTGCCAAACTCCATTGTAACTCGGATATTATCAATTGTACTCTTGTAAATCAGTAGAGAATCATCAATAAAGCAGCAACTATTCAAAGTGGATGTAGGCTACAACGCTAAACCACTATAAATCTTGTCTTTCTACTGCTTTCCTTTAATTTTTTGGATGTTCTTCATATTTAATTCTATCACATACAATCTACCTGTGATCGGTGACTGTGATTTGGTGTTTTTATCTACAATTGGGTGTTTGTGACCATTTTTGGCGCAAACAGCAGCTACTACCGCCCACCTCGAGACACACTCCCAAATCAAAGGTGCACCCAATTGAATCACAATAGCAATAGAATGGTATCGAAGAAATGTGCCCGATAGGGGGAGCGACCCCACTTGGCCCGGTATAGCTCCTGTTTTAGCCACATCAAGCTGACTCACGGGAGTCAGGGTTGCGTTAATACCTCATATAGAATCATCGCCAAACCATCCTACTTCGGTCTAGAATCTCCACCACGTACACAGTTGTTAAAGTGGTTTTCGATACTAGCAGAGAGTATGACAATATCCGATTCTGGTCTCTTTAACAACCAAACGCTTATTTCACACCGTGGTCATTTTTTTATTTCAAAACAGTTCATACTTTATATCAAAATATCATATTCATTAAAATCATATCGCTTTCGAAATCATATTACTTTCAAAATCATATCACTTTCGAAATCATATTCACTTTAAATCATAACAGCTCCAACTTAAACAGTTTAAATATTGAAAATAGTTTATATATATTGAAATAGTTATAAATTTAAAAATAGTTTATATTTAAAATAGGTTATAGATTAAAATAGTTTATATATCAAAAATACTTTTATCTTAAAAATAGTTTATATATTAAAAATAGTTTCTTCCAATTTCATAAATCGATTCAAATCAAATTTAATTTCAAATTTGAATTTAAATCAATCCCAGTTCAACAATTTCAATTTAAAAGATTAAAGATTCAATTCAAATTCTCAATAAACCATTTCAATTTATATCGTTTTCAAATCCAGGTTTGAACTACAAATTTAAACCACTTCCATTCAAGAGGTTTCAAAGTCTAAATATTCAAACATATACAATAACTCAATTTGATAAATCTCATTTGTATTTCAAAATTCAACTTTGAATTTATTTAAATTTGAAATATTCACTTAATTATTTTATAAGCATTCAAATAAATCCCAAATTTCAAATTTAAATCAAAACTAAAATATTAAATATCTAACTTCAATTCATTTGATTCTGAAATATTCATTTAATCACCTTTTATGAACATTTAAATAGAATCTTAAATTCAAATTTAAATCAAGTCTAAAGATTAAATTTCAATTTTTATTTAAATTCGAAAATATTCATTTAATCACCTTACTCAAAATAAAGTTATAAGGTTATAAAATCATATTCTTAAAAGCTCAAAATCAATAAATTCAAATCAATTCTTATTTATATTCAATTCTTAAATAAAGAATACTTCAAATCAATTTCAATTTATCTTTCCAACCATACTTTATTAAAATTATTACAAAATTTAATTTTAAAATATTAATATAATTTTAAATAAATACTTAAACATATTATATATACTAATAAATTTAAATTTTATTAAATTAATTCTTATTATTAAATTTATTTTCTATTAAATCTCTTATTTTATATATTTAAAAATAATAAAATTATAAGTAAAATCTTAAAATTTATATTTTCAAAACTAACTTATAAATTTAAAATTTCCCAAATATATAATTTTTAAAATCTAAATTTTACATATATATAAAAATAAATAAATATATTATATTTTAAAATCAATATTTATTAGAACCCATATATTTCCTTTCAAACCTTGGAAATCATTTTAAAAATAGACCAACGGTGTCCGTATATAATTTCTATCCTATGGTCAAGTGATACAGATATTTATCATTTCAATCCGTAATTTAAATTTAATATTTACGGGTATATATCATTTCAACCCGAAATCCCAAAATATCAAAATCAATCGCTTAGGCTTATCATTTCAACCCATAACAATTTTTCCTTAATCTATAATATCGTTCGGCTGGGAGGTTTGAGGTTCGAGTCCCACCTGGGAGGTGTGGGAGGAGATACGCCATTCACATGAGAGGTTTGAGGTTCATTTTCCGCCCCATGCACCATGCCAACCGAAAGGTCTGGCTTACTTGGAATAGTGGTTATAGCGGGCCAGCCGTCTGTTCCCTAGGTTTACTGTCCAGGAACCGCATGTCGATAGTGATTGAACAGGTTTCCCTAGTTTCCAGAATAATAATAATAATATCGTTCGGCTATGTACCATTTCAACCCATAGGGAATTTCTAAAACTAACTGGAAACTTGCAGAGTGAGAACAAATATGATGATAATATAACATATCAACAACAGGCATATATCATCAGTAATAATTTAAATATAATATATATAAAAGGTTATGGTGTGATATGTTATAGGTGAACAATTGTAGATAATGACATATCATATTTAACAATTAAATAACTTAACAATTCCAATTTAACAGCATATTTCAATCGTCATTTCATGTGAATTAAATTTACTAAATATAAGAATGTTAATCGTGAGTGATTGCTCACCTTTCGAGGCTAGAGGAAACAAAGATGATGGGAAGCATAGACACGGATACGCACGAATAGGCTAGAGTTGCGAAAATCACTGGACAGCAACGGAAACAAGCAAAGCAAGGTTGACGAACTTTGACTTGATGAAATACAATATATATTTTATATCCTTTTTTCCAAAAATCAATATTCAATTTAAAACACATATCAAAATAAAATCTATATCTATATATATATATATATTTAAAAATCAATATTAAATTTAAAACCCATATCAAATTAAATCTTTATATATATATATATCAAAAATCATTTTCTTTTAAAACACATCTAATATAATCAAAATCTCTATATGTATATAAAATTTTCTCTTAAAATGACTGCACCAGACGATTATTTAAAGATACTCGGCAATATATTTATGATCAATATATCTAATATAATCAAAATATAAAATCAAAGATGCACCAGACAAAATGACTGTAGTATTTATATATGAAACCTTATTATTATTATATATATATATATTATTTCCAGAAAAAGAAGTAGAGGTGAAACTCAAGGCAAAAGAGGACGAGCTCTCATCTCAATCTCAATATACATGTATGAAAGCTTCAGGAAAAATATATATGAACACTATTATACTATATATATATATTTTTTCAAATAAAGAGGAGAGAATGACCGGACACTTGTCTGGTGGTTGCATCACGGTAGAGTAGAGTTGGGTTTGAAGCGGGTTTAGGATGAAGTGGCGTGGGTTTCAAAGCACGACACTGAGATGGTTTGCGGGTTTTGCTAGGTGGGTGAGCGGGAGAGGCCGATGTGGTGGGCTGCGTGGTGATGCTGTATGTGGGGAGGCCGATGTCCTGTATGTGGGGAGGCTGATGTGGGAAAGGAGATGCGTGCTCTGGCATACGTTATTGGAGGCGGTAGGAAAGGGAGAGGTAGGAGAAAGGTGGGCGAATGAAAGGACGTGAGTGGGTTTTAGATGCAGCGTTGTGGGATGGGTCGTGTGTCGTGGGGAGAAAGGTCGGCTATAGGGTGGAGTTTTGGTTTCTTGCGTGGGGTAAAGGATGGAGGGGCACGGTTTTAGCAGATAGGAAGGAGAACGGTTAAAGAGCATGTTGGGTTCATGCAAGGTGACGTCCAAAGCTTCAGGTGGAAGATAAAAAAATGAGCAAACTTTATATAATATATATATTCTTCATATAAAACAAGAGAAACCCACGAACTAGAAAATAATAAACATAGTGGGATAGCAAAAGTCAAAGGCTACAATTCTGGGAATTATAAAAGGCTGTAGGCTATTGGTTTTTCAACCGATGGATAGATGAAAGGTCACAAGGAAACAAAAAAGCAAAACGGGTACTAATACGGTTAACCGTTTCGCCGATTTCACCGTTTACCGGACCCCGAAACACACAAATGAATATACTATGGAGATCGGCACGATGAGATGAACAAAATGGTACATTGATATGAGCAATACGATCAACCTATCAAAAGTCGATATTTCGCTGCCAAACTGCTGCAAATTCGCCGAAAATAAGATAAATGTGGCTAGAGAAGTCCAAATTCGACGAAACGAAATATGGCATCTCACTTAAAAAATAATTTACATTTTTATTATATAAAAATATTCAGATTTCAAAAATATTTTATTATCATCAAATTAACTGATTTTGAATTGAAATTGAAAATTACACAACAGAACTAACTTTCATATTCTCCGATGAAAATCTGACATTTGCTACGTTTAAATAGAAGCATTCCAAATATCAAGTTTTCATTATTATTTATATTTTCAAGAAAAATTCAGTTAATTACGTTATTTAAACCATTAAAATTATCGGGTTATTACAATTATAATAGTGTTTATAGCAAGTAAATTAGAAAATAGCTGAAATGCTTGCATCTCACGTTTCAGCATAGTTGGGCACAATCAAAACCGTACGACGCTTTTTGGAGAATAGATTCCATACAATGACTGGGCTACTGGAGTACCGCCTGTCACAGTACACCTTTAGAAAAATGTACCGAGATCATACCTAACGATCCCTGCCAAGGCAGGACCGGCCTAGTACTTACTGGATAGTACGAATATGTTATCACCCCGGGTGTTCCCACCCTTATCGATCGCTCCCTCTTCCATGCATAACCATATCCAAAATTTTTAAATATAATATTGCCGAGGGTATCTAGAAAGGTGATAACATACCCTATTTGGGTGTGACCCACTTAGCCCTGCTGCATCTCCCCTGCTTTAGTCATTCCCGGTTGATGAGGCTTGAGGCTACGTTTTACCTTTAGAATAACATTCATACTTGGAATGCTAATCACTGCCTTCTAGGAAAATAATGCAATGATAGCATTCATCCATACAAGTTGTCCTGGGTCTGGACAAACCAAATCTCCTTCAATGTTACCATCTTCATTATATCACAATTCGTAACGCACAAACCGGATCGAAGTGGTTTTTGGATAATTAAACCCGATCCCGGTCTCTTCGAAACGATCAACGAATTTGGCCAGATTTGATAGTTGGTTATTTAACAATCAAATAACATCCATAAATAGTCACTAGGCTTCATATTATAATTTTTCCAAAATATTCATCTCAAAATATCTTTACAAAGATATATATATATATATATATACATATATATATATATATCCAAATCTTTCCACTATTTCAATATTCGCAAACAAATTTGAAATACTTCTCAAATCTCTCTCTCTCTATATATATAAAATAAGTATTTTAAATAATAATTTTTTTAAAACATGTTAAGAAAATTATTTAAATATCAAAACATTTTAAATAAACATCGATAACTTCTTTCCAATTCATTTTAAACCAAACCAATCGATTTTCAAAGCTTACTATAAAATGGAAATTCATTTCAATAAATATTAAATATTTTAATAATTCATTTTTTTGAAAACATTTCCATACTAAAAAGCTTTAACTATATAGTTTATTAAATAGGAATTCCATTTAAAACAAATTTTAAATTCTAAACAATAATAAGTTTTAAAAATCAAATATTCCAATTTCAATTTATAAATCCTTCTCGATTCATATCATTTTATAACCATCCTCACATTCAAAAATAGATTCCACTATTTTTCCCAAAAATCTATTTCCATATCTCAATATAAATTCACAATGTGAAGTTATATTCTCCATTTATCAACTGATATCATTTTCCCTTATTTATAAACATCGTTCATAAATTTACAAACTTTCCTGAGATTTATTTGTTTATAAAACTAATCTCTTTATAAAATTTCGTTTTAAGAATCCATTTCTTTTAAATCCCATTTATTTTACAAATCTACTTCTAAATATTGATTTTCAACTTCTTTTCAAATTTCGGAAATACCATTTTAAAAGTTCATTATTAAAAATCCTTTATATAAATTATCTTAAAATTTCTATTTTAACATTTTATGAATAAATAAGTACAAACCCCAATATCAAATCATTTTTATTTTATCCAAATCAATTTTCTTTAAAATAATCCCGATTTCGATATAAATATTTTTATATCCAAAATCTCCTTTTAATTCATTCAAATTCACAAATTTTTTTTATGGTATTTAAAATACCAAATTAAGGCCAGTGCTACTATAACATCCAATAAATCAAACATATCACAATCCATAACGGGATATTCACACATATCATATATCAATATATATGGACAATTATATTTTTGAGGAATCCAGTTGGATCCCTCCAAACTGTTTCCCTGCATCCATAGATGTTAGATAACACAAAAATACCAATCCCGCATCGAGGCAGGATATCGCGATAATAAAGGGTCATCCGTTATTATGCGGGACGCATAGGGTCTCATCCGCTCCAATAGGTAAGAAATATATCCAACTACAAATATATATACTACTATATATAATATATCACTCAACTGATAATAATAATTATCAATTCATCCAATCAATCAATAAATAATTTTTAATATTTCAAATTATAAACTAGCAATCCTAATGAGTGAGATTTACTCACCTTGATTTTTATTATTTGCAATCCAGTCCTATTTTAATTCTATTGCGTAGATCCCGCAGCTACAAACCAATACGACTTGTTTCATTGATTTTGTACCTCATATGAATAAATTATAAAATTTTAAACTTTCGAATTTAAACAAAATAAAATTTATTTAAATTAAATTCATTAACAGTAAATAGCCTTTACCCTGTAAATATGAAATCCTGAACCTTTCTTCATCGCGACCCAGATAACCACACTCGATCGCGACTACCTCCACCCGCCGCTTCTGGCCATGGAAAATGGAAACAACCACCACCTCCGAACTTCTCTCAGCACGAGAATTTATTTCCCCTACTCGCGCTCCAATCCGGCTGCTCACAAAGAAATGCGTTCCACATAGACAAGCCACGACATGGCCATGATCGCACCCTCAAAAATTTCGTCGCCCATCACCAGCAGTCCTAACTCGAAAGAACCCTAAATCCTAAATTGTGACCTCGAGCTTCCACATCTGCATGCACCTTTGACAATGTGATACCCCTCTCTGCCTACTTCGAACAGGAATGTCGCCATCCCATCTTATAATCACATGTAGTCGTCGATACACCTCCTACCAGACAACTCGATGCCGAAATCAATAAGCCGCTACATGCCTTCATGCTTCCAAGTTTCGTGACCACGTGCTGTCGCGACCCTTTCCCCCTTTCTCACTATTTCAGACGACCAGAGCATCGCGTTGATTTTTTATTATAACGAATTGATTTTGTTTTAATTTGAACGAGAAAGAAGATGTGTATGAAGATGAATATGCGATTTCCATTTAGAAGAAGATATGGTAACGCGATTATAAAAATAGGAGAAGAGTGGCTTATCTCAGAAGGTAGGGTATGATTATATAATATTATTTATTTTCCAAAATATCTCGCTTATAATAACTTAAAACTTCGAACACCTATCGAGGTGTGCCGCCTGGCGTTTCTAATGTTATACCCCTATTCCGAACGCAATGGAACAAGTTTCGAGCTCCAATTATATCGTATGTGGAAGATAGCTTTTTAAACCGAATTATTATATTAAATTTTCAATATTATTTTCAACGCGTTTCTATACCGTACGTCCAAACGGTAACTCCAAATCATACGAAAATTAAAATCCGATAATAATATACTATTACAGATTTAATGGAACTAGTTTCATCGAATTCCGAGACTGTGCCCCGGATTGTTATTTTAACGCATTGATTAAATCGACGATTTCCAAAAATTAGCGAAATCGCATGAAATTTCAGTTTTAAAATCTTACTAACTAAACTATAATTCTAAATCCAATATTTAAACCATTAAATATTCAAAATCATTCAACGAAAAAACCAGGTCGTTACATTCCTAGTAATGCATCGGAGGTTAGAAGCTTTCTAAGGTTAGCAGGCTACTATAGAAAGTTCATCAAGAGCTTTGCACAAATAGCAGCCCCTTTAACCCAATTGACTAAGAAGAATCTTGTCTTTGTTTGGAATGATAAGTGCACCAAGGCATTTGAGAAGCTTAAGGAGTCATTGACTAGTGCACTCGTGCTCACTATTCTAGACCGTACCAAGCCGTTTACGGTTTTCACGGATGCATGTGGCACAGGGTTAGGAGCAATTCTTATGCAAGAGGGGAACGTAGTTGTCTATGCTAATAGATAGCTAAAAGATCATGAAAAGAGGTATCCAGTACATGATTTATAATTGGTAGTCATTGTTTTGCCTTGAAGATGTGGAGACATTATCTTTTGGGGGAAAGGTTTGAGCAACTCATTGATCATAAATCACTCAAATACCTATTTTCACAAAAAGATTTGAATCTTTGGCAGCAGAGGTGGATGGAGTATATAGCATCCTTCGATTTTGGTATTTAATATACCCCCGGAAAAGGGAATGTAGTCACCGATGCGCTTAGTAAGAGACACGCTACCCAAGGTGCTATATATGAATGGAGACAGTTGGAGTTTCTCTCAAATTTTAACCTCCAACCGTCAACAAAATCCATCCAAATTTTTCTATCAGTTATGGAGGTTAGACCAGCCTTGATAAATCGTATAGGGCACGAGCAGGTAAAAGACAAGGAGTTAGTAAAGATTTTGGAAAAATTAATGAAAGGAGAGCATTTTCCGCATGTTAAGAGATACTCAGTTGATGAGAGGGGATATTTGAGAAGAGATGGACGTCTTTGCGTCACAATGATTGATGGCATGATGAGAGATGTGCTTATGGAGTGTCACCACTTAAGGATAACTATTCATCCCGGAGGAGATAAGATGTATAAAGATATGAAGAGAATTTTCTTTTGGAATGGAATGAAGAGGAGCGTAGCTGAGTTTATTGCTAAGTATTTGACATGCCAAAAGAGAAAAGCAAAGCAAGGAAAGCCCGTTGGATTACTATTACCTTTGCAAATTCTAACTTGTAAGTGGGAGCATATTTCAATAGATTTTGTGAAATGATTGCCTAAAAGTCGAAGGATAATGAGGCTATTTGGGTTGTTGTTGATAGACTCACCAAGAGTGCTCATTTTATTTCAATTAGAAGACTCGGACTAGCGCCTCTCTCATCTAGAGAGAGTGAATAGAATTTTGGAAGACTTGTTGAGAGCTTGTGTTTTAGATTTTGGAGGACATTAGGAGCAGCATCTACCTTTGGTTGAGTTTGCGTATAATAATAGCTATCGTATAACGATTGGTATGGCCCCAGTTGAAGCACTTTACACGAGGTTATGCAAGTCGCCTAATTGCTGGGGGGAAACCACCGACAAAGTATTGCAAGGTCTCTATTTGATCCATGATACCATAGAAAAAGTAGAGTTAATAAGGCAGAAGATGGACCGTTAGAAGTCTTATGAGGATAAAAAAAGGAAAGAGCTTGAACTTAAGGTTGGAGATATGGTATTTGTTAAAATCTCCCCTCTTTGAAGAGTTGTTAGATTTGCCAAGAATGGAAAATTGGCACCTAGATTTATTAGGCCATTCAGAATTCTAGAATGAATAGAAAATTTGGCATATCGTGTGGAGCTTCCTGACAAGTTGGCAGGAGTCCACAATGTTTTCCACGTTTCTCACCTTAGGAAATACCTTCATGACACCGCTAGCAGAGTAAAGCTTGATCAGTTGGGGAATTTTGAGATGGAGCCGACATTATCTCATGCCACCGCATGCATTGTGGAGCACGTTACTAGGAGACTCCACAATAAAATAATTAAGTTGGTCCGAGTATAATGGGGAAACAATCCAACGGAAAGCACATGGAAGACCGAGGAGAAGATGAAGAACACTCATCCAGTGCTTTTCACTGGTAATTTCTCTCTCCAAAATTAGGATTTAGGTTGCATCGCAGTTGCTAGATTAGATGGTAGGAGATGGTTATTACACTTTTTCACAATCACTTTACACTCATATAGAATTTTTTTTGCATGTTTAGGATATTTGCATACATACTTACATGATATGATTACACACTCACGTTAACATTGAGCTCATTTTAGCATGTCTGCAGTACATAATCACATTGCACTACTGGTTGAGTAGATGGTTGTGTAGAGAACTTGATTTTATATGGATGTATTGCGAGTTACGCTGTTCGCCCCTTAGAAGATTTCGGGACGAAATCCTTTTTAAGGGGGGAAGAATGTAACATTCCTTAAAAATGAACCATTAATAAATAAAGTTTAAATTAAATATGATAACGGTTAGATATGAGAATTCTGTAAAAGTTGGAATTTGACTGCGAAAGTTACTCCGTTGCGTTCGTGGCGAAATTCTGATATGTTTCCATATATAATATACTAAAAACGGAGTTTAAACAAAGAAGCTATGAACATTTGAAGTTTTCAGATTTAAATTAATTTAGTTTAAATTCAAATGAGAAATCGAATTTAGAATTAAAATATCAAAAATTAGCTTGGGGGCTAAGTAAACGTTTAATTAACGTCATACGTTAAAAAATAAATTAGAGAATAAAATAATTCGGTAATGGAAAGTAAAATAAACGCCCCAAATAAGATAGCGGTCGACCTAAATAGGTCAATCGGTCAACCATAGTGGTCGACCATCCACCAAAGGGCGGTCGACCGCTTGGCAATGAAAGTTGCCAGTGGCGGCTAAGGTTTTATGCTATGTTCTATTCGGTTGTGCGCTCCAGATTTACACGTTTCCTACCTACTTACATCCTACGACTCTGGTGCACTTCAACTCCTATAAATATGACTCTATCCTCTTCACTTTTATTTATATTAATTTGGGGGAATGTGGCGAAACTCTGCCATTGCTATCTCTCTAATAAGATTCAAAAACTTCGTAGAAAATTCAAGTAATGATCTAACTTATTTCTTCCTCTTATCTATTATTATCTTATTCTTCTCCAATTGTTTCTGAATCTAGTGAATATATATACCTCTTCCCTATTGTGTGTGTGTGTGTGTATATATATATATCAAACGAGAGAGATTCTGGAAGAGATCAGAGGGATGCAAATCTAATTGAGTAAAACTAAGGCTAATCTATGAGTGGAAACCTTAGTACTTCTTTTTAGCAACTGTTTAGTGTATTTCTTTTGGATTTGAATATGCCTTAGGGATTTTGGATTTCGAAAATATAATAGATAAAATCTCCAAAAATTCATTTTTAATTCGATATGTCAATTCTATACCGAGATTCCAAATTATTTACATTAATTTGATGGAATTTGTTTTGTTAGGCAATTTTTGATAATTTCATAATCTATTCCACTTTTCCTTCTTCTTTGGGTCAAATTGTGATCCTTCAATAAAATAAGGGGTTTAGATTACGAATTCTATTCGTAGTTTACACCACTTATTTATATCTATTTCTTTGTAAAAAGAGGAGTTGAATAAAATATGAGATTTAGATTATAATTCTTATTGTTTAAGATATTCCATTTAATTGGTGTAATAAATTGAGTTTCTATTTTATTTACAAATCTGTTATTGCAGTTTTGATTATATTATTTATACCCTATTTCGTACATTTGAATTCCACGAAATCTTGGGAAACTGAAGAAAAAGGAATTTTAATAATAATTGATTAGGGAATTGACATTAAACACTAGTTTATGGCATAAAATCCATGCGTTTAGAAATTATTAAGCACGAATATTTATTTATTTCTATTTACGTAAATAATGTATAACTATTGCGTATACGGCATAGTTAATTATGCACTTATTTACATTTATTTTCCCCTATTAGGAAGGTAATTGATTTTGAGGTAAAAATAAAAGGAAACTCTTATATAGCCAATTTATTATATTAAGGGGTAATAGGGATGATCCTTTATAAGACCTTATTTATGAAACGGTGTGATGAGAGAGAGAGAGTGTGTGTGTGTGGAGAGTAATTGGTTTGTGGCTAAGTCATAGGGATGCGAGGTCAATGGAGTTACATGACGGAAATCCGCCCTTTACTTTGAGACTACCAATAGTTGTGTATACTTTTATTGATGTGAGATATCTTTATGATAAATATTTGTAATGACGCAAGGTTAGTTCCAAATCCAATAAGGGAAATTTGCCCAGCTAATCTGACTACCAGTTCTTACGAATAGTGGAGTAATGTGAGACGTCATTATAGGTATGAGTCATAAGAAGAAGGACCTGCTTCGGGGTTGAGGTATTAAGTGGTTGGATCCGCTTTTTCCCCAGATGAAGTATTAAATAGCCAAAGAGGTTACACTAGGTGGTATCACTATAAAGGTCCGCTTTTGGAATTAAGCCTTAAATGACGGGGTCTACCTATTTTCCACTTGGAAGTGTTAAATGGCTATGTGATTCCATATGATGTTAGCTAAACAGTACTATTGCGGAGCATGCTTCTGGAATTAGGCCTTAAATGACGGGATCTGCTTATTTTCCATTGGGAAGTATTAAATGGCTTGGGTACCGTCTCTTACATTATTAGCTATTTATGACGTATGATTGAAATATTAGATATACTTCTGAAATGGAAGGTATTAAGTGGTTGGACCCACCTCCTTTCCTTATAAAGAAGTATTAAATGATTTTAATGATTTTCTGTTCAAAGACATATTCTTATTTTGAAATATACTACCCAAGTACTGAAAAGGTAAGACTCGAGGTTTTTATTCACTAGACACTTGTTGTTCTGACTCCCTCCTCATTATTACACAGGTTAAGGATGAAGTGATGGCGGTTACGACGCTTAAAGGTGAAGAAGCTTGGCAAGTGGTAGTATTTAATATTATTGGCTTTCAGGTGTACCCATGGGTTTAAACAATTGTTGTAACAGATATTATATTACGGTTTTTATGGTATTTTATGTTATGAAATATTTATGGTTTTTGAAAATAAATGGGTACACTTTACTATTTTATTTTGTTTCATCCGCTGTGAGTTCTGAAAGTTTAGTTATGGCTCTACAATGTTATTTCTTTTTACCACCAATGACTTACCTTAAAATGGATCTAAGTTTCGATGGGTCTTTTCTGGACCGAAATTTAAGCTTGTCCCGGCGTAGTTGCTACACCCTTGCCATATGTTGGAATCTATTTTCCAATACGAGCCTTCTGACTTGACTGTATACCTACTATGCTAGAATTTAATAATGTAACAATTTCAACGATGATTTCATTTTTCTTTTAAACATAGACATTATGATAATATCAGAGGATTTTATATAAAAAAAATTTGGTTATCGTGAGGGGAAAAACCCATCCGTGTCTCTATGCGGCATGGTCTTACAAGATATCTTTGATTTGAAGATTTATATAAAGTTAAACTTATGCTTTACTCACACCAGACCCATGTTTGATCCGGAGTTTTATTTCTTTCCTTTAAACTCTTGCGTACTCAAATTTTTATGAGCAGCCAAGTAGTCGGGTTTCTTTGGAGCATTTTGGAAAGTAGCACGGAGTAGGAGCTTCGATCATCATCTAGTAGTTATGTTTATCTCTGCTGTGACTGTATATTATGTATTAGTAGTTCGGTAGGCTGATATAGTTGTCCTTGTTAGAAATAATACTTGTTGTAACTTTGATATTCTGCGATGATATTGTTTGTGTAACTTTGACATTGTGAGAAAAATCTATGTTTATTTCCTTGTCTTTTATTTTCTTTACTCCATGACTTGGCTTTCAGACACTTAGATGATCAGCATATGAATACTGATGATGTGTTAAGTGTTGTCTTTCGGTGTAAGAAAGGCAGATCATCACATTTACCTTATAGATCCAGCCCTTCGTGATACTTTGATTTGATATTTCTTCTTAGATCTCTATATAAATCCACACCAACTTTAAGGATGAACCACTTATATTTTATTTTATTTTTTATTTGATTTGAAGTTGAAAAAATTATGAAATAGTGCAATCTGATTTCAACCATAGCAAGGAAGGAGGAGTGAATAAAGTAAAGAATACAGGAAATGATTTTGTTTTAATTGAAAAAATAAAACATTTTTCATTCTTTTAATTAAAACTTCCTTAAATAATTTTCTTAATTTCTATCTCTCCACCCCTCTCTCTTCAATATGAGACCAGTTATATTGTTGCCATCTTATAGAAATATTTTCCATAAATCCCTAATGCAATTATTTTTTGTTTAAGCTTGTTTAAAGTTATACTGATATCTTATATCGATGCACGAAAATATAACTTTTATACATGCATCAAGATAATTATAAACAACTCCCAAATATCAAATAAATTAAATAATAATTAATGTTTCTCAAATATTATGAATTTATAATATTTTACAAATCAATTAAATCGTGTGATTTTTCGAAGAATTCAGAAATATGATTGTGTGACTTAAATGTGTGAATTCAATCACAATTAAAATTGACCAATTTAAATATTAAGGTTCACATAAAACCTTATCTAGTGGTGTGACAGTTTGGCCGAATTCATCGCTTATAGACCTTTTCAATAAAATTATATTTTATAATTTCATAAGAACTACCATTTAATAACGATTATTTGTACCAATTCCCTTTGTCAACACTACATCATATTATGACTTATAGAATTTGGTTTTGGTCAAAATTCCCATACAACTTGGTTAGTCCATATTGATTCGCCACATGACAATTTGGCGTAATTAGTTCATATTTCTTTAATAAAATTGTCCTTTTCATTGCGCTAGAAATCGAAATGAAAGTGTGGAAACCATGTGTAAACTTCCTAAAGATCCCTAAGGAAGCAATGTTTTGATAGCCGAGAGGTTTTGAGAATTAACGATTTCTCCTTAAAGTCCCTCTTTAATTTGCTAAATTTACTTAGAGTTTCATGGAAATAGGACTACTCGGTGATTCCTTAGTTTGTATAATTTAAGAAAAATAAGCTAAGATGCAAAGAAATGAAGACACTAGAATTCATAACATTGTTTGAATTACATATTACAACAAAATTAATTGGGTTCGTATAATACCGACCCTTTGTAAAACTCAAAACTGAATCTCTTTTTATTGAACTTAACTTTCTCAAGGGGGAGAGTATTAGGGGAATGAGGAATGGTGACCACCTTGGAAGATTCCAGCACTCCTTAAGATAAGGATCAGACCCATCATCATCCAAGTATCTACTATGGAGACATCTAAGTAAACTCCTGCTTTCCTTCCCCAAGAAAGAGAAATCAACAAAACTATTCCTAGAATAAATTTTGTAAAGAAATTCTACTAAAGCATCTCTATCTTCGATAAGCATCCAAAAGAGTGCAGTTGGCTCTGCATTTTCTTTTAAAATTCTTTCTCAATGAAGACGAGACCTTCTTAAGAGTCGAGCAGCTCGTTTTTCCTTAAAGCCTTTTAATCGTTTGGCATGAAAGGAAAGACGCTTATACTTGTCAGATAATTTGTTGTGCTCTTTGATTACCTTTTCAAGCTCTCTATTCAATGATGCACCTCCATCTCGCTCTTCTCATATAAAGTTTTAAAATAATATTTGGATTTCTTCCTTAAGTAAAGTAGTGAACCTATTAACCAAAAGACAGCAGGTAAATTTGGACATTTAAAATCAATTTTTGGACATTTAAAAACAATTTCATACCTGCATAACAGGAGAGTGGGAAGTTAAAGCTTGAGCCTTTTCCTTCGTTTGTTGACCAGGAAAAGGAGCATCTTTTGGAGAGATATCTTCCTGTGAAACATCCTAAGAAGAAAAGTTTGTGTCATGGGCAAACGATTCTAAACCATGACCCCCTAACCCGTTACCTCCATCTTTTGGTCCTTCTGGACTCCTATCTCCATCATCACCACCTTGATCGTCATCATCGTCTTCGTCATCATCCGCCCCTTCATTAAAACCCTCATCAACTCCAAGATGGGGGTCATCAAAAGATAACAGCTCCTTTGGATTGATAGCTTTTTCTTTAGGAAATTCGTCTTGAAGCGATCCCTGAACTCTTTCTAGCATAAGATCGAACTTCTTCTTGAATTTGTTGTTTAATTCTCGAAGGGAAGGAAAGTCCAAATTAGGGAAGGAAAGTCCAAATCAGGGCATTTCCTAATGTTGTCGGTATATGTTAGAAAAAGAGCATCTTCGTAGCATTTTTCTGTAATCTTAGTAAGGGCCTAATCCAAAAAGAAGGAAACTTTCTTCCTTGTAGTATTTAAGATATTATTGGCATAAACTTAGGTGGCATCATTAGTTTTCAACTGGCTTTCTATAGACATTCTCTTATCGACCATTGGCCTTCTCTTTATTAGCTTGATCAAGCCATGTCCCTAAAGTTTTCTTACTCCCTTCAAGTAACAATTTGGCTTTTCTCTCCTTGGGGAGGAGGCAAGTTTTCCCTTCTCAAGAATAGCCTCATTCTTTTCCGCTGCAACATCAATCATTTAACTTTGTAAAAGCCCGACATTAGTCGTTAAGGAGGAAACTTGCTCCTTAAGCTCTACAACTTAACCAACGGGACCCTAAGGGGCCTGTTAAAGGAAAAACATATGCTTGGTTGCCTTAAATATACAATAGGCTTAAGCTAAGTAAGGATGTACCAAATTAAAGTCTAGATTAGCCAAACATGAGAGGGTACATACCAACAAAAGCTACTAATAAAGAACATAAAGATAATCCGTTGAGAAAGTTGAAGGCTGCAATAACATAAGAGAATCCACTGTTGGAGATTGAATACCTGAACAAATAAAATTATCAAAGCCCATAGTGATAGTTTGAGCTTGAACCTTTGAAGGAAGAGATTTGGTGGAAAAAGGAGTCAGAACTAGCTCCTTAAAGAAGCGTTGAAAATCAAAAGTAGGAGCGAGAAGCGAGATATTTAATAAAGAATTTGGGATTTGGGGTGTGAACATCCTCTAATTGTTTTTGAGCATTCTGGTCCGAAGAGCTTGAATCCATCATTTTAGGATCTTAAGAGGTCAAAGTAGCATCCACATTCAATTCTTCAGCAACAACGATGGAAGTCTGGACCTCCCCGAGCTTAGCCTTTTTACTTGGAGGAGAGATTGAAACGTTAGTTGAGGTGCTGGAGACTGCCCTCCTTTTTATAGCATTAATATCTTTAGCAATAGAACCCCTAATAGGGGCAGCTTTAGTTGATTCAGCTAAAGAATAATTATAAGCTTTAGCATTTTTAGACTTGAAAGATACGACAACAACAAATGGATTCAAATCAAAGGAAAATTCATAAGACACCGACGCCAGAAACTTTATTTGAATTATATAAATGAAAACTCACTGGAAGAATTATGCTGAATAGGGGAAGAACTAGAAAAGGCATTTTGGTTGCCAATTACCATAAATTGTTTCCCACGAGCGTCCTTCTTTACCATAGGCGTTGCCCAAGCACTTTATGGCACTCCAAAATTATGGAGTATTTTTTGAGATTGGCCTCAGTTAGAATTTTATGTATGTCTCCTAAAGTCTACGATGTTGAGTTTAATTCTTCGACCATTTCAGCTGTGGAAGATTCTATTCCCATGGGGACTAGTTCTAAAAGAAAATAACAACTGTAAAGTGACAACAGAAGGTAGTATCAACGATAAAGGAAAAGAGACAAAGCTTACTAGGAGCAAAGAAAAACCCTCCATTTTTGGGGGTGTGGCTCTTAACATTGAAAAACTGATTCTTTCGGTCACTAGATTTGTTTATCAAGTTACTAATCCAACCTTTATAAGGGAGAAGGCGATACAGGTACCCGCTGGTTGGTTCGTCACTTTGACGGGAGTTACTAACAAGTGAAAGGTATCCACATCAAGAGACAGAAGGTTAGCTTCCCTGGCTAGAATTTCAAGGCAGCTTAAATAGGTGTAGGAATTAGATAGCAACTGTATCGAAGTGATGCCTAAATGGTCCATGTATCGAACGAAGAAGTCGGAAAGAGGGAGATAACTAGAATTCCAAATGTGAATTGGAGTAAAGGCAAAGAAACCTTATGGATGATTGTTTATCCTTCCGAATAGGCCCACTATTCTGGTCTCAACATCAGTAATGCCAAATTGATGGTGGATGATGTTCACTTCATCTTGAGAGGTAATAAGAGAAGGAACGAGTCTATAGTCTTCTTTCTTAGAAGCAAGAGAATTTTTGGGGCCCTTACCAGATTTTTTTCCAGTCATGTATCAGTAAAATAGTGTTGCCTAAGATCAGTGGAATATTACGTATTTTATAAAAACTAACTATTTATTTCATGCCAAAACCAAGACTAACTATAGAACTTATAACAATTCAATAATTCACTAAAAAGTCCATTTATAGAAATCGGGTTTATAGATATTTAAAGTATTTATAACCAATTGAAAACTCATTAATAATTTATGACTGGATGATGAAACCATGACTAGTCATTAGGGTCCGATCGAGATACCGTGCTTATAACACCTTATCGGGATTATAATAAAGCATCGAGTCGGTAACCCAACATCGGATCCATAATAAAGTATCCAGTTGATAAACAGTAAAATGAGTTTAATTTTTTTAAGAAATGCTCCAATCGGTTATGGAGTTTGTAAGGTGTCGAATGCATAAATAGTTTATAAGTCCACTATACTATAACTACTTTCTGGAACCATAGTATGGTACCAGACTTAAACAAGATATTAAGTTTGTAACCCATATGACAACTCTTTAATTAGTTGTTGAATTTATAAAGGGATAGTGGCACACTATGGAGTTACCAAGTTTATAACTGAAACCACAATTTTTCAAACCATTGTCAGATTCATAAATAGTTATCGAATTTCTAGATAGTTGTCGAACTCTAACTGATTGTCAGGTTTGTAACCAGTTAGTGAAGCCTAATACACTCACACACCCCCTAAATTTCAAATTAGATGTGAATCTCAAAAGGACAGAAGAATTCGTGGACCAGAGTTTAATCAGTAAAAGCTTACCAAATTTTAAAGAAGATATCGAGCCATTTATAATTAGTTGAATTCCTAGTTAAGTATCGAGATCTTAAACTGGTATCGATGCTATCGTTAGCAGAACCCCATAAAGTTGTCGAATTCACAATAACTTCAATTTACTAACAAAGAAGTATTCCAAAATTTATATTTGAATTCAAGCATTAAACTTCACATAATTATAATGAGTATAATGGTTCGATTTCCAATCCAATCCCCGAAAATACATAAAAAGGCCCGATCGATTAAAGCCCTAATTTTAAAAATTAAAATTTCCCTTTGTTGTCTTTTTGTAAAATAGAGATTATACCTCGAGATCAAGCTCGAACAATAAAGAGATCGAACATTTTTGTTATTGAAGTAAGGGAATTAAAATTGATTTTCTCGAGTTTAAACTACAGGTAAAAAGTTGAAGAGGAAGGAAACAAATATCTATAGGGAGAAAATACGGCAATGTGAAGCGTTGATTTCAGTTTAAATAGATGAACGAGATCAAATAGGACGCTTGTTAACGCTAAAAAAGTGAACGCTAACACCCGGTGTGTGTGGTTGAGTTGTGAAAGCACCACCCGCGTGACGAGAACAGAATTTAAGCAGTAAAATAGCAGAAAAAGCAGTAAAAGACAGCAGTTTATAGTGGTTCGGCTTGAGATTAAGCCTACGTCCACTTTGAATCTCTTTATTACTGAATCCGGTTACAAATCGATACAAATCTCTTACGAAAACAATACAATTTGATCACAAGAAACAATCTTGACTACTAGCTCAATCTTCGATGATGAAACTCGATGAATCCATGTTGGATGTAAGGAATTCCTCTCGAAGCTTGTTGTAGCGTCTCGAATGTTTGAAGATCTTTGATTGCTGAATGAGTGGAGATTTCGACAGAGTAACGGTGCTTGAAGAAATGAATGGCCAAAAGTCCCTCTCTCGTTGGAGTTGGAGCCCTATTTATAGGATTGGTTCTGGGTCAGATTCTGTTCGCCAAGTCCTAGGTCGGAGCCGACTTATAGCAAGCCGTAGGTCTTAGGTCGGCGATGAGATAGGAGTTTTTGCCTTTTAGTTACTCCTGAATACGAGCTATTCAACTGAAGTCCTAGGTCGGCAGCGACTTAACGTAAGTCGTAGGTCTTAGGTCCCTTAAGTCATCAAGTTGGCAACAGCCTTAAGTCGTAGGCTTTTTGAGTCGGACCATTTTGACTCGTACACTGTTAGGTCGGAGCATTCCTTGACTCGGAGCATTCCTTAGGTCGGCAACCTACTCAAGTCGGTGTTAGCTCTTAAGTGACAGATTATCTTAAGTCGTACGCTGATAGGTCGGACCTGTAGCTTAGGTCGTATGCTGCTTTAAGTCGGACCGGTTAAGTCGACACACTTTAACTTGTACGCTTTTAGGTCGGAACTTTCTTAACTCGGTAGGTCGTAAGTTCCCATAGGTTGTTAAACTTCTTGAGTCGGAAGCCCTTGTTAACTCGCAATTTGTTAAGTCGGTAAGCTTCCTTAGGTCGTAGCTTGTTAGATTGGTTCATGCCTTAAATCGTAACTGCCCTAGGTTGTAACCCATTGAGCCGGAATCGTCTTTAAGTCGTTATGTCGTAAGTCTTAGGTCGCGAACGAAAGAGGATTAACATTTGACCCTCGAAGTATATGCCTAAACCATAGGTCGTATGCTTCGATTCTCTTAACTCTCTTTGGTTAGGTCGGAAACGACTTAACATATGCCTTAGGTCGTACACCATACAAGTCGACTCGCCTTCCAGTGTATAAATAGTTAAGACATCCTCCCTCTCCTTCACTTATCGTTCTTCTCGAATCAGCCATTGACGCAATTTAGATCTCCCAGAGATAAATTCCAACCATCCAATCGCCGATCATCTTCTTGTTATACTCCGTAAGTCGATCCGATCTTCGTTCACCCATGTCCATTGTCGAATTGATAACCTCCCAATTTTCGACTCCCACTTGTTTTTAGGCGCCGCGATTCACCATGAATAACCCTTCGATTATCCTGCAATTGCCATCGACCATGTTGTAGTTGTGATAGGATAACAGTACATCGGATTCGCAGCAAATCTGAGGCGATTCGAATTGGCTTTTTGGGTGATTAAACGGTGTGATGGAATGAGGATCGCCATTGGCAGTGAGGCTATTGGGATAACGGGTTAAGAGTTAGGGAGGAAAATTGGTCGAGGTACTGGCCCGGTCACGACTTAGTGATTCCGTGTGACTCAGTGACTTCCATGGTTTAAGTCGGAACCGACTTAACAGTTTCGAGCGACCTACGTTTTGAGTCGCTTCTGAGTTAGGACTTGGAGGATTTCTTGTTGCCTTGAATTGGGGCCTTTTCTTCTTTCTCCGACTTAAGACTCAGGGACTGCTGGCTTGATATGCCAACGACTTGTAGTATAAACGACTTACCCTAGCTCGCCTCATAACCTTTAAGTCGTGGACGAGTTAGCACATATGTTCTCGAACTGAAGCTTCATAGCTCTATAAGTTTTATGGCTGATGACCCAAAGAACTAGAGGACCAACGACTTAACTTAACCCATAGGAAATCTTTCTTAAGTCGTCACCGAGTTAGTACTTGAGTCTTCGACGACTTAGCACTTGACTTTTAAACTTTGCTTGGACTTCGAACTGTTGAACTATGAACTGTGTTGCATGTATTTCTTTTTACAGATTGCTTCAATTTGCAAAGCTAACAATCCTGCTTAATACAACATTTACAAAATACTGGGTCGAATATACTGTCACTGACTGCCCACATCGAACGACAGATTAGTTGATAAAGAAAAAGTTAAATTGAATGAATATGAATGAAATGCTGTACAATAACCAATTCAAGTGAAGTATTAAAACAAAATCGTAATAGTCAACTGAAACTGATTTGTCTGCATTAACACTGCACTTGAACATTAACAGGTTCTGAAATTTTGTAATCAATTGATTGTCAACTAGTTTAATTCCAGCTACGCTTGCCTTTTACTTTCATTAGTTTTGCACAACACTTCACACTTTTTAAGAAACATGCACCTTCACATTTGAACATCCAGTTGATTGTGTAGAATGTCTTCTCCACAAGAAGAAATAGAGCAAGTTGAAGAGACATTTCCAGTTGCTGTCCCGCTGAATGATCCTCTAGAAAGGACTCCTATCACTCTGAGCCATAAAGTCTTTTGTCAATTATGCATCCAGTTTGGCATTGCCGAAGATGACGCTTTGTTCCCTGGAATAAATGATACTGCTGATAGGCTGCCCCATGGCTTTGTCGTAGTTAACCGCCAAATGTGTTTGAGTGGGGCTATCCCCCCATTTAATGACTGTCTTCGAGAACTTCTCCTCCGACTATCTATTTCCCCTTTTCAACTACACCCCAACGGCTACTCCATCCTGCTGGGACTGTGTGTGCTTTTTAGGAGAACGCTGGACCCTTTTCCCAGTTTTGCAGAAATTCGCTATCTGTGCACTTTCGCTAAAAACAAAGATCATCCTTCTATCACAGTCGTGAGGAGTGCTAGAAATCGTAAGTTGATCATCGGTCTCCCTGAGAGTGTTCATAGTTTCCTAAGCCAGTTTTTCTATGTTCGCTGTCCCCCGGGATTTTACGCTATCTGGAGAGTAGGAAGTAAGATCACTTGCCTCCGTTTTTCATGTTCTTTCAAACTTACCGAAGTCCGAGTTATCAAGTGCTAACTTTGCCTTTTTTCTTTCCAGCACTTCCTCCTCCTTCTAGAGATCCCGGTCACAAGGTGACTTTTGAGAGGCTTATGGCGGTGCCGGTTGAGGAAAGGAGTATCCAGTTTCTACTGACAGACGAATTTTTACATCAATTCGGTCTTTTACACTCTTCTCACTTTACCCAGCCTCGTGAAGTTTCTAATCTTCCAGCACAGACATCAGATGCCCCAGCTTCAACGGAAGAGATGGCTTCAAAAGAGCCAACTGTAGACACTGCATTAGTAAAGTGTTCTACTTCTATTGGTGTTGCGGGAACGTCCAGCAAACCGGCGCTTGCTCCAATTATTGAAGAGGAAGAAAATCCTCGAATTTCTGAAAAATCAGCCGATGTGGAAGTTGAAAAGGAGAATTTTGCTGAGTATCATAATGATGACACCTTTGATGACTTGAGTTACATAATGATAACTTCTCAAGAGCTTTTCAAGGATAATATTCCAAAAGCGAACTCTCCTGTCATTGAAGCGACTTCCTCTTTGAAACAAACTTCGACGCCTTCTACACCTGTCGTCTCCGTTCCCGCACTAAAGCGTGGTTTGTAGTTTGACGCACGTAGTTCGCACGCCGCACACACTTAGGATTTTTCAGCACTTATAAGCATTTATCCTCTTTTTATGGAAATTTCTAAACTTTACTTCTTTTTCGGTTTTCAGATTCTCCGATGGGGCGTACCGGCTCATATTATGACTCATTTCAGCGCCATGGAGGTCGTGGATCTTATGACTTTAGGAAATATCTTGGTGACCAGAGAGACAGATGAGGAAAGGGCTCAAAGGAAGGCTCAAGAAAAATGGGATTATGAGCAGCGGCAGAGAAGAAGAGACGCTGATCGATATGATTCTTCTTACAGAAGTTACGATTCTCATAAGCGAAAGTCTTATGATGACAAGGGGAAGACTCATATTACTGACGAATCGAGCAAACGGTCCAAGCCAAGTGACGCGTCTGTAATTTCTGAGAAGACTGATGCTCCTATCCCTTCTGATACTCCGGCCGGCTCTCCTCCTTTAAAGAAAACCGATATCCAAACGATCATCAGCAGGCCCCAATATCAGGTTAAAGACGGCCCTCCAACACTTCAAAGCCGGTTTCCGAACTGGTGCTTAAAAGGAGTGTGTTTTGACCTGGATTTGGTCCCAATCGATAAGCAAGACATGCTTAAAAGTCTTGATGTAGTTAGGCTTAACATTGAGAGGATGTCGCAATGGCAGAAACTTGTTGATGAACTCCAGAGAGTCAACCATATGAATCTTGAAAACATGCTGACTCTGGAGAATGATAAAGCTGAATGGGATAAATGGTGCAAGCAACATGACACGGAGATGACGAACATCGCGGATGACAATGCAAGGCTTGAATATGAAGTCAAGCAGCTTAAGGAAAATCTCGCCTCTTCTTCTGCATCACATACTCAAAAAGAAGAAGTCTTTCAGAAGCAAGTGCGGGATGCACATGCTGCACAAAGAGATGTCGAAATGAAGCTTGCCGCCGAACAGCACATCGCTGAGAAATATCGCATAGAAAATGCTGAACTACGGGAAAAAGTTAATTCCCAGAACGCGGAGATTGAACTACTGAAGTCTCAACTTGCTATCGCTGAGAAAGAGCGTAATGAGGCTGTTGCTGGTCGAGCTGCGGCCATTGCCGAAAAAGAGACAGCCGAGCAATCGCATGAGACAACAAAAGCTAGCATTAGCTCCACCTTATTTGACTTTTATCTGCATAGCGTTCTGGGTCATGGGAGCCTCTCTTTTCTGGGTCCTGACTATGAGGTTACCCTGGCCGAAGTATGGGAAGTAGCAGTTGACATGCTTGGCGGGGCCGGCTATGATGAGGCGGAACTCGAGGCACGCTACCTTGACGAAGAGGCTCATGCTGCTCTCGCCAAGGGAAAAGAGCGGCTTGCTGAAGCCAGAGCTGGAATAGTGGCAGAAGAACATCTAGAGAAGAAAATATCTTTAACTGCCCCTGTCCATACTTCGACTTCAACTGACGTCGATATCGTTGGTTCCAGCTCTCACTTTTCTTCTCCTGCAAAAACCGTCGAGACCAAGCTCGTCACAACCGGATCTCCCCTGACTCATATCGAGGAGCAGAGCCAAGAAGACACTGAGGCTCAAAAATTTGAAATTGACTTGTCAAAACCGACTTCTCCAGGTAATTTTGGTGTCGATCCAGATCCAGTAAATCATTTATTTGATTTAACCGAGTTTGACGACCTTCTTACTTATTACTTAAACTTTGGTGAACCAATACCTTCTCTTTTCTCGGAGAATACCGATTTTAACTTCTTTCCTTCTATAGCGGAGGCACCAAACACTGCACAAGTTTCCACTCCTTCAGTTGCCGTTCCTCCATCTTCACAGATTACTCCTCCTTCTGCTTCCCAACCGGGATCACAGGCAGAGAAAATCGAAGCTCTTCAAGGCCTGGATGATCCGGCTGTTTCGCATGAGCAGAAGGCGGAGGATCTTGAAAACATCGAGAAGACCCCGGAGCGGTCTCTAGATGATGACACGAAGCTTTCAACATTGCTTGCTACTCTGGGGAGCGAATCTTCTTCGAAGAGAATGGGGAAGTGTGCCATAAGGAAGAAGAAGAGAAGTGCTTCGACAGGGGAAGACAAAACAGAAGAAGACCCAACCACTCCTCCTTCTCCGTCCCGCCCACATCGGATTCCGAAATTAACTATTAGGCTAAGCAAAGGCTCCAAGGGTGGCGGGAAGAAGGAATGACAAGCTGGACTTTCTACTTCTTATTTTGCTTCTTACATGTATAGACCGGAGATTGTGCGGGTACCGGTCCCTGCTTTTGCTTTTTTGAGATATCTGCACATGTAAAGAATTTTCATAGTACTAAATAAAACAGTAATTTTACTTGTACAAATTCTTGTTTATGTGAGAACGCATATGTTTCTCTTTTTTGGTGTAGAATAAACGATTCCTTTTACTTGTACAAACTTTTTGTCTGTGTTTGGGAATACATTTATTCCACATCTATTTTTCGTGATATTGCAATGAACTTGTGGTGTGTTGCTTTTATTAATATAATTGAATTGTATAGTGTTGCCCCCATACCACAAGTGCATTGCAATATTTCTAGCTTTTACAAGACTGATATTCTCACTTCAGAGAATAACAATTCCACTTTTAGGAGAAGAATCATTCTGTTTTTAATAGAGTATATCTCATTTTTTTGGAGAAATTTTTATTTTTTCTTTCTTTCTGAAGAACACTTCAACTATCGGGGATGATCACTTTCATTTGTCAAAGAAGAAAGTAGATTTCCCTATGCAGTGAAATGAACTTTTCTGAAAGAATTTTGTAGCATTTCAACTTTTTTAGGAGGAACTTTTTGAGATGAACAAGTTAACCTTCTTTTGAGAGTTGAACTATGCTTCCGGAGAAGGCTTTTCGTTCGAGTATTCTATTTTGGGACATGCCTCCGGAGAGGGCTCCTCTTAAAGAGTTGTGCCTTCGAAGAGGTCTTGTGCCTCCGAAAAGGGCTTGTGCCTCCGAAGAGGGCTTGTGCCTCTGAAGAGGGCTTGCGGTGCCTTGGGAAAGGGCTTTTGCCTCCGAAGAGGTCATGTGCCTCCGAAGAGGGCTTGTGGTGCCTTGGGAAAGGGCTTTTGCCTCCGAAGAGGTCATGTGCCTCCGAAGAGGGCTTGTGCCTCCGAAAAGGGCTTGTGCCTTCGAAGAGGGCTTTTTGATTGCCTAGAAGTTACTTTCTCATGGTTGAGTGGATCCACGGGGCGGACGCAAGTTGCTTGATTGGATGTTCGTTTGCACAAACGATCGCAATTAACTAACAAGGGCCCTGTTCCTTCAGCTTGGGAAGGTGCCCCTCCGGTGGTTCCACCAATCTTTTTTGATTGAGGAAAGCACTTTCATTTTTTGGCGTGCCTCGTTAGAGGGCTTTGTTGACCTTTGAGAAGGAGCGTTGGTTGGTTGGTGTGCCAGGAAGGTTGCGTCTCAGGGGCAAGTAGATCCACGGGACGGACGCAAGCTGCCTGATCGGATGCATCACGATCAGTTAGGAAGGGCCCTGTTCCTTCTGCTTGGGAAGGTGTCCCTTCGGTGGTTCTTACCGGCCCTTTTATTGAGAAGCATACCTCCTTTTGGCTGCTTCTTTGTTTGCTTGGCAATGTTCTCTCATCATCTGCTCATTAGCGATCTTTTATTATCGTTTCCAAGCGCATCTTCTTTCCTTTTACAAGTAAATTGCTTCATCCGAAGAAGTGGACTTCACTGTTGAACGACTTCACGGGACAAACGCAAGTTATCTAGTTGGATGTCTGTTCATATCGACAATCTCAACCAATTAACAAAGGTTTGCCACAGTGGAGTCGCCAACTTTTTATGTGAAGTTCTCCTTGTATAGGATTAGAATTTGGAATTTTTGTCGCTTGGTATTTGCGTAATAGGTGATTTATAGAGGTCGCTTGGCTTTGTGATGAGCAAGCCTTGTTTTAATGTCCTGCAATTTTGAATCGACATTTTAGCAATACATTTAAAGTATTTACATATCGAAATAAAACAGGCATTATGAAATAGTAAAGAACACAAGATTTATAGTGGTTCAGCCAAGAATCGGGCCTACATCCACTTTATAGCTTTCATTCATTCACACTGATTTACAATGTTTTACAATACAACTGATACATTCATCACTATTTTACAATTTTTAGCAAAGCTTTTTTTTTAAGTAAAATAAGGACGTAAGTGGTTGCTGTTCCAGGCTCTTGGAATTGGATCTCCTTCAACAGTTATGAGTTTGAAAGTGCCATCAAGAAGTTTACTGCCAATGGCATATGGTCCTTCCCAGTTTGGTCCAAACACACCAGTTGCCGTCATGATCCTTTTCAAAACTAAGTCTCCGACCTCAAAGCTGCGTTGGCGAACTTTAGAGTTGAAGTGCCTGGCTATCCTTTGCTGATAAGCTGAAACTCTGAGCCTTGCTTCTTCTCTTTTCTCATCAAGAAAATCAAGTGCTTCAAGTTGCAGCTTTTCATTTTCAGCTTCGTTGAAATGAACTCTTCTATGTGAAGGAACTTCTACTTCCACTGGAATCATTGCTTCTGATCTGTATGCCAGTGAAAATGGAGTGTGCCCAGTCGTAGTTTTGTGAGTGGTTCTGTATGCCCATAGTGCTAAGGGAAGCTTATCGACCCAACCACCTTTTGCTCTTTCGAGTTGCTTTTTGATGGTTGACTTGATGATTTTATTCACTGCTTCCACTTGCCCGTTTGCCTGTGGATGAGCCACTGCTGAGAAGCTTTTCCGAATTCTGAACCGTTTGCAAAAATCTTGGAATTCTTCACTTTCAAACTGAGTACCGTTGTCTGTGATTATCTTCTGTGGCACACCATATCTGCAAATGATAATCTTCGTTACAAAATTTATCATCTTTTTAGAAGTAATGGTGGCCAAAGGTTCAGCTTCAGCCCATTTGGTGAAATAATCGACAGCAACAATAGCATATTTGACTCCTGATTTGGCAACTGGTAATGGTCCAATTAGATCTATCCCCCAAATAGCGAATGGCCACGGACTGACCATTTGTGTTAGTTCAGTGGAAGGTGCCCTTGGAATCTTTGCAAATCTTTGGCACTTGTCGCATTTTCGGGAGTGCATAGCTGCATCTCGATTAATATCGGGCCAGAAGTACCCATATCGGAGGACTTTCTTGGCGAGAGTTTGACCGGCTGAATGATCTCCACATTCTCCTCCATGTATCTCGGCTAGAATTGTCTTGGCTTCTTTCTTAGTTACACATCGGAGCAGTGGCATTGAAAATCCCCGTCTATATAATCGGCCATCTTGAATTACATATCTTGACGCTTTCCTCAATAGTTTTCGACGTTCCCTAGAACTTTCTGGCAAGGAACCATTGAGTAGGTATTCTTTGATTGGAGTCATCCATGATTCATGCTCTTGAGACGTAGCCATAATCCAATCAACATCCATTTCATCAATGCTTGGAGCTGACAGAACTTCTATAGGAACTAACCCCAGTAATTGAGCTTCTCCGGAACTTGAGTACTTTGCTAGAGAATCTGCCTTCATATTTTCCTCTCGAGGTATGTGGCTTATTGAATAGTGATCGAAATCATTGAGGAGTTCGGAAGTTTTTGTCAAATATGCAGGCAAATTTCCTCCTTTGGCTTGAAATTCTTTCTTCACCTGGCAAACAATAAGCTGAGAATCGCTGAAAATCTATAACACTTTGATGTTTAGTTCCTTGGCGATTTTTAAACCGGCAATAAGTGCTTCATATTCTACTTCATTGTTTGTTGAAGGAAATTCCAGTCTCAATGCATAACATAATGATCGTCCTTCGGGGGTTTCAAGTACAACCCCTGCCCCAGAACAATAATCATTTCTTGAGCCGTCAACATATAACTTCCACTGTATTGGAATGCAGTCAGTTGTTTCTTCCTTATTGTCACCTTTGTCAGTAGACTCCGCAATGAAATCTGCTAAAGCTTGTCCGTTGATTGCTCTTCGGGGGTTGTAAGTGATGTCATACTGGCTAAGTTCAATGTTCCATTTCAAAAGACGACCCGAAATTTCAGGACGAAACAAGACTTGCTTTAGAGGTTGATCAGTAAGAACCTTGATAGGATGAGCTTGAAAGTATGGTCTCAATTTCCTGGAAGCAATTAGCAAACAATAGGCGAGCTTTTCTATCTTCGAATAATTCATCTCTTCCCCAGTGAACCGTTTACTGATGTAATAGACTGGACGCTGTACTTTCATATCTTCCCGTACAAGTGCTGCACTGAGGGCGTGGGATGAAATTGCCAAATAGATGAAAAGGTCTTCACCGTCGGTAGGCTTGGAAAGAACCGGAGGTGTTTCCATATGATGAATTAGTTCATCGAAAGCATTCTGGCATTCGGGAGTCCATTCAAAAAATTTCTTTCCTTTCTTTAGAGCGTCAAAGAAGGGAATGCATTTGTCTATGGCTTTGGAAATGAAGCGACTCAGAGCAGCGACTTTTCCATTGAGACTTTGCATTTCTTTCTTTGTTTTAGGGGCTTTGACCTCCCTTAGAGCTGTGATTTGAGTAGGATTGGCTTCAATGCCCCTGGCGCTCACGATGAAACCTAAAAATTTCCCGGACTCTACTCCAAACGAACATTTCAATGGATTGAGCTTCATTCCGTACTTTCGAAGAATTGCGAACATTTCCTCCAAGTGACCCATGTGATCTACAGTTTTCTTTGACTTTACCAACATATCGTCGACATAAACTTCCATGGTTCTACCAATCTGAGGCTTGAACATTGCATTGACGAGCCTTTGGTAGGTTGCCCCAGCATTCTTCAATCCGAAAGGCATAACTTTGTAGCAGTAGAGACCCACATCTGTAATAAAGCTTGTGTCTTCTTGATCCGGCTCATGCATCATAATCTGATTGTATCCGGAGTAAGCATCCATAAACGATAAAAACTCATGCCCAGCTGTTCCATCCACCAGTTGATCAATTCTGGGCAGCGGGAAGCAATCTTTGGGGCATGCTTTGTTTAGATCTGAGAAATCTATGCATACTCTCCACTTTCCATTTGCCTTCTTGACCAATACTGGATTTGAAACCCAATTTGGATAAGTGGAGTTTCTGATAAAGCCGTTTTCCATGAGCCGGTCGACTTCTTCCCTTAGTGTTGTCGACCTTTCTGGGCCTTGAGTTCTTCTTTTCTGTTTCACTGGTGCGAATTTCGGATCAATGTTCAAAGTATGTACGGCAATTTCCGGGGAGATCCCACACATATCAGCATGACACCAGGCGAACACATCTAGGTTGGCTTTTAAGAATGATATCAGTGTGTTTTGAACTGCTATGCTCAGCTGTGAACCCACATTGAGTACTTTGTTCGGGTCTTTTGAATCAACAGATATTGGTACCGTTACTTCCACAGGTACCACCCTATTCTCCCCTGTACTGGCTTTTCTGGGGTCCATTTCTTTCCTTACATTGCTGTGTTCGCCAGTACAGGGGCCACTCCGTAGCTGCTATAAGGTTGGTTCTTTGATGCGGAGCGGAGCTGCCGCATCTTTTCCCATCTCTCTTTTTCGGACCTCACGGAGCTCTACAAGATAACATTCTCGCCCCGCGTTCTGATCTCCCTTAATGACAGCAACCCCATTATCAGTGGGAAATTTCATTGTTAAGCACCACGGAGCGAGGACGGCCCTGAAAGCAGCAAGAGTAGGCCGACCCAAGAAAGCATTATAGGCAGAGAATCCATCAACAATTACAAAGGTTTGCTTTCGAACCAACTTCTTATGCCCTTCGCCCATTTCAACAAACAAATCCACCGTTCCAATTGGCTGTTTCAGCTCTCCTGTAAATCCGGCAATCTTGTGCGAAGAGGCTTGTACGTCTGTCATTGGAATTTTCATTTGGTCAAATGTCTTTTTAAAGAGTATGTTGCACGAAGCACCACTATCAACCAGAACTCTTCTGACAATAGCCGGCCCAATACCGACAGAAACAACCAAAGGGTCCTCAGTAGGAGCTTCCACATCAATAGAATCCTTGGTTCTGAACATTATATCATCATGAAAAGTCTTCCGCTGCTTTAGAGGTGCAGCATCTTCCAAGATCAAGACACTTTCTTCAGTTGGAGCATACTTCAAAGCTCTAGCATACCTTTCCATCTCACCCCAACTCCTGCCAGCTGGATGAGGTCCTCCTGTGATCACATTGATAACAGGTCTTTCTTTTTCAGCAGGCCTCTCTCCTGAACCAGATGAATGAGCTGGGGGTGGTTGCCCCTGGTTGGATGAAGACGGGTCTTTTCTATTTCTTTTCACATACTGCTGCAACTTATTCTCTCTCAACAATTCTTCAATTAGGCTTTTCAAGTGGCGGCATTCGTTGGTATCGTGGCCTGGTTGATTATGAAATTTGCAAAATCTTCCGCTTTGAACAGCATTTTTCCCAACTTTTACTGCTGATGGCTTTGGAAAATCAACAGCATCCTTAGTGGCGATGAAAATATTCTCCGGGGTATCAGTCAGAGGAGTAAAATCCGAAGGTTTGAGGAAGCGAGGCTTTTTGAGATCTTTCTGCTTCTTTCCACCATTATTCTCCCTTTTCTGATTTGCGGGTTCTTTCTTGTTCTAAACTGTAGCATTATTTTCCACCACTGTTGTCACAGCTTTAGCTGACGTGGAGAGATTCTCTAAGCGCATGAACTCATCAGCCTTTTTGTAGAATTTTTTGAGCGAATTTGGTTCTTTCATTTTTAACCATTTTCCAAACTCGCTAGACTTGTCAATAGCCCGCATCAAGTAGGTTAAGATCACGCGGTTCCGCGTTATCAACTTCTACTAGGGCTAAATTAAAGCGATTCAAGAAGGATTTAATGGGCTCTCCAGGATTCCGTTCAAGACTTGAGAGACACATTATATCCTTTGCCCTTGAGATGTATAATATGAATTGTTCCTTGAATTTTCGGGTCAGATCAGAAAATTGGTCGACAGATCGCACGGGAAGCTTGGTGAACCAAAGTAACGCCACTCCTTCTAAGTATACCGGGAAATACCGGCATTTAATCTCGTCAGTTGCTCTGGCACCAGTCATGTGCCAATCATATTTGTATAGGAATTGATTTGGATCACTCGTTCCTCGATAAGAAGGAATGGTGGGAGGAACGAATTTTCTCGAAAACTCAGCTTTTAAGATCCTTTCAGTGAATGGAGTTTTACTCGGGGCGAATCCCCAATCATTCTCATCCTCGTTTCTTTGCATGCTTTCCTTCATTATCTGCCGAACCATGCTAGAGAGATATTCCTCATTGTTTAGAGATTTCGCAGAATAGACCTCGGCTATCTTTTCGGAGGTTTGTCCAGGTAAATGCTCACGGAGAACTGGCGACGGCCTGGATCCTTCAGCCTGGAGGGGTGCCCCTTCAGCAGCACCTGATCCCCCTTGAGGAATATTTCTCCCTTCGGAATTGGGAGCAGCATTAGCAAAGTTTTCCTCATTACTTACTGGTTTTTGATTAGCCCTAAATAGAGCATTCAGCTTTTCCATCATCAGATTATTCTGAGTTTCAATCTGCTGGTACAGTTCGGATACAGTAGCATCTAACTCTTGTCGCGTCACACCGACGCTTGGAGCTGCCTGATTTGGAGAAAGAGAAGTGGCAGTATTGTCACGGTCATCATCAGTTCTGACAGACTTTCGTTTCCTTCCAGGAGCCATTATGTCTGATAGACTTCTGGTTTTGTAGGAAATTCTTTCAGCAAACTTCTGTGAAGCAATGGTGAGTAGTAACCTGAGTTCAATTCTCAGTGAAAGCACCAAAATGTTAACGCTAAAAAAGTGAACGCTAACACCCGGTGTGTGTGGTTGAGTTGTGAAAGCACCACCCGAGTGACGGGAATAGAATTTAAGCAGTAAAATAGCAGAAAAAGCAGTAAAAGACAGCAGTTTATAGTGGTTCGGCTTGAAATTAAGCCTACGTCCACTTTGAATCTCTTTATTACTGAATCCGGTTACAAATCGATACAAATCTCTTACGAAAACAGTACAATTTGATCACAAGAAACAATCTTGACTACTAGCTCAATCTTCGATGATGAAACTCGATGAATCCGTGTTGGATGTAAGGAATTCCTCTCGAAGCTTGTTGTAGCGTCTCGAATGTTTGAAGATCTTTGATTGCTGAATGAGTGGAGATTTCGACAGAGTAACGGTGCTTGAAGAAATGAATGGCCAAAAGTCCCTCTCTCGTTGGAGTTGGAGCCCTATTTATAGGATTGGTTCTGGGTCAGATTTTGTTCGCCAAGTCCTAGGTCGGAGCCGACTTATAGTAAGCCGTAGGTCTTAGGTCGGCGATGAGATAGGAGTTTTTGCCTTTTAGTTACTCCTGAATACGAGCTATTCAACTGAAGTCCTAGGTCGGCAGCGACTTAACGTAAGTCGTAGGTCTTAGGTCCCTTAAGTCATCTAGTTGGCAACAGGCTTAAGTCGTAGGCTTTTTGAGTCGGACCATTTTGACTCGTACACTGTTAGGTCGGAGCATTCCTTGACTCAGAGCATTCCTTAGGTCGGCAACCTACTCAAGTCGGTGTTAGCTCTTAAGTGACAGATTATCTTAAGTCGTACGCTGTTAGGTCGGACCTGTAGCTTAGGTCGTATGCTGCTTTAAGTCGGACCGGTTAAGTCGGCACACTTTAACTCATACGTTTTTAGGTCGAAACTTTCTTAACTCGGTAGGTTGTAAGTTCCCATAGGTTGTTAAACTTCTTGAGTCGGAAGCCCTTGTTAACTCGCAATTTGTTAAGTCGGTAAGCTTCCTTAGGTCGTAGCCTGTTAGATTGGTTCATGCCTTAAATCGTAACTTCCCTAGGTTGTAACCCATTGAGCCGGAATCGTCTGTAAGTCGTTATGTCGTAAGTCTTAGGTCGCGAACGAAAGAGGATTAACAACGCTAATAGGCAGCAATGTGTAAATCGAGGCGGTAAACGACAATATCAAGGCGGTATTCTGACAAGTCAACATTATACTAAAGTATAATACACTTCTACACAATTGAGGGCGGGAGGGGTAAATACCATAAATAAAGATATCGAATGCCTAAGTAGACATGCTAAATCCCAAGATAACAGGAGATGTCGAACAATGAAGAAGGAAAAGCAATTGAGTGTTCAATAAAGGATAGCAAACGTTTGCAACCAAGGGTGTCGGGTGCTTAAGCAAAAAAGGAATGTCGAACTTCTACAACACATGATGACGTTGCAGGATGAAAAGCAACGGAGGTTTACGAAGCCATAACAGGGTACTGAATATGTAACTGTAAAAGGAAGGTGCTGAACTATAAGCCTCAATGGCCATAAAGGTTGTCGAGTATGTAAAGTAGCAAAGATATTGTATTCCGACGACTTCTCAAGATATCGAATGTAAAATAAACCAAAGTGGTATTGAATATCAACAGATATCATGTCTCTATCATGCAAAGACTATCGAACCCGAAGACAACCAGGTGGAGTTACGGAACCGCTATAAAACAAGAAGATGCTGCATCTAGTCAAAGAATGGATGTGTCGGGCTTCTAAAAGATGTCAAACCATTACACATACGAGACCAAGGAATATGAAATAAAGGAGAGATGCCAAATTATGAGGTGACAATGAATATTTACTAAAAAAGAAGGATATCGGGCCTTTACAACAATGATTGTTGTAAAGTTTAAGAAAGTGACAAGTAATATCGGATTTCATCAAGAATGGCGAATTCAGAAAAAGTAATACACCGCAACATTAATAAGGGGTTTCAAGCTTCTATATGCGGCAAAGGATACCGATGATGAAGGTGTCGGATATCAACGATTCAAGCAAGAAAGCATGCCGCATGTTGAATGGACATGTGATAGCCATGCCGCTGGCCGTTACCACTATAAATATGGACCCCATTGCTACTTGGAGGGGGTGAATTTTTCTCATCTTATTTATTACATTTTCAAGTTGTAAACCCTAAATCAAATTGTAGATTTGTAAAGCCTATTGTAAATTGGTGCACACAAGGACTTGAATAATAAACTTTACATAGACTACTACAAGTGAATGAAGATGTTTGACTATGATGGGACTTGTGACTTACATGTGGCTTTTGTATACTTGTATTTTTGACATGCACATGGCTTCTCTTTTAAAGAATCGAAATCATGAACATACATACTCACTTTAGACTCGCATACTTCTTGTGGGTCAACATAAGGCTATCAAAGTCTTCTATTAACCAAGACTTATTTGCCTATCATATTTTAGGTTAACAAAGAAATTTGGTAACAGTAGTGCTATGGTGATTCGATGTTGCTTGATTGTTTGTCCGGTGTTCGGTTTCAGAATTGAATGCTTGAAAGGTCATGGCGACATTGGTTTAGCATGGTTACTATTATCTTTGTTTAAGTATTTTTATCATTGTATCTTTTTTTATTATGTTGAAAATAATAATATGTGTGCTCATTGTCTATGAAATGTTATCGCAAATATTATGTGTATAAACATGGTGTAAATTTTGTTATGTTGTATTTTTTTTTTGAGAAAAAATGTGTGATCCTCTATGCATAGAGGAGAGCACACATGTGAATATATATATCACGGATAAGGAGCTGCCAACATGCCTGGCAGGTAGCAAAAACAAAAATACATATAACTAATCTCAGATACTCCTAAGATGATTTCCGGTAAGGCCACCACCCATCGCACCTCAATATCAAGCTCCGGCATGGCCACTGCCCGATATTAAAATTTTGTTATGTTATATACTTCGTATTTTTTCATTCTCCGATGTGTTCTTTTACCATCACTTTAATTTATTTGATTATGTGAGTATGTGAAATGTTTTTAAATAATGTGCAATAAAGCATAAATGAGTTGTAGAAGATATCATTTGCAAAAGGTATAAAAACTAATAATATTGTTTTGAAAATGCTAGGAAAGAGACCAACAAATGCTATTATAAATGAGACATCATAGCCTTCATCAAAGGAGAAGAACGAAAGATGAAACATAAATGGTACAAAAAATTAAAGTATATGTCATAAAAAATATGCCATAACAAAGAATTTGTACTATACTTTCAAAGGTTGGTATACAATTCTTTTCTCTTATTAATCCAAAATCTTTTACTCCCATTTTTCCACGTGGTCTAATTTTTTTTCCTTTTACAACTTTAACCCCAAAAAAATTATAACTGTGAATTTGTGCATCAAAAGAAAGTTGTCGCAATTGTGCATTTCGGACTGGTGTGAAATTTATCATCCATAGTTACTGGAGTTTGGGCAAGCATTTATATTTGTTATCAATACATGCTTACCTAATACATTTTGATTTAATGCAAAAAAATGTCATGCATATGTCAAATTTACATTATAGTATTATGTTAGATTGTACTTTTGGTCACACTAATATCACCTTATGCTGCACAACTTCGGATGCAAAAATTTAACATATATTTTGAATATAGGAAATAGCCATAAAGACAAACTTTGGAAAAAAATTAGATTGAAGGACAAGTTTTATTTTTGGATTGAAAGACAATGCTAATTATAAATAGCATTCTGGATAGTATAAAATTGAATATAATGCTAGTTATAACTAACATTCTGGAAATTGAAAAATGAACAAATTCATCACATCATGAGGAAAATTACAATTGACTGCGAGCAAAGAATGAAATTTAACTGGTTGGTTAAAGGGGATAAGCCAGCTAATTTTTTTTACAGTAAATTAAATATTTTTGCACCTAATCGAAGGAGTAAATATGTGCTAAATCCTGATGGTTCTTGGTCATCAGCATCAGAAAAACTAGCGAATGAAGCCATTAAATACTTCTCTGAGCTATTTGCATCATCCCAGGCCATAAATCAATTTCCAAACATTACATGTAAGAAAATCCTATCTAACAATGCTAGGAGAAACTTATGCAAACCATTTCAAATGGGAGAAATCAAATCTGCATTATTCTATATTAATGACAATGTCTGCAATGCTATGAATGGAATTCTCCATCAGGTAAAATAATTAGAGAAATTAACCATACTTTTATTTGCCTTATCCCAAAAAAACCTGATGCGATTGAGATGACTGATTTTAGACCGATTTCTCTTTGTAATGTCTCATATAAGATTTTAGCCAAACTTTTATGCAATAGGCTGAAAATTTATATGAATGATCTTATTTCATATAATCAAAATGCTTTCATTCCCGGTAGAGTAATAATTGAGAATTCATTACTTGCATATGAAATGGTTAGAGGATTTAATAGGAAAAATTCTAATAATCTTTGCCTAAAAATTGATTTACATGAGGCCTATGACAAATTAAGCAGAGAGTTTATTCATCATATGCTTATTTCTATGGGGTTCCCTATTTTATTTGCGGATCTCATTTGTGAATGCATATCTACTCCTTCATTTTCGGTGCTAATTGATGGATCCCCTTATGGACTTATTGAGAGCTCAATGGGATTATGACAAGGTGATCTCCTCTCACCATATTTATTTTCCATCGCCATGGAGTTCCTCACTATTAATCTTGATATGGAGTACTTAAAAGGTAATTTCACCCCATTTACAATATTGAACGAATGATTACTCATTTATTATACGCGGATGATATAATAATTCTGGCCAATGCTACCATAAATAATGCTCAGAGCATTCAACAAATTTTCCAGCTCTTAAATGGTGTAACTAGTCTGGCTCTAAATGAAAACAAGTCTAATGTTTTTTTAGTAAAGGAGCAAATAATAAACAACAGATTGTTGACATGTTAAATATTAGTATTGGAAACCTTCCAGTAGTTTACTTAGGGATTCCTTTGTCTAACAACAAACTTAAAGCAAGAGATTTTGGATGGTTAATAAACAAAATAAATAAAAAAATTCAACCATTGGCACGGTAAAATGCTCAACACCAGTGGTAGAGTAGAATTAGTAAAAAACTGTCATCCTCCCCATGATCCAATTTTGGATGCAATTCACACAATTTCATGTAGTTGTTTATCAAAGAATTAGTTCTCTTTGTGACAATTTCACATGGAAATCTAAAGCCCATAAGATGAGCTGGGAGGATGTCTGTAAAATTAAAAGTGAAGGTGGCCTTGGTATTCGAAGAATGGAAGAAGTGGCTAAAGCGGTTGCAGTGAAACTTTTATGGAAATAATTACATGGTGAAACAATCTGGGCAAAATGGATGTGTAATAAATACTGTAATAATAGAAACTTTTGGACTGCTGTTATGGATAACAATGCATCTTACACTTGGAAATCCCTGCTTAGAGCTAGAACATGGTGTAAAGGTCTAATTGAAAGAAAAATTGTTAATGGTGAAAACACTGATATATGGTTTGACTCATGGCTCAATGGTTCTTCCTTGGTGGATAAATATGGGTGGAATTTCATGTCAGTGTCTAGTGATCGTAATAGGAAAGTGTCTGTGTAACGCCCCACCCCGAGACCCACCTTAGTAAAGAGAATTACTAAGTAATTCCGTCTACTAAAGCGGAGAATAGGGCTGGTTAAGGGCGACCATCTATAACTTTGTCTTAAACATCTACTTAAACACCAACTTCAAGCTAAGTCCAATAGATGATACCTGAAACAACTCGGTCTGTCCCGAGTGAAAAACACACGGGTCATGCAGGCTAGAGCTTATTAGTAGTAAGGATCTCAGTAATAAGCGAAAGGGGTGAGAATCACTTCGTTGTTGCCAACGGAATGACATGTTATTCATCATATCATTTATAAGACAGGGGACATCAGGGATTTATCTATCTATTTCAAAGGAATTCAATAAGTAACATGCATATTGTTTCTCTTAAGGACATCTCTAAGTAAAGTGGATACGGGATGAGAACCATATAATAACTTCATAAAGAAACATCAAATCATCATAATCTATCATAAGAACTCATTAAGAGTTAAAGGAAATCATAATCGAAATCACCATATAGAATAATATGAATGTAGCCTATATCATACTCAAGGCCATATTCAAATAACACATCATAAAAAGGTGAAATCGAACATAGAAAACTTCATAGAAAATTCCACGTGCTTTTCATCTTGACTAGTGCTACTATTATTTGGTACCATATGTCGTGATGACTTGGAGTCATTAACATCTTATCATCAAGATCATCTTGGTTGACTATAGTCGAATATCGAGATGACACCCAAATCATAAAATCCGAGCAAATCATCATGATGATTGGAATCTAGTAGTGACATCAAGAACATCGTAATGATTCCAATCTTATACTCGGTTTGTAGTACTAATAACATCTTGAATGTGTCACAACATCTCGAATAGGAACCCAATGGGTGTTAATGTATGTCCCATACCATACATTCGCACCTATTGGTTTACTAATCGTCAGTCGATGGCACATTAGAAAGCTGTCATAAAAATCCAAATCAAACATACACCCCCTCGTCTTATTGGCGAGTGTAAAGCACCCAACTCATCGTGTCTAATACTTTGATGAGTTTAAAGTGACATCAAAACTTGTCTCATTTCATCGACAAGTAAAAGTCCATCTTAAACATCACAACCATCATCAATTCATCATAACAATCCCGCCTCATGTCCTCGGCAGGTAAAAGTATCAGAAGACAGTACTTCAAAGCCGATTCACTGTCAGATAAAAATACTTAAACATTCATCATCAAACTTATTCAACAATATTTAAAATCAGCGAAATTTGCAGTGAAACAGCTAACGAAAACGCAAATAGAAGCAAAAGAACAATCTACCAAACAACTTAGTTTTTGGCTAACTTTGAATAGTAATTTGGGGTATCAAAACAATCCAGATTTCTGCCAAATTTTACTATGTTATACTATGACATGAGGACTATAACATATCCAAAATTTGGAGCAATTCACTACAAAATGAAAGAGTTATAATTTTTCAAACATAGCTCTTTTCAGCAAGCACAAAAAAACAAGATTTTTGGTTGTTTTGGACCAATGATTTTCTATAGCACAACAATCCATAATTCCATGAAAATTTCCAGAAACATTGTGCCATCCAACTATTACAACATATCAAAAATTTGGGGCCATTAGCTGAAAATTGAAGAAGGTATAATTTTTCTAAAGTGGTGTATTTTCGGCCAATACATAGAGATCAGTTTTTGACCAATTTCAAGCATTAATATACCATATCAAAACAACTCAAAATTCAACATAAATTTCCAGAAATGTAGGGCCCGTTTGGTTTCATTTTGTATTTTGGGTTTTGTGTTTTTTCAACTTGCACTAAGAAATAAGAGAGAAGATTTATAATTCTTAGCCGTTAGGACGACCAATGGACAACGAAAGAGTTTGATTGTTCTCCATGCTTTTATTATCTCTCGAAACACGAAAAATAAAATAAAATTGTTTTCTATTTTATATGTTAATTTCATTTTTCAAAATTGTTTGTTTTTCAGTTATACATACAACGGACGCGTTTTTGTATAGACGAAAACACAGAACTAAAAACGACAAGCCAAACGGGGCCATAGTTTTGCACGTCTACAACAACTTATCAAAAACTGAGATCAATTCGCATAAAACTGAAGAAGATATGATTTTTTGAATACGGTGCATTTTCGACCAACAAACAGAGATAAATTCTTGGCCGATTTCAACCAATAGTTTCCTACAGCAAAATAACTCAAAATTAAATGAAAATTACCAGAAATGCATAGTTGCCTAACTACAACAACATATCAAAAACTGAGATCAATATGCTAAAAATTGAAAAAGATATGATTTTTCTAATATGACCTATTTTTGGCCAAAACACAAAGATCAATTTTTGGCCGACTTCAACCAATAATTTCCTATAGCAAAATAACTCAAAATTCAATGAAAATTTCCAGAAATATACTGCTGCCCGACTACAACAACATATCAAAATCTGAGGTCAATTCGCTTAAAATTGAAGAAGATATTATTTTTTCAATATGGTGCTTTTTCAGCCAGCAAAACGGAAAATGAAGCCGATAAATTGAGCAATTCCATCAACAATTGATAGCAAAATTTGATTTTTTTAGCCTGCTGTAAGAAACTCTTACCTTGCTTACCAAATTGTTTCAGGAAGATCAAGCAGAGATTAGATAGGAATTTGTGATCTTTGGTGAAGAAAGAAGCCCTAAGAACCTGAAGAAGCTAGAAAATAAACATGCAAGCAACATAAGCAATTAAAAGAAAATTCACAACTCAAATTCTCAGATTTTGATGAAAACTATTTGATATTGGAAAGAGATTACCCTTCTATTCTTAATTTAGGTGATTTTCCCTTTTAATTTGGTGAAAAATTGGGTAGAAATTGGATTTGGATTGAAGCAGCCATTGGTTTCTCTTGTTTTTCTTTTTTGAGTGTTTTGAAAAGAAGAGACAATAGGAAAATTACGTACAAAAATTTTCCTCAAGCCAGAAAGTTCTAGTAAAGGCTATTGGGTCAAGTTTCTACCCAAATAAGCCCAAGAGAAAAAAATACATAGTGGAAATGCAATGTTATGTATATATGTTACTTATTTTAACACTATACACACATATTTTCAACATTTAAGGTTATATAAAATGCATACATCTTATTATATTGAAATAAAATATCCATTGTAGCAAAATAAAATTTCTTTTAATAATTAAAAGTTATTCTTTTAGAATAAAACTTCATTTTAACAATATGTAACACTTTACACAATTTTAGTGTAAAAATACTATTTTTAGAGTATAACTTGATCAAAATTTATTCTCTTAGTCAAATAAATTATAATAAACTATTCCAACACTTTAAAACAACAAAATAATATTTTCACACAATATTTCATCTTTTATTTTAATAAAAGACATATTTCCTTCATATTTTCTCTTATATTCAATAAAAAGGATAATATTGGAAATAATTATCTATGTTATCACATTGACTTAATTAAAATACAGTAAATGACTAATTTCACTCCAATACCTCAAAATAAAGTTTTTAAAACTTTATTTCCATCAATTTGGATTTATTTCAACAATTAAATGTTGAAATACATCACTTGGTAAATTTATTAACAAAAATTTACCTAATTTCCAATATTTTCCATTTTATTTAACCAAAATACCAAACAATGAATTTTAAAACCAATATTTAACTTCATACATATTGTTTATTTGAAATACACAATTTAAACCAAATTTATTTCTCCATTACATTCTATTCACCATATTAAATTATAACTGTCATTATAATTTAATATCATCAGTAATCTCCAATACCAGGGTTGTTACAGTCTGCTCTTATTTCTGGTAATAATTAGAAGGATCATCTTGAGTATATTCCTACTCAAATTCAAAATATTGTGTACAATATAAAAATTCACAATCAAAGACAACATGATTTTTAGGTCTGGACTCCTAACAGCAATGGCCAATTCAGTATGAAATTAGCCTGGAATCATATCAGAGGCATTCATGCAGAATTAAAATGGACCAATATTATTTAGGACAAGTTTTGTGCTCCTAAAATGTCAATATGCTCTCTTCTAGCTAATTTAAACAAACTGAATACAAAGGATAGAATTAACAAATGGAATAATGCTATTGACCAAACTTGTGTGCCCTGCTTAAACCATAATGAAGACAAGAATCATTTATTCTTTAATTGCTCTTATTTGAGGAAAATTGTTGATGAGATTATGCAAAAACTAAAAATTAACATTCTAAATTCATATGAAATCAACTGTATTTTAGATATCCTATGTCAAAATCAGCAAAATACAGCTAATCATCTCATTAACGTGGTCGTCACTACTGTTATTTGGCACATATGGTATGAAAGAAATGATCGTATTTTCAAAAGTATCGAAATGCCAGCACAAGTGAGACTCATGCTCATAACTCAAGACTGCAAACATTTAATTCTACAGAATGTGGATTTAAAGTCGGAAAATAGTGAAATTGATCTTATCTTGTTAGAATTTAGCATCGCAATTGACCCAAAATCTGATCTTCGCCCGCCATGAGTTCAGTTCCTCCTTGTTTTCCAATCTCGTGTCCAGTCTGCCTTCCTTCTACTAGACATTGAGAGAATTGAAGTGGCTGCCATTTTCTTCTATTTTTTTGGCTCTGATGGATTTCTTTGATCGGTCAATCTTGAAGTTAAGCGAAAGGCTTTCATTTTCTCTCTCCTAGTTGCAGCTTTGTGAAGTCTTAAGGAACAGAGTTGGCTTCCTTTTTTAATTTTACTTTAGCTCCATGTGTTGTATTTGCATTGTCCTTTTATACTTATTTATTTCCTGTCCCAAGTTGCTCGTATGAATGGTTTTGAGTATGTTGCTATTTGTTTTACTCCTCCATCCATTTGACAACTTGGATTTCAGGCTTTGTCCTTTTTGTTGTATTGTTAATATATGGTCATGATATGTACTCTTTTTCCTTGCAAGGTACCCGTTTAGGTTAAGGGGATTGCAAGGTTTTAACGAGGCATATTATAGACATATATGTGTGCCTTTCTCATTTTATAAATAAAGTACCTTTTTCAAAAAAAGTGAATATAATACTAGTTATAATTAGCATCTGTCATTCGACCTAAAAAAATGACGTTCTTCAACCAAATTTTATTCTTCCAAAGTTTTTCCTTCCCTTTATTTCTCCTTTTGAATATATAATAGAAGAAGAAAACTGAAAAATAATTTTAGATAATTTGCATTTTGAATTATATCGCGGAGGTTGATTGAAATGTACATTGCATATTAATTATCAATATCGTAAATTTTTGTAGGTTTATTCTTTCCAAAATTAGTAGGTAATATTCTAATGTTTTAAAGTTGTCTGAGCAATGCTATGGCTAAATATGGTAAAATTGGTTTCAACTTAACTGAATTTGAATAATCCACATTATCAAGGTGAAAATTTAACATATCTTTTGAATATAGAATAGAGGGAATTAGTTCAAAGGAAAAACCCGATGTCGATTTTAGTCTGAAGAACACAAGTTTTAAAATTTAACATGAAAGATACTGATTGTTATATTAATATAGCATCGGAAAAAATAAATTGATACATTAAACTAGCACCAGATAAACAAAAAGCTAAATTAAACTAGCATTGGATGAACTGCACTAGATGAACTAAACTAACATTCATTTTCATAGTTAAAGAAATATCAAATCAATGTATCATTAGCGATATATAATATTAAGTTCATATAGTATTACACATATATAATTTTAATTTCATATATCATTTGTTTTCATGGTTCATATAACATATTTTTTATCTAATGCTATGTTAATATAGCATTCAGTGTCCTTCAAACTAAATTCTAAAGTCCTGTCCTTCATTTAAAAATGTGGCCGAAGTTTTTCTTTCTTCCTATTTCACTACATATAACATGTATAAAGAAAAAAATGAGAAATAATTTTTAATAATCTACATTTCCATGTACATCACTGCTGTGCAAAATTTGAATTAAACTGATGTCAAACCATTGTGGAATAGTTAGGCTTATGCGCGGAAACAACCAAGAGGATCTAGCTTATCGATTAATTATCAATCGCCAATTCAATGAACAATAATCACCAAACAAAGAAAAACAGAAGAGTAGATGACACAAAGATTTAACGTAATTCGGCCAAATGGCCTACGTCCACGGGCCTAACAACTATTCCTTATTTCACTGAAGAAAGAGAGTACAAAAAAGAAAGATTACAAAATTAAAGGTGGCAAAGTGGAGAGACTAACCAATTATTACAAATGGAATAATCAAATTCTCTAAAGACTTGTTTACGCTTAAAACCCCTATTATGATTTGGCTGCAGAATTTAGGATTTACTGAAGAAGAGGATAATGGTGGATGCTCTCTTACACATAGAAATATGAAGATGAACTTCCTTCATTTAAATAGGTTAAATGAAGGAGTTACTTAGAGATTAAATTTTTTTTTCATATTATGTGACAATCTTTCCAAATCATTTGATTTGATTTCAATGCAAATAGATGTCGAAAATCTTGGCTTCCATAAATTTTCTTTGTTGATTGAATCTCCACATATAAACTTTTCTATCTCCATATTACAAATCCTTTGACTAATTAATTGATTAGCTAATTAATTAGTTTCTTTTCTCCAAAAGCAATCACACATAACTTTCCTCTTTTTCTTTGTACATATAACCTAATTGATTGATAAGATCAATTAGCTAAATTCTTTTCTTCTTTAGTAAATATTTAAATCACCCAAATTTAACATTCCACCTTGATTCAAATATAAAAATCTCTCTTCATCACCACATCTCAACAAATTGTTGGATCTACGCTATATGGCATCAAACTCAAAATGAACAAGTTTGGGCATTATTGCCCAAACACAACTTCCATATCTTTCCTAAGCATAAGAAAGATAATATGCACATCAGCAACACATCTGATGTAGGAAACGAACTTGTAAATACTAAACTTCGAGAGACCAATGGAGATTTAATAGCGTGTTTCACCTTCTCAATTCCATATTGAATGAAGACATACTCAATATTATCTACTATAATCTCCTTCATAAGAATTTTGCTAGACTTTTCTAATTCAAGACACCAACAGACTCACCAACAAACTCCACAACATTCAAAGCATAAAATGAAGAATCATCATCACAAATACGCTCACAAATAAGGACAACTGAACCAAAAGGCCTTTCCTGCATCTAAACTCAACCTAGAGTCTGAACCACTACAATCTTCTCATCAACATGGTATCGTTGAAAATACCAATATCTCTTCAAATATGGAAACAATCTGAAGACACAAAATGTGTTTGTCAATTTTCTGTCCTCCTAATGTCATCACTTAATAGAGGCTCCACCTTCAATAGAGACCTCTCACATGTCCGTTGACAACAATTTTCCTAGTTGTTTTATACTACAACCTATACTTCTTCACTCCTTCTCTGTAGACTAACAAAATGTGCTTGCTTTTCATAAGCTTCAACTTATCATGTGTCTCATCATCATCTAAATAAGATGAATAACCAAACACTTTAAGGAATGAATAATCAACAGGCTCTTTTTTCCATATCTCCTCAGGAATCCTTATATCTACGGTAATGGAGGGTGTGTGGTTAATGAGAAATACCGTCATAGATATCGCTTCTGCCCAAAATTCCTCTTCTAGACCAGCAACCATTCTCAAGCTCGTAGCTCTCTACCATAATATCTAACACGTGCTCTCCACCACTCCATAACAATATAACTCAATAGAAATATCTCCAACTACATACTCGGACCTATAATAGTTAGTGAATTCTTGAGACATAAATTCACTACTATTTCCAACTTTGAGAATTTTTAAATGCTTCCTCGACTGCTTCTCTACCAAGCCCTTCCACTTATAAAATTGAGCAAACATTTCCTCTTTGACCTTTAAGAAATAGACCCAAACTTTATGCGAGAAATCATCCACAAATAAGATGAAATAACTATCTCCACCTAAAGATGCAATTGGGGAGGGTCCCCACATATAAGAATGAACATACACTAAAAACTCTATAGCTCTAGGTCTCCCAACATCAAATGTGACATGCTTTTATTCCCAAAAGAAGAATCTTCACAAGAGCTAGGCTTCGACTGACAAACACCATCAATCAATCCTTGCTTCTTTAATGCTTCAAGACTCTCCTCATCGACATGTCCTAAACGAAAATGTCATAACTGAGTAGAATCTAGAATGCTAGAATAGTAAAAACTACTAACTCTCCCAAGACTGTCTCTCCATGAAGCACATAAATATCATCGACTTACATCCCCTTCATCACTATCAAGGAACCCTTCGCCACTCTTAATTTCTATCCATTAACTATTATCCTCTTACCAAGTCTACTCAAAGCTATAACTGACAACAAACTTCTACGCAACATCCGAACATGTCTAACCTCTATAATAGTCCTAATAACACCATCATGCATCCTAAACCTCGCACTTCCAATGCCCATAACATGACAAGATGTACCATTCTGTAGTGAAATTTATTTTAATTTGAGCGGAAGCGAATTATTTGATCAGGATCTACTATTGTCTATTTAGATATCAATGGAACTTAAAAAATCAATTATGCAATCTCACAGATACAATAGCAGAAATAAGAGACATAGAAGATTTAATGTGGTTCGGATATGAATATCCTACGTTCACGGAGACCCAACAACTTCTTTTATTCCACTGAAGAAAAACGAGTACAAGAGAGAGATAGAATAATAATAGTGGATGCTCTCACACACTCACATACATATGAAGATGAAATTCCTTCATTTAAATAGACTTGATAATGAAGGGTTGCTTGGAGATTAAGAAAATTAATTTCCTGATTACCCAAATATCTTTCCAAATTGCATGATTTGATTTTAGTACAAATAGATGGCCTAATCTTGGTTTCCATATCTTTCCTTTGATTGATTGATTCTCCATGCCTAATCATTTATTTTTTCATATAACAAATGCATTGACTAATTAATTGGTTGGCTAATTAATTAGTTTCCTTCCAAAATACCCTCTCATATCTTTCCATATGCAAGCCAAATTAATTGATTGATTGAACCAATTAATCAATTTGTTTCCTCCTCAACAAATATTTGAATAATCCAAATTTAACACTCCACCTTGATTCAAATATAACAATCTTTCTTCATCACCTCATCATAAAATAATCAACATAGAAGTTGTTGGGTCTAGCGCCCCATGGCGCTCAAGTAATAGAAATCAAACTGATCAAGTTTGAGCAATGATCAAACTTATCCTTTGGAAGTGACTTTGTCATCATATCTGAAGGATTATCCAAAGTACTCATCTTCAACAATTTGATCTTGCTTCATTCTTCCTCAAGCATAAGAAAGATACCTCTAACATCAATATGATTCGTCCATGAACTATAAGCATGATTCTCTACAAGATGAATTGCATTCTGACTGTCTGAAAATAGCACTACTGTCCACTACACCATTGAAAGATCATCCAACAACTAAAGTAAGTATAATCCTTCCTTTATTGCTTCTACAATCGATATCAACTCTGCTTCGGTAGTCGAAAAAGCTATGATAGATTGCAGCTTTGATCTCCATGAAATCGAGCCTATGCCAGGTGTAAAAACATAGCCCGACACTAACTTCCTAGCATCTCTATCCTTAGCATAATCAGAATCACAGTATCCTCTAAGAGAGATATCACCATCCACTCCACCATATAACAAGCCCACCGAAGAAGTTCCACGAAGATATCTAATAATCCACTTCACTGCTTGCCAATGCTCTTTGTCTGAGTTAGACATATATCGACTCACAACACCCACTACATGGACCAAATCTGGTCTTGTGCACACCATCGCATACATAAGATTACCAACAACACTAGAATAAGGTATATCAGCCATATACCTTTTGTCTTCTTCCGATGAGGGAGATAAGTCTTTTGACAACTTAAAATGAGAGGCTAATGGAGTGCCAACCGGTTTGGCTTTCTCCATTCCAAATCGAGCGAGGACCTTCTCGATGTACTACACCTGAGTGAACCTTAACTCTCTCCGCTTCCTATCCCTGCTTATCCCCATACCCAATATTCTTTGCCTTTCCCAAATCCTTCATGTCAAACTCTCTACTGAGCTTCGCTTTCAACTCCTTAATTCTGACCATACTCCGAGATGCAATAAGCATATCATCAACATATAACAACAAATAAATCATATCACCATCACATCTCTTGAAATAAACACACTGGTCTTTGAAACTTCTAGAGTGAGTATCCCTGTGAAAGCATAAACTTATCAAAACTCTTATACCATAGTCTAGGAGACTGCTTCATTCCATATAGAGATTTGTTGAGTTTGCAAACATAATCTAGTCTGCTACTATCAATGAACCCTTCCGTCTGCTTTAAATAAATCTCCTCATCCGGATCACCATGCAAGAATGAAGTTTTGACATCTAGTTGCTCTAATTTCATATCATAATGAGGAATTAATGCCAAGAGAATACGAATAGAAGTATGCCTAACCACTGGAGAAAAGATATCATGATACTCTACCCCCTTCTTCTGAACATACCCATTTGCGACTAATCTTGCCTTGTATCTAAGATCACCATTTTCACTGTCTTTCACTCTATAGATCCACATGCATCCAATAGCTCTCTTGTCGGTGGGAAGAGGCACCAAATCCCAAGTATTATTTCTCTGCAATGATTCAATCTCCTCCTCCATAGCAACTAACCAACTGGAACTATTAACTGATGCGATAGCTTCTCTATAATCATAGGGCTCATCATGGACAACATTCAAAGCATATGTTGCCATATCATCGAAGTTAATGTCTTCGATGCTCAATCCAACAAACTCATCAAGCCACTTAGGCTTTCTTCTTTGTCTGACAGGCCTAGGTTCTGAATGAGCTTCACCTTGAGTCTGATCCTCTATACCAACATCGATATTATCCCCATAAACCACGGTGTCATCGAAAACACCATCTGAACATCTATGGAAAGAATCAACATATGACTTGTTTTGTGTCTGGTATTCTTCACATGTCCTCTCATTGTCATTCGATGAGGAAGGCTCCACTTTCAACATAGCCTTCTCATCAAAAGTCACAAGCCTGTACATAACGATCTGCTTGCTAATAGGACACCATAGTATATATCCCTTCACTCCTCTCCTATAACCTAGAAAGATACACTTGCGAGCTCTAGGTTCCAGCTTCCCTTTACTCTCATGCACATATGTTGGGCAGCCAAACACTCTGAGAAATGAATAGCTAACAATCTCTCCTTTCCATACTTCTTCAGGGATCTTTATATTTATGGCAATAGAAGGTGTACGGTTGATGAGGAAAGCCGCCATAGATAAAGCTTCAGCCCAAAATCCCTTCTTCAATTTAGCAGTCAGTCTGAGGCATCTTGTTCTCTCCAATAATGCCTGATTCATCCTTTCAGCAACTCCATTAGACTGGGGGTCGCATGGTGTAGTGTAATGCCTCTTAATGCCTTCAAACTCACAATAATCGATGAATTCCTATAATACAAATTCACCACCATTAACTGAACGGAGAACTTTCAATTTCTTCCCTGACTACTTCTCAACCATAGATTTCCACTTTCGAAACATAGCAAAGGTTTCACTCTTTGACTGAAGAAAGTATACCCACACTTTACGAGAGAAATCATCTATAAATGAAATGAAATACCTGGCTCCACCTAAAGACTGACAAGGGGAGGGACCCCAGACATCTGTATGAACATACTCCAAGCCAGCTTTTGCTTTATGCTCTCCTATACCAAAAGAAATCTTCGTCTGCTTTCCAAGAACACACTCTTCACAAAAACTAAGTTTTGAATGATGAACTCATTTTCTCAACTCATCCATGCTGCGCTCATCAATGTGACCCATCCGTAAGTGCCATAATCTGTAAGAATCCGAATCAACAGATGTAATATAAGCTGATTCACCAACTACAGTAGTGCCCTTTAATAGATAAAGATCTCTTGCCCTCACACCTCTCGTAACAATCATGGAACCCTTCGATATCTTCATTTTCTCTCCTTCCACTACAATCTTCAAGTCAAGTCTACTCAATGCCCCAACATAAATCAAGCTCCTCCTCAAATCAGGTACATGTCTAACATCCGTGATCGTATGAATAACACCGTCAAACACCCTAATCATCACTCTACCAACACCAACCATACAGCAAGAAGCATCATTACCCATTAGAACTTCTCCTCCATCAATTTCATGCTAAGTGGAAAAGCAGTTCCTATCAGGTGTCATATGATAGGATGCGCCAGAATCAATCAGCCATAAGTTGCTCTTCCCAGAAGAGCCATAAGATTTAAATACATCGGTGTCACTTTCTGTATCTGTCTTCTCTGCTGTAGAAGCTGAGGCTTGCTTTGAATCTTTTTTTCTACCTTCAAGCTTGGGACATTGTGCTATGAAGTGCCTTGGTTTCTTACAATAATAACAAGTCAACTTCTTAGGCCCCCTAGACTGAGACCGCGAAGAATTTCATCCTCCACAATTCTTCGACCTGTTTTGGCCTCTAGCTCTCTGAACAGATAAGCCTTCGGTATCACTATCCAAGCTAGTACTCACCAATCTACCTCTTAATACTTCATTATGAAGACCAGCCTTTACATCAGACAGGCTAATTATACTGCGGCCATAAATCATGGAATTAACAAAAGCAGTATACTCCTTAGGCAACGGACATAAGAGGATCATAGCTTGAGCCTCATTAGTAATATCAACTTCCGCTGCCTTCAGGTTCATAATCAAAGTGGTCAAAGCATCTACATGCTCCATGAGATCGGCTCCAGGCTTCATTTTGAACGAATAGAGTTGTTGGTGAAGAATAATCCGATTAGTGAGAGACTTGTCTTGATATGCATCCGATAATGCATCCCATAGTTCCTTTGCCGTCCTCTTCCGAGATAATTCTCTAAGAACTTTATCTGAAAGACTCAACTGAATTGTTGTGAGAGCTTCATCTTCCATCTCTTCCAAATCAGCTGCATTAATATCTTTCAATTTCTCAGGCATAGAAACAACCTTATAAGTCTTCTCCTTCTTTAATACAGCCTCCATCTTCATCTTCCAAGTACCAAAATCTCCCTTTCTGTCAAAACGTGTTTCTCCATAATTGACACCAGATCTACCAACAGACTTACAAGAAGTTACCATTAATATCCAAATAGGAACAATAACACTAGCTCCGATACCAAACTGTAGTGAAATTTATTTTAATTTGAGCGAAAGAGAATTATTTGATCGGATCTAGTATTGTCTATTTAGATATCAATGAAACTTAAAAAATTAATTATGCAATCTCACAGACACAATAAGAGACACAGAAGATTTAACATGGTTCGGATATGAATATTCTACGTCCACGGAAACCCAACAACTTCTTTTATTCCACTGAAGAAAAAAGAGTACAAAAGAGAGAGAAGAATAATGGTGGATGCTCTCACACACTTACATACATATGAAGATGAAATTTCTTCATTTAAATAGACTTGATAATAAAGGGTTGCTTGGAGATTAAGAAAATCAATTTCCTGATTACCTAAATATCTTTACAAATTGCATGATTTGATTTTAGTACAAATAGATGACGTAATCTTGGTTTCCATATCTTTCCTTTAATTGATTGATTATCCATGCCTAATCATTGATTTCTTCATATAACAAATGCATTGACTAATTAATTGATTGGCTAATTAATTAGTTTCCATTCAAAATATCCTCGCATATCTTTCCATATGCAAGCCAATTAATTGATTGATTGAACCAATTAATTATTTTTTTTTTCTCCTCAACAAATATTTGAATCATCCAAATTTAACCCGCATATGAACTGCTCTGCCATCAATCTTCTTGTAACCGACAAAATAGCTTCTACCCGACGTCATATGACAAGATGCTTCAGAATCAATCATCCAACGTGCACTCTCCAAAGATAAAATAATGGCTGAAAATAATGATGTATCACTATGGCTTCTATCTGCATCTGATCTAACTGCTACCAAAACTAAAGCTTTCATTTTCTTCTCTCTCTTCTTTCTAAGAGCTGGACAATTCCGTATGAAATGCCCACTTCTTCTTACAATAATAGCAAGCACCCATTCTAGGACCCATGAAGTGGGACCTTCACATATCTCTTCTACCTCAAAGGTGCTTCAGGTTTTCATCTCTTTCTTTAAATGAATCAAGTTGTTGTTGAAGAATATTGTTATTAGTCTTTACATTCCATGTCCTAAAACTCATTTTCTAGCAAATTTGGCGACGCCTTATTTTTTCATACTACTAGAAGAATTTGCCATCGATAACTAATATAGAACAAGATAGCCAGCTCTGATACCAACCTATTGTACAAAATTTTAATTAGTTTGTAGTAATGTCAAAACCATTGTGGAACAATTAGACTTATGCGTGGAAGCAACCAAAATGATCTAGCTTGTCGATTAATTATCAACTACCAATTCAATGAACAATAATCATCAAACAAAGAAAATCAAAAGAGTAGATAACACAATGATTTAACGTGATTTGGCCAAATTACCTACATCCACGGACCCAATAACTATTCTTTATTTCATTGAAGAAAGAGAGTACAAAAGAGAGATATAACAAAATTATAGGTAGCAAAGTGAAGAGACTAACCTATAAATTTCCTTTATTAATTAAATCTTCACATATAAACTTTCCTATCTTCATACAACAAATTCTTTGACTAATTAATTGATTAGTTAATTAATTAGTTTTCTTTCTCCAAAGCAATCACACATAACTTTCCTATTTTTAAACTGAAAGACAATACTAATTATAAATAACATTCTGGTTAATTAGTGTAAAATTGAATATAATGTTAGTTATAACTAGCATTCTGTATAATGTAAAAATTGAATATAATGTTAGTTATAATTAGCATCCGTCCTTCGATCTAAAAATAAACCTTGGCGTTCTTCAACCAAATTTTTTTTCCAGAAAAATAGGTACAAGAATAAATTTTGAAAAAAATGGGGGTGAAGGACAGCAAGCCTTTTTTTAGGCTGAAGGGCAATGCTAGTTTTTTAGTGTAAAACTGAATATAATGCCTAAAAATAAAACTATCATTTGTCCTTCAGTCTATTTTTTTTAAGTTTTTTCCTTCAACCTAAATTATAACTAACATTTGTCCTTCAGTGTAAAATAAAACTTGATGTTCTTCGACCTTAATTTTTTTCAAAGTTTATCATTTTCCCTAATTCCCACATTTTTTTCTTTCAAAATTTGTCCTTCTTCCTAATTCCTCCTTTTGAATATACAACAGGGGAAGAAAATTGAAAAATAATTTTAGATAATTTGCATTTCCAATTCTATCGCGGAGGTTGATTGAAATAGACATTACATATTATTTATCGATGCTATAAATTTTTATAGGTTTATTCTTTCCAAAATTAGTAGGTAATATTTTAATGTTTTAAAGTTATTTGAGTAATGCTATGGATAAAAATAGTAAAATTGATTTCAACTTAACTGAGTTTGAATAATTCACATTAGCAAGGTGAAAATCTAATATACCTTTTGTATATATAACAAAGGGAATTAGTTCAAAGAGAAAACCCGCGGCCGATTATAGTCTAAAGAATACAAGTTTTAAAATTTAGCATGAAAGATACTAATTGTTATATTAATATAACATCGATAAATTAAATTAATATATTAAACTAGCATGAAATAAATAGAAAGCTAAATTAAACTAGCATTGAGTGAACTACTCTAGATGAACTAAAATAACATTCATTTTAACCGTTAAAGAAATATCAAATTAATATATCATTACACATATATAATGTTAAGTTTATATAGTATTACACATATATTATGCTAACTTCATATATCATTTGCTTTCATGGTTCATATAACATATGTTTTATCTAATGTTATGTTAATATAGCATTTAGTGTCTTTCAAACTAAATTCTAAAGGCGTACCCTTCTTTCAAAAATGTGGCTGAAGTTCTCCTTTCTTCCTATTTTCCTGCATATAACATGTATAGGAAAAAAATGAGAAATAATTTTAAATAATCTACATTTCCATTAACATCACATGTATTGATTAAAAGGAATTGATTAAAAAATTAATTTTTATAAAATCAACTATTGTTGATTTGATTCATAGTGGTTAGAGAATTAATTAAAACAAATTACCTTTTTTCTTGAATTCGATATAAATTATATAATCAACTTATCGTCTTTGCAAATCAATTTGAGAACTAATTGTGTTTTAATCAATTAAATATTAATTCCCTTTAATGCTTTCTATGGTTGAATAAATTTTATTCCAAACTAATGTTACGCGAAACTTATTAATTAAGTAGTGAGACAGTTACGATATTCAGTATTTGCTTTGGTGTTGACATTATACTCAAAAAGCTATCCAGGTGAGTTGGACGAAAAAAAATAAGATTTATAAATTGTGATCAAAGAATTGAAATTGTCTACATTGGATATACTTTATTTGTTTGTTCAAGTTCAACACTGTTGTATTGGTTGAAGGTTCATTGGTTCAATGGGCTACAAGTGCTCTACTGGGTGGTGTTGAGATGCATCCTACCTCTAACTTAGGAGTGGGCGCGGGTTGGTTTGGTATGGTTCGGAGTCCAAACCGTTTCCGCACCGCATCAAACAGTTAATCAAAAATACAAACTGTTATACTAACCTTTTAAACGGTTCGGTTTCGGTTCGGTTTTGATGTAATACGGTACGGTTTTTGTTCGGTCCGGTTTGAACCCATATGATATAAGAAAATTACTTCCATCAACAATTAATTTACAAAGGAAAATGCGTGACCTTTTATACTTAAAGGTTAAAACACACAATGTTATACTGAAATGAAAAAAATTAGTTCTTAATCATAAGAATGTTTCAATTTGACATTTAACTAAAAGCAAGATTTATTTTAGTAGATTAACCAAACATCAACATTAACCAATGCATGATCATTAAGTAAAATGACTAGAATAACGGTTCGGTCCGGTTTAATATGGTTGGTTCAATCATCCAAACCGCAACCGAACCGTATCGATGCGGATTGGTCCGGTTTAGGGTATTTGCTTTGGTGAGAAGATTTGGTGTGGGTTTCCGCATCGTTCTTACGGTCCGATGCGGACGGTTTCCGTATAGCGGTGCGGTTTATGCCCACCCCTACTCTAACTAGCTATACTTATAGTTATAGCCTTTTGCTTTTAGAAAATTTTGAATCTTTTTTTTCTCTAAAGGTGTTTCATAAATGATCTTGGTATGTTTAATAAAAGTTTTTTTTTCAGCCTAATTATCATATATATCATATACATACATATATATATCATATACATATATATACATATATATACATATATATATACACACACATACATATATATATATGTATATATGTATGTATGTATGTTTTGATAAAAAAGACTAACAAACGTGTTCCTCTCTGCTTTTAGATTTTGGAATCCGCACATACACAAGGACATGCAATATAGAGTGTAGCTACACGTTAATTTTTGCGCTAAATATTCTTGCAATTGTGCAAAGCACGTGCTACCTACTGGAACCATATAATACACACACATGTTGTTCGTGTGGGTATATATATATGTGTGTTTGTATGCATATGTAGCCTACAGCAGTTAACTACTAATTATTCTCCACTTTAAATTTTCCCAATATTTATAGTTTTTGAAAATGCAAATATTCTGTTGGAACATATTATCTTTACATGTTTAATTGAAACTAGTGAAAACCAACCTAGACTTGCTGCACACACAGTGACTACACACGTAACACACCAAATCGAATCAATGGCTATGATGAATTATTCAAAAAACAAAAAAATGTTTTAAGTACCAGGAGAATATCAAAACAAATATGCACAAGTTTGTAACAAAAGGCACATGGTTTCTGTCGATATAAGATATAACAACACATAGGTTGATGTTACTGACACTAAGAGCAACTCCAACAGATTCAGAAATCTCGAATCCGCACCCAGAATCAACTCCAACAGAGTGCGAGAATCCCCGAAAGTGCAGAAAGGTGGGGCTTCGACTCGAGAATACGTTATTGGGTGAGACGCCTGTTCAACAGGCGCTTGGATACCAAGCGCCTGTTAAACAGGCGCCTCATTTTCAGGCGCCTGTTCAACAGGCGCCTGGCAACATCAAAAAATAAAGTTTAACATAAAAAAAAGAAAAATAAAGTTTAAAAAACATAGGCACCTATTGAACAGGCGCCTGATACCCAGGCGCCTGTTAAACACGCGCCTGGCCTCATTTCTGTTGTAGAAATGAGGCCTCCAACATTTCGCAGTGCGGAAAATCCAATTTCCGCACTCCGAACCATTGGAGTTGCTCTAAAATACAATATATTCAAACTGTCAGCTGCTTTCAGCCAGCATTACCCAGCAGCTAAATATTTGAGATCAAATGGACACCTTGGTAGGCTGGCAATGAAATATCTAGAATACCCACATATATATGACTATAATTACTCAACTTGATATTACTTTTGTGAACAAGTTATGTATACCGGCTTCATTTTCACTGAATCATCAAGACAAGTAATGCATGTGCTTTGTTTCTCTTGTCGTAGTCAACATATACCGGACACTAACAAAAAACTATAATGACAATCTTTACCAAAACCTGAATTCGAACCGGTCAGTAGTTTTCATTTTGCATTCCTTGCTTCTTATTAGAAATTTAGAAATCAAATTAATATATGTTGGTTTGCGAGCAATGATATATCTTATATATATATATATCCACGTATGAATATAGTCTACTTATGGACGTCTTTCCTCCATGCTTGAATATAGTATGCTTGTAAGTTGTGGAACAGGTTCGGCGCCAACAACTCCTTATGGGCGTTTTTCCTCCATGATAAGTACCACAGACTTGCGAGCTCGAATTTTTCGGGCTCTCCTACCTATGCTAGCGAGACCTGGAAGCACATGCAGTCAGTGAAGCTTTTAGCTGATTCTCATGGTGGGTTGTCAGGATGGGATGGCGCTACGTTTTCCATTCAGAAAGCCTGGTCCTCCATCAGAGCTCCTTTCCCCATCCGCAATGAATTCTCCTACATTTGGGATTCTCGCATTCCACCCAAGGTATCCCTATTAATGTGGCGTTTGCTACATGATGGGTTACCGTTGGACGAGAATCTGCAAAAGATCGGCATTCCATCTGTTTCCCGCTGTAGATGCTGCGGAAACGGTGATTCGAAGTCTTTGTTCCACTTGTTTTTTGGCGGTTTCACGGCCAGAGCTTGCTGGAATTATTTTGGCAACCTTGTCGGTGTTCGGTGTCCGGCCATTAATCCTCTTCAACTACTCAATTCGTGGTGGAATGGGAATTCTGGGAAATCCCTTCGGTCTATCGTATTCCGTTTGATTCCTTGTCTCATCTGCTGGCACGTCTGGTGTGCGCGGAATAAGGCTACTTTCGAGAGCATTTCGATGGATCCTCAGTCTATTATCTATCGGGTAAGGAATGACGTATTCCTGGCTTTCCGGGGTAGACCATTCAGGGGTCCTCTAAGTCATCGCTCTAGGCGGCTTGTTGGACTTCTGTCGATTTCATGCTCTCCTAATGCCGCTAGACTAGGCGTTGGTTAGGCCTCTGCCTTGGGGTGGTGTCTTCCCCTCTCCGCTCCTCTCCCTCCCCCCCCCTTTATTTTTAATTCAGCTGCTTGTTTTAGTTTCAGGTGCTTCTGCTGTCTCCCTGTTGCGTTTTTGCTTAGGATGGATTCGGTTTTGAGTTCTGATTTCTTCTCGCTTGAGCGCTTGGTTCTCCTTCGTCGTCTCTTGTGGTTGAGGTCTATTGCTCCCTCTTTGGTGATTTCCTATTACTTTTTTCTGTCTACACCTTTGGGCGGTGGCCTTGCCGGAGCTCGATGGTGTGGGCAGGAGGGCGGATGCCTATGAGCATTCTCAGTTTGATTTGCTGTTTCTGCCTGGCTGCTCGTTGGGCTTGATGGATGGTGGTGGTTTGTTGGGTGGACTGGCCTTCACCTTCTGGTTGAGGCGGGAGAGTGGGAGAGCGGGTTTTCGGATTATTTCTGCTAATTTGGGCTTCGTCCTAGGTTCTTGGCTGCCCCCTGTCTTTGAGGTGTTTTTATTTGCTCGGTTATCTTCTTTTTCTGGTTTTTTCTAGGGAGGTATATGTGCTCCATATACTTCGCCTTCTGCTGTGAGCCTCCGGAGGAAGGCTTTCTCCTCCTTTTATTATTTATATATTCTTTTAAAAAAATATATATATAGTCTACTTGCAATATATGTGAACGAGGAATATTAGTAGCAATAACCAAATTGCATGCAACTTTCACAATTTGGTGAAGTGACCAATATAAGAAGAGAATATGCATGTAACCCCCCATGAAATAGACTACAATAATTTGCCAGTCTAATCCACCTTATCTATGATTTGTAATGTCTGAATGTTCCAACTGGCTTTGCTGTAAAATATCTCACAGCCCTATAAATTATAACCTCCTATTTTTCCCAAATAATTTTCAGGTTTTATCGATAAACTGTTCATGTGGATTATTATGTTCATGTACTGACCCATTTTTCACCACTTTAAATATCAACAATATTAACAATGACGACGGCGGCAACAACAAAAATAATAATCAATAGTATACATGATCAAATTTCATCACTACAACCACTTATTGTCATTAAAGCCTAAACTGCGGTCATATATGTTGAACTAAATGTGTAACATAATGACTTTACTTGTTCTGTAAGACTCCATGCCACTCTAAACATGATATCGCTGACAAGAAAACTATAAGATTCCACTCACTGACACAAGAAAGAACAAGTCCAAGGTTAAAATGTATGATTATGGGACCATAATACGTGGAGGCACAGCAGCTGAAAGAGTACTGCATACATTATTAACATTAAGGCACAAATATTAAAATCTTGATACATAATTGACATTAAGCTACAAAAATACAAATCTTGTTTCACATTAGAAAACCTGAAATTTTTATTCAACATGTTTTAAAATATCAGAACTTTCAGTTTTCATTACACATTACTTTAAAGTTTAGAAATTTTGCAAGTTCTAGATTGTCTGAGTAAATTTTGAAAAGACTGTTGGAAAAATCCCTTCAGATGATCAGTCTAAGGGAGTAAAAAACCCAACACAGCGGAAAATAACTGGATCGTAAATGTAGTGAGACGAAACAAACAGAAATAAACACCATAACAGACAGTCACAGATCTATGCAATGCAAAAAAATAAATAACACTATTATTTATAGTGGTTCCACTACCGCAAGGCAGTGTACATCCACTTGAGAAGAAGAGATTTTATTAATCAGTGAAAGATTAGAGTTACAAGATTGATTCACTTTTGGAGGCTATACATAAGAAGAATTTATAATACAGACAAAATTTTGCAGAGTTTCAGCTCTCTAGAATGGCTACCATTGTTGTTCAGAAGCTCTACTATTTATACAGTGAAGATATGATGAGGGGTAGCTACTATATAGCAGCCCTGAGGTTTGGTTCGGCGTGCATCTGGTCCGGCACAATTTGGTTCGACAAAGTGCACTTCAAATCTGGACCGGCATCTCCCCTATTAGAGCGGCATGCTCAAATACCGAACAATATATTTCGTTCGGCATGCCCAAATGCCGCTCCATAATCACCGGACGAAACAACTCGTTCGGCACTTCCATTTTACTGAACGAAAACTCACTCTAGCTTCTTTCTCTTCTTTTAACTTTCACTTTACCGAACGAGACTGCTCCTTCACCGAACGAGGACTTCGTGGCTTCCTTCTCTTTTCGTTTGGCAAGGCCACTGCTTCGCTCAATGAACCGAACGACAATTCTCGTTCGGCTCCAAGCCCTAGCATTCCTACGTTTTCCTCCTAGGGTTTTGCCTCTTCCTTCACGTTGGAATTCAGGTATCAAATTCAACAATCTCCATCTTAATACCGAATTCCAAACAAGCCTACCAACTTCATCTACATCTTCATGCTCCAAGCAATGGATACTTACCCAATGAGCTTCGGCAATGCCATCACCCAATACACTCCGTCAACGAACTCCGGTGAGGCCACCACCCGTCAACAAAGTGTTCGAAGTACCCAGTCCGTGTAGAGCCTATCAATCTCCACCATGAAAACAAACGTCTCCATGAACCATCTCAACTCTCCCTCCGTGCCACCCCGTGGGACCTAGCACTTCATTAAGCGAATCAAGTCCGAGCAATGCTCGAACTTAGCAACAGACGATGACTTGGTAAACATGTCTGCTGCATTCTCCTTTGTGTGAATCTTCTGAAGATGAACTAGCTTCTCTTTACTCATCGAGACAAGGAACGACTCTCTCACCTCAATATGCTTCGTCTTCGAGCTGAATGCCAGATTTTTAGCTAAGTGAATTGCACTTTGACTATCACAGTACACATCCACTCCTTCGTATGCGAAGCCCAAATCACACAACAATCGCCTTAAATAAAGCGCCTCCTTAGCTGCTTCAACCGTAACTATGAGCTCTGCCTCTATAGTAGACAAAGCCACAATCGTCTGCAACCTCGCTCTCCAATTGATCGCTGTCCTACCAAAAGTGAACACATATCCAAAAGTGAAATCTCTTCCTCTGCCGCTAAAGACAAGTCCATGGTTTGAAGTTCCTCTAAAGTATCTGAAGATACACTTCACTGCTTCCCAATGCGTCTTTCCTGGATTTGTCATGAACCTACTCACCAATCCAACCGTCTGTGCAATGTCAGACCTAGTGCAGACCATGACATACATCAAGCTGCCAACTGCACTTGCATATAGGACCTTTATCATATAACGCTGTCCTTTTCCGAGATCGCAGAGCCTTTACTAGAAAGCTGTATGTACAAAGGCATGGGTGTGCTGATTGCCTTTGCTCCTTCCATGCTAAACTGAGCAAGCACCTTTTGAATGTACTTCTTGTGAGTGAGGCTCAAAAGTCCTAGCTTTCTATCCCTTTGGATTTCTATACCCAAAATTTTCTTTGCTTCTCCAAGGTCTTTCATTTCGAATTCCGCTTTTATCTTTCGCTTTAAACTATCGATTTCAGCCTTATACTTGGAATCAATCAACATATCATCCACGTACAAGAGTAGGTATACCCATCTACCATTCTTCAAATGCTTGAAGTACACATAAGCGTCTTTGATGCTACGATCAAAACCAAGTGAAAACATAAAAGAGTCAAACCTCTTGTACCATTGTTTAGGCGACTGCTTAAGTCCATACAACGACTTCTTCAATTTGCAAATCCAATTTTCTTTCTCATCTACAACAAATCCTTCTAGCTGCTTCATGTAGATGGTCTCATCCAAGTCTCCGTGCAAGAAAGCGGTTTTCACGTCCAGTTTCTCCAGCTCCAAGTCATGTGCTGCGACGATAGCGAGCAAAATGCGGATGAACGTATGCCTCACTACTGGAGAGAATATCTCATCATACTCCAATTCCTTTCTTTTTGAAAACTCTTTAGCAACTAGTCTAGCCTTGTATCTCCAATCATCATTCACCTTGAACATCCACTTGCAATCTATGGCTCGGCTTCTTAAGGAGGTGGTACCAAATCCCAAGTCTTGTTCTTCTTCAACGACTCTAACTCCTCTTCCATAGAGCACATCCACTTCGAACTGTCACATGACTTCAAAGCTTCATCAAGGTCAAGCGGCCCCTCATGAACCACATGTGGGGCATAGTCAAACTGATCACAAAGGCTAAGGTTCGCAAACTGCCAATCATCATACCTTTCGGGTGGCCTAATAGTCCTACAACTGACCCGGGTAGGTACAGCTTCGCCTAAACTTCTTTCAGCTCCACCTTGAACTGAACTTCCTCTAGATTCATGCACATCACCAGCACTGCTAGAAGGCACCTGTGGACTATCTTGTGATGTTTCATCAATTGTGTTTTCCTCGACAACATCAACAACAACTCTACTATTTGGCTGAAACACAGAACTTCTTCCATCTCCTTAGGCCTATCAGAATCTTCTAATGTGGTAGGTAACTTCTTCTTTGGATTGAACATAGAAGACTCATCAAAAGTAACATGTTTGGAACTGTGCAGTTAAAGTGCTCGGTAGATTCAATGCGGCGGAGGTGCAAAAAGTCATAGCGGAGATACAGCGAAGAGATAGCGGATGACTCTAAAATAGCATATAAAACTCGTACTTAATGTTTTTACAAATACATAAATGGTAATTAAATGAAAAATTAACATTCAATTGTTTATAATTAATACATAAATAATTTTAAATAAAACATGTGCGAATATACTATAAATAAACGTAAAACTGCTATATAACATAATTGAATTTAGTAGAATATTAGAGTATTTTCATTTCTGAAAATATATTAAAAAATTAATTAAATAAATTAATTTCATAATTTTTATAATGTATAAATATCATTTTTTAATTCATTTCTTTTGAAGAAGATATAGCGGAAATAGCGAATTATAGTGGGAATAACGGGATATAGCGGAAATAGCGGGGCTTAAAGCGGAAAGGCTATATTTGGGGCTATATGGAAAAATCGTAGCGGTAGAAATCCGCTATGAGATATAGCAGGGTTATAGCGGGGTAATAGCGGGGCATTAACTACACAGGTTTGGAATGAACAATCTTCCGATCAACAGGGTTCCAAATTCGATACCCTTTGATACCATCGGTATATCCCATTAGTATGCCCTTGTATGCTCTAGTGTCCAACTTGTCATCACCTGTATGGTGAACATATACAGTACAACCAAAAATTCGGAAGTAACCAAGATACACTGCTTTACTTCTCCACTTCTCCTCTGGAATCTTTCCATCTATGGCTGAGCACATAATTCGATTTATAAAATGCACCGCAGTTGATAATGCCTCAGCCCAAAAGCCTCTAGACAAGCCCGCCGTCAATCTCAAGCAACGAACCTTCTCTAGTAGAGTCATGTTCATCCTTTCTGCAACCCATTGGATTGCGGATCGCCGGGTGTAGTGAAATGTCTCTAAATGCTATACTGTCTACAAAAGTCGAGGAACTCCCTAGAGACAAATTCACCGCCATTATCAGATCTCAGCACCTTCAACCTAGAACCATATTGGTTCTCAACAAGCACTTTCCAGTCTTTGAACTTCTTAAAACTTTCTGATTTGGCCTTCATCACATACACCCATACTTTTCGAGAAAAGTCATTAATGAAAGAGATAAAATACTTTGCTCCTCTAAGAGAAGGAGTAGCAACCGATCCCTAAACATCTATATGCACGTAATCAAATACTTGCCTCGATCTATGGAGTCCAACTCCAAAAGATATTTTAGTTTGCTTGCCTAACACACGCTCCTGGCAAAAGTCCATCTTGTCGAAGCTTTCTCCTTTGATCATCTTCCGTCTTTGAAGAAACTCTAGTCTCTTTCTGAAATATGACCCAATCTGAGATGCCAAAGCCTTGTGGCATCCAAAGCACGAGAACTGTCTACTCCAACACACGACTCTCCAAGAACCGTGGTTCCTTTCAGCAAATACAGATTTCGAAACACATCTCCTTTTATAAGAACTAGTGCGCCTCTCGAAACCTTCAGACTATCCTTTTCGATAGTTGCCTTGCATCCTAAAGATGCCAATTGTCCTAAAGAAATTAAGGACTTCCGAAGACCTGGAACATACCTGACACCTGTCAAAGTGCGTATCACTCCGTATCTCGATCCTCACTGTACCTTCACCCATTGCTCTACAGCTAGCATCATTACCCATAAGAATAGAGCTTCCCTCTCGTCTGACAAAAGAACTAAAGTAATCCTTATTAGGCATCATATGGAAAGACGCCCCTGAGTCCAGCACTCAATGGTCTGAGACATCCGACACTGTTGTAGACAACACATTGTCAGATACAGACTTCTCCACCGCAAATGATGAAGATCCATCTTCTTCCTTCTTCTTCAAATATGGACAATCCTTTTTCCAATGACCAGGTTTCTTACAGATAAAGCACTTCCCGTCCTTAGACTTTCCTCTCCTGCCATTACCGGGCTTCCTAGACTTGGGACGCCCTCTAGAGTGTCAATTCTTCTTATCATCTCCACATCTTTCAACAAATAGGCCATGACTACTACTTCCACCTCTACTTCCTTCACTTACCTCCTTCATCTGATCTCTCAAGCCCTCAGATAGAAGGCCTGACTTCACATCTTCCACTGTCAATGTGTCTCTAGCGAAGATAAGGCTGTTAGCGAAACCTGTGTAACGCTCCGGAAGATAACACAAAAGAATCATTGCCATTTGCTCCTCATCCATCTTCAAGTCAACAGTCTTCATTTTCATCACGAGATCATCAAAGAAATTAAGATGTTCCTTCAATGAAGTACCCTCTCTCATCCGCATGGTGAAAAATGTCTTCAATAATATCAGACGGTTAGTCGGAGATTGCATCAAGTAGAGATTTTCTAGCTTGGTGCAAATGCCCCTAGCAGCGGTCTCACTGCTAATCTCTGAGATAACATTCTCTTCCTTAGCTAGTTGTAAAGAAGTAAACGCCCATTTCTCCATCTCCTTCCTTTCCGCGACTGAGATGTCAGCCGTCAACTTCATAGGGGCAAACACTACTGGATGGACTTCATTCCTAATTAGAACAGCCTTCATCCTCCATTGCCACTTCTCGAAGTCTTTATCCCCATTCCATTTCTCAATTGCCAACAGTGATCCTGACGCGATATACATCCCTCTAGTATAGGGTCTTGTAACAACTGGAGTCGCTTCATATCCTGCCATAGCGTCTAACACTCCTCAATCAACCTTGCAGCTTTGATACCAGACTGTTGGGAAAATCCCTTCATATGATCAGTCTAAGGGAATAAAAAACCCAACGCAGTGGAAAACAACTGGATCGTGATTATAGTGAGACAAAAAAAACATAGATAAACACCAGAACAAACAGTCATAGATCTATGCAGGGACATCCGATAAAATTGGTATCAGAGCAATACCCAGCCGGAATTGTGGTCTGTATGTGTTACAGCCACAACGCCTGGGTGGTGTTGTGTTCATGAGTCAACGAGGACGTTGGGCTCTAAGGGGGGGAGATTGTAACACCCCTTCATAGGCTTATATACCAAAGCCTTCACCTCATAACAACGTCGAGGCCTTTTGAGGAACAAAACCCCACACCTTGGCTTGGCCTATGAGGCAGAGGTGACTAAGTTGGGGACAATATCTGCGTTAAGTGAGGTGTGGGCTGTTACATTGGTATCACCAGTATTTATAGTGGTTCAACTACCGCAAGGAAGTGTACATCCACTTGGGGAGGGGAGATTTTATTAATTACTGAAAGATTAGAGTTACAAGTTTGATTCACTTTTAGAGGCTATACATAAGAAGAATTTACAATATAGACAAAATTCTACAGAGTTTCAGCTCTCTAGAATGGCTACAATTGTTGTCAATAAGCTCCACTATTTATAGAGTGAAGATATGAGGAGGAGTAGCTGCTATATAGCAGCCTTGGGGTTTGGTTCGGCATGCATCTGTTCCGGCACAATTTGGTTCGACAAAGTGCACTTCAAATCTGGACCGGCATCTCCCCTATTAGAGCGGCATGCTCAAATACCGAACGAAATATTTCGTTCGGCATGCCCAAATGCCGCTCCATAATCACCGAACTAAATAACTCGTTCGACACTTTCATTTTACCGAACGAAAACTCACTCCAGCTTCTTTCTCTTCTTTTCATTTCCACTTTACCGAACGAGACTACTCCTTCACCGAATGAGGACTTCGTGGCTTCCTCCTTTCTTGGTTTGGCTAGGCCGCCTCATTCAATGAACCGAATGATAATTCTCGTTCGGTTCCAAGCCCTAGCATTCCTCCGTTCTCCTCCTAGGGTTTCGCCATGTACTTCACGTTGGAATCAAGTATCAAATTCAACAATCTTGGTAGGTGTGGCTCACATTGTAAATGGAGTGGGTGCATGGATTGAATGTTAAAGTCCCATATCGCAGGATATTCAGAATAATCGTGGTATATATATGGGATTGGTGGTGCGTAACATTGATTCCTTTTGTTACAATGTATTGCCAAGACCAGATTATATGCTCGATGGAGGCGATGGAGGGATGTTCAATCGGGACGCCGGCATAAGAGACTTCGACCGTTGATGCTGTCTAGACACGGTGAAGCAAACGCGTACGGTGCGCGGGAATGTCAAAACTCAACATGGTATCAGAGCTCCATGGTTCGATGGGACCGGTACAATGCAGCGCGACCGAAGCATGGATCCAAAGGGGCTTGAGCATGGGATGCTCGTCAAGGTGGAGATATGGTTAAAAGCAGTTGTCCTTCCTGCTTATGAGAACTCGGAGTAGCAGCCTCACCCAACTGCGAAGAGGACTCGGTATAACTCCAAAGTGACTTGAGCAATGCTCGACAAGGTAGAGATTGTTAGGTGTGGCTCGCATTGTAAATGGGGTGGGTGCATGGATTGAATGTTAAAGTCCCACGTCGCAGGATATTCAGAATAATCGTCGTATTTATATGGGATTGATGGCACGTAACATTGGGGATTCCTTTTGTTACAATGTGTTGCCAAGACCAGATTATATGCTCGATGGAGGCGATGGAGGGATGTTCAATCGGGACGCCGGCATGGGAGACTTTGACCGTTGATGCTGTCTAGACACGATGAAGCGAACGCGTATGGTACGTGGGAATGTCGAAACTCAACAAAGACAACTGATGTACGCAGGAATTTATATGTCCGATGCTGCAACCATAGCTTGAACTCTTGATTTTTCGGAAACAATGTGTTTGTGAACAATATATCTGGCTAACCATGTCTTTGTCTTAGTTGATCCTAAATATCAAATGTTCCTACAATTCAAATACACGGAAGAAATTTATATAAATGAGCATGTGATAAATTCCTCATATTTTACAAAACTACAATAAGACAAACCTCCCAATGATAAATTTAATAATTTGCTATGGTCCGTATAAATTATTGGGCATCTGCACCAATTAACCAATATTTTACAGACCACGGCCCAAATGCAATCAGGTATGCGAGTGATGAAAAACCCAATCCCGTTCTCCAATTAAAAAAAATTAAATAACAACGTAATCATCCGTGGTGTTCAATTCTTCTCTGAAATAATTAAACTTCTACAAACATGCGATGCAAATCGACAAAGAAAAATTATCAAACTTTAAAACCCTCAATCAATTCTTGTCTGCCAATTAAAAAAAAACAAAATCGAAACAGTGTAATCATGTGACTAGGAATCAATATTTTCTCTATAAAAGCACACTAATTCATACAAAATACATAACAAAATAAAAATCTTAATTGGTTTTTTTGTACTGCTTCATCATAAGCGAGGCTCTAATTGAGAATAATCTCGAATTGAAGACTGAGGGAAGAAGGTTCGTCATCGAAGCATTGATCTCGAATTCATCCGCAAGCAACGACGAAGGTTTTTTTGTGTGGCTTCCTTTTTCTTTCGAAATTGAAGAGGGCAGAAGTGTTCTGCGTATGGCACTAATTTGAGAACGATTCTAGGGTTAAAGTGATGATGGGCTGAGTTTAAAATGGGTCACTACACAAAAACAGAGGATTCCCAACGAGTATAAGCGTTGCCAAGAATGTCAGTAACACTTATATGTGTCGCTATAGGGGCGTGGGCATTTATTTGCAATGCTTATAAACATTGTTTTTGCCAATGCTTATAAGCATTGAGAAATAATATCTTCCAATGCTTATAAGTGTAACAACCCGAGATTTAGCTTCAAATTTATAATCGTCATTTAACGATTTAAGTGATGATAATTGCTATTGAATTTTGATCGGTTGGAATCCTTTGGTAAAATTTGCAATTGGATTTTCTAGGGTTAAAAATCTTTTATAAATTGTTAAGTGTTTTGCGGGCTTCAATTTAATAATTGGGCCACGTTTTATTCGTTTTGATGCGGTGATTGTTATCGAAGTTTGATAACCCGATTCATTTGATTTCCTCTTCGTTCAAACCCTAGAGACAAAGCAAACGATAGAAAAGATAATAATGGCGGCTCTCGTTTCTTCGTTTGATCTGGAAAATTGGGCTAGCTCGTTCGTTCGTTCCTCCTCCTCCAATTACTCTTGCAAAGCAGAAAGAAAAGAAAAGAAGGGCGAACGAAGGAGATTTTGGCGTTCGCTCGAGATCTAGGGCTCGTTCAAATCGAAGGCGCCGACCCTCGTTGATCGATCCTCCTCTTCGAGCATGGCTCCTTCTGATTTCGTCAGTCAAGGTGAGTGAATTCATCACTCACATTTAATTCAAATTCTTTGACCTCGTCTGCTTATTTCGTTTTCGTTGTTTCGGCTTCGACTTGATTTTATTGATGTGGATTTGGTTCGATTTTGGCACTGACTTATTTAAAATCGGTCTTGGCATTTTTGTGATAATTGAGTTTGATTTCCATGGCTACATCCCTGATCGTTTTTCTGTTGACTTTGACTTTGTTCAACTTTGTGATTCATGATTTCGACTATAGCCTGTTCATTCCTTCCGACATCACTGTGAAGTATGACCTTGATTTTATGGCCCCTATGAGCTTTGTCTCTGGCCATCGTTGTATTCATTCCTAAAGCATTGATTTGAATTTTTGATAGACACGGCTCTTAAAACTGTTTGACAGTGCTTCGTCCCTTATCTGTTGCACATACAACCTGATGTTTAAACTTGACTTAGGTTGGGATAGTGTTGGACTTGGTTCGAACTTGTTGCCTCCTTGATCTTGTTTTACTGATGCATTGGTTTTGGGATTTATAGTATATGTTGTGTTCATGTCACTGGGCATTGACACTCATGTCTTCATGTTGCATTGATATTTTTGTTTCACTTCTGTTGTAATGGCTCTTCATGTATTTGAAAGTTCCTGCTTGCTTGTTTTGTTGGTTGCTGCATCTTCAAATGTTGCCAAGTTGCAATCTTGTGCTTACTTTGACCATGTTACATTTGTGCTTGAGTCAGTGGCATTCATTGGCTCATGTGTTTCCATTGTTTATGTAATTGTGATCCTTATTTTATTCTGTTGGTCTTCATGTGCAATGTTCTGTTGTGGCCTGTTGCACTATGAAGCATTTGAGTCTTTGCACATATGATCCTCTGGTGCATTTGCCTGTTGCATATTTTTCCACATGTAGTTTGTTGCCTGATTTTGGTTTGAAATCTGCAAGCGTGATTTTGTGAAAATGTTTTAGATGTGAATTCATTTCGACTTTGATCGTGGTTGACTTCGGCCATGGTGACTTTGTGATGATATTTTGGTCCTATTCGCTTGAATGCTTGAGATGATCTGGTTGTACTAGGTATCTATACTAGTGCATGTGTTTACTGATTCAACCCAGATCATATTTACCCATGTGGTCTTGTTTCATTTTATATGCAGTCTTGCCCTTGTTGGTTTGCATTGCAATGATGCCCTGATTCATTTTGTAGTAGTTGTGTTGAGTTAATGACTTAACCTCTGTAGTTTCGTTTTGTTGATTTGCATTTGGTGTTGTGATGATTTTGTATACTGTTGTGGCGAGGCAGTACACGCGTGCGTGTACTACAGCCACACAGTTTTAACATCTTTATGTGGCGAGGTAGTGCATGCGAGTGTGTACTGCAGCCCTATCAGATTAGACAATTTTAAATTGAAATTTCAATTGCTGGATTTGTTTCGTGTTGCCAATTCAACATACTTTGAAGTGTAATTTGATTTGGTTTAATTTAATCATTTTGTGGTTAATTGTCGTTTAGGCAGTTCTGTTGTTTTCTAAATTATCTTCATTGATATTCTTTTCCCTTATCTTTGTTGATGATTTGAATCTGTTGATTGGTCGTTTAACCCTGTTTAGTGTTATATCTGCCGTTATCCGATTCTCTTATCGAAGAGTCGGATATATGAGATTTCTGTGACTGTCGTCTATTTGATATTCGATTATTAATGCTTCCGTGCATTAATAACTGAGTTTGAATTAGACTGACCCGTGTATTATTTTCTTTTGAATTTAATACTCGGGTCAGACCCGAGTTATTTCAGGTTGTAGATTTCCTGCTTTGAGTTGCTGTTTTAGCTATGAAGACTTTTCACATCTTTTGAAGTGGTCTTCGTCTTGTTGTAGTAGTCAGTGTGTCTCTTTAGGGTTGATATGTATTCATGTATATTAGTCGATAATGTACTTGTATATATAACTTACAGAGTCGACAGTTGTAGTTATATCATATGTATTGTGTCAATTGTATTGTAACTGACATCAGTTATATATATATGAGACTTTTGTTATCTGTATTCCGCATTCTTTTGTATCTGTGTTATTATTATATATATTGTCCTAAACTATTATGAACCATCGTAGTTCGTTTTATACTGGTAATTGGGTATGTCGATGGGAGTAAATAAAGAACGATGAAAAATGAAAAATATATACCACTCCTATCGAGGTAACCAATATTAGTGTAAGGCCAACTACGGATGGCCGTTCCTATCCAGCCTTATTCTTCGTAATAACAGACAGTATTTCTTTTAATACTCTTTGTTATTGTGAGCATAGAGGTGGGGCGTTACAGTTGGTATCAGAGCTTGGCGTTTATGGACATAATATAAAACATAACTTGGATGGAACATGTATTACAACTATTGGTCGATGTTTTTATTTGTGCTTTGAGTCAAAACTAAAGTTTTGAAATTTTGATGAAATTTTTAAATATCTTTATTTAAAAATAAAGGAGAGATTGTGTTTTGTTGATTTAATTAAATTGTGTTCTGATGATTTGATTAAATTGTGTTCTGTTAATCAGAGTGCGCAGCGGAAACAGTGAAACTGTCTCCGCTGAGTACAACTGATAATCTTTTTGATTTAAAAATCAAAATATGAAATTGAAATAAATTTCATTTGCTGTTTACATAGCTGTGTTTATTTTGTTTCTTTGAGAATTTCGAATCCGAATTGAGGATTCGAAGCGTTTGCAGTTATGTGATTTTTATTGAGATTTTTGTTGGTTTTCTTTTATGCTAATCATATATTGATTTGATTTTGCTGTTTTGAATTATCTTCATTGAAGATATGTTCGAATGATTTCTTTGTTCATTTTGTAGTACGTGCAAATTCGAGTTGCACGTTACTGCATTAATTTTACGTTGAACCGATGCTTGGTTATGAAACGTATTTTGTTGCCGTTATTTTTATAACGGGATTTTTACACCAATGTTAAATTTTTGAAGCACGGTGTTTTGTAGCATTTTTGATGAATGAAAATTCACTGATATTACATTTTGTTGTAAATTATTTTTGATGAGATTTTGACGTTTAAAAATTACTGTCGTTTTGGCTTCAGTAACCGTCAAAATTTTAAAAGTGGAATTTTCAAGCAGTTATTCCACAATGTTGATTCTAAGATTCGTTTTACGATGTTTTGGGGAACTACAATTTTCTTTTCGAAATTGTTACTAATATTGCTGCTTTAATCACGTGATTGGAAAATCATTTTAAAATGAAAAATTGTTTTATAAAATTTTTAACAGTTTGCGCTTTCAAAAGAATGAGGAAGCGACTTAAACGATTCAGCAAAATCGAGGACTATGACCCCTTTCTTTTACTGATTCGCTTAACTACGGACTTGTTCAGTTGAGAATGTGAATTGTTATTTGTATAAAATAAATAAAAATTGTTTTCAGAAATTTTACAGTTTGCGCTTTCAAAAGAATGAGGAAGCGATTTAAACGTTTCAGCAAAATCGAGGACTATGACCCCTTTCTTTTACTAATTCGCTTAATTCCGGACTTGTCCGTTTGAGAATGTAAAGTGTATTTTTACAAAATACACAATTTAGCACTTTCAAGGAAACGATGAAGAGAATCAAACGATTTAGTAAAGCACGTGGTATGGGATATGTGCGTTTGCTATTTCTGTTAATTCCGGACTCGTTAATTGAAATATCTGCTGTTTTGATGATTTTGATGATTTTACACTTTCAAGGAAACGATGAAGAGAATTAAACGATTTAGTAAAACTCGTGGTTATGGGACATGCGCGTTTACTATTTTGGTTAATTCCGGACTCGTTAATTGAAATATTTGATGATTTCGTGTGCTTTCGAGCCACTATGAGGACCTTCGGGTCATTTGTTGGACCTTCGGGTCAAATACCAGTACTAGACCTTCGGGTCATTTGTTGGACCTTCGGGTCATTTGTTGGGCGCCAAAATTATGTTGAGTACTTGGTAGGCTTCGGCCATTTGTTGATGCACGTGCGGCGAACTAAAAACTCGCCATTTGATGGGATCGATCCAAGCTTTTATGTTGATTTTCTAGTCTTCTTAATTGATTTCTAGATATTTGTTGTTTCTAATTATCTGCAGGTAATTAGATATCTGATGTTATGAGGTTTAATTATCGTATCGGTAATTAAATATCTGTTGTTTTTGATTATCGCTTGTGATAATTAGATATTTGAGATTTGATTATCGTTTTTGATAATCGAATATTTGTTGATTTGAGATTTGATTATCGTTTTTGATAATCGAATATTTGTGATTTGAGATTTGATTATCGTTTTTGATAATCGAATATTTGTGATTTGAAATTTGATTATCGTTTTAATCGAATATTTGTTGATTTGAGATTTGATTATCGTTTTTGATAATCGAATATTTGAGATTTGATTATCGTTTTTGATAATCGAATATTTGTGATTTGAAATTTGATTATCGTTTTTGATAATCGAATATTTGTTGATTTGAGATTTGATTATCGTTTTTGATAATCGAATATTTGTGATTTGAGATTTGATTATCGTTTTTGATAATCGAATATTTGTGATTTGAAATTTGATTATCGTTTTTGATAATCGAATATTTGTTGATTTGAGATTTGATTATCGTTTTTGATAATCGAATATTTGTGATTTGAAATTTGATTATCGTTTTTGATAATCGAATATTTGTTGATTTGAGATTTGAGTATCGTTTTTGATAATCGAATATTTGTGATTTGAAATTTGATTATCGTTTTTGATAATCGAATATTTGTGATTTTAGATTTGATTATCGTTTTTGATAATCGAATATTTGTTGATTTGAGATTTGATTATCATTTTTGATAATCGAATATTTGTTGATTTGAGATTTGATTATCGTTTTTGATAATCGAATATTTGTTGATTTGAGATTTGATTATCGTTTTTGATAATCGAATATTTGTGATTTGAAATTTGATTATCATTTTTGATAATCGAATATTTGTTGATTTGAAATTTGATTACCGTTTGTGGTAATTAAATATTTGTTGATTTGTTTTCTGACTATCTTTTGGATAATTGGTTGATTGCTGATTTTATTGATATGAAAATTTCTAGTCTCTAATGGAGTCAAGATTATGTTGATTTTATTGAATTGCTATTTTCTATCTATCTCTGTTGATAGTTAGAGTTTGCTGATTATGAAGTTTATGTTTTCTAGTTAATTGTTGAATAACTAGAATTTTGGCAGTTTTGCGAATTGTGATTTGTGCTTTCTAATCATCTTTGTTGATAATTAGATTTTGCTGTTTTCTAATTATCGTATCGACAATTAGATATTGCTGTTTTGAGTTTTATGTATTTCTGAATATCTAATTGATAAGGGAATATCGCCGTTGATTGCATTTATTCAGTTTTGCTGCTCTCTGATTATCTATTGATAGTTAGATTTTGTTGAAAATTTGTGAATCTCTTTTATTGGGATTAAAAGATTTCTTTGGTGTTTGTGTTCTTGACCTTATTTTTCTAGCTTAACCGGTTTATGTTAGAAAAATAATTGTTATTGACGCCTTTGATTATGAAAATTGCGGGGACGCAATTTTTATAAGGAGGGGAGTCTGTAACAACCCGGGATTTAGCTTCAAATTTATAATCGTCATTTAACGATTTAAGTGATGATAATTGCTATTGAATTTTGATCGATTGGAATCCTTTGGTAAAATTTGCAATTGGATTTTCTAGGGTTAAAAAACTTTTATAAATTGTAAGTGTTTTGCAGGCTTCAATTTAATAATTGGGCCATGTTTTATTCGTTTTGATGCCGTGATTGTTATCGAAGGTTGATAACCCGATTCATTTGAGTTCCTCTTCGTTCAAACCCTAGAGACAAAGCAAACGATAGAAAAGATAATAATGGCGGCTCTCGTTTCTTCGTTTGATCTGGAAAATTGGGCTAGCTCGTTCGTTCGTTCCTCCTCCTCCAATTACTCTCGCAAGGCAGAAAGAAAAGAAAAGAAGGGCGAACGAAGGAGATTTTGGCGTTCGCTCGAGATCTAGGGCTCGTTCAAATCGAAGGCGCCGACCCTCGTTGATCGATCCTCCTCTTCGAGCATGGCTCCTTCTGATTTCGTCAGTCAAGGTGAGTGAATTCATCACTCACATTTAATTCAAATTCTTTGACCTCGTCTGCTTATTTCGTTTTCGTTGTTTCGGCTTCGACTTGATTTTATTGATGTGGATTTGGTTCGATTTTAGCACTGACTTATTTAAAATCGGTCTTGGCATTTTTGTGATAGTTGAGTTTGATTTCCATGGCTACATCCCTGATTGTTTTTCTGTTGACTTTGACTTTGTTCAACTTTGTGATTCATGATTTCGACTATAGCCTGTTCATTCCTTCCGACTTCAATGTGAAGTATGACCTTGATTTTCTGGCCCCTGTGAGCTTTGTCTCTGGCCATCGTTGTATTCATTCCTGAAGCATTGATTTGAATTTTTAATAGACACGGCTCTTAAAACTGTTTGATAGTGCTTCGTCCCTTATCTGTTGCACATACAACCTGATGTTTGAACTTGACTTAGGTTGGAATAGTGTTGGACTTGGTTCGAACTTGTTGCCTCCTTGATCTTGTTTTACTGATGCATTGGTTTTGGGATTTGTAGTATATGTTGTGTTCATGTCACTGGGCATTGACACTCATGTCTTCATGTTGCATTGATATTTTTGTTTCACTTCTGTTGTAATGGCTCTTCATGTATTTGAAAGTTCCTGCTTGCTTGTTTTGTTGGTTGCTGCATCTTCAAATGTTGCCAAGTTGCAATCTTGTGCTTACTTTGACCATGTTACATTTGTGCTTGAGTCAGTGGCATTCATTGGCTCATGTGTTTCCATTGTTTATGTAATTGTGATCCTTATTTTATTTTGTTGGTCTTCATGTGCACTGTTCTGTTGTGGCCTGTTGCACTATGAAGCATTTGAGTCTTTGCACATATGATCCTCTGGTGCATTTGCCTGTTGCATATTTTTCCACATGTAGTTTGTTGCCTGATTTTGGTTTGAAATCTGCAAGCGTGATTTTGTGAAAATGTTTTAGATGTGAATTCATTTCGACTTTGATCGTGGTTGACTTCGGCCATGGTGACTTTGTGATGATATTTTGGTCCTATTCGCTTGAATGCTTGAGATGATCTGGTTGTACTAGGTATCTTTACTAGTGCATGTGTTTACTGATTCAACCCAGATCATATTTACCCATGTGGTCTTGTTTCATTTTCTATGCAGTCTTGCCCTTGTTGGTTTGCATTGCAATAATGCCTTGATTCATTTTGTAGTAGTTGTGTTGAGTCAATGACTTGACCTCTGTAGTTTCGTTTTGTTGATTTGCATTTGGTGTTGTGATTATTTTGTATACTGTTGTGGCGAGGCAGTACACGCGTGCGTGTACTACAGCCACACAGTTTTAACATCTTTATGTGGCGAGGCAGTGCACGCGAGCGTGTACTGCAGCCCTATCAGATTAGACAATTTTAAATTGATATTTTAATTGCTGGATTTGTTTCGTGTTGCCAATTCATACTTTGAAGTGTAATTTGATTTGATTTAATTTAATCATTTTGTGGTTAATTGCCGTTTAGGCAGTTCTGTTGTTTTCTAAATTATCTTCATTGATATTATTTTCCCTTATCTTTGTTGATGATTTGAATCTGTTGATTGGTCGTTTAACCCTGTTTAGTGTTATATCTGCCGTTATCCGATTCTCTTATCGAAGAGTCGGATATACGAGATTTCTGTGACTGTCGTCTATTTGATATTCGATTATTATTGCTTCCGTGCATTAATAATTGAGTTTGAATTAGACTGACCCGTGTATTATTTTCTTTTGAATTTAATACTCGGGTCAGACCCGAGTTATTTCAGGTTGTAGATTTCCTGCTTTGAGTTGCTGTTTGAGCTATGAAGACTTTTCACATCTTTTGAAGTGGTCTTCGTCTTGTTGTAGTAATCAGTGTGTCTCTTTAGGGTTGATATGTATTCATGTATATTAGTCGATAATGTACTTGTATATATAACTTCCAGAGTCGACAGTTGTAGTTGTATCATATGTATTGTGTCAATTGTATTGTAACTGACATTAGTTATATTTATATATGAGACTTTTGTTATCTGTATTCCGCATTCTTTTGTATCTGTGTTATTATTATATATTATCCTAAACTATTATGAACCATCGTAGTTTGTTTTATACTGGTAATTGGGTATGTCGATGGGAGTAAATAAAGAACGATGAAAAATGAAAAATATATACCACTCCTATCGAGGTAACCAATATTAGTGTAAGGCCAACTACGGATGGCCGCTCCTATCCAGCCTTATTCTTCGTAATAACAGACAGTATTTCTTTTAATACTCTTTGTTATTGTGAGCATAGAGGTGGGGCGTTACAATAAGCGTTGGAAAAAAATATTTTTCAACGCTTATAAGCGTTGGAAAGAAATATCTTCTAATTCTTATAAGCGTTACAAATAAATACAAACAAATAAACACTTATCGGTAATGAGATGTTGAAAGATATAATGGTTTGAATGTTAAAAGATATAATGTAGACTATATTTAATATGAAATATTATCTTAACTTAGCAAATTATAATCCAATCAATATCAATAAACAATATTCATAATCAATAATAAAACAAAGTATCAATTAACAAAAGAGAAGTTCAATACATAATTAATTTACAATACATAGTTTACCAATTCCATACTAATATCTATTTCTATAACAAAAGGTAAGACATAGTTCATTGTTAAAGTCTACAAATACCGAATATGAAACTCTGGCCATATACCGAAGCCTCCATCAAAAAATTCACATAGCCTCTACATTCCATGTTGAGGACCATCGTAAACTGGTGCTTCTGGTTCAAGAACTTCAACTGCCCAAATAACTTACTCTACAATAATTTTTCTTTCTATCGGAACCAAAAACTTCCGATTGGATCATTTTCAAGATCTTCTACTTCACCATTACGACTAGAACTACCATCCAATTTCTTTTTTTTTCAGCTTCTTCTATAAGTACCTATATGGATTCAATATCATATTAAATTGAAATTTATACTTAAAAGAATGAGAAATAGTAATCAAGGTGATATTACATGATTTAACAATAAAAGGACATTAAATAAAACAAGCAAATATGCAAAGACGATAATTTGAAATTAAGTACTTCATATATGCAATGACATGTTTGGATTTTTGAGGTGGTAAAATCCAAAATTGATCAGATGGTTTTTTAGTTTTTTTATCAACAGACATTAAAGGCATTTCTTTTCTTCGATAGCACTGAATATATAAAATAGTTATGCACATGTATTCAGTAATAACTGGAATATACACTTTACCAGAATTTCCCACTCCCATGTTTAAAACTGAGACGGACAACAAGACCTCAGTTTAAAACCGAGGCGACATGGCCTAAGTTTTAAACTGAGGACTAAGGCGAACATGGTCACAATGGCCTCATATTAACATATCTTTATGACAAAAGTTTCAAACGAGATGTTAGTTCCAAAACATCCTGATCATGAAATGGTGGAAGAAATTATTATAGCAAAAGTAGGGATCCTAATTAAAATAGCTTCAAATATCAAAATAGCCAGTGTTACTAAAACATTGTCATTATAAACCCAAATAAAAAGAAACAAAAAAAACAAGAAGAAAATAAAGAAGACTGAACAGTAATAACATAAGATGACCGAGACAAAAACCAAATAAGAAAAATATGAAAATCAATGCCCATGAACCCACAACTAGTAAGGCTTCAAGTGTAAATTGTTGCTAGAGACCTTGAAAAGGTATAACATAAGGATAAATACTAAAATAAACTTAGAAAAAAAATCTTTGCATACAGTGATATTTGAGTTATTATTTAAGTATCCCAACAATTTAGTTGAGTTTTATTGTCTGTATATAGTGATATCCGCAAAAGAAAAAACTCATTTATTTATAAGAACCATTATGTTACGTATAGTACATTAAGTTATGTAGACCCTATCTGATAATCCTATATTTAAACAAATATTTGGACGTCGAAAGGTTTTAATTTTTCTCTTATAATCCTATATTTAAACAAATATAATGTACAATATATTTCTCTCATCATGTAATTCTATATTTGAGTTCAAGACTATTCAATTCTCTTACCCTTCCTCTTCTCATTTTGTCCTCCTCTCAAAGACAAAAATACTCGCACAAATTTTAATAAAATTTCCATGACAATATATTGTACAAAGCCAGAGCAGTAGGGAGTAACTATATGTTTGTGACAAAAAATTGAGATTAGGAAAATTTATGTTTAATGGTAAGTGGAAGACTGAAATGAATAGCTTTGTGAATATTAGCGACCAATACTCTGAATACATGCAAATGGAGATAGGTAATCTTGGAAATATGTATAAAATTGAGGTGAATTTGAATCGTAACTTGTAAGAAAGAGTTTGGTTTTGAATTTGGAGTCACAATGATTATGATTCATGCGGTTGTGCACATTGATTGTAGAAGCCTAGAAGGTGTTGTTTGTGTTGTAATTGCTTTGTTAAAAGTGTTAATTTTAATAAATATAGAAGAATAGAGGGCTACTGTATCACTCCAAATAATTTAATAAATATCGAAGGTGTTGTTTGTGTGCTGTCCATCCAACTGATCGATCCAAACTGAACTGGACATGGCTGTCGTAGGACTAAATTTTGGGTTAAAAAATTTGAGTTGTAATTTTTTTTCTCTTCTTTTAAACGTCTTGGCTTGTAATTTGTTAACATGTTTTTTTTTGTTTTATTGATGCAGTAAATTGAGATCCAAGTTGATACATAATCCCATTTTATTGCGTTGATTTGTTATTTCTTCCCTTACTCATTAACTATGCTCTTTTTTCTGTTGAAAAGAAAACTATGTAAATATAATCGATGAAAAGAAAACTCTATAAACTGACATTCAACATATATAATGAATATATAAATAGAATAATCCATGACATTCAACAAATGTAAACTACGACAACTCAACTTTCTTTCATCGTCTCGAATACAACAAATCAGAAGGCGAATAAGATTTCTATGATGACATTTAGCGATGAGTATAATCTCTTATCGTTTAGTATATTTTTAACTCTTAGTATATTCTTATACTTTACTATTGAGTATATTCTTAACTCTTATCGTTGAAAGCATAAGGCACTATATAAGAAAGTGTATATATTGTGCAATAAAAAAGGAAGCAAAACAACAAGGGGGAAATAACAATTTAAGTTCTTATCTCAATCTTCACATTATGATGAACCACATTTCCTACATAACTTTAAACAAGCCTATACATTTCTAAACTAAGATTCTGCAAAATGGATGAAACCAAAGATAACAAAATTCGTAATTTTTTATCACATCATAGTGTTTCTCAATAGATAGACCTATAGTAATCATTATCAACTAATATATCACATATATATTTACAATATTGGATAAATATGCCTGATCGCAATGAAGTATTAATCACACTGATTTTAATTTTGATTATACATTTTTAACCGGCATTTAATATACCAAATAAAATTGTGTACTGTAGGGGGTGATGGGGTGTCTTTCAGTTCAAAAAATAATTTTATTACTGACCCACCTTTGCCCAATTGCATATGCTCTAAGTTGCATTATATTCATACTTTGACATAACGACCTCAACATATACAGTTTTGAAAGCATTATTTCCAGAAGGGGGAAACACTAGTAATTTTAAGTAAAAAGATTGCTTAAATATATAGGCACTTAACATGCTTGAATCAGCTTTGCTTAATTGTACGCATAATGCTAGCAACATTTGGACAAAAAAATATTCACACTTACAAACCAATGAGAAACCCGCTCCCCAACCATGAACTGAAGCACCATACCAGAGTGGGCAAGTTGTATACTTCAACACAAATTACAACTGTTAGAAATCTGCTATTAGAAACTGCAATCGTTTCATTTACCTTTAACGTTATGCAGTTTCTAATCTTAATGTGACCCTATTAATTAGGTCATAAATAGAATGTTTCAGTTACCTTTAGCGTTATGCAGTTTCTAATCTTAACGTGACCCTATTAATTAGGTCATAGATAGAACGTTTCATTTACCTTTAACGTTATGCAGTTTCTAATCTTAATGTGACCCGATTAATTAAGTCATAAATAGACCGTTCTATAATTAGAACATTAGGTCTGTGATTAATCTTAAGCGTTGAATTAGTATATGATGGACGTACCATATTTAGAGTTAAATGTTTTATAAAGGATTGGGTCCTCTCTCTCCCAGCCAACAGATGTATTCTTCTCCATCAAGAAACACATAAAGAAATAGGGTTAGAGAGAGAAACCGAATTCTGAGAAGAAGAGTAATTATTAGAAGTCAAAAGAAGAAGATGACAGCCATTACATCTTCGCTGTTAATCAAGGTACGTCATCTTAAAGAATAAATCATATTAAGTTTTGTTTGTGAAATATTCGGTATTGGTGATCCTTGGGCTATTACTTGAATTGTTTATCATTAATCATGAAAGATCGAACAGTAAAGAATTTCTGACATTTGGTGTCAGAGCCACCAATCAATAACTGAATATTTCCTATGATTGCAATTGATCTGTTCTATGCTTTACTCATGATGTTTAATCAAGTATGTGTTATAAGTCATTTATGCACATGAGATTTATGATTTTGTTAATCACCAAAGTGGTCAAAATCAGAATAATCATTTAGTGCATAAGTGACATAATGATTATTGATAGAAATTGCCAGTTATAATAATACCAATTAAAAACTGGCATCACTAATGATAGAACCTGAGAACTTACCCAAAGGAAAGTCTTATTCTATAACTAGTTGACATGATGAGGTTTAATAGATATCTTGATTAAATAAATATAGATCATCGAAAGATGTCAGTTCTATTTAATTGAATATATTTATTACTTACTTATGTTTTGGTATAAGATAGTATCTACCCAAAGGAGTGCTATATTATACTATTATGTACATATTTGAATCGCGTTAGCTATGAGCTTATAGTAATTTCAATTTTTTTATTTAATTTGCAGTAGTTCCCATGAATACACATGCTTCATCTGTTACATTGTTCACTAGTGTTAATTTTTCTGAATGGAGAGAACAAGTCAATTTCCATTTAGGTGTTCAGGATCTTGACTTGGCACTCTTGAGGATAAATCTGTTGCTCTTACAACAACTAGTACTGAGATAGAAAAATCACACCATAAAGCATGGGAATGCAGTAACAGATTGAGCCTTATGTTTATTAGATGACTGTTGCTAATGTAACAACCCTATATTTTGTGATTATTTTAATTGTATATTTTGGTTATTTTAATTGATTTTTGATTTAATAACTTTATTTTTATTTATTAAATTAAACAATTTTGTTATTTTAAATATAAATTGTGATTTGAATGTGAATTATAATTTCAAACATGAATAAATAAGATATTTTTCAGAAATGTGAATTTTGGTCAATTTGGTCAAACTTAGACTTTTAATTTAAAAATTTAAAAGTTTGAGAAATTTGAATTTTATCTTTTATTATGAAAGTAAATACAATTTTAAGAATACTGCTTTTTGTTTCGTTGAAATCTGATTTATATTGTGAAAGTTATATCCTTTTAAATACTGTGTGTAATTTGTTGTATTTAACAAAATTGTTTATTTTAAATTATATAAATAATATTTTATTTAGTTATGTAATGTTCTAATTTATATTTATATGGGTAAAATAACATGTTATGTATATATTTTGGTTTTAAAACATTTAAAAAGTATATTTGACATTTTCTAGTGTTAGTTGTATTCTGTTTATAAATTTTAATTTCCAGCTTCAATTAATTAAAGAAATTCTTTATTTATTCCTCTATTTCCTTAAGACCTTATCTAAACTATATTATGATTACTGAGTTTGATTTCAAGAGCACAGAAGCTACTTGAGTAATTTGAGAAATGAACGGTCGCGTCTATTATTTGTTTCTGTTCATACCCTCACCTCCTCACTAAATCAGAAAATAATTCACCTATATTCATCCATTAGTTACTGTACGCAGCTCACCATCTCCTCCCTTATCATCCAAACCCTAAATAGTAACATACCCTCAATTTCTGCCTCTTCCCATACATCGTTGTTGACCTGTCCTCCTACCAGCATGGTTGACCCCTTCAACTCCGAATCACGGCCCGATCAATTGACAATCGCCTTCGCCTCTCTATCCATTTTGGCTTTCCTCATCCATCATCCATAGTATTCATCTTCTCCATCTGCCAAAGGAGTCATCGACAACGCAGCGTTGACGGGTTGTTGCCGGTTCTTCTTCCACTGTAAGTGCTTTTTTCTTCTTCCTATAACTTATTTTAAACTATCATAGCACGGGTTTATTTTACCCTAGAATAATTTTAATCCTTTCTTTTACTATGAAACAGATGAAACTTCCCTTTATTTGCTATGTGATATGATTTTTAATGTTGGAGGAAATAGGTCCTATGGGTGGTATCCCTTACAGAGATAGATGATACAGGTTAATATACTTGTATTGCATAACCATGGTATAGTTGTACTTAGTTATATGGCACTATCGTGATGTTTTACTAAGTTTTTGAATTTTGATAAGTTCTATTGCCATAATTACATTTGAATTACTTTTGGATCTTGGTGTAGGTGTTTTCCCTTTTAAAAGAGCACCCAAGATATGAACATTGCATATCATCCCAATGTGGCACAACTGTCAGCATATGAGTAAGTATTATGAATAATTTAAACATAATTCCTTTTGTAATGCACCAATGAAAAATATGAACCATTTTGTTGCATTCTATTCCAGTTAGAGTTAGCATAGACATATGGTCTTAGATTATAATTTTTAATTTTGTAATATTTCTTACATATACAAATCCTAAGATCAATTTTTGAATTTAAACAACTTGGGTTCATAAAGATTTTTTTTATCAGTTACCTATGCCACTTAATGCTTAAAGCAATTGCTACAATATCTACTAAGTACTACCAATGCTACTAAATACTTATAGTATTTGGTAGAAGTTTTTCGTATATTCTACTACGTTGTTCGAAATCGACTGGATCTCTGAGCGTTAGTTTCTGGAAAAACTATAGTTGCCAAATATCAATGCTACCCCCTCAAAAAAACACATTACGATTTGAAACTGGTGTCATCTCTTCGTGCCTGCAACTTAACATGCTTCACTTTCGCTGGCCAATAAACCTAAAAAAATACAAATTGAAAATAAAACATAAGCACTTACTTGCTGATGTAGGATCTGAAGGTTTGGCATGCTGTAACTACTATAGTGGATTAAAATACCTTAGCCTTTGACTAAGAGTATGACAGTAAAATGTTAAGTAGATTGGGGTTGTGAGGTTCTTCACTTTTTCCTCGACATTTAAAATATAACTAATTTATCATATAAGTGATTTTATCGTTATATGCATTTAACTATCCTACATTTTTTGGTTTTGTAATTTATCATTACACTATTTCAACCAAAGCCGCTGCAAGTACTGAATGGTTTTGAGTTTCTATGGTAAGATAATTAATTCAGCTAAAACATAACACAACAAAATTATAAAAACTCTAGGCATGTTATGGCACACGTTTTACAAGTATTGCTACATAATTCACAATGTAACTAGGGCTTAGAAATAAAGAATGGAAAGCTACGTTTCAAGTATTAAACTTTTGAAATTTGTAAACTAATTTATTTGTGTGTGCACACATTCATATAGATATACATACATGCATACATACATATATACTAACATTATTTTTTCTGTGTGTGGCCTTTTTTATTGATTGAAGGATGATGATTTTCATGATATAATAACTAAAGTCTTTTTAGTATTACATTTTAAGAATATATTTCAAAAATAATGTTAATTAAGCTAGTAGTTATACTTGAGTTTCTTATTTACATCACTTATCTTTTACTTAATTGGTTGTTTCAGATTGTAATGTTTTAAAACCGAAGTACTCGAGTAGAATAAGCATGAAAAATATATTGTTTTTTAAGATAATATTTTTAAAGAGAGGATAAACAGTGTGGATCACAAAATAGAGCAAATTACTATTAAGATTCCTATAATAAACTTAGTAATATTATAAATATGCTTAATTTAATTGATATTTAGGTGATAAAGGAACTTTCACCTTCCTAAAATATTCATCTGCACGATTTCACTTTTTATATTTTAATTCTATGTTGCTATTTGTTCTTTTGTTTTCAAATTGGAAATTAGATCTCTAATTGCACAGTAAAGCTGTTGTTGGAGAAGATGAATAGATGACTACAGTTGTATTGAGAATTAAGTCCTCTATTGTGAGTGGAAAGTTTAATCTTATTAATTCAAGTATCTCAGTCGTTGGACTTTTAGTTCTTTATATTTTGGGGTAGTTTCGAATTTTGAATTATACAACTGTCACGGTTATGTTAATGTTTACATTCGTTGTTTTCTGGTATTGAGATATTAATTTTTTTACTTTCATTTTGCTTCTCACAACTATATATCAATGCATGTATTAAATGGATGCCCAATTCCACCAATTGAATATTCATTTGTATATCCAGGAAAGGATACCTCACTTCAATATCTACAGCAAGCTATTCTTTTGTATGTCTGTTGCATCATACTCTTCATACAACGGATCTAGGCAGTGTTCTTTCTTTTTCTACGATGGTAATAGAGTATGGAAAAGGAAAACTCTCACAACTTATTAGACAATTTAAGTGCTTGCGCTTGATTAGAATACTTGTAGCTTATACTTAGCCAATATAAGTTTTTGAACATTTTGTATTTCTCATTTAATTCCTTATGTATGTATGTGTGTGTGTCTGTGTGTGAGCGCGTGCGCATGGCATGCGTATGTATGTATGTAATGTGTTCATTTTGGAAATTACAAAAAAATTCAAATTTTAACTGATATCAATTATAGTTTTAAGCATTTAGAAATAAACATTACTGCATAGTTTAGTTTCAATTCCATTTTCAATTACTATATATTGATAGTAAACCAAGACTTTATAACTTGACAAATCTCCTTATAAAACAGATTTTATACATTCATAAAAAGTTACTACCTCAACATAGAAATATCATAGATTAATTGTTTCTTTTTTGCAGGTACAACAAAGTTCGGCACTCATTACTGATTACTCAACTACACTGTGAAGGTTACATAGCACGTGATACAAACTACTTCATATGCACAGGACCAGGTTAAACAGAGATGCTGGCATTTCCATCTGACACTTCTCATAAAAAATACTAATATATTGTTTTTTCCGTGTAGAATAGTTTTATGTTTATGCTGTGAAAGCTAGTTTCATGTCAACTATTATTGAATGTATTGAAACCATTGATTATAAAATAACACAAGTGATATATATATATATATATATATATATTGGACTTCTAAATCATAAATTTTATTTGTTTTATTAGCACAATAACAACGTGCTTGCTCACTGTTACCACCACTAACTTGGCCAAATAATGGAAGCAAAGAATAAGTTTGGATTACGTCATTAATGACAAAAGTAGATGACATATTGTTCTACCACTAAATTTACAAAGATAAATAAACCCAACTTCTCTAGCATAATATATATCCTGGTTGTATGTACATCTTCTACCTATACAAGTCCATACTCTCATGTATGTCACATCCCAATGTCCAGTGGCAAGTCTTTATCTCTATCTCCATAACATATTAGAATAGATCGGATGTTAAAGGTGAACAAATTGGACGTGGATCGAAATTTAAGACCAAATTACAAATTTTATTGAATCATTTTTTGCCTAAATCCATTGAACCTAAGGGAAGATAATCTAAGATCATTATTACTAGCAAACATGGCGCATATGGCTCATAATACTACATTTCAAACTTTTCGACAAATAAAAGCATCACTCTGTAGTACCAAGAACGCTTTACATGGCTATTTCCATAAATTCCTCATTAATTACTTTATCCGTTACTGTTCAATAAGTTCAAAGTAATTTAGACATATTTAATATCAACCAACAATATAATGATCCGTGTGCGTAGCACGGGTTCGAACTAGTTTTATTTAATCTCCACTTTATTTTGTTCATCATTTATTTTACTTATTTGACTTTTATTTGTTTTAAAGTGAAATAGTAATTTTATAAGGCTAGTGATGTTTTATTTGTAATTTTAAGCCTTGTTTAAATTAACTAAACTATTTCTTTATTCTTTTTCTATTTTCTCTAAATTTAATTATTTATTTCACTTTAGAAATGATAAATGAATTATTTTATTTCAAAACTTTGCTTTAGAATAATTTTTAAAATGAAGTTGTTAATTTTCCAAAGTCAATAGTGATTTATTTGTAATTTCTGGACCCTGTTTTCAATTTTTAAGCAATTTCTTATATTCTTTTTCCATTTTCTTTAAAATTAAGTTTTTATTTTTATTTTTTATTACTTTGTTTCGGCTCTAAAGTCAAATTACTGATTTTATTTTGTTTTATTTGAATTAAAGAAAAAGGAAATATGAAAGAGTTAAAATGCTTTAGAAACTGAAGTCTTTTCATCTCCTATGTCCTTTCAATTGCCACAACTCCTCATTTACTTCTTTTGGCTATGTATTACTTTGTTTGGCCATGTATTCCAGTGCCCATTCCTGCAAAAAAACATTTGTTCCTCATTCTATTCATGGCTTGCAAAATAATTTGGTAATGGCTACTTTTTCCTTCTTCTTCTTCTCATTTTTCATGGTTTTTGCCTTGTTTCGTGGATTCTTTTGCACTTCCTCCTCCTCATATCCATGGCCACCACCTCCTACACCTCCTCCCTGCCATCATAACCAACTATACTCCAGGTTATGACCATGGCTGAACCCACCATGGTGACCAAACCCCTCAAAAATGCAACCTAGGCCTTAAAAACAATGTTGTGACCACTATTTGCATCACCGCTTCATTTTCCACCACCACTACCACCTTTGGCTGCCGCCACCACCTCTAACCAAACCACCACACACCCCTCTAGCCTCTGACCTGACCCACACCCCACTGGCCGAGCCCAAACCCTCCATGGCCGAGCCCAAAGTTGAACAAAAACCTACCCTATGTTGCTTGAACCCCTTCACCTTCCCAAGTGTAACTTCCTCTACATGTTCTTGCTTATGCCGTGCATTTTCTAGCCCAAAACCGAGCCATACTATGTTTAAACCTGAGCTAAACCACCCCCTAGGCCGTGCAAAGGAATAGAGAAAGCAAGGCAAAAGTCGTTGCATTCATATTTGTTTTATTCCAAAGTTATATCATTCCAAAGTTGCATTGAAATTTATGATTTGTTTTGATTTTGTTTTGGGTTGTAACACAAGATTTGTAGCTTGGATCTCGCTCTCCACTCAAATTTGTAGCCTTTTCATTATGTTCTGTAATCCATTGTGTCATTTGCATTGCAACCTCCATCACAAAAAGGTGAGTAAATCTCACCTGACATTTTATACTTATGCAAATGTGAATTGACAACAATTGAATGTGTAGTACTATTATGTTATGCTATAACTGCCTGTGATTATTTATGTATGATGTTAAACCTATAAATTACATGTGATATCATCTGTTACTGTTATATAACGCTATTCTATTTATTTATATCAGTTTATCACACTTCAAGTTCCCTGTAGAGTAGAATCACTATGGGTTGAAATGATACATACCCGAACGGACTTTAGAATAGGGAAAAATCGTTATGGGCTGAAATGATAGGCCTGAACGATTTTTATTTATTTCATTTAACTTGGGATTGCGAGTTTGAAATTATAAAACCCGGATTTTCCTTTGTAAATTACGGATTGAAATGATATATTACCTATATCATTTGACTTAGGTTAGAAAAATTTATATATAGACACGTGGTTAATATATATATTTTCTTGAAACTATAAAATATGTTAAAAATGTAAATATTATGATAATTTGATTTTTATTTTAATTTAAAATGATTTTATAAAGTGTTATTGATTTTTCTATAAATTAAAAATAGTTAAATAAATAAATGTTTAAAAGTTGAAATTTGAAGTATAACTTAACTTGGAAAATGTGAAAGTGTTTTAAAATAAAAGTTAAGTTAAGAAAATAAAATGGAATTTAAATAAAATTATGAAATGGTAAACTTAATTAAAATGTTAAGTAAATGAAATGTTATAAATTTTACATTTATTTTATAAGTGAATTATTAAAGATTTGATAATTGTTTGTGAAACTTTCACTTTGTAAAATCATAAATTAAGGGTTATTTAAATGATTATTTTTAAAGTAAGAAAATATGATTTTTATAAGTTAAAATGGATTTAAATAAATTTTAATTGTTTTTGAAATTGTAGTGAAAGCTTGGAATTTAAATTGACAGCATTCCTGAAATGCTATCATTTCTAAAGTTAAAGATATTACAGCATTTTGTAAATGCTGTAATTGATATAAATGAACTAAATGGCTAAAATGAACTAAGTGCTGTAGTTGCTGAATTTAACTAAAGTTTTATTTGAAATCTAAACCTATTACAGCATCTAAATGCTGTCTTTTGCTAATTGAATTGTTTTTAAACATAACTTTCCGTAGCATTTTCTAAATGCTGCAAAAGTTGAAATTTCACTGTTTTAATAAATTTAAGTGAATAAATGAATTCTGAAATGGTAAAATTTTGAGAATTGAATATTGACTATTAAATATAATAACTTCATTTTTAAATGATTTAAATGGAATAATTTGATTTGAAATATTTTGATATTTTGAAATGGATTTGAAATGATATTTGATTTCGAAGTATAAATTACCATTTTGGAATTTTAACAATGGGATGTAATTAAATTTATGGTTTAACCGATCCTTAGAGGATGGGCGATCCCAAGCATCCTTTAAGTTATTGTGCATTACTACTACAGTTCACTTGAGTTGGTTTACATTATATAAGTATGTATGTCTTGACTCGAGTGTTTTGTTTTTTACTTTACGCTCGAGTCAGCCTGAGTATTTACAGCTTAGCTTTGGATTTCTTTTCTGGAGCTAGGAATCGCTGGAGATTCTGCTTGTCTAGTCATCTATTCCCTTTCAGTTTGAGTTGTTCTATTTCAGCTCTGGTATTTATAAACTTCTATGTATTTGAGATTTCTATTGTATATGTTTTTTTCCAGACTGATATTATGTATTTTGTTTGAGATTTTGTTATAGTAGCTTCATGAAATACTATGGTATTTTAATTTCCGCTGCGAGTTATTCTGATATTCTATGTCTGTGATTCTGTGTTTGATTTTATTTGCTCCAAATTTTATTACAATCTGTTATTTTTAATTATTCAAGACAGACATGTGTGGATTATTGTCGATTTGAATGGTCCAAAATAGTGGGTCGTTACAGCTAACAACATCAAGTCAACAATTCCACAAACAGAAAGTACTAAGGAATATATGCAGTTTGTGGAAGAGCGTTTTCGTTCAGCTGATAAGTCACTCGCTGGTACTCTTATGGCAGAACTTACGACCATGAAGTTTGATGGGTCGCGAACTATGCAAGAGCACATTATAGAGATGACTAATCTTGCAGCAAGGTTAAACTCCCTTGGACTTACAGTAGAGGATTCTTTTCTTGTCCAGTTTATCCTGAACTCGCTACCTTCTGAATATGGACCTTTTCAAATTAACTATAACACTATAAAGGATAAGTGGAATGTTAATGAATTGGCCAGTAGACTTGTTCAGGAAGAAGGACGTTTGAAAAATCAAGTGAATCACTCAGTAAGTTTTGTGAGTAATAAAGCTGGTAAAGAAAAGAATGGAAAATCAAGTCATTTCAAGAAGAAAAAGGCACCTGATAAGAATGGGCATGATAAGGAAAAGAAGGAACTAAAGGATGTTCGATGTCATTTCTGTAAAAGGAAAGGACATTATCAAAATGACTACCCGAAAAGGATAGCTTGGTTCGAAAAGAAAGGTAATCATCTATCTTTCGTATGTTTTGAATCAAATTTAGTTGAAGTTCCTATTAATACATGGTGGCTTGATACTGGTGCTACAACTCATGTCTCCAATAATATGCAAGGATTTCTTATGATCCGAACCATAAATCCAAATGAAGATCGTTTTCTCTTTATGGGAAACGGAATGAAATCCACAATAGAAGGCATTGGGACTTATCGTCTAATTCTAGAAAGTGGATATGTATTAGACTTATATAGTACCCTTTATGTACCTTCATTATTTAGAAACCTTATTTCCGTAAGTAAGTTGGATATTTTTGGTTTTAGATGTAGTTTGGATCTAGTTGTTTTGATTTATATACGAATACTGATAATGTTGGTTCTGGTATTCTAATTGATGGTTTATATAAATTGAAACTGAATGACACTTATGCGAATTCCTTGCTGAATGTAATAAATAATGTTGGATGCAAACGTAGCATGTTGAATGAAAATTCTGCTTTCTTATGGCATAAAAGACTAGGTCACATATCCAAAGAAAGAATGATGAGATTAGTAAGTAATGAAATTTTATCAAATTTGAACTTTAGTGATCTAGAATTATGTGTGGATTGTATTAAAGGTAAACAAACCAAACATAATAAGAAAGGAGCCACTAGAAGTAGCCAGCTTCTTGAACTAATACACACTGATATTTGCGGACCTATGGACACTCCAGCCTTTAATGGAGAAAAGTATTTCATCACTTTTATTGACGATTTTCCCGCTATGGTTATGTCTATTTGCTTCATGAAAAATCTCAATCTGTGAATGTCCTTGAGACGTTTGTAAAGGAAGTTGAGAGGCAATTAGATAAAAAGGTGAAAATCATACGGTCTGATAGAGGTGGTGAATATTATGGCAAATATAATGAGTCAGGCCATGTCCAGGTCCATTTGCAAAATTCCTCGAAAGTCATGGTATATGTGCGCAATACACAATGCCAGGTACACCACAGTAAAATGGTGTAGCAGAAAGGCACAATAGGACGTTAATAGATATGATTAGGAGTATGATGTCAGATTCTACACTACCTAAGAATTTGTGGTCCTATGCTCTCAAAACCGCTAATTATTTGTTGAATAGGGTTCCTAGTAAAGCTGTTCAAAAGACTCCTTTTGAATTATGGACTAACAGGAAAGTCCAGTGGAAGCGAGAATTTATAATCCACATGAAAATAAATTAGATTCTCGAATGATTAATGGGTATTTTTTAGGTTACCCTGAAAAATCTAAAGCATATGTGTTTTACTGTCCTAATCATAGTCCAAGAATTGTAGAAACTGGTAATGCAAGATTCATTGAGATTGGTGAAGTCAGTAGGAGTACTAGAAGAGAAATAGTGGAAATAAAGGAAACAAGGGTAAATGTTACATTGCCTAGAATAGTTCCTCCATCT